>CM040397.1:21890470-22490470 GCA_022702515.1 Ilyophis sp. 1 JC-2022 | reverse complement strand
AACATACAAAAATGCCAAGTTACTCACATATACAAAACACTGTCTATAAGTCATTAGTCAATCAGATGGTGAGATGAAAAAACAGTGCCAAGATACAATAAATAATTTAGAAAACATTGGGTAGCATTGCTTTGGAATAGAGCTCGTTTCATTTGTGTGAGCCAAGATAGCCAATACTATTTGTTGTAACTTGGCCTCATTTTGATATCAATACTTTTAATGGCAGGCCTACATTTTTAATTACTTGTTTAGACAGTGCTTTGTATGCATTGGCAACTTGGAATTTTTGTATGTTGAAAACAGTTATTTTTCATTGTCATTTATTTTTGTACCGTGTTTGATAAGATCATTAAATCTACAGTGCAGTCCATAAGTATTTGGACAGTGACACAATTGTTGTTGTTTTGGCTCTGTAGTCAGCACATTGGATTTGAAATGAAACAATGAATATAAGTTTAGTGTACATTAATATTGAGTGCTCTCTCTGCACTTCCTCTTTTGTTAATTTGCCTATTGATGTTGCCACTTTCACCTTTAACTCCTGCCTCTCTCAGTCTCTCGACTCACTATATCCTCTTGTCTCCAAACCAGCTCGATCCTCACTCTCTCCCCGTGGCTGACGGATTCTCTCCAATTCAGCAGAACCACGCTGGGAGCCGCTGAGAGAAAGTGGAGGAAATCCAGATCCCCAGAAGATCTGGCCTCATATCACACTCTGCTGGCAGCCTTCACGTCAGCAACTACATCTGCTAAGACTTCATATTTTCAGTCAAAAATGAATGCATGTGTGTCTAACCCACGTAAACTCTTTTCCACCTTCTTTTTCCTGCTGATCCCTTCTCCACCCCCTCACCCTCTTCCCTCTCTGCACATGACTTCCTGATCCACTTTGAGGAGAAGGTAGCCAAGATCCGAAACTCTTTCACGCATCTGGTGACGCCCCATATCCCCCATAATGAACCCAACGCTTTCATCCTTTAAGACTCTGGAGGACACAGATGTACTCCAACTTGTAGCACACCAGCGTGCAACCACCTGCCCACTGGACCCCATCCCTTCGGCAGTCCTCCAGTCTATATCCGGTGAGGTCCTTCCAATTCTGTCCTCTATTATCAACACCTCCTTAACCTGTGGCTATGTTCCTGCTGTTTTCAAACCTGCCCATGTTACTCCACTTCTTAAGAAACCTAGCTTAGACTCCTCTGATGTCAGAAACTATCGTCCTGTGTCTCTCCTGACCTTCCTGTCCAAAGCTCTTGAACAAGCTGCCCTTAACTAACGGTCTGTTATTCTCCACCAGAAGAACCTGCTCGACCCTCATCAGTCTGGCTTCAGAACCGGGCACTCTACTGAAACTGCGCTCCTGGCTGTGACCGAGGCACTCGCCACTGCTAGAGCCTCCTTCCTCTCCTCTGTCTTAATTCTTCTTGACCCATCTGCATCGTTCAATACAGTCAACCACAAACTCCTGATCTCTACACTGGCTGAGATGGGCATCTCTGGAATTGCTCTCTTGGTTTACATCCTATCTCACAGATAGATCCTACCAAGTCTAGCCATCACCTAAAGCTCAACCTCGACAAGACTGAGCTGCTCTTCATGCCATACAAAGATTCAGCCGTACCTGACCACCTACTCTGCCCAGCTTCTTGTCCAGACCATGGTCATCTCACGTCTGGACTACTGCAACTCCCTTCTTGCAAGCATACCAGCCTGCTCCATTCTGCCCCTAGAACTGGTCCAGCACGCGGCTGCTCGACTTGTGTTCAACCTCCCTAAATTCTCACACATCATCCCCCTGCTGAGATCACTCCACTGGCTGCCGGTCACGGCCAGGATCAGGTTCAAAGTTCTCAAGCTCGACCACTTCCATCTGATGCTGCAGGGCAACTTTGTGTTAATGGCCCTCGCTCGTCCCGACTGCTGAGCTTTTCCACCCTAGCTCCCCAGTGGTGGAATGAACTACCCACTCCGCTGCACTCAGCTCAAACACTGTGTTTTCTGTCGTGGTCTGAAAACACACTTTTTCAGAGATTTGATCGGACATACTAACAAATTTTACACCTGCTCAAGAGCACGCATAACGTGTTCGTAAATTCAGAATACCGGTAAATGTAGCTTCTGAGTGATAATTAGAATATGAATTTATTTTTATTTTATGTTAAATTCACAAGACTAAATGTAGCCTTTGAAATACACATTGCAAAACTAATAATGATTGTAAAAAGCAAACATTACTATTAATCAATTGTAAGCTATGAAGCTGTTTAATTAGACCCATAATGTAGGCTAATGAATGCTCTTACTATTTTTTCTAAATTTCTGAATTTTAATTCTACACGACCTTACATAGGCTATGCTAATAAAAACACACATTTAACCAATGAACAAAATTTGCTTTAAAGTAGCTTACATGTCTGTCGCCAGGCAATTGTGTTCAACAGCTTAATCCAGCTAATGCCAGCATACATCCAGTTCCCCTACAAGATGCAAAGCCAGATGGAGGTAAAGCAGGGTTTTTATGAAATTGCCAACCTATCCAATGTTATCGGTGCCATCGACTGCGCACTGCCATCTCGCATTCAGGGGTAAAACCGGATAAACTATTTAAAAGTGAAGGTTTTTTAACCGGTTAGAATGTAGCCAGCAGGCTATATCCCAGTAAAACCTGAGCTCAATTCTGGCTTTTGCTCAGTCAGACACGCGCATCAATGTGACTGCAATTAGAATGCACCAGAGAGATTCTAAAATAAGGTATGCACAGAATTACAAAATGAGTAACGTTTAATTTATTTCCAAGCTGCGAATGAGGCCCATTGTATGCTGCTTTGGATAAAAGCGCCTGCCAAATATTTGTCATGTAAAATGTAATGATCCATGTAGAAATTGCAGACATTTTCATACATAGTGCCCCCATTTTTGAGGACCAAAGTTGTCTGTTGAACAATTGTCAGCGGTTTCTTGGCCAGCTGTGTGTTCTTGCATCATTAGTTCATGCACAAGAAAGCTAACAATATGTCTAAAGTTTATTCTAGGTGTGGAATTTGTATTTGTATGTGTTGCTGTTGTCTCAATATGAGGCCCAAAGTAGTGTCATTGCCAGTAAAGCAGGCCATCATGGGGTGGAAAAATCTGAATAAATCGATACATGCCAGATACATAGCCACAACATTGGGTGTGTCAAAATCAACAGTTTGGTACATTGTTAAGAAGCAAGAATACACTGTTGAGCTCGGCAATAGCAAACAACCTAGAAGACCACTGTAGAAAACCACTGTGTGACAGTTGAAAACCCTTTTTCAACTGTCACACAGATTAAGAACACTCTCCAGGATGTAGGCATAGAAGTGTCAAACCAGCATAACCTCAGAGGTAACCACTGGTATGTCTCAAGAACAGAACAGCCAGGTTAGAGTTTGCTTAAAAGTACATTTAAAAAACTAGAGTTGTGGAACAAACTCTTATGGACAGATGAGATGAGTACTAACCTGTACCAAAGTGATGGAGAGAGAAAAATGTGGAGAAAGGAACTGCTCATGATCCAAAGCACCCCCTCTCATGTTTGAAACATGATGGTGGTGGTGTTATGGCTTGGACATGTATGGCTGCCACTGGAACTGGCTCACTTGTCTTTACTGATGATGTGACTGTTGACGGCAATAGCAGGATGAATTCTGAAGTGTACGGAAACATCTTTTCTGCTCAGGTCCAACCAAATGCCTCAAAACGCATTGCAAATCTACACAATGTTAATATCCGAGTTAACCACTGCGCAAGTATTCTGATAACACAGGCACTAATTAGGACATACTATTTTTCATGGAGTCAGTGCCCAGCAACCACCAGATTAAAAAAAATAATAATAAATTTAAAGCACCAGCAGCAGGTAGCAAACGTTAGTAGCACACACAAGCGTATTTGTAAGTAAGCAATTTGATCGTGCCTCTACGTCACATGAGCCAAATGATTTGCTTTCACGAATAGAGCTGTAACTACAGTGGTTTGGTAGCTGCATGTATCTGTGGGAGCTGTTTGTTCGTTTCAGTGTTTGCCGAGGACGGCTTTCTGTGTCGAGTAATTTTTCACAATGCCTGTGCGGTAGTAACGCCGGACCCTTTTGTTTCTGGTCTCGGCTAGTAAAATGTATGATTAACGTTAGTCAACCAGTATCAATTACTATAACAAAACACATGTCAGGGGTTTTGGAGATAGTTGTGTTCAAATGAATAGCAGTGCGTTAAAAAAAGTGAATAAAGTGCAAACATTGTTAATAGCTTTTAGTTCCATATTTCAAATGTAGTGGAAACATTACACATTCAATTCCAAATCAAAGCATTAACAAATTTTATCAAGTCTGCATTATTCTTTTACAGGAAGCAAAGAAAAGGAATATTAATCTGTTCAAAAAAATAGCAGTGTCGACATTTTTCTCTTCAAACTTAAACACTTACTGTATAAACTGAAGACATTTTTCAAGATTTAACTTCACTTTAAATTACTGAACTAATATTTAGTTGCATAACCATTGTTTTTGATAACTGCTGCGCATCTGCGTTGCATTGAGTCAACCAACTTCTGGCACCTAGAAACAGGTATTTCAGCCCAGGATGAACTAACTACATTCCACAGTTCCTGTGAATTTTTGAGTTTTGCTTCAGAAACGGCATTTTTTATGTTTTAGGTTTTCAATGGGGTTGAGGTCAGGGAATTGAGCTGGCCACTCCATTACCTCAATCCTTTTTGTCTGGAACCAAGATGTTGCTCGCTTACTCGTGTGTTTGGGGTCGTTGTCTTGTTGAAACACCCATTTCAGGGGCATTTCCTCTTCGGCATACAGAAACATAATCTCTTCAAGTATTTTTATAATATTACATTAACATGTAATATTGTAATTAACATTACACTATTAACTTATTGTATACTACAATAATGACTAATTATTTTCATTACAGTAAATAAGAGGGAAGAAAATACAAAATATTTGTATGAAAGTGATATCACATAAATACAATAAAATAGAAACTATACAAATGTGACCCATAATAAAAATACTAATAATACATACAAAATAGTAATCAATCATAAACAATAATAATAACATTGGTAATAATTATAAAATACAAACTAAAAATCTACTTTTTTCTGTCAATCACTACCCCCGACTCAGACCCTTGGGGGGGTTCCCGACCAAACCTGGTGTCAGTGAACTCGCACCGTCAGGAGAGGCCGGGAACCCCCCCAGGGGACCCCGAGGATGGGTATTAGAGACATACGAATACCATATTTGTTTTGAATTGTATTTATTTATTTATTTATTTATTTCCCTCTTCTCTTTTACTCCGTTTACCTCCTGAACTATAAATTAACATTCAAATTTTAACATGAGGCCCCCTTTTGTTGATGTTGTATGTATTTTTGTTTTGCCCCCTTAAGATCAGAGTTATGTTCCAGGGATGTGAAAAATATTTATTAAAAACAAAACAAAATGGGTAACAATAGTAAGTGGTAGCAATAATAACAATCTTTAATTCATGATAATGATAATCATAAGGGCAACAAGTTATAAATTTGTAGTGAGCTATTGTGTTTGTGTGTGTTTGTGTGTGTGTGTGTGGATGTGTGTTGTGCATGTGTTTAAGAATGATATATGTGTGTGATATTATTTGGAATGTTATGTTTAATGGGTTGTTGAAATGTCTAGGCACATTTGTTGGTGTTAAATATTATTGTTGTATGTCCATTATAATTAAGAAAATAAAAATTGTGAGTTGGAAAAAAAAAATTCAAAGATGGCATTACAACAGCATGTCTCTCCCCTGGCTGCACGCAAGTATAATGGCAAGTTTGGCAACAAGCTACAGGTTACATGGGCTCGTATTTTGGTTACACAATAACTGAAGTGAGGAAACAGAGTGGTGCAATGCTCTGTTTGGGGAGAACCTTGGCTGTGACCGAATATGATCCCTGTTCCCTGCCCCCTGTCCACTAAGACCCCTGTCTACTATGTGCCCTCTCCCCTCATTTTGCAAGCAGTGTGCGAAAAAAATGTCACGGAACCAGCACCTTGCCTGGATCATCCAGACCCCAAATCGCAGTGTCTGTGGACCACCACAGTAAAATGCATAGGCAGGCTACTGTAGCTAGTCTATGGGAAACACTGTAACACTTGCAACTAACGTTACATTGTAAAGAACAAATCTACTCCGAAACCTAGCTGGCAGGTTTATTGAATGCATCTTCTCAATATAGTGTTTCTTTGCTATCCATCTCCTGTTAAGAACGTATATGGCTCTCTTCATACCTGATGACAAAATCAGCTGTGTCAATCTTGGCCCCACAGCTGCTATTCTTCAGAATCCCTCCATTCCCCACCACTGCACAGCGCCCGAGCTGACGTGAGGTCCCCCAGGGAGCTGCCTAATGAGGACAGGGACAAACCAAGAGTGACAAATAAGCAGTAATAAGAAGCACTGATGCGTTTAATCTGTATTGGCTTCCCAATGCAACCGAGGTAAGATTCACAAATATGCATATTTTTGTTTTTATTTGAGCAACCATCAAACTCTTAATAAATGTACAAATATCTAGAAATTATGCATAATTAAATCTGTAGCTCCTTCACTCCAAACACAGTGCAGTGTAGGGCAGAGTATGACCAGAATGGTTCAAAAAAACTTTGTATTTAATCTGTGCAACATTTAGTCACTCACAACCACAGCACATTACAGAATTAATTATAAAATTAATTATAAAATGTGGTTCCATTACATAACATACAGAACAGTGAAGGCAGATCCTACACTACAGAAATTCCAGTTACCATCACATGGTAGCTAAACATACTAAGCAGAACATAATATTCTTATGGCAAATTGGAAGTCATATTAGTTGACCAGGCTCTAACAACAATGAGAACTCAGCTTTTAGGATATCAGGGTGCCATTTGTAAAATACAATATGTTGCCAGATTAAAATTATGTTGGAAAGAATTATTCAGTAGAATATTGCATCATAAATATTATTTCATACCTTCTATGTATGATACTTCTTGATGTCAGCAAGTATTAGGTTGCTTGTCAAAAAAGTTTGTGGATTCATGGAACAGCATTTAATGGAGGCAAATGCCCTTGGATGTTCAAGCCCTGGCTCGATGCAGTGTAGAATGTGTTGTAGAATTAAGATAAATGACAAGCCGAAATGGGCTGAATGGCATGTTGTTCTTGTTCTATATTTTTATATTCTACATACAATTATATCATCTGGTCACTGCTGAATCAAGTTTAGAGAGTGAGTAGCCTATGTGGTTTATTTCTCAAGTGAAACGTCTTGCAGTAGTGGCTAAAATACATGACGAAGATATTTTTGATCGAAACGTTGATCATTTATGGTGCAAATAAACACCCTATGGGAGCATTACAGCAGTGTGCGGACTCCATCTTTTGTTCATAAAATACAAAAAGTAACAATTATTCTAACCAGCGAAGCTTCCACATCGACTGACGAAACGCAATCACAGGTAACTAGTAGCTACCTCCGCTGTGGCAGCTGGCAGCCTCCTGACAGATTCAGGCTGTCGTCAGAGTTGTCTGCGCAGTTAATCTCTTTAGGCCGGAATTTTAAAAGAATAAGGGGCTTAATTAAAGATCTTGCTGAACTGCTTTAAAGCACCTCCCTTACAAAACTGGATAGTTTGCTGCAAACTAAATTGTTTTCCACAAAATGTTGGCAGATGTTTGCCAGTCGTGGTGAAATTTTGGTGAACTTCTTGCAACAATGGCGGTTCCCACAAAGCTAATTTGCATGTGAAAATATGAGCTTGCCATAACCCTGCGGCAACAATGCCAAAGGTTTGACGCAAATTTGCCAGAAGGCCTATATTTTTGTAAGTGTCGTCCCTTCTGTCCAGTTTTCCTGATATTACCATGGCATTTAAGCTCTTTTTAACAATACCTGTGCTGTGGCTTCTGCAGAGAGTACTTAGAAGTAGGGCGACACAGCCACTAGGCTACTACTAGTAGTTTATAGCTGGAGTAAGCAACTTTCTCAACTGTCGCAATGTTTTGAAATTCAAAACATCCATTAGCCCTGCCCACAGAGAAAGAAACATACCCCCACCCCACTGCTTCTCTGTTGTGAATGTGCATCAGTTTCCAATTGCACTTGCAGGATTAGCCTACAGACTGGAATAGCTCATTTACACTAAAAATGTCAGGGGAACCTTGTGGGGGGCCCTGACAAACTGCGCTATGCCACTGCTCACCACTAACTCCTCGATACACTCTGCCAGTTATCTTTGATGCATTTCGCCACTTATCCTCAATACCAACTGCGCTGTTCTCAACATATTGTCATCAGGTGACATGGGAGATCATAAATGGTGTCTTACTGGGTTTTCCACAGCTCTCTGTGGTGAAGCAGTTCTTTACACCATTCAGAGTTATTCACAGATCAGTTACAGTTTGTGTGATTTAAAAAGTTTAATATAAGCCATAAAACCTATATACATACTTACTTTAACAGATTCCGGTGGCCTAAATCATTAAGATTGCTTCAGTTTTATGGTTGTAATATGCACCCTTGGAAAAAAATATTTGTATCTCAAATGAACTTTTCTGAATAAAGGAAAAATAGAACCAAATAAAAATATTTCAATGTTCAAACAAAATTCAACCAGCTTATGTTTGTTTAATTCCAATTAGTTTCAAATGCATGTCTATAGGTCCACACAGTTAGCAAATACCGTGTTGCTCAGTGCCCTGCTCAAATTAAAACTCACCTTAGGCAGCATGCTGTACAGCTTTTTGTCCACAATCTTGGTAGATTTTCTTTGCACCTCATAAGTCAAACGTTTGCCCAAAGGCGTGTTCTCCCGTGTTACAAACAGCATACCACTGGCATTGCACTGAGTGTGCAGATCCATCCTACAACAGATACAGTGATCAGATACCACATCTCAGCTTGCCTACAAGACATCTAAAGCTGGATGGCAAACCGTTGCCTAAAGCTCTTGCCTAAGTCCTCCCGCCTGCTTGACCCATCATTCACCCTGTACAGGACCCACAGTGTCACCCGATTCATTTGCTAGAAATCTTAGGCCTCGTACACACTGGCAGGTTTGGTTTGATTTTAGTTTCAGAAACGTTTTAGTTGAGGTTCTCTCTACCTGGATCTATCCGTACACATTACTTGGATGCATTCTGTGGTTTTCTAAACCTAGAATGTGCTCCAAGCACCATGTTTTTTTGACAGCAGGTTTGATCTTTTGCATCCATATCGATGTTTATCGTTTTTATTTTTTAAATTTTAAATAAAAAACATGGAACTGATCCTGTACACGTAAAACCTGGTTTTCGCAACATTTCCAATCCTTGGTCCTAGGGATTTTAATTAATAGGTTTTTGCAACCCCTGACAATGTGTGGCTTTGACAGTTTTAAGGAACTGAAACAGTTTTCGAAATACATTTCAATACTAGTGTGTATGAGGCCTTAAGAGTGATACTGGATGACAAACTGTCCCTCTCTGAGAACATGTGTTGGGCATGGGGATTCCTCCTGTGCAACATCTTGAGAATCCGCTCACTGGTCATTTCCCATCTCGACTATTGCAACCTATTCCTTCTTGCCTCTGCTTATTCAGAATGCTGATGCTCACCTTATCTACAACCTCCCCAGGCTCAGCCATGTCACTCCCCTTCTCATCTTCCTCCACTGGTTATCTATATCAGCTCCCATAAAATTCAAAACCTTGATGCTAGCCTACTGGGCAACTAGAGGGACAGCTCGGTTATATCTTCAAAAGATCATCAGACCCGCCACACCTTCCAGACCTCTCTATTCTACTACCTCTCGGCAACCTTGGCCCCTACTTCATGTGCCTGACTTACAGGTCTGTTCTGGACCTCACCTCACTTCTCAACCAAAAAACCACCACTTTCCAACAGTGTCCCAAACAAACTTTTGCAGCACACCAGCAAACACTACATCCCTCAAACTTGTGTAGGAGTAAAAGACCTCCTGCCTCTGGTTACATCATTTGACTTATGTAGCATGCCAAAATAAGACTGAATTTGTTCTTATGACCCTAATGGATCATTCTACTGGTTTTAACATCCTCAGTGCTACCTGTTGCTGAACTTAAATTATGGAAATTAGTGCCTTCTTAGAAAACTACCTATTGCTTAAATCAATGCATAAGTAAGCAGGTAATGTGCACCCATGAATATTTGTGTTGTGTGTCTCAGGGTGTAACACAATAATGAGAGTTTATGGTAATAGTCTTTCTTACTTGTAAGTAAGTTGTTGGGTGAGGTTACTGGTCCAGGGACAGCTGATTAATTCCTTCACCGCCAAGAATAACTCGGTTAAATTATGTATTCTGTGCAAGAAATTGGGAAAGCAGCAAATAATAAGATAATAAGTACAAAAAAGCAGTATGGTTAAGGTCCTTGCAAATCACAATATGTCCTCCCATGTCTCATAATGGTCTAAGAATATAAAAGTGGTCTAGCACACACATTTGGCAGTACACGTTGCCATCAGTCTGTAACGTTTTCTGGAGATTCAACATGCAGAACCTGAGCAAGTTATTTTCTCAGGAAGTCTGAACAGTCAGTGGATCACAAATACTAAACACAACAAGAAGAACAAAAGCAAGCTATGCTAGCACTAGTAATGCTAGTAAATGTCTCTGAAATGTGTGGTATAAAAGATCATGTTTCCTGCCCTTCATTAAAATTAGTCATTGGACTTGTTTTTCTGGTCTGTGAGGGGTTCTACAGTTCATGTCAGAAATCATAACAGCCATGTTTACATTTGCAACCCACAAGAATGACGTTACTGTTATGTAAGCAACTGTTAGCCCTGCTGGTGATCCTGGGGGGGGGGGGGGGGTGGGGGGGGGGGGGGGGGGGGGGGGGGTTGGTGATGTCAGAAGTATTTTAACATTTATAAACCCCTCAAGCCCTTGGACTCACCTGTTCACAGATTGATTAACCAAGCCACTAATCCTTGTGATGATACCAAGTGATTTTTTTATTTTGTGATTATTATTTTGTTGTTAACCAAGTGAATAGGCTAATATGATACATATATAGGCCTACGTCACATAAAGATCAGTGTATTTTGGTAATGTATTGACAGATGCAGACTTCCCCAGAGAAAATTAGTTTTATAAACATCAGAAATATCTGCATAACACAGGTTACCTTATTGCCAAATTTCTCAGAACAGCAAGCATATTTGCAAAAGGCCTTTTAATGATTATAGCCTACAGGAGTTGTCAAAATGTCAAGGTTTTTTGTTGTAAATTAATTTATAATTTCAGAGAAATATGAATAGGCTACTATAATTGGGATGTCAACAACTACCATTAGGAGGCCACCGTGCATAGGGTAAGCATCATTAACAAGGGGTAGCCTAATAATGAACGCACACCCATAGTTTCTTATTCCAGGACATTGCATTCTGCAGAAATATAACAGTTATAATTAGCCTACAAAATGAGCTGAAATTTTTTGAGGATTATTAAAGTTCAGAGCAATAACTGCTCACAGTTAGGAAAACTTGGCCCAGATAAGAAAAAAGGTATTCAGTTGTCTGGTATAATAGAAATGACATGTTATATCTAGGCTATTTCACGCAGGGCTAATCAAATTGATCAATTGTCCCATGTGTTACATAATTGGCATGGCACGTTTGCAGGGTTTCCTACAGAAATAACCACAATGACCACAAAATCTCTGCCTTAAAGCACAAGTGAACTTTGGGTTGTGTGGCGATGATATGAGTCCAAATGGTGGTGAAATATGTTTGTTAGTTGCTCTGTGCTCCTCTGGGGTGATAATCCAGAATAAGGTATTTGTTGCTCTCCATTCACTTCTATAGGGCAGCTAAATCATTCTCAAAATGACACTTCTAGCACGTATACGAACGAGAACAAAGTGGATTCTGTCAATGCAAACAATAACCTAGTATGTAGTTCTTTTTATTTTTTATTAATTAAATGGCCCTTTCCTGGCTTTTTCGTAACAAACATATTTTGCCACCATTTGGACTCATATCATGGACAGGTAACTACACTGCAGTGTAGTATAATGGTTAAGGAACTGGCCTTGTAACCGAAAGGTTGCAGGTTTGATTTCCAGGTAGGACACTGCCGTTGTACCCTTGAGTAAGGTACTTAACCTGACTTGCTTCAGCATATATCTAGCTGTATAAATGGGTAAATGTAAAGAGATGTAAGAAGTTGTGTAAGTCGCTCTGGATAAGAGCGTCTGCTAAATGCCTGTAATGTACACAACAAAGTTCTACCAAAGTTCAGTTGTGCTTTAAGAACATCAACTTCTGTACCTTCTAACGTCATGCAAATGCACAAAATTCAATTACAGCAAAATTACGTTTTAAATTGCACCTTTCTAGATAGATAGAGAATACTTAATTATGCCCATAGATAAATGTTTCTGGCGCATATAACATTCACATTTACAAACAGACATTTATACCAATAGACATATAATTATTTGCACTAGTGAAAGGTTGGGGGGGTTAATAAAAAAATAGATAAAAATTACAAATAAATATTTAGGCCTACTAAATTTGTAATCTTACAAATATATCCAGACATACGTTTGGCCCAGTAATGTACTGTGTGTGTCAGATAAAGTTTACCCAAATAAGTAAAGTAGTAATGTATTTTAAAATGTCAAATATCTTATTTGTGAACAATTTTCTGAACAAAATAATGGCAACAATAATCACAAAAATTGTATTTGTGACATGCTCATCACACACCCAAAGGACCACATGCAGATAGTGCAGTCATTTAAAAAAATGTAACTAACACAGCTGAATTGCACATTATTTCCAATATAAATGATTGCCATTTCACACCTTCATATGACACAACGTTTGAATGACTCACATTCTCATTGGGAAGCATTGCTTTGGAATAGAGTTTGTTTTTTAAAGATAGCCAGTATTGTTTGTTGTAACTTGGCCTCATTTCGATATCAATACTTTTAATGGCAGTCTTATCTTCGCTCGTTTTATTATAGAGTGTTTCGTATGCGCGAGTAACGTGGCAACGTTTTTTTGTAGAGACATGCAATATACTGTGACAGTGAGTCATTGCGAAACCGGCGACTTTGTTTAAATAACTGATGACATGTGATAGCATGATCTCAACTGGTTCAACAGTTTTACTACAGGAGAAGTAGAACTCTTACCTTGTCCATGACTTCATGGCTACAATCTGGTCACCCAGTTTACTGCAACGCAGCATCTGTTCTCTAGGAAAAGACTGTGCCGTGTTTTCACTGAAATACAAAGAGTCACAGTGTGATGCCAATGTCCTTTTGTAGCCTACTTCATATGGAGGACCAGAAATGCCAAAATTAGGAATTTATAAATAGATAAATTGCAATAAATACATATATCGATAAACGTATGAGGAAATAAGTAAATAAATACCTAAGTTGACACAGAAATGAAGAAATGAATACATAAAATCTGAACACATGTTTAATTCTGCTTTTCTGTATTTCTTCTTTTCTGTATGTTTATTTCTGTATTAATTTTTTTCTGTATTTATTAATGTATGTACTTTTTCTATTCTTTATTTATTTCTGTATTTATTCTTTTCTGTATTCATTTATTACTGTATTCATTCTTTTCTGTATTTATTCTATTCTTTATTTATTTCTGCATTTCTTCCTTTCTGTATTTATTTATTTCTGTATTCATTCTTTTCTGTATTTATTTATTTCTGTATTTTTTTGTCTGTATGGTAATTAGGAGGCATGGCTTTGATATTTAGGCATAGTTGTCAATCCAAGAGTAGGCTATAGATGCAGTCACTCGTGTAACTTAGGCTAGTAGTATTAAAATTCAGTTTGATCATGGGCCAAAATAATTTCACAGTATGTTTTATATCATAGATGGCTAGCTAGCTATCCATAAACTCATTTTGCTTCAAAACTGCAGCATACAATCGTAGCGTAGCAAAACTGGTGAGATGGGACTGACAACCCAGTTAGCCAAATGGGTCTGACCCAGATCTGGCATTCTGACTCAGCTCAGTGTTATGTTGACCTTTTATTCTGCCAAAGAGAAAATGACTGCTCACCCTGGCAGTTTGTCACTGGCAAAATCCGAAGTGCCACGAAAACATTGGGGAACACTGACTGCAGATTAAGTGCCTGCAACATCTCAAGCAATTTAGTTGGTCACTTCTCACCCTCTGAGTCAGACACGAAAGACTTGAATTGGATGAGTTAATTGGCAAAGTTCATGTCCAGGTCTGATGGATATGCAGCGGAGAGTGCATTTTCCTTTTCCACTATGACATCACTGTTAGACACCTGATCTTACATAAACAGAACTCCAAAAAAACTGATCAAACGCTTGTAAGGCATGGTTCAAGGCATGCCATGAGCTTATCAATGACCACATAAAATGTTTCCATTTTGAACTTCTCCCTCCCCTCAAGTGTCACACCTGGCTCTGAGCTCTCATCTGCAAATCTTTTGCGTTTCCTCTTTCGCTGAAGATCGTGCTTACATGACTGAGAGACACCTGTCACATTTAAGGCTGCCCTTTCAAAAGCCTCAAACTGGTCTCGCTGTCCCACAACAAAATGCCTCAACGAAGACAAAAGTTGTGCTGCTACAGATGTCAATGTCACTTTTCTGTAGGTGCATACATGTAGCGTGGAACCGGTCAAGTATGACGTCCAAGAAATGTGCCATGAACACCATCACTAAGGTGTCCAATTTAGCACATAGTCCAGCCGCCTCAATTCGAGTATCGCTCTTCTCCTTATCATCATTGCACATACCACCGAAGGCCTCTCTAATGTGGATGTAATTTCTCCACAGCGCCTTGGCTGACTCTGCCCGAGCACTCCACCGAGTACTGGATAGCGATTTTAATGTCCGTCTGACATCCGTCTTCCCGAAAAACCTTCCCCCATCCGTGTGTGGATGAAGAGCAAAATGCGTAGTGACTGTGTAAATCTGGAAATTAGCAACACAAATCATGTCGAGTTCTCCAAATTGTAAAACTTGGAAACAGCAACTGAAATCATGTTACAAACCAAATTGTAAAACTCCGCGCGGCTAGACCAATGAGGGAATAGCTCGGAGCGAAGGTTTAAGCGTGATGTATTCCGCTATTGCTGTGGGAAAAGGGAAAAGTTATGAAAGTTAATAAAGTAATATTAATATTCTTGCAACCGGGTTAGACTGCTCTTTAGATTCACGGGATTAGCTAATAAGGGACCACAAATCAAAGGTACTCGTACCACGTTACCTTCCGCTTTAAGTCTGGTCTACCTTGACCCCAGTTTATCCAAAGAACAGCCTGTGTGTATTACAGTAAGTCATCAGCCACCAACGCTGATTCTGTACTCGTTTATCTGACTCCATTTAATATTATAATTTAGTATGTACAATTTCCACTTGATTTGTTAAAGGACTCTCATACTTTTAAGATGGTTCTCTGAGCTGGATGTGTCTGTTAACACCGCGCTTTACATTGGGCCCTTAATGTACATGACTCACAGCTGACTAGATATCTGCGGTTATCTCAGAGGTTGCGGAAGAAGCCACTTTGTGCGGTATACTCTATGGTTAAGACTCAGGGACCGACTAAAGGAATATTGGCAACCACCGTTCTCAACATGTATAACCGCCAGGCGGAGGTGATCTACTTTAAGACATAGTTCTACAGGTGCAATACTACATGATACATTAAGCTTAAATAGTCAACCTCCCTAGACCAGCTGAGGGGATAACCATGACTGAGGAAATTAATCAACCCATTACCGGTGCACAGAGATAGTACGCCAATTTTCAGAGAAACCACACAAATCAAGTTTTAACTAATTTATTACCAGGTAGGTTACTTACTTAGATTGAACAGTCCAAATTCAAATACAGTACAGAAGAAATACTTAGTCATACCTGGCAATCGCTACACACAGTGACCTGAGGTTAGATGTGTGGGAAAGTCTGGATTACAGCTTCCCCGATTAGTTTGTTTTCTTTCCTTAAATGCTCAAACTCTGTGTTTGATCTGGCTGCAGACGGTCGTAAAACCATAAACTGGTCAGCACTTTTAGCCCCCCTTCTAGGGGATTTCACAGAATGGCAATTTCACAATGGCAGCTTACGCCTGTGTTATGAAATATACATTCCATCCATGTTGCACATTTAGGACATGTAGACCATTGCACCACTCACACCGAGACCATCAAAATGATATCAAACATGAGTAGGTCTAAGTTTGTGTTGCCATGAAAATCTCCATCTCTATATAGTTTTTCAGATGTGATTGATATTAATGCCACAAAGGTCCCAGAATTCCTGTTGAGAATATTACATTTACACCCTAGTTGTCCCTGTTGATGTATTTACTAATGTAACACTCAAAAACTGAACAATACATAATTATCTCTCTGGAAAGAGTGTATAACGTATGTTCCAGTGCCCAGACTAGTTCCAGTGTATACTGTACAATGTAGCAAAAGTATCAATCACATCTGTATGTTTTTAAGCTTTTTGAGGACAAAAGCAATCTATACCATGTTGTGTTGTGTGTGAAAAATATGTTTAAGGACAGAGATTGAACCTGCCCTGATAACGCCATGTGGGGGCACTATGGCACTGTTTTGTGTACTTGTCTTTACGACAGTCCAAGCGTTTCTTCCAAAGTCATGACGTCTGGAGACATTCTTTGACCGTCATAAACTTCACGCCAGATGGTCCCAGCAGACTTTACGGCAGAGGTGGCCAAATCCAGGCCTCGCGGGCCGGTGTGTATGCATGTTTTTGCTGCCGCCAGTTAACAAATATTTAATTAGCCCAATCGTTTATACGATCTGATATTTTAATCTACATATCTGCGATATGAACAGCAGCTGATGAATGTTCTTGTGCCGGTATGCGTGTATTGTAGCATTTTATAGTTCTGTAATTTACAAGTGAATCGGTGATTGTGTGTAAGACTAATTAGCTGATTGAACCGTGGTAACTGGTGGCAGTAAAAACATGCATACACACCGGCCCGCGAGGCCTGGAATTGGCCACCCCTGCTTTACGGCATTGAAGTTCTTGTTTATTACATCCTAGAGTCGTTTACAAGCTTCCACCCCCGGTGTTGTGTGTCCAGGTGCCCTGGGATCTCAATTCCAGTCTTACAACTGCAACATGCTAAAAAACTCGTCAGCCTCTGGGCTAATTTACGGTGTGCCGTCTAAGGTGTTAACACAAACTAAGTTAAGTGAATGCGCTGCGCAAGGCACATACTCCATCAGAAAGTTTTTTTGTTTCAGGAGGGCCTGTAGCCCATTGTGTTTTCCTGACATGTTGCTTGCATTGTCATATGACTGACCTCTACAGTTTGAGAGGTCCAACCCAAAACCCTCCACCATCAAAGTCACAGTCTGCTAAACTTTTACCAGTGTGGCTCTCAATTGGCTCAAAGCCCAGGAATCGCACCACCACATTCCTGCTGCTGTTAACAAACCGGAATATGAATATCAATTGGTCCACATGTGACAGGTCTGGGGTGGAGTCAACAATTATTGAGAAATATTTGGCATCCCGAATCTCATCTGCTATTGTTTGGCGAGTTTTCTGACCCATTAGCTCAATGAGTTCTTCACATATTGTCGATGACAAATAGGACACCGTGCTTCATCCTTTTCTGCCGAACTTTTTAATATGTTCAGCTAAGAATGGGTCAAATTGTGATAGCAATTCTAGGATGCCAAGAAAATTACCATTATGGGTTTACCAAAACCGTTCATCATCTCCCATAAACGCAAGTCCTCTTTCTCAAGAACTTGATCACTGCTACAACTCTTTTCAAAATGTCCCTCCAGTATTTACGTTCCCCATCAAGTTGCTGCATGAGATCTGCATATAGCACTGCCCTTTGTCTGCTGGTGCAAGGCAAGCATGCATGATCTGTGTTCTGCACTCTTTTCGTGTTCCTATTCTTTCAGTGCTTCCAGTCACTAAATCCCTGACTAAAGCCACCGAGCTTGCTGGAGAACAGTTTGCATGCAAAACAGTACACACAACCTGTTGAGGATGACTAGAGTAGCCACTGTCTCAAAACCGACTGCCCATTTGGCAATATACAGTTCAGAAGTTCATTGTTGAAACTTTCCACCAAGCAATCTCTCGAACTGAAGCTATGTATTTTTCATTGCGGTTTTGGAAGGGGACTGCTCCTCTTTCAATAATCACTGACTTAACAATGTCACTGGAAGTGCTTTGCCATAATACAGGCTCAGTGACTTCATAACACCAGGAATGGTTTGGTTGCTGATTTGATTTTTATGAACTGCCCAACTGCTCCTGAGGTGGAAATGATGGTTCTTGTATACTATTAGCTGTTGAGGGTTCACCTTCAAAGGATGGCTCTGGGGGAGTGACAAGTTGGCAATGAGTGGAACAAAAACACAGGGCAAAACTGCCTCTCTGGCCTCCTGTGGGACCCGGGGGCCCTAATGGTCAGATCATGCTTTAAGCGCAGAGGGGCCCAGAGACCCTCACACTGTAGGGTCTGTAATATTTTAATTATAAAATAAAATAATTTGTAACAGCTTATACACCTAATAAATACCTTCTAAATACATCCTATCATTATTAAATATGAGCCATGCTTGTTAGCAGTTTGACAATCAAGTGCTCCTGTGCTCCTGATAGGTACAAGTGCTCTCGTTTTTTAATTTAATCACATTTATTATTAGGCTATATAGGAGGCTACTATAACACTAGATGCATTTAAATCTTACATGAAGGATTTAGAGGCAGATTTGTAGCCTACTTTCCAATGACCCTTATATGATCCTTTTTTTTCCAGCTAAAATCTGTCTAATAGTCCACTCATTACTGTAAGCATCTAGTATAATTAACAAATCATACGAGGGTCATTGGGTTACGTTAGATGGTTATGTATAGATGTAAATTGTTCAGGTCACAGTTCGTTTTGGACACAAACAAATACGAGGTTCGGACTCTCAATGCATTTCATGTTCTCTGGTTTAATTTCCATGTAGCCATCCTTTATTATTTGGAAGGATTACATTATAATTTTATCATTTGTTTAAAAAAAAAATACAGAAATAGAGGGATTTCTCTCTTCAGTTTTATTTGTTGTGTATTTTTAATATTGGGAGTAATCGGTACATTAGAGCTACTCAAGTGACTACGTCACGCTGGTTTCGGAAGTAAATTCCCCATTAATTTAGCGTAGACATTAACTAAAGCTTATTTTTAAACTATTTCTACTGATTATGTCTTCCCGTCAATTTCCCGGAACACAAAGATTTGACAATTTTTCACGGGAAGCCTGCGGTTATTGGAAAAAAATGCAAGCTCTTGCAACTTTAGTGGAATTTGATTTTGCGTTAATGGTTGCGACCGCGACATCCTGGAGGGACTGATTAATCACTGGATTAATAATGGCAACACTACTATGAATACCCCCAAAAAAGAGTCAAAACTGACACACTACAAAATTACTTTTTGCAACAGATGCAAACATTTGTGTAGAGGGCCTTCCAACAGTCTTGTTTTTATAATGGTTCAAGCCAATAAATATCATTATGCTCTCCACACCATCTTGTGAGGGAATACGTAAAAGTCTAAATACAGAAATAAATAGGCTACATTTGGAAATGTATAAATTATCATTATAATTATTTTTCTCATACTTTTATCCATTTATGTATTTATTGCAATATTTGTTTATTTATTTAAAAATTACTCATTTTGGCATTTCTGGTCCTCCATAACTTAATCTGTATTGAACTGCAAAAATGAAAACCTTCGCTTTTCTGCTGTTTCGTTTATGCTATTAATAACTTCAATTCTCATTCAGAGAATTGTTTGGGTAAATTCTGCAAATTTCTGTAGTCTCTAAATAATGTAGGCTAGTCTAATTATGCAAGTAGCCCATTTAGCCTATCACAAAATATGAACGCAATGTTCACATTCACGATGTAGCCTCGTTTACATTTAGGCTACACCGGTTGCATTCAAAATAGAAAGACAGAGTGTAAGGGGGTTTGGTAAGGTGAAGGACTGTTCTGGCCAGCAACAAAAAAAAATTGAAGTAAAATAAATTGGAAACACTTTACAATAAGGGAACACAACTCATGCCTTAACTAATGCATGACTCATGATTTCATCATGATTTAATGCATTAATTAATGCATGATCTATTATGAACTGTGTGGCTCAATACTAATAAAGGATCAAGGCATTATTAGTTCATGTCATTACTTTACACTTAATGTATCATCAATTAATGAACATTAACAGACAGTTAAGTCATACGTGAAGTAACACGTCATCAAAGTAGCTGCAAACCAGTTAGATACATCATGCATTAATTCATGCATTAAATCATGCATTAGTTAAGACATGAGGTGTGTTCCCTTATTGTAAAGTGTTACCAATGAATTATAGTCTGAATGGTTAGAAGTTGAACTTGGCATTTTTTCCACTTCACTTTTTTTTTCCGAGGCACATTTGCCATTCATGGTTGAGCTTCACTCAACTCAAGTCATCTATAATTTATAGCCTATACATTTTTTAAATTAATGAATAGGCTTCCACTACAACTGTTCCCTCTCTGGTCAAATTTTGAAGTAAGCCAGGCTTCCATTGTCTTCAATGAGAACACGCCACTGTATGCTACAATATGAAGGCTACATTTTAGATGTCTGTCTTATAGGGTTGCCACCTTTGACTCACAAAAAACCTGGACACCACATTTCTCTAAATAAATGAATAGGTATACGTTCAGTCAAAAAGGACATACAAGGAAAAACCTGTACATGTGCCATATAGCCTAACCCTCCTGTTGCCCTGATGGCAATAAAAATGAATGAATAATAATAATAATAGACGGTCTACACATGCAAACTTGTGTTTGGACTCTCTTGAGAAATAAAACTATGTTAGCTACTTGTATGCTACTGTTCATATCGTTGAACGAATAATTACATTTAAACAATTATTTTATTTAAACATTTGACTCAATAGTCTTTAAACATTGCGCGTTCCCCACTTATTTTCCTATTCACATTTTATGGGTTATAGGATCTCAAACAGCAAGTGTTCATTTGACTATAAACTACCCGTTTTTTATCATTTATTTTACATAACAACAACTGGCTTTTTACTTAAACTATTTTACTTAAACTTTACACAAACTGACAAATAGACATCGGAAAGCTCGCCAGTGATAGGTTATTTCCGAGAACGTAACTTGAATTCGCCTAGACTATTTCTGTAGCTTATACCGTCACCAGCAAACGAACATCAGCATCGTACTTACATTTCTTCAGGTGGAAACAAAATAATTGCACCAATTACACAAACTATCATGAATAGCCCTACTTTGAAGAATCTTATTCTGGGTGCCATTGAAGAAACAAGAAAAAATACAGGATAGGCAAACTTCTTGTGATTAACGTCAGCTGTTAGCCTATAACTTATCAAAAACCTATCCTTAACTCTAATATCAACCAGCTCCCCACAATAGGCAATCAATTAATTTCTTGGTTGATGACTATGCTCAAACGACTTAAGCCCTTTCTGCTGTCAGTTGTATTTAAATACTGAACTCTGAATGTTACAATCCTTCGATGTCACAACACTTGCTCGTCTCTCTTTGCATTGATGGTGACGCAAACAAAAGTTCTAAAACAAAATTTGTATATGACAGTTCCCTTTTCTCGTCTGTACAATTTGTCCTGGAACAGAAAGACATTGTTTGTATAATATAATTATATTACCTGTGCACACTATAATTACCTGTGCACACCTGTGGTGATTGCAACTATAATTGCTCTGTTTGTTTTTTGTGTGACCCTGATGAAGGCGCAAGCCGACACGCGTCGGTTTATTTTTAATGATTCTAGCCCATTGAATTAAAAACCTCCTTGAATGCCTGGACCTGGATTTTTTATGCCATTCTGTTTTTGGTCATATGGTGAATTCGGGTAATGTGGGACAGCTAAGCTCCAGTGTGTTTATTTTCTGTTCTAACAAAATCTAGTCAACAGGACTTTTACTATAGGTTTAGCATGGATGCCATGTGACTGAAATTACATGACTTCATGGGGGTGATGTCATAGAAAGGGGCAGGGCATTTGTCAATCAGGAAGCTCCCCTGGGAATTGCATGACAAGGTGAGTGACATAGGATTCTGACAAGATTAATGTTAAGAATATAAATCTGTGATAACAATTAGGAACATTGTCTTATTTATCAAATTATGTTTGTGATCTATTCAAGCAACACAATATGCATTAAAGTGTTGAAAATGTGTTTTAGTTTTAGTTTTTTTAAAACATTTTATCAAATATGATTGATAATGTGGGACAGCATGCTTTGGGTAATCTGGGATAGTCATTTAAATTCTTCAAATGGGGGAAATATGCATTTAGGGACTTCCTGAAGTTCCATACATAGATATTCAAGGTTTATAAGTCTAATGCCAGTAGACAATGTTCTGTACACACACACACACACACACACACACACACACTCTCTCTCTCTCTCTCTCTCTTCATCGCTGCCATACCTGATTCTTCTCTCTCAATGTGCTTTGTGTACACACACACTCTCTCTCTCTCTCTCTCTCTCTCTCTCTCTCACCACTTACTCAGCTCCTGGGGCCTCATTTATAAAAAAGTACTTGGATGTCATCTTTAACTTTTATGTAAGCACATTTCTTTAAATGGATGTAAGCATTATTTATAAAATTGGCTGCGCTTGTTTGAAATAGCGTACGTCTGTTGTACGTATCTTCCATCTATAAATCTCAAATAAACTTCAAATTGGCATGGTTTGCCACGTCCTCTAATAAAGCTAGTGCAGCCATGGTTGTGTTAATTGTTTGCTTACAGTTGTAGGGGATCTCAATGCCCAGAGACACGGAAGAGGTCCAGGTGCGACAGACGATTAATCTAAAAGTGTTATAAATGAACACCACTAAGACAGACAATAATCCGTAGTGGACGGGGAAAATAAGGAGAACACAAATAACCTTGCGAAAATAAGTGAGGAGCTCGATATCCGAGCAAACAAAAGAAATATGCAGTTACACTTATCTAACTCCCGTTGTGGAGTGAACAAAAGAAAGGGAGGGAAAAAAAGAACTCTAAACCTTAGGTTTGAGTGAGAAACAAAAAAAACAAAACCTCTGCTCTAAAAAGAGCAAACGAGCGCACTTTACTTTTTCTAAATTGTACTGCTAAACAATTCCCGCGTTGAGAACCAAAGCGGTCGATAGCACGCACAACTCCTATACCTTTACCGGCTAGAATGTTACATGAAATAACATGGAAGCGATGAGAAAAGGAGGAAGCGGGGTATAAATAGTGAGCGGAAATGCAGGACAGGTGAACTCACTAATCACCGAGGCGAAAGCAAAACCCATAGCGGAACACAGAAAAATCTGATAGATTGAAGGTAAATGGAAAAAGGAAATATTAAACGAGGAGATAAGGGAAGGAAGGAAGGCACGATCGCGTGAGCGACAGCAAGAGAAAGAAACAGCATGAACGCAAGGCTGCGGAGCATCTTTCTAAATCCCGCGGCAAGGCGTCCCCGTCTCCACGCATCTCCTGAAGAAGGTTGCCAGGCAGCGGGGTGCATCCTTCCACCAGCATAGCTCCCAAGATCTCCACGTAGAACCGTGACATCAGTAGCCAAACTCCACCTGTATGGGAGACACAAAGAAACACAGCAGCCCAAAAGCCAAAACGAAAAGCAAAACAGGGGAAACAGAAAGCAGAGGAACGTAACATCGGTAATTAACTGTGGTTCCAGGATGTTCCTCGATGGAACCCAGCAACGTTCCTCCGGACCATAGCCCTCCCAGTCCACAAGGAACTGCTACCCTCTGCCCACATGTCTCTCTGCCACAATGCGGCGAACGGTATAAGCCGGACCCCCCTCTATGAGTCGGGGAGGCGGAGGTGGTCTTTCCACCGGGAGGGCTGATGAGTACCGGTTTCAGATGGAAGATGTGAAACGTGGGGTGGATGCGCATGAAGCGCAGCAGTTGCAGTCGAAAGGTGACTGGGTTGATCTTTTTAACGATCTTTGCAGATCATGAGTAGTGAGCCAAATCCGCTGTCCAACTATATAGGAGGGTGCAGCACGACGATGCCTATCAGCTGTGGCTTTTTGTTTAGCATAAAACAGACGAACGCACATGTCTCCAAACCGAACGACACCTCCGAACAAAGAAGCCTGCGGAGGGCATCTCCACCTCCCTCTCAAGCTCAGAAAAGATAGGTGGTTGATATCCCAGCTGAGTTTTGAAGGGGGAGAGACCGGTGGAGGCGTTACGCAGAGTGTTATGAGCGTACTTCGCCCAGGCAAGGTGACGGCTCCAGGAGGTAGGTTTGGACGCGGCTAGGCAGAGAAAAGTACTCTCCAGTGTCTGATTAGTGCGCTCTGTCTGGCCATTAGTGAAAACCGGAAGACAGACTGACAGAGGCCCCTAGCAGAGAGCAGAACGATCGCCAAAACTTGACGGCGAACTGAGGACCACGATCGGATACCACATCTGACGGCTGAAACACGTGATCGATCATGAGCTGCGCTGTCTCTGGTGCTGAAGGCAGCTTGGGCAGCGCGATGAAATAGGCCGCTTTTTTCACCACTAAAATCGGTGGAAACTGTAGTTGCAAATATATTCTCTATATACGTAATTATATAATAATGGATAATGCATTAACAGCCTAGTTATGATAGCTACTTTAAACCAGAGCTAGGTACCTAGTTAGTTTCATGTGTTTTAGCTGCTAGTAGACAGTTTATTAATTTCAATATGAATAGCTATTGATAGTTCAAAGTAGATGGCAGTGCTCTATCCGTAATGTCATTAAACTGCAATTTTCTGGCATGTTGCTCACCCTGACATGGATTAATTAGAATATAAATATACCCAAAGTGGAAACTATGAAATTAAATTCAAGAGCTGTGGAAGGGTCAAAGGTCACAACAGTAGGATTAGGGTTATGGGTTCCTTAAAACCTAGAGGCTTGAAATTCTGAAGTATGAATATATCCATAGCAATAAAAAAACAATGATATACTGAAATAAAACAGTACAAATCGAAATAATTCATTAACCAAAATGTCAGTAACATGGCAAGTGTTGATGTATAAATCACTGTTAACATACCCCTAAAATGCTATTTCAAAAAGCAAGACTTGCATGCTAACAATTAATTCAGGGAGCTGCAATCTAAACAGGCAAGTCTTGAGTCTACGCCAGAAGATGGTCAAAAGGGCCAAGACCAGGGGCCTCATTTATAAGAAGTACTTTCAATCAAATTTGATCTTACGTGTGGCGCGCGTAAAAAATCACGACAAACTAGTGATTTATAAAATTTCAACGTGACTCCATTTGACCATGGAAATGGTTGTAGCTCCACGTCAGGTCTTCACTTGACATATGCACATTACCTGCTGGTTATGCCGAAGTATATTGCAGGCTTGAGAGCCGCACGTGAAAGCTTATTTGGCACGGAAAATTATCTGTGCTGTTATCAGCCTACAAAATTAGTTTAATTCTAAATTGAAAAGGAAACTGATTACTTTTTGTTATTTATAATAATAATAATAATAATAATAATAATAATAATAATAATAATAATAATTCAATTTTATAGTCACTAAAGAATAAGTACTAGTATCTAATGAATAGTTACTAGTAAAACTGAAATAGATACTAGTCACTATTGGAATAGTTATCATTTTCTACTTATCAGAAGAAAATGATATCTTGGATCAGAATAACAACTAGTATCTATTAAATTGGAGATATCCTCAACTCGAATAACAACTAGTAAAAATCTATTTGGAGATATCTTAATTTGGAGATATCTTCATTCAAATGACTCAATTATAAACATGAGGCAGACATCCAGTATGCTCTCCTGTTGGCCAACTCCTAATAAAATGGCTTTGTGTATTGCATGAGGTTACTGTGGCTTACTGGTTACAGTTGCTGCCTCTTATACAGAGGATTAGTTGTTCGAGCCCAATAGGGCACTATTTTTTTTTTGTTTTTTTTGTTTTTTTTTCAACAATGTGCAACTGTTACATACTTTTGATTTATTACACTGTTATTATTTTCACATTCAAAAAAACATATTTTTAACGTGAAGGCGTTTCAAATATTAACTGTTCAATGTTTCACTTGTACAATAGCGAAATGGTGAAAGTCAGACGGACACTGACAAATGGCCTATACTTTAGCCTATCACGTGAAACAATTCAGTCACTGGACACCACCGCAGAATGCAGTCTAGTTACGTTATGGGAACAGGTATCCCATGGCCATTTGTCAAGGGAAAAAAAAGGTTTTAACGCAGAATATCATCTGGTTAACATCGCGTTGTTGCATGAATGTAAAAAAAATCTATAAATAACTGTGCCATTGGCTACATGTGTTAATCTCACACAAATGCCGACAAAAAATGTGTCTGTGTGGAGCCTGTGTCTTCATTAATTTCTTCACTTCAGCTCTGTTCAGTTTATCCTTTTCACACATAACACAACGTCACCATAAAATGAACTACTAGGACAATTAATAATTTACGATAATACATTAAGAATTGATAATAGCCTACTATAAACTGCAATTGCTGAAGAGATCAGATTTATAAACCTCCAATACCCCAAACATATCTGTGTCATGGTTAGTCACCTCCGCTAGTCTACACTCATCTGCAGACAATGTAGTTTACTGCAAACACTTTTAATTATGATAATAATAAGGAGAATAATCTCTGGTTGGCTACTTTCTTAGTAGCAGGCTATCTATTGTTTTCTTTCTGGCTAAGATTCCTGGGAAATTCGCGTTGTCCAATTAAGCTTGTTAGGGCTGAAGTTTTTCTTTTTCCATGACATTTGTGAAAGGCAAACCGGAGGAAAGCACAGATCGAACAAGAAAGTTGTTTACGGTTGTTGCCTGCTATAGCGTCCCTCGCTGCAACGCTCTGGTTTGTTTTTCACAAATGTCATGGCAAAAAAACAACTGTTCGCGTATTTCCATATTTTACTTATGCAAACTATTTAGGCTGTACTAACTATTTAGGCTGTATGTCTTTATTTCAGCTAGAATGTGTTTGCGTCTAGCCTATTGTGCATGCATGTCTCCATATAGACTTGGTTAATTAATTTACATGCTTCTTCATGATCCATAGCTCAGGTGGAGCTGTTCATTGTATTTCATTAGACATTAAATACAGCTCATCTACAAACTCTTTTAATGAAATTGTGGGCTATCAATAGGAGAATATATGTTCTCATTCTCGTCAGCAGAGAGTGTTATGGTTACGCAAATTGGAGGTCTTCACGGGTCCACCCAAATACCCGAGACCCGAGCGGGTACGGGTCCAAAATTCTGACTCACGGGTACGGGTAGAAACTGATATAATAGGCGCGGGTCTCGGGTAAGCACATGTGAAACTGATTTGCCCGTATGGACCCGTGAGGACCCGATCGCATTTTTTACAATTTTATTCTGTAGCCTAATATTATATTCTGTAATCTCTTATTATTCTGTAATTCTGTTTCTCATAGGCTACTGAAAAAGGCTGGTCTCAACAGATCCCACCAGGCCAGACAAGTGTCTTAGTTTATTTGTTTATTTTTATTAGAACTATGGAAAAACAATTATTTTGTATTCTATCGCAAATAAAGGCTCATGGTTTTAGTTTTATCGGCTTCGTTTTTAGCCTATTAGTTTTCAATTTCAGGCTATAATTTGCCGTGCATAGGCTCATTTGCGATCTGTAGCCCATTTTTTCATTATTATTATTATTATTATATTACTAATATTATTGCCCATTTATTTATTTATCCAAATCTTTGAAGAATGCAAATGTTATGTTGCACGTTAACTGGATCCATCGTTGGCTGAATAAAGTTGTACTTGTTGCTTTTAGTTAAAGTTATTGCCCTATAGCCTTATAAGTATAGGCTATGTTAATGTTGTAATCAGACTAACATGATTGATTATCACCGTGTTGTGTTTAGTAGTTTAATATAAGCTACAGATGTAGTTTTTAGGCCTTTTAGTCAGTAATACAATATTGCAGTACATTCGTCTATTGTAGGCCCTAGGCTATTTTATAACGGATTTCTTCCGTTCTTTCTCGGGTATGAAAAGCTGTATATTTGGATGACTTGTGCAAACATAAGTTATGTTTCGTTGGGGGGGGGGGGGAACCTGCTAGGATTTCTGCTGATTTTGGACTTTGAAATAGGCTAGGCATACTGTCAAATTTTATTGAATTGCAAGCGAGAAGCCATCCAGTGGTCGACTCGGCAAACAGCAGGGTCTGGCAATTGGAATAAATCTTAAAACGGCTTGCCGATTGATGTCTTTAGTGTGGCGTGGTCCGCATTCATATATAGCAGCCAATTTGCATGCCACGTATATATCACGTTTTCAATGTTACTAGTACTTACTGGGTTGGGGATATCTTTCTGAATAGTTACTAGTAACTAAAATATAAGTACTAGTATCTAAAAACATTGTACTAGTAAAAATTTAATAGTTACTAGTAACTATTGGAATAGTTACTAGTCACTAAAGAATAAGTACTAGTATGTAATGAAAAGTTACTAGTAAAACTAAAATAGATACTAGTAACTATTGGAATAGTTACTAGTAACTAAAGAATAAGTATTAGTATCTAATGAATAGTTAATAGTAAAACTGAAATAGATACTGTGGCGAGCCATGGAGTTGGAGTCAGGTTTGAGTTCAGATCAGTTTATTAACAGGAGCTCAATCTTCTTATAACTTCACTTCACAGTTTACAGGCAGAAATAGACAACGCGCGCTGAACTGTAGCCAGCTTTATAGCCTGGCTTATGCAAATGAGCTAGCTAACAATGGCGACCTCTAATAGGTGCCATGCAGCTCACCTTAACCAATCACACTTCATCATTTTAGGTCACACTCAAAACAATCGTTAACTCCGCTCTAACACTGTTAGAGCGGACCTGGTTGAACCCATGCCACCACACTGGGCGGGACTTTATTACAACTTGTTTACCACAGTAGTCGCTGTTCTGGCGGGAGGTTACTTTCAAACGCTAACGGCCCACTTTACTGTACAAGCATCAAATGCATTCGAACACGCTCTGGTAATGCAGCTACATCACCTATCACTCGTGCACTGGTCTGCACAGCACAAGCACACACACACAACAATTCTATGTACACATTATTTACATCACTCGTAATCGCCCCGGATCGCCACATTACTATTCACTAGACTTTAGAATAGTTACTAGTAAGTCTTGAGGAATACATTTTAAAACGGCTTGCCATAGATGAATTCCTTTTGAGAGCGAGATTATAATGTTGGGGGGAAAGTGGCGGGTCAGAATCTTCCTGGCCAGGCGACCCAATTTGTAAAAATAGAGTGACATACTGTCATGTTAATATATTGTTTATTAAAGCAGGTTCTTAGTTTAACGCAGTTTGTCGTAATGAAGAAGAAAAAGCTGGCAAAAAATCTAACATTAGCTAATGCCTTCCCCGCATTGTTTAACTAAGTGAGCTAACGTTTAATAAACACTATTGTATGAAGTAATTATTTCAAGAATACATTTTGATAAAAAGAACGTTATTTTAAATAAGCTAGGCGTCATTGTCTTCTGAGGCTTTGCCCAGTTTGTCAATGTAACGTTTGCTACTTGGCCATCTCCAGCTTGCTAGCTAACGTTAAGCTAACGTTAAGCTAACTTAGCTACCTAATAGTAGCTATCGATAGCTAGACCAACATCGCCCATCTTGTTGCCTACGGTAACGTTAGATGGTCCATTTGTGGTCTAGCAAAATAGTCAGTAGCTAGCTAACGTTACATGAAGTAACGTTACATTTGTAACGTAACTTATCGATAATTGAAAAGAGTATTTCAAGCTGTTAAAAATGTTTTGCTAGCTGGCTTCTTAAATTGTCTTTCTATTAAAAAATTTGATGCCCAATGGGAAATGGTAATTAGCTAGCTAGCGCACGTGGTGGAGCTTAACCTTGATTGTGAAGATAATTAGCTAACGTTAGCTGGCTGGCTATCATGTGTTCATCATGTTGGCAGTTCATATGACTACATCAAGATTTGCTATATCTGTTTATCTGTATATGTTCTGTTTTCTGTTTTTCAGGTGCAGATTGATTCATTCATTAATTGAAGTTTGGCTGCAATTGACGGATGAAGTGGTTGTGTAAGTTTTGCCGTTTTTCCTCATATAATGAAAAAACGATCGTAAATCATTACAATGACAATCATGGACATGGAAGGCGGGGTTTTAGTTGTATTCACCCAAACTGTCTAACAGTCCTCCAATCCCAAGTGGAATTTGCGCAACATACACTGCTCATGAAATGATGACAGCTATGTTTTCGCACCGCAGACAATAAATCATAGGAGATCAGCCACTCGTTCCAGAGGTCCTTACCAGATGGCCAGCTCTGTTCCACGAGAGACAGGTAATCAATCACACAATTGTATATTAAGTCCAGAGAGATAGAAAGCATGATGTGTGTCAGATACTATATACTGTGCGTCCTATTCAAAAAAATTGTTTTGTCTGTCTCCTCAGATTAGGGCAGAGTTCAAGAGAGTCGTCACTGTAGAACCCGCACAGCTAAACCAATGAGGGAATAGCTGGAGGCGAAGGTGCCGCTTTTTCCTCAGCTGATGTGACGCAAACAAGAGATGTTATTTATTTATCCTCCATTCATATGAACAGAGCAATAATTACAGCAGTTACTATTGTTTTACTCTCGTAATTTAACTTTTGTAGCGCCAAGCAACATCAAACAATATTTTCTTTTCGCATTCAGGTGAAAAACCGGCTAAAATTGGTTTAAAAGTTTTTGAACCGTCACGCACTTTTACACATGCGAATTCGCGTACGTGCGAATCAAATACAGTGGGAAGGGGACGGAAAGTATTCAGGTAGTGACACATTTTATGTTGTTTTGGCTCTGTACTCCAGCACATTGGACTTGAAATGAAACAGTGACTATGAGGTTAAAGTGCAGCTTTAATTTGAGGATTTTTACATCCATATTGGGTGAACCCTGTAGCAATTGTAGCCCTTTTTATACACAGCCACCCCCCAACTCCCCATGAAAAGTCTTTGGACAAATTAACAAACTTAAATAGAGTCATCATATTTAATATTTGGTTAGATATCCTAAATGAATATCCTAAATGAAGTTGCATATCCTAAATTAAGTTTGTAAATGTGAATTTGATGATTAAATTAAATGAAATAAAGTATTCTGGATGCCATTTATTGAGTTGTATTTTTTATTTTTTTAACAATCGGGATGTTTAATAAGCTTTTTCATCATAACATGTTAGTGCCCCCAAAATGTGAATCAGTTAAGGGGGGCAAAAAAAAGCCCTGGGAAAGAAAAGTAAATTTCGTACCCTGCTATGTGGAGCATCTGCGGAGTTACCATCTTGTGAAGAAAAGTCCTGCTGAATGTCTGTTGGTAAAACCGGAGGATCTCAATGACTACATGCCACTCGTGTCATACCTCGTTCAGGGGCGTGTGTTCGTCACTCCCAGGACATTCTTGCTGAAATAAAGCTGCTGTAAGTGATTGTTTCTTTTATTTTATTTTTTTACTTTGTTACAATGACCATTTGCTTTGACAGCATCACAGATATTGGTGTCCTGAGACATGACACTTCTCACCCTGACCGTTAAGAATGAACCCTCCATGGCAAGAATTTAGATTTCTGTGTGTGGGTCAATTACATGACGTGTACATGCATGCACTGTACACAATAATACTCACCTATATCTAATAACACCCCTATTGATGTTGAAAGGGACGGTACTCGTGGTTTCACAGCCTGAAATTTAAGATGGGGAATTATTGGCGAAAGTTATGTGCAGCAGGATGCCCTGGGGTGGTAATTAACAAAAGAAAGGGAGGAGATGCAAAGGGTAAACATGTGAAGAAATCAAAGAAGGGTGAAGTGAACTGTTCCACCTGAGGGACAGAGTACTGAAAATGGAGAGGAAAAGTGGAAGATGATCGATGGTCGCTGAAATGCAGAAAAAATATCCGGATCTTCAGCTTGTTGATGAAATGATGACAGCTACGTTTTCGCACCACAGACAAGAAATCATAGGAGATCAGCCCCTCGTTCCAGAGGTCCTTACCAGATGGCCAGCTCTGCTCCACGAGAGACAGGTAATCAATCACACAATTGTATATTAAGTCCACAGAGATAGAAAGCATGTTGTGTGTCAGATACTGTGCGTCCTATTAAAACAAAATTTTTTGTCTGTCTCCTCAGATTAGGGCAGAGTTCAAGAGAGTCATCACTGTAGAACCCGCACAGCTAAACGAATAGCTGGAGGGGAAGGTGCCGCTTTTTCCTCAGCTGATGTGACGCAAACAAGAGATGTTATTTATTTATCCTCCATTCATATGAAAAGAGCACAATTACAGCAGTTACTATTGTTTTACTCTCGTAATTTATCTGACTCCATTTAAAATTATAATTTTGTTGCTGAATTGAGAATTTGGTTTTAATCATGCATGGAGCTCGGAGTGGTTACACTAGACTCTTCCTCGGGTACCACCATTACTCAATATATGCCCCCGGGATGAGCACTATTGCTGAATCTCAGTTTGTTGGAGAACACAGATGTTGGGGGTCTAGCCAACACAATACATGCATTATTTTTTACATAGATAGTTGTGAGCCCAGGTCAGCGTGCATTCAGAGGGCTCCTTAAGGTGAATTTGACAAGAACCGACGTATAACGTCCAAAGGTTCTCTTCACATCAAATCACCAGAACCATGCATCATCAATCCCGTTTTGCTGGCAGAACTTGGCTGCCTTTCCCAACTTGGGGACGCCACTAAAGACTTGCTGTACCAGGCCACTGATCAGTTGGTCCTTGGTCAGAATTGTCCCAGTGTTCAGTCGTAATTTAGACTGAAAAGGGTATAAGATGGATTAGTCATGGAGACCACGCAAGTTAAAAATAAAACTAATTTAATAACAGGCATGCTTCAATTTAGCAGTCAATTACAAAATATACAGATTGCAGAAAGGACGATATAGAGTAAATATCTTACCCAGCCAGTTCAGCTACACACAGACACAGAATATGCACGGTGTGGGAAGGCAGTTACAATCTTCCCCATACTGGAATGACTATGGTACCACTTACAGCACCAGGAGACCTGTTAAGCAGATTCTCCCATACTGGGAACTTGCACTCAGCCCTGAGTGAGACGCAGGGGTTCTGACTCTGAGACTCAAGTATACATACAACAGTGCTTCGGAACACTGCAGCTCAGATCATATAAGCAATAGGAGCTGGAATAGAGTTGAAAAGAAAGATGCAGATGATGTGAAACATGGTCATTTATTAATGACAATAATCACTGGTTAAGATTGCGAGCAAATATGAACACATTCAATACCTATAGCTAAACACAGGATAACATGCTGCTAAGACAAAGAAACATGAACAGGTTCACCAACAAAGTATATAACCAAATGATTCCATACGGTGTGACTATGGTACCAGGAGAACTGTTAAGCAGATTGTACTTGAATGTCTCTTCGGACTTCCCTTAAATGCAGTCCTGAGCAGGCCTTCCACATTCGACAATTCCCTTTGTCCAAATAAAGTCTGGCAAGAAGAGATGTCACTCCTCACCACCCAGAGAGCCCCCCCTTCAGGAAGATAAACTGCATCGTCTACTCCTCCCGATCTAGTGATAGTAATAAGATTATTTTAATGACGGCACATGATCTCATGATCTTTCCTATAATTTATCTAAATATCAGGTGAGGTCCCGGTGATTGCCACTCTATGTTCCAGATACTTATGTGGACAAGCGCATCCCTGATAACCTATACTATACAACCTATACCTCCTTTCTTTCACATTCTTTATTCCTTCTCATGTATTTTGCCCCCTTCTATACTTTCACATACCCCACACTTCAATTGGTATTAATCCCGGTTCACATTTATCATATTATCCACAATTATTTACATGCACATACATATGATGCAAGATACATATACAGCTTTGTTTCAGTCCAGAACCTAGGGTGTTTGTTCACAGCTCTTTGGCTCAAATACCAAATATTAATTCACAATGGCCTTGAGCAGATGGACAGAATGGCTTTCATCCTGAAGCGAAAGGTCGGCCTCAGGAGAAATGCCAACATGCTTGTTACTTCCCATACCAAATATTAATCCACATGCTAGAATGACCATGAGCTGATGGACAGCATCATCCTGAAGCGAAAGGTCGTTAGTCATCCCGTCAGCAGGAGACCACGTACTAGCAGCGACTGAGGTGTGGTTGTTTTTGGGGGTTTTGCTGCTGCCCTCCCTGCCTTATCCATGCATGCTTGCCTGGATTGACGGGATGGCTTTCTGAACAGATGTTAATAAAACTTTAACTTTAACAACAGTGGTCCTGACAGAACTAACAGCTGAGTACACACTGTGTGAAAGAAGAGCGTACCGCGTTCGTAAATTCAGAATGCTGCTAAATGTAGCTTCTGAGTGATAATTAGAATATGAATTTATTTTTATTTGATGTTAAATTCACATGACAAAATGTAGCCTCTGAAATACACAATCTAAACGTAGCTAATAAATTACAATTGTAAAAAGCAAACACTTTAGATGATGCCTATTAATCAATTGTAGGCTATGAACTTGTTTAATTGGTCTCATAAGCGTAATTAATGGTCCCAGTACTATTTTTCTAAATTGGTCACATTTAAATGCTAACTTATTAGCTCAACACCATATTTCCAGGAGGATTAAACAAACGCTGGTAAAAACTTCATGCCAGCGTTGCAATGGCTGACCTGTTGGAGGAGTTGGCTGCTTAGGAGAGAAACGAACGCATCTTACGATTGCGCAAAAGCTATTTGTTGGCTGAGAGTGATATATGGCTGGTTAGTCATTTTCGGGTTTTTATAAAATTGACAGCCTGCCCAGCAGCAATGTTATTGGTGCCGTAACTGTACTGCACAAACGTATAGCCTCAAGGCTCCATCCGAAGATACGTTTGCAAAATATGAATATAAAAGGCTGTCACATCTGTGCAGCTCATGTCATGCGAAATGTATTGCTCAACGTCCTGGCTCGATTGCCTGGTGGGACCATAGACAGGTGGGACCCACAACAGCTTCAGCTGGCTGGCTTTAGTGGCTTATTGGTGTAGCTACGTCAAATTGTGTCAGACAGTAAGTAGGCCTAACTCTTTCCATCACTAGGGGGTCTGGAATTCAAACCACCTCTCGCACTCACAGAATTTGTGGACCAGGGCGCGCCACCGACTATCATGGACACAACAAAATGACAAAATAAATAAATAAATTATTTTATTTCCAGGCCGCAAGAAAGACCACAGCCTAGTGCAGGGGTAGGCAACCCTGGTCCTAGAGAGCCGCAGGGTCTGCTGGTTTTTGTTTTCACCTTAAACACAGCAACTAATTAGACCAAAGAAACCAGGTGAGGTGAGTTAACTGTGTAATCAACTGCTCTAATTGACCAATTAAGTGGTGAGTAACAACAAAAACCAGCAGACCCTGCGGCTCTCTAGGACCAGGGTTGCCTACCCCTGGCCTAGTGCTTGGCATATAGAGGCAATGCGCTTGTCTGATGCAGATAGGCTTGCACTTTAACAGCTTGTGTAATGGGAGATTCTGCATTTCCTGCATGTTATATCTTCTTTTTACTTTACCATGTAGGCTACTTTACTTTATTACACCGGAACGGACAATATTGAACTATTTATTTCCCTTGATTGAACATCTGCTAATAAAACTTCGATTTCAGTGTCGGAATATTTTTTTTTGCTTTTTCTGGGCCATTTTCACTTTATATGGAGCTTTAAATGGAAGTGACAACCTTGCCATTTGTCCTTGCCAATTTTTTTTTTTTTTTTGAGGAAGCTCTACGTACGAGGATAATACTGCATTGCACTGCTCTAAATTGCCAGGATGACAAAATATCTTGTGTTCCATCACTTTAAGCAAACAAATATCAGTAACTCTTTTATTTCTTTGCCATGGAGAAGGTCTTACCCCAGCGCAGACATGGGGACTTAGGAGTTAGGTTGCTCCAAAGGGAAGCTTTCTATATTTAGGGTGAAGCAATTGCAGACCGAGAGGGGGGCTGGGGGTGGTTTGGGAAGAATTTGTGGACCAGGGCGCACAGCCGACTATCATGGACATAATGCATGGATTTTAAAATATTTATTACTCCCCCTTCGAGAGTTGCTGGATCCACGCTAATAGTTCCCGGAACGCAGGTAGTCCAAAACTGAGAGGTCCCGGATCCTGTTCTGCCAGGATCCGGCACAAATTAAGCACTGCCTCTACCTCAACCCAACTTCCAAGCCCCCACCTCCATAGTCATTTATTATAGTGGATTAGTGTTATTAATCTCTTGCTTCATAAATATTAGCTAAAGTTCTTACCCCTGCATGAACCACAAGGTCATTCAGTTTTTTGTTTTTTCTTTCTTCCCTTACTAAATCTGGTTAATGCGCATTAATAATATGTGACTAAGACAATATGCCGATTTTCTTATTTGATTTATGGCATACTTATACTTTTGTTTGGACTGTGGTACATGCGACCACTCCTTGTGGTTAAGAGACAGCCTGCACATCCTGAGATTACTTGCTTACATCTTTTGTGATATAATTACTCCTTTAAGTGGTCTTCTGTTTTTGTGTGTAATTAGCTAATACATTGGTAACTATAGCAACCTATGAGAAGTCCTAGAACTGGACTACTGAGAGCCAGGTCACTGGAACCCCCATTAAAAAACCAATATCCTTGTGCAAAATGTATATAAAATCTATACAGAAGTTCAGGTCATAGACTTTAAAATTTTAATTATTGCACACACCTGAATGAAAAAACATATCTCTATATTTTACCTTGAGTTAACCGGCCACCTAGCTCACATATAATTTCACTGAAAAATACACGCAGTACAAAATATGACTAATTAGCCAATGGATTCTCAAGTATGAAGTTATGCTGAAGGATGCATACATACATGTATGACAACGAACCCTCAGTGACTTCAAGCATGGTGTTCCAACTTGTATTGCAATTAGGTAAACAAAACAAATAATTTAATTAAAAGCTTAAATTTATATATATATATATATATATATATATATATATATAGTATAAACAAAAACATTACAGTGGCCTCCAAATTAATTCATACTCTTAATTTAAATACATATATATATATATATATATATATATATATATCTTAAAATATATTGAAACAACAGCAATCGGGTCTTTTTACTGAAATGAACACTAAAGCCCCAGCAAACTACATACTATCAAGATGCTTTTATGAGAAACAATGTGTACAAAACATGTATACAAATAAACAAAAAGGCTCAAGTTCATTCTGCACACCTTAATACACTGCGCAAAAAAATGAAGGGAACATTTCATCATCACAGTATAACACCAAGTCAATTAAACCAAACCGGTCATGCTGGATGATGTTGCAGGTCGCATAACATTCGCCACGACTCTTTCACGTCTGTCACATGTGCTCAGTGTGAACCTGCTCTCATCTGTAAAGAGAACGGGGCACCAATGGCGAACCTGCCAATTCTGGTGTTCTCTGGCAAATGCCAATCGAGCTCCACGGTGCTGGGCTGTGAGCACAGGTCTCACTACAGGACGTCGGGCCCTCATGCCACCCTCATGGAGTCTGTTTCTGACAGTTTGGTCAGAAACATGCACACGAGTAGCCCGCTGGAGGTCATTTTGTAGGGCTCTGGCAGCGCTCCTCCTGTTCCTCCTCGCACAAAGGAGCAGATACCGGTCCTGCCGCTGGGTTGTTGCCCTTCTACAGCCCAGTCCAGCTCTCCTCGTGTAATGGCCCGTCTCCCGGTATCTCCTCCACACTCTTGAGACTGTGCTGGGAGACACAGCAAACCTTCTTGCGACGGCACATATGGATGTGCCATCCTGGAGGAGCTGGAGTACCTGTGCAACCTGAATGGGCTGCAGGTACCGCCTCATGCTACCAGTAGTGACAAGGGCACTAGCAAAATGCAAAACTAGAGAAAAATCAGTCAGGAAGGATAAGGAGAGAGAAATGGTCTGTGGCCACCACCTGCAAAACCATTTACTTTTTGGGGGTTGTCTTGCTGTTGCCTCTCCTGTCCATCTGTTGTCACTTTCATTTGCACCAAAGCAGGTGAAATTGATTCCCAATCGTTTACACTTCCTAACTGGACAGATCGATATCCCAGAAGCTTAATTGACTTGGTGTTATACTGTGTTGATTAAGTATTACCTTAATTTTTTTGAGCAGTGTATTACCAGTGCAATAACAAAATGTAATCATACATAAACTTTCTGGCAAAAGTTAACAGAAAAATCTAGAACATCATACACGCTTAAACATTCTAAGGACACACTGGAGTTAGCAATGCATTGTTAGCATTCACTGGCACAATCAAAAACTCAGTGGCCCCCACAAATTTAATGGCAGCCATAAAAATGTATTTAACCATGTGTAATTGACATCAATATTTCACTGATGACCACTGATCAGTCAGAATGGTACTAATGAGAAACTGGAAGGCACGTATGTTGCAGTATAAGCATCCCGCACCAACTTATAGCTATCTTAAATCTATTAGCAGTATTTGTATAAATTATATATTAATTATTAAATTATTAATAATTTAATTGACACTTGAAAGGACTGGAATTAGTACATTTTATACAACAGTTAGTTCCGACTGCACAATGTGATTAGCCGAGACACATTTCATGAGTGCTGTTATACAGTATAACATCACTCTGACCTTATCACTGGCCGGGACCACTCTGCTTAGTTTACATTCCAATTAATACTTTGTTGGAAATTATATTTTTTTTTAAAAATTGGATTCTGAAGGAACTATGTCGACAGAGCCAAATAAACAACAAAATCATGATCTGTTGTCTCAATCATTACTTGATTGATATTTTATAGAACTATTGTATGAAAGCAGTATTACACATTATTGGTTGTGATCATCTCCGGCCGAGTTACAGCCATGCTCAGCTGATATACAGTATGACAACACTCCCTCTCGTCTGACATTGCTTAAATGCATTTAAGTACCAAACTACTGCAGAACGAATGGAGAAAAGATGTGTTAACACACTGAGCACTGTGTCATTGACACTCCCCAATGTGCAGCTGTATCACCCCCTTGCTGTGCAGGTACATCAGATTTAAGAATTCCAAAGGCATGGCGTGCACCCCTTGTTTGGCTGCAACGTTGTCATAGTAGTGATGGGACACGGGCTGCTGTGACAGATCCTTGTCAAAGGGCCAGAAACCATAAATGTCCACCTTCTCACAAAGCTCCAGGGCCACACTCATCAGCATTAACCCAGAGGAGAGACGTGACCCAATTTGTCCCCCTTTCCGCCAGTAGCGATCCAGCAGTAATAAGTAGTCCGGGTGGATGTAAAGTACACTTTGTTGGGGTCTCATTTCCTTCATGGTGTAGAAGATGCGGAAGGAAAGGTCAGTGTTGATAACATAAGAGAAAGAAGAGATGGCCAGGTAGGCATTTCCATGTGCGGCTACTTTGTCCACAAAAGGCTGTCGTTCATTACAGAGGCCGTTAAAGCTGCAGAGAGAGGGAAAGGGAGAGAGGTTTATTTATTTTAACTACCAATTCATCTATTTCACTGCTACCTGCTTTGGCAACATTGTAACAAATTGCAGTCATGCCAATAAAACATTATTTAATTTAATTTAATTCAATTGAGATAAATAGAAAGAGAGAGAGTGAGTGAGTGAGTGAGTGAGTGAGTGAGTGAGTGAGTGAGTGAGTGAGTGAGAGTGAAACCTTTAACCTTTGATACTCCTTTATTACAACCATTCAGAGTGTCTGGAAGACCTACTTCCCTCACAGAACACTGGTTATTATGTCAAAGACAAGAAGCCTCAATAAACAAACACAAACAAACAAAACAAAAAAAAAAGATAAAACAAAATAAAAAGAAATGTAACCATTCCTGACACCTCATGTACTCCCCATCATCACAAATACAGATTGCTTCTACTACATATCAGGTCGTTTTAAACCCTTCAAGGTCTTGAACCATCTCTGCATATGCATACTGTACTCACAAGCAAGCTAAAACATAACATTTAAAAAACAGTTCTGGGTCAACAGGACTAGACCACTATACCTTGTTCCACCTGGTTATCTATATTGCTAACTTGGCTTGCTCAAACAAGAAAGTTAATAAGCAGCATTTTTGTCTATGTGCAAAAGAATACCCAGACCCATACACAAAACAATCAGGAGTAAACCCCGTCCCAAGTTTCCTACACGCCTCCTCCAACACCTGCCACAGCTCTTTTAACTGCTCACATCTGTGATGTCCTCTGATCCGTTCCTGGTCTTCCTTCCGTCCGTCCGTCCGTCCGTCCGTCCGTCCGTACGTCCACCCCGTGTTTTCTCTCTCTCCCTCCACTTGTGTACTCCACTTCCTCGCACCTGCATTGTGCTTCCCTGTCGCTTTCTCGTTAGTTGTTGCCTCACCTGTTTCTCCTTCTGTCCTCATTAAGTTTGTATTTAGTCTGCCCCGTTTTTCTGTTCGGGGCCAGACTGCCTTGTGGTTCTCGTCCTCTTCTCGTCCTCTTCTCGTCCTCTTCTCGTCCTCTTCTCGTCCTCTTCTCGTCCTCTTCTCGTCCTCTTCTCGTCCTCTTCTCGTCCTCTTCTCGTCCTCTTCTCGTCCTCTTCTCGTCCTCTTCTCGTCCTCTTCTCGTCCTCTTCTCGTCCTCTCCTCGTCCTCTCCTCGTCCTCTCCTCGTCCTCTCCTCGTCCTCTCCTCGTCCTCTCCTCGTCCTCTCCTCGTCCTCTCCTCGTCCTCTCCTCGTCCTCTCCTCGTCCTCTCCTCGTCCTCTCCTCGTCCTCTCCTCGTCCTCTCCTCGTCCTCTCCTCGTCCTCTCCTCGTCCTCTCCTCGTCCTCTCCTCGTCCTCTCCTCGTCCTCTTCTAGTTCCTGACCCTCCAAGTTTCTGACCCTACTAGTTCCAGTTCCTGTCTCGTCAGTTCCTGTCTCGCCTGTTTCTGTCTTGTCCCTGCCTGTCTTCCCATTAAATGTCCTCCCTGGTGGAGATTTCCCTTGAGTCTTACATTTGGGTCCAGTCCCCCCTCGAGATACGTAACGACATCTTGTAAAAAGATGAACTACCATAGCCTACCTATCTTCTATGGCTCTATTTATTCTTAAAGATGTTCCAAACAGTTGATTTTGGTAAACCTAAGGTTTCTGACCTTTTTTCTTCTTATTTCTCAGCCTCATAATGGCTTCCTTGACTTCCATTGGCACAACTCCGGTCCTCATGTTAACAGACGCTAATAAGGGACTCCAAAGGCAATCAAAAGCCTAGAATCAAGACTAGATACTGAAGGCTCTCACATACCTGCACCAAGGAACCAATTGAGCACACCTGACTAATCAGCAGGCACCTGTAAAACCATTTGTCCCATTATATATATAAAAAGTGCTGTAATTCCTACATGGTGAAAACAAATGTATAAAAACACCATTCAATAAAAGAATCTGCACTTTAACCACATGGGAGTTTCATTATAGAGGTGAGTGGAGCAATGCTTAATTCCAGAGCCTCTGTTGTGGATTCTGTATACTGATTATGTTCCTTTCCTACTATAAATAAAAATGCCCACACTAGTCACATGCATCTCAATGGAAGCTGGCTATAGATCGGGAGCCCATCCTCCACTGGTCGGTTCGGTATAATAGTAACAGAATGATAACAGAAATGTAATGAGCAATCTATCAGAGCAAAAGATAAAATAGTTTGGGCAGGTTACAGTCTGAGGTAGTTTGACTAGCTGGTAAAATAGGCAATCCAAGCAGAGATACACTATATGGCCAAAAGTATGTGGACACCCCTTGGTCTGGGGCTGTTTTTCATGGTTCAGGCTAGGCTCCATGGGTTCCAGTGAAGGCAAATCTTAACACTACAGCATACAATGACATTGTAGATGAATCTGGATTTCCAACTTTGTGACAACAGTTTGGGGAAGGCCCTTTCCTGTTTCAGAATGACAATGTCCACGTGCACAAATAGAGGTCCATACAGAAATGGTTTGTTGAGATCGGTATGGAAGAACTTGACTGGCCTGCATAGAGCCCTGACCGCAACCCCATCAAACACCATTGGGATCAATTGGAAAGGCGACTGCAAGCCAGGCCTAATAGCCCCACATCAGTGCCCGACCTCACTAATGCTCTTCTGACTGAATGGAAGCAAATCCATGCAGTAATGTTCCAGCATCTAGCGGAAAGGCTTCCCAGGAGAGTGGAGGCTGTTATAGCAGCAAATGGGGACCAACTCCATATTAATGCCCATGATTTTGGAATGAGATGTTAGATGAGCAGGTGTCCATTTGGCCATGTAGTGTATGTATAGTAAGATGCAGTTCAGAGGGGCAAAGCGATGCTTCAAGGCCTCCAGGTTGCATCATGACATGGGCTTGAACCAGGACAGAGATGGGGCTGGAGTGGTCTGTGAGCTCAGGGCTTGAACCAGGACAGAGATGGGGCTGGAGTGGTCTGTGAGCTCAGGGCTTGAACCAGGACAGAGACGGGGCTGGAGTGGTCTGTGAGCTCAGGGCTTGAACCAGGACAGAGACGGGGCTGGAGTGGTCTGTGAGCTCAGGGCTTGAACCAGGACAGAGACGGGGCTGGAGTGGTCTGTGAGCTCAGGGCTTGAACCAGGACAGAGACGGGGCTGGAGTGGTCTGTGAGCTCAGGGCTTGAACCAGGGCAGACACGGGGCTGGAGTGGTCTGTGAGCTCAGGGCTTGAACCAGGACAGAGACGGGGCTGGAGTGGTCTGTGAGCTCAGGGCTTGAACCAGGGCAGAGACGGGGCTGGAGTGGTCTGCAAACTCAGGGCAGGGGAAGAGGCAGAAGCCCGAAGTACACACAGTTGACCACATAAGCACACATTTTTGTTACTAAGTAATATGCATACAATTAGTTTCCCTTTGGGTAACATTAAAACTATATGTGCTTAAATGTAAATGTACTACATGTATAGTTACCTTTCGGTAACCTGAGAGGGGTTGACTGTGACCAGGCTGGACTTCACACCAACATCAGAGCTGTAGTTAATTGGAGCCAAATTAAATCTGAAAAGAAAATATAGTTCTGAGTCATGTTGTTTCTCTCACCTGTTGTGAGAGAAAGTTGAAGTAAGTTAATTCATCGAAGGCACACAGTCAGATAGAGAAGAGTATCAGTAGAGCATCTAAAGAAATTAAAATGGTGATGGTATCAGAACAGCTTTTACAACAAAAAGACTACAACTTTCAACTCCCAACAATTTTTTTGTTCAAAAACTTCTGGTTAGGACACCACAAAAAAATGATTAATAATATTTCACATCTTGTTTTTCTTCTGATCAATGGTATCACAATTAAACTATATAATGTTTTAATTTTTCTTAGTATAGAAGACATTTGATAAACAATAAAGTGAATTTAATCCTGCAGTTTTTGCTCATATTAATTGAGGTTGCCAATAATTTTGGTGGGCATTGTACATAGTTAATCTTTATTCTTATACTGACATCTTGTGGCCATTTTATGTATTTTAACAGTTTATGAAATACATTTCTGCCTGACAAAGTTGTACGTATACAGTTTGATACCTTGAAAAACATGTTCAACATACAAAAATGCCAAGTTACTCACATATACAAAACACTGTCTATAAGTCATTAGTCAATCAGATGGTGAGATGAAAAAACAGTGCCAAGATACATTAAATAATTTAGGAAACATTGGGTAGCATTGCTTCGGAATAGAGCTCGTTTCATTTGTGTGAGCTAAGATAGCCAATACTATTTGTTGTAACTTGGCCTCATTTTGATATCAATACTTTTAATGGCAGGCCTACATTTTTAATTACTTGTTTAGACAGTGCTTTGTATGGAATTTTTGTATGTTGAAAACAGTTATTGTAGAGATTCATTGTCATTTATTTTTGTACCGTGTTTGATAATAAGATAATTAAATCTACAGTGCAGTGCTTTGGCTCTGTAGTCAGCACATTGGATTTGAAATGAAACAATGAATATAAGTTTAAAGTGTACATCAATATTGAGTGCTCTCTCTGCACTTCCTCCTCCTGCACTTCCTCCTCTTTTGTTAATTTGCCTATTGATGTTGCCACTTTCACCTTTAACTCCTGCCTCTCTCAGTCTCTCGACTCACTATATCCTCTTGTCTCCAAACCAGCTCGAAAGAAAGTGGAGGAAATCCAGATCCCCAGAAGATCTGGCCTCATATCACACTCTGCTGGCAGCCTTCACGTCAGCAACTACATCTGCTAAGACTTCATTTTTTCAGTCAAAAATGAATGCATGTGTGTCTAACCCACGTAAACTCTTTTCCACCTTCTTTTTCCTGCTGATCCCTTCTCCACCCCCTCACCCTCTTCCCTCTCTGCACATGACTTCCTGATCCGAAACTCTTTCACGCATCTGGTGACGCCCCATATCCCCCATAATGAACCCACCGCTTTCATCCTTTAAGACTCTGGAGGACACAGATGTACTCCAACTTGTAGCACACCAGCGTGCAACCACCTGCCCACTGGACCCCATCCCTTCGGCAGTCCTCCAGTCTATATCCGGTGAGGTCCTTCCATATCAGTCCTCCATTATCAACACCTCCTTAACCTGTGGCTATGTTCCTGCTGTTTTCAAACCTGCCCGTGTTACTCCACTTCTTAAGAAACCTAGCTTAGACTCCTCTGATGTCAGAAACTATCGTCCTGTGTCTCTCCTGACCTTCCTGTCCAAAGCTCTTGAACAAGCTGCCCTTAACTATTCTCCACCAGAAGAACCTGCTCGACCCTCATCAGTCTGGCTTCAGAACCGGGCACTCTACTGAAACTGCGCTCCTGGCTGTGACCGAGGCACTCGCCACTGCTAGAGCCTCCTCCCTCTCCTCTGTCTTAATTCTTCTTGACCCATCTGCATCGTTCGATACAGTCAACCACAAACTCCTGATCTCTACACTGGCTGAGATGGGCATCTCTGGAATTGCTCTCTCTTGGTTTACATCCTATCTCACAGATAGATCCTATCAAGTCTAGCCATCACCTGAAGCTCAACCTCGACAAGACTGAGCTGCTCTTCATGCCATAAAAAGATTCGGCCGTACCTGACCACCTACTCTGCCGAGCTTCTTGTCCAAACTATGGTCATCGCACGTCTGGACTACTGCAACTCCCTTCTTGCAAGCATACCAGCCTGCTCCATTCTGCCCCTAGAACTGGTCCAGCACGCGGCTGCTCGACTTGTGTTCAACCTCCCTAAATTCTCACACATCACCCCCCTGCTGAGATCACTCCACTGGCTGCCGGTCACGGCCAGGATCAAAGTTCTCGAGCTCGACCACTTCCATCTGATGCTGCAGGGCAACTTTGTGTTAATGGCTCTCGCTCGTCCCGACTGCTGAGCTTTTCCACCCTAGCTCCCCAGTAGTGGAATGAACTACCCACTCCGCTGCACTCAGCTTAAACACTGTCTGTTTTCTGTCGTGGTCTGAAAACGCACTTTTTCAGAGATTTGATCGGACATACTAACAAATTTTACACCTGCTCAAGAGCACGCATAACATGTTCGTAAATTCAGAATACCAGTAAATGTAGCTTCTGATAATTAGAATATGAATTTATTTAAATTTTTTGTTAAATTCACAAGACTAAATGTAGCCTTTGAAATACACATTGCAAAACTAATAATGATTGTAAAAAGCAAACATTACTATTAATCAATTGTAAGCTATGAAGCTGTTTAATTAGACCCATAATGTAGGCTAATGAATGCTCTTACTATTTTTTCTAAATTTCTGAATTTTAATTCTACACGACCTTACATAGGCTATGCTAATAAAAACACACATTTAACCAATGAACAAAATTTGCTTTAAAGTAGCTTACATGTCTGTCGCCAGGCAATTGTGTTCAACAGCTTAATCCAGCTAATGCCAGCATACATCCAGTTCCCCTACAAGATGCAAAGCCAGATGGAGGTAAAGCGGGGTTTTTATGAAATTGCCAACCTATCCAATGTTATCGGTGCCATCGACTGCGCACTGCCATCTCGCATTCAGGGGGAAAACCGGATAAACTTTATATAAAAGTGAAGGTTTTTTAACCGGTTAGAATGTAGCCAGCAGGCTATATCCCAGTAAAACCTGAGCTTGATTCTGGCTCTTGCTCAGTCAGACACGCACATCAATGTGACCGCAATTAGAACGCACCAGAGAGATTCTAAAATAAGGTATGCACAGAATTACAAAATGCGAATGAGGCCCATTGTATGCTGCTTTGGATAAAAGCGCCTGCCAAATATTTGTCATGTAAAATGTAATGATCAATGTATAAATTGCAGACATTTTCACATAGTGCCCCCATTTTTGGGGACCAAAGTTGTCTGTTGAACAATTGTCAGCGGTTTCTTGGCCAGCTGTGTGTTCTTGCATCATTAGATCATGCACAAGAAAGCTAACAATATGTCTAAAGTTGATTCTAGGTGTGGAATTTTGGTACATTGTTAAGCAGCAAGAATACACTGTTGAGCTCGGCAATAGCAAACAACCTAGAGGACCACTGTAGAAAACCACTGTGTGACAGTTGAAAACCCTTTTTCAACTGTCACACAGATTAAGAACGCTCTCCAGGATGTAGGCATAGAAGTGTCAAATACTAAAATATAGAGACGTCTACACCAGCATAACCTCAGAGGTAACCACTGGTATGTCTCAAGAACAGAACAGCCAGGTTAGAGTTTGCTTAAAAGTACATTTAAAAAACTAGAGTTGTGGAACAAACTCTTATGGACAGATGAGATGAGTACTAACCTGTACCAAAGCGATGGAGAGAGAAAAATGTGGAGAAAGAAAGGAACTGCTCATGATCCAAAGCACCCCCTCTCATGTTTGAAACATGGTGGAAATAGTGTTATGGCTTGGACATGTATGGCTGCCACTGGAACTGGCTCACTTGTCTTTACTGATGATGTGACTGTTGACGGCAACAGCAGGATGAATTCTGAAGTGTACGGAAACATATTTTCTGCTCAGGTCCAACCAAATGCCTCAAAACGCATTGCAAATCTACACAATGTTAATATCCGAGTTAACCACTGCGCAAGCAGTCTGATAACACAGGCACTGATTAGGACATACTATTTTTCATGGAGTCAGTGCCCAGCAACCACCTGATTTAAAAAATGTTTTTAAAGCACCAGCAGCAGGTAGCAAACGTTAGTAGCACACACAAGCGTATTTGTAAGTAAGCAATTTGATCGTGCCTCTACGTCACATGATTTTCTTTCACGAATAGAGCTGTAACTACAGTGGTTTGGTAGCTACATGTATCTGTAGGAGCCATTTGTTCGTTTCAGTGTTTGCCGATGACGGCTTTCTGTGTCGAGTAATTTTTCACAATGCCTGTGTGGTAGTAACGCCGGACCCTTTGTTTCTGGTCTCGGCTAGTAAAATGTATGATTAACGTGAGTCAACCAGTATCAATTACTATAACAAAACACACCGGTCAGGGGTTTTGGAGATAGTTGTGTTCAAATGAATAGCAGTGCGTTAAAAAAGTGCAAACATTTTTAATAGCTTTTAGTTCCATATTTCAAATGTAGTGGAAACATTACACATTCAATTCCAAATCAAAGCATTAACAAATTTTATCAAGTCTGCATTATTCTTTTACAGGAAGCAAAGAAAAGGAATATTAATCTGTTCAAAAGAAAATAGCAGTGTCGACATTTTTCTCTTCAAACTCAAACACTTACTGTATAAACTGAAGAAATTTTTCAAGATTTAACTTCACCTTAAACTACTGAACTAATATTTAGTTGCATAGCCATTGTTTTTGATAACTGCTGCGCATCTGCGTTGCATCGAGTCAACCAACTTCTGGCACCTAGAAACAGGTATTTCAGCCCAGGATGAACAAACTACATTCCACAGTTCCTGTGAATTTTTGGGTTTTGCTTCAGAAACGGCATTTTTTATGTCACCCCACAAGTTTTCAATGGGGTTGAGGTCAGGGAATTGAGCTGGCCACGCCATTACCTCAATCCTTTTTGTCTGGAACCAAGATGTTGCTCGCTTACTCGTGTGTTTGGGGTCGTTGTCTTGTTGAAACACCCATTTCAGGGGCATTTCCTCTTTGGCATACGGCAACATAATCTCGTCAAGTATTTTTATAATTTTACATTAACATGTAATATTGTAATTAACATTACACTATTAACTTATTGTATACTACAATAATGACTAATTATTTTCATTACAGTAAATAAGAGGGAAGAAAATACAAAATATTTGTATTATAGGGATATCACATAAATACAATAATAAAAATACAAACTATACAAATGCGACCCATAATAAAAATACTAATAATAAATACATGCAAAATAGTAATCAATCATAAACAATAACATTGATAATAATTATAAAATACAAACTAAAAATCAACTTTTTTCTGTCAATCACTAAAAAAAAGTTCTGTCACCGACTCAGACCCTTGGGGGGGTAGTCCCGACCAAACCTGGTGTCAGTGAACTCGCACCGTCAGGAGGCCGGGAACCCCCCCAGGTGACCCCGAGGATGGGTATTAGAGACATATGAATACCGTATTTGTTTTGAATTGTATTTATTTATTTATTTCCCTCTTCTCTTTTACTCCGTTTACCTCCTGAACTATACATTAACATTAAAATTTTAACATGAGGCCCCCTTGTATGTATTTTTGTTTTGCCCCCTTAAGATCAGAGCTTTTCCAGGGATGTGAAAAATATTTATTAAAAACAAAACAAAATGGGTAACAATAGTAATAGTGGTAGCAATAATAATAATCTTTTATTCATGATAATGATAATTATAAGGGCAACAAGTTATAAATTTGTAGTGAGCTAGTGTGTTTGTGTGTGTGTGTGTGTGGGTGGATGTGTGTTGTGCGTGTGTTTAAGAATGATATATGTCTGTGTGTGATATTATTTGGAATGTTATGTTTAATATGAGTTGTTGAAATGTCTAGGCACATTTGTTGTTGTTAAATGTTATTATTGTTGTATGTCCATTATAATTAAGAAAATAAAAATTGTGAGTTGAAAAAAAAAAAAAGATTCAAAGATGGCATTGCAACAGCATGTCTCTCCCCTGGCTGCACGCAAGTATAATGGCAAGTTTGGCAACAAGCTACAGGTTACATGGGCTCGTATTTTGGTTACACAATGACTGAAGTGAGGAAACAGAGTGGTGCAATGCTCTTTTTGGGGAGAACCTTGGCTGTGACCGAATATGATCCCTGTTCCCTGCCCCCTGTCCACTAAGACCCCTGTCTACTATGTGCCCTCTCCCCTCATTTTGCAAGCAGTGTGCGAAAAAAATGTCACGGAACCGGCACCTTGCCTGGATCATCCAGACCCCAAATCGCAGCGTCTGTGGGCCACCACAGTTAAATGCATAGGCAGGCTACTGTAGCTAGTCTATGGGAAACACTGTAACACTTGCAACTAACGTTACATTGTAAAGAACAAATCTCTACTCCGAAAATTCACATAACAGCTTCAAAATTCACGGTGTCGGTGGCGCAGCGGAAAAAGCATCGAGGCTTCCTTCATACAGCTGGCTGATGGGGTTGTGTACCAGCGATTTGTAAGCGGTTGCTACACGGGGAAAACTGGTTAGTACACTATCTGTGCCAGTGTCACAATTGCAGTGTGCTTGAGGACTGGAGAATCCAGATTTTTCTGAATGCATACTTGACACACCCGTTTTAAATACTTAATTATGTTAACCTTTCCGTTAAAACACTGACAAAGAAAAACTGAGAAAAAAAGGTTAGATCCAGCATTCTAACCTGGGCATTCTAGATCCACAAATACCCCCAGGAGGTTACCTGCAGCATGCCTGCATACACTCATTCAAGATAAAGTTGAAAAGATAAGTATCAACTAGGGCTGTCACATTTGCATTTGAAACTCAAATCATATTCGAATAGGTAGATTGAGGGCCATATTCAAATGTCAAAGTCAAAGAAAAGATAAAACAAAATAAAATTTAAAAAGTATAGAGCTCAGGAAGTTGATGTAATGCGCTATGCGTTCTGAGGCGAGCCATAATTATATAGTGCTACAGTGATGACGCATTTTTGTAGGCCAACTCGAACGTTTCTGCCATGGGCTCCCTCGGCAGATTCCCAATGCTTTTTTCACATAGGGTTTTGGATAAATTAAGAAAATAACCTCTGTTGCAATCATAGGCTTATAATATTCACATGTTTTGTTCATGAAAATGATATCCACAATGAGGGAGGGACTCGGTGGGGAGATTCGACGTGCACATAGCGGCTTCCTTCCTACAGCCGGCTGATGGGGTTCTGTAGCAGCCATTTGTAAGTGGTAATTGGGAATTGAATCATACTAGGGTACGATTGGAAACCAAATTGGGAAAAAATAAATCTGAAAAAAATAAATAAAATAATAATAATTCACGGTTAAGATATTAACGCGTGTCATTTTGTGAAACTCTTAGGCTTAGATTAACCCCAGACCTTATTTTCCGCATAAATCGAAAACTCTGAGAAAAAGTATAGAAAATTTGGCGAGGGAACCAATGGTTCAAAAATGCAAACTCACTTCCAGGTTTTAGGACTATAAACTGTAGCACTCTATTGGAGGATAATTGTATCATTCTAGACTACAAGCTACAGGTTACATGGTAGGAGCAAGATAATTGGTCTTGCTCCTACCATCTGTTCTCTACATTACAGATGTGTAGCCTACTAATTATCAGCTGGTAATAAACTTATTAGCCAGCTACGAACACAAATTATTAGTTTTGTCATTAAACAATATCAACTAACAACTGAGAAACAGTGGAATGAGTGTCACGGAACCGGCACTTTGCCTGGATCATCTGGGCCTGAGCCACCACAGTAAAATGCATAGGCAGGCTACTGTAGCTAGTCTATGGGAAACACTGTAACACTTGCAACTAACGTTACATTGTAAAGAACAAATCTCTACTCCGAAACCTAGCGGGCAGGTTTATTGAATGTATCTTCTCAATATAGTGTTTCTTTGCTATCCATCTCCTGTTAAGAACGTATATGGCTCTTCATACCTGATGACAAAATCAGCTGTGTCAATCTTGGCCCCACAGCTGCTATTCTTCAGAATCCCTCCATTCCCCACCACTGCACAGCGCCCAAGCTGACGTGAGGTCCCCCAGGGAGCTTCCTAATGAGGACAGGGACAAACCAAGAATGACAAATAAGCAGTAATAAGAAGCACTGATGCGTTTAATCTGTATTGGCTTCCCAATGCAACTGAGGTAAGATTCACAAATGCAGCACATATTAATATTTCATGATTGTATGCATATTTTTGTTTTTATTTGAGCAACCCTCAAACTCTTAATAAATGTAGAAATATCTAGAAAATATGCATAATTAAATCTGTAGCTCCTTCTCTCCAAACACAGTGCAGTGTAGGGCAGAGTATGACCATAATGGTTCAAAAAAACTATTTCATCTGTGCAACATTTAGTCACTCACAACCACAGCACATTACAGAATTCATTATAAAATGTGGTTCCATTACATAACATACAGAACAGTGAAGGCAGATCCTACACTACAGAAATTCCAGTTACCATCACATGGTAGCTAAACATACTAAGCAGAACATAATATTCTTATGGCAATTTGGAAGTCATATTAGTTGACCAGGCTCTAACAACAATGAGAACTCAGCTTTTAGGATATCAGGGTGCCATTTGTAAAATACAATATGTTGCCAGATTAAAATTATGTTGGAAAGAATTATTCAGTAGAATATTGCATCATAAAGATTATTTCATACCTTCTATGTATGATACTTCTTGATGTCAGCAAGTATTAGGTTGCTTGTCAAAAAAGTTTGTTGATTCATGGAACAGCATTTAATGGAGGCAAATGCCCTTGGATGTTCAAGCCCTGGCTCGATGCAGTGTAGAATGCGTTGTAGAATTAAGATAAATGACAAGCCGAAATGGGCTGAATGGCATGTTGTTCTTGTTCTATATTTTTATATTCTACATACAATTATATCATCTGGTCACTGCTGAATCAAGTTTAGAGAGTGAGTAGCCTATGTGGTTTATTTCTCAAGTAAAACGACTTGCAGTAGTGGCTAAAATACATGACGAAGATATTTTTGATCGAAACGTTGATCATTTGTGGTGCAAATAAACACCCTATGGGAGCATTACAGCAGTTTGCGGACTCCATCTTTTGTTCATAAAATACAAAAAGGAAAATAATTATTCTAACCAGCGAAGCTTCCACATCGACTGACAAAACGCAATCACAGGTAACTAATAGCTACCTCCGCTGTGGCAGCTTGCAGCCTCCTGACAGATTCAGGCTGTCGTCAGAGTTGTCCGCACAGTTAATCTCTTTAGGGCGGAATTTTAAAAGAATAATTAAAGATCTTGCTGAACTGCTTTAAAGCACCTCCCTTACAAAACTGGATAGTTTGCTGCAAACTAAATTGTTTTCCACAAAATGTTGCCAGAGGTTTGCCAGTCGTGGTGAAATTTTGGTGAACTTCTTGCAACAATGGCGGTTCCCACAAAGCTAATTTGCATGTGAAAATATGAGCTTGCCGTAACCCTGCGGCAACAATGCCAAAGGTTTGATGCAAATTTGCCAGATCGCCTATATTTTTATAAGTGTCGTCCCTTCTGTCCAGTTTTCCTGATATTACCATGGCATTTAAGCTCTTTTTAACAATACCTGTGCTGTGGCTTCTGCAGAGAGATCTTTTTCAAAGATCAATAACTGCCTTAGAAGTAGGGTGACACAGCCACTAGGCTACTACTAGTAGTTTATAGCTGGAGTAAGCAACTTTCTCAACTGTCGCAATGTTTTGAAAACATTTTGAAAATCAAAACATCCATTAGCCCTGCCCACAGAGAAAGAAACATACCCCGAAACATTCGCCACTTATCCTCAATACCAACTGCGCTGTTCTCAACATATTGTCATCAGGTGACATGGCAGATCATAAATGGTGTCTTACTGGGTTTTCCACAGCTCTCTGTGGTGAAGCAGTTCTTTACACCATTCAGAGTTATTCACAGATCAGTTACAGTGTGTGTGATTTAAAAAGTTTAATATAAGCCATAAAACCTATATACATACTTACTTTAACAGATTCCGGTGGCCTAAATCATTAAGATTGCTTCAGTTTTATGGTTGTAATATGCACCCTTGGAAAAAAATATTTGTATCTCAAATGAACTTTTCTGAATAAAGGAAAAATAGAACCAAATAAAAATATTTCAATGTTCAAACAAAATTCAACCAGCTTATGTTTGTTTAATTCCAATTAGTTTCAAATGCATGTCTATAGGTCCACACAGTTAGCAAATACTGTGTTGCTCAGTGCCCTGCTCAAATTAAAACTCACCTTAGGCAGCATGCTGTACAGCTTTTTGTCCACAATCTTGGTAGATTTTCTTTGCACCTCATAAGTCAAACGTTTTCCCAAAGGCGTGTTCTCCCGTGTTACAAACAGCATACCACTGGCATTGCACTGAGTGTGCAGATCCATCCTACAACAGATACAGGGATCAGATACCACATCTCAGCTTGCCTACAAGACATCTCAAACTGGATGGCAAACCGTTGCCTAAAGCTCTTGCCTAAGTCCTCCCGCCTGCTTGACCCATCATTCACCCTGTACAGGACCCACAGTGTCACCCGATTCATTTGCTAGAAATCTTAGGCCTCGTACACACTGGCAGGTTTGGTTTGATTTTAGTTTCAGAAACGTTTTAGCTGAGAGGTTCTCTCTGCCTGGATCTATCCGTACACATTACTTGGATGCATTCTGTGGTTTTCTAAACCTAGAATGTGCTCCAAGCACCATGTTTTTTTGACAGCGGGTTTGATCTTTTGCATCCATATCGATGTTTATCGTTTTTTTTTTTTTTAAATAAAAAACATGGAACTGATCCTGTACACGTTCACACGTAAAACCTGGTTTTCGCAACATTTCCAATCCTTGGTCCTAGGGATTTTAATTAATAGGTTTTTGCAACCCCTGACAATGTGTGGCTTTGACAGTTTTAAGGAACTGAAACAGTTTTCGAAATACATTTCAATACTAGTGTGTATGAGGCCTTAAGAGTGATACTGGATGACAAACTGTCCCTCTCTGAGAACATGTGTTGGGCATGGGGATTCCTCCTGTGCAACATCTGGAGAATCCGCTCACTGGTCATTTCCCATCTGGACTATTGCAACCTATTCCTTCTTGCTGGACTTACTGCCTCTGCTTATTCAGAATGCTGATGCTCACCTTATCTACAACCTCCCCAGGCTCAGCCATGTCACTCCCCTTCTCATCTTCCTCCACTGGTCATCTATATCAGCTCCCATAAAATTCTAAACCTTGATGCTAGCCTACTGGGCAACTAGAGGGACAGCTCAGTTATATCTTCAAAAGATCATCAGACCCTCCACACCTTCCAGACCTCTCTATTCTACTACCTCTCAGCAACCTTGGCCCCTACTTCATGTGCCTGACTTACAGGTCTGTTCTGGACCTCACTTCTCAACCAAAAAACCACCACTTTCCAACAGTGTCCCAAACAAACCTTTGCAGCACACCAGCAAACACTACATCCCTCAAACTTGTGTAGGAGTAAAAGACCTCCCGCCTCTGGCTACATCATTTGACTTACGTAGCATGCCAAAATAAGACTGTGAATTTGTTCTTATGACCCTAATGGATCATTCTACTGGTTTTAACATCCTCAGTGCTACCTGTTGCTGAACTTAAATTATGGAAATTAGTGCCTTCTTAGAAAACTACCTATTGCTTAAATCAATGCATAAGTAAGCAGGTAATGTGCACCCATGTATATTTGTGTTGTGTGTCTCAGGGTGTAACACAATAATGAGAGTTTATGGTAATAGTCTTTCTTACTTGTAAGTAAGTTGTTGGGTGACGTTACTGGTCCAGGGACAGCTGATTAATTCCTTCACCGCCAAGAAGAACTCGGTTAAATTATGTATTCTGTGCAAGAAATTGGGAAAGCAGCAAATAAGATAAGTACAAAAAAGCAGTATGGTTAATGTCCTCCCATGTCTCATAATGGTCTAAGAACATAAAAGTTATCTAGCACACACATTTGGCAGTACACGTTGCCATCAGTCTGCAACGTTTTCTGGAGATTCAACATGCAGAACCTGAGCAAGTTATTTTCTTAGGAAGTCTGAACAGTCAGTGGATCACAAATACTAAACACAACAAGAAGAACAAAAGCAAGCTATGCTAGCACTAGTAATGCTAGTAAATGTTGTCTCTGAAATGTGTGGTATAAAAGATCATGTTTCCTGCCCTTCATTAAAATTAGTCATTGGACTTGTTTTTCTGGTCTGTGAGGGGTTCTACAGTTCATGTCAGAAATCATATCAGCTATGTTTACATTTGCAACCCACAAGAATGAAGTTACTGTTATGTAAGCAACTGTTAGCCCTGCTGGTGATCCTGGGGGGGGTAATTTATCTGAAACTAAAGGGTGGGGGGAGCTCACTCATTGTCAGCGCACCCCCTGGCTATTTTTTGTTTCTATTCTATGTGCCTGGTTCAGGTGGTGGATGACTCGACTCTTTCTCTTGTCTCCATCTCTCAGCAATGTGTCAAGTGTTGGGTGATGTCAGAAGTATTGTACCTTTTATATACCCCTCAAGCCCTTGGACTCACCTTTTCACAGATTGATTAACCAAGCCACAAATCCTTGTGATGATACCAAGTGATTTTGTTATTTTGTGATTATTATTTTGTTGTTAACCAAGTGAATAGGCTAATATAATACATATATAGGCCTAAGTCACATAAAGATCAGCGTATTTGCGTAATATATTGACAGATGCAGACTTCCCCCGAGAAAATATGTTAGTTTTATAAACATCAGAAATATCTGCATAACACAGGTTACCTTATTGCCAAATTTCTCAGAACAGCAAGCATATTTGCAAAAGGCCTTTTAATGATTATAGCCTACAGGAGTTGTCAAAATGTCAAGGTTTTTTGTTGTAAATTAATTTATAATTTCAGAGAAATATGAATAGGCTACTATAATTGGGATGTCAACAACTACCATTAGGGGGCCACCGTGCATAGGGTAAGCGTCATTAACAAGGGGTAGCCTAATAATGAACGCACACCCATAGTTTCTTATTCCAGGACATCGCATTCTGCAGAAATATAACCCAGTTATAATTAGTCTACAAAATGATCTGAAATTTTTTGAGGATTATTAAAGTTCAGAGCAATAACTGCTCACAGTTAGGAAAACTTGGCCCAGATAAGAAAAAAGGTATTCAGTTGTCTGGTATAATAGAAATGACATGTTATATCTAGGCTATTTCACGCAGGGCTAATCAAATTGACCAATTGTCCCATGTGTTACATAATTGGCATGGCACGTTTGCAGTGTTTCCTACAGAAATAACCACAATGACCACAAAATCTCTGCCTTAAAGCACAAGTGAACTTTGGGTTGTGTAGCGATGATATGAGTCCAAATGGTGGTGAAATATGTTTGTTAGTTGTTCTGTGCTCCTCTGGCGTGATAATCCAGAATAAGGTATTTGTTGCTCTCCATTCACTTCTATATGGCAGCTAAATCATTCTCAAAATGACACTTCTAGCACGTATACGAACGTGAACAAAGTGTATTCTGTCAATGCAAACAATAACCTCGTATGTAGTTATTTTTATTTTTTATTAATTAAATGGCCCTTTCCTGGCTTTTTCGTAACAAACATATTTTGCCACCATTTGGACTCATATCATGGACAGGTAACTACACAACACAAAGTTCTACCAAAGTTCAGTTGTGCTTTAAGAACATTAACTTCTGTACCTTCTAACGTCATGCAAATGCACAAAATTCAATTACAGCAAAATTACATTTTAAATTGCACCTTTCTAGATAGAGAATACTTCATTATGCCCATAGAGAAATGTTTCTGGCGCATATAACATTCACATTTACAAACAGACATTTATACCAATAGACATATAATTATTTGCACTCGTGAAAGGTTGGGGGGGGGTTAATAAAAAAAACACAGATAAAAATTACAAATAAATATTTAGGCCCACTAAATTTGTAATCTTACAAATATATCCAGACATACGTTTGGCCCAGTAATGTACTGTGTGTGTCATAGTTTACCCAAATAAGTAAAGCAGTAGAATTTATTTTAAAATGTTAAATATCTTTTGTGAACAATTTTCTGAACAAAATAATGGCAACAATAATCACAAAAATTGTATTTGTGACATGCTCATCACACACCCAAAGCACCGCATGCAGATAGTGCAGTCATTTAAAAAAAATTAACTAACACAGCTGAATTGCACATTATTTCCAATATAAATGATTGCCATTTCACACTTTCATATGACACAAAGTTTGAATGACATTCTCATTGGGCAGCATTGCTTTGGAATAGTTTGTTTTTAAAAGATAGCCAGTATTGTTTGTTGTAACTTGGCCTCATTTCGATATCAATACTTTTAATGGCAGTCTTATCTTCGCTCATTTTATTATAGAGTGTTTCGTATGCGTGAGTAACGTGGCAACGTTTTTTTGTAGAGACATGCAATATACTGTGACAGTGAGTCATTGTGAAACCGGCGACTGTTTAGCAAATAAATAACTGATGACATGTCATAGCATGATCTCAACTGGTTCAACAGTTTTACTACAGGAGAAGTAGAACTCTTACCTTGTCCATGACTTCATGGCTACAATCTGGTCACCCAGTTTACTGCAACGCAGCATCTGTTCTCTAGGAAAAGACTGTGCCATGTTTTCACTGAAATACAAAGAGTCACAGTGTGATGCCAATGTCCTTTTGTAGCCTACTTCAGATGGAGGACCAGAAATGCCAAAATGTATTTATTAAATAGATAAATAAATTGCAATAAATACATATATCGATAAATGTATGAGGAAATAAGTAAATAAATACATAAGTTGACACAGAAATGAATACATGTTTAATACTGCTTTTCTGTATTTGTTTATTTCTGTATTCATTTTTTTCTGTATTTATTTATGTATGTACTTTTTCTATATTCATTTATTTCTGTATTTATTCTTTTCTGTATTTATTTATTTCTGTATTCATTCTTTTCTGTATTTATTTATTTCTGTATTTTCTTGTCTATATGGCAATTAGGAGGCATGGCTTTGATATTTAGGCATAGTTGTCAATCCGAGAGTAGGCTATAGATGCACAGTCACTCGTGTAACTTAGGCTAGTAGTATTAAAATTCAGTTTGATCATGGGCCAAAATAATTTCACAGTATGTTTTATATCATAGATGGCTAGCTAGCTAGCCATAAACTCATTTTGCTTCAAAACTGCAGCGTACAATCGTAGCGTAGCACAACTGGTGAGATGGGACTGACAACCCAGTTAGCTGGCATTCTGACTCAGCTCAGTGTTATGTTGACCTTTTATTCTGCCTAAAAGAGAAAATGACTGCTCACCCTGGCAGTTTGTCACTGGCAAAATCCAAAGTGCCACGAAAACATTGGGGAACACTGACTGCAGATTAAGTGCCTGCAACATCTCAAGCAATTTAGTTGGCCACTTCTCACCCTCTGAGTCAGACACGAAAGACTTGAATTGGATGAGTTAATTGGCAAAGTTCATGTCCAGGTCTGATGGATATGCAGCGGAGTGTGCATTTTCCTTTTCCACTATGACATCACTGACACCTGATCTTACATAAACAGAACTCCAAAAAAAATGATCAAACGCTTGTAAGGCATGGTTCAAGGCATGCCATGAGCTTATCAATGACCACATAAAATGTTTCTATTTTGAACTTCTCCCTCCCCTCAAGTGTCACACCTGGCTCTGAGCTCTCATCTGCAAATCTTTTGCGTTTCCTCTTTCGCTGAAGATCGTGCTTACATGACTGAGAGACACCTGTCACATTTAAGGCTGCCCTTTCAAAAGCCTCAAACTGGTCTCGCTGTCCCACAACAAAATGCCTCAACGAAGACAAAAGTTGTGCTGCTACAGAGATGTCAATGTCACTTTTCTGTAGGTGCATACATGTAGCGTGGAACCGGTCAAGTATGACGTCCCAGAAATGTGCCATGAACACCATCACTAAGGTGTCCAATTTACTGGGGCCTAATTTACTGTGTGCCGTCTAAGGTGTTAACACCAACTAAGTTAAGTGAATGCGCTGCGCAAGGCACATACTCCATCAGAAAGTTTTTTTGTTTCAGGAGGGCCTGTAGCCCATTGTGTTTTCCTGACATGTTGCTTGCATTGTCATATGACTGACCTCTACAGTTTGAGAGGTCCAACCCAAAGCCCTCCACCATCAAAGTCACACAGTCTGCTAAACTTTTACCAATGTGGCTCTCAATTGGCTCAAAGCCCAGGAATCGCACCACCACATTCCTGCTGCTGTTAACAAACCGGAATATGAATATCAATTGGTCCACATGTGACAGGTCTGGGGTGGAGTCAACAATTATTGAGAAATATTTGGCATCCCGAATCTCATTTGTTATTGTTTGGCGAGTTTTCTGACCCATTAGCTCAATGAGTTCTTCACATATTGTCGATGACAAATAGGACACCTTGCTTCATCCTTTTCTGCCAAACTTTATAATATGTTCAGCTAAGAATGGGTCAAATTGTGATAGCAATTCTAGGATGCCAAGAAAATTACCATTATGGGTTGACCAAAACCGTTAATTACCATTATGGGTTTACCATCATCTCCCATAAACGCAAGTCCTCTTTCTCAAGAACTTGATCACTGCTACAACTCTTTTCAAAATGTCCCTCTAGTATTTACGTTCCCCTTCAAGTTGCTGCATGAGATCTGCATATAGCACTGCCCTTTGTCTGCTGGTGCAAGGCAAGCATGCATGATCTGTGTTCTGCACTCTTTTCGTGTTCCTCTATTCTTTCAGTGCTTCCAGTCACTAAATCCCTGACTAAAGCCACCGAGCTTGCTGGAGAACAGTTTGCATGCAAAACTGTTGAGGGTGAGTACAGTAGCCACTGTCGAGAAACCTACTGCCCATTTGGCAATATACAGTTCAGAAGTTCATTGTTGAAACTTTCCACCAAGCAATCTCTCGAACTGAAGCTATGTATTTTTCATTGCGGTTTTGGAAGGGGACTGCTCCTCTTTCAATAATCACTGACTTAACAATGTCACTGGAAGTGCTTTGCCATAATGCAGGGTCAGTGACCTCATAACACCAGGAATGGTTTGGTTGCGGATTTGATTTTTGTGAAGTGCCCAACTGCTCCTGAGGTGGAAATGATTGTTCTTGTATACTATTAGCTGTTGAGGGTTCACCTTCAAAAGGATGGCTCTGGCGGAGTGACAACAAGTTGGCAATGAGTGGAACAAAAACGCAGGGCAAAACTGCCTCTCTGGCCTCCTGTGGGACCCGGGGGCCCTAATGGTCAGCTCATGCTTTAAGCACGGAGGGGCCCAGAGACCCTCACACTGTGGGGTCTGTAATATTTTAATTATAAAATAAAATAATTTGTAACAGCTTATACATCTAATAAATACCTTCTAAATACATCCTATCATTATTAAATATGAGCCATGCTTGTTAGCAGTTTGACAATCAAGTGCTCCTGTGCTCCTGATAGGTACAAGTGCTCTCGTTTTTTATTTCATCACATTTATTATTAGGCTATATAGGAGGCTACTATAACACTAGATGCATTTAAATCTTACATGAAGGATTTAGAGGCAGATTCGTAGCCTATTTTCCAATGACCCTTATATGATCCTTTTTTTTTCCTCCTAAAATCTGTCTAATAGTCCACTCATTACTGTAAGCATCTAGTATAATTAACAAATCATACGAGGGTCATTGGGTTACGTTACGTTAGATGGTTATGTATAGATGTAAATTGTTCAGGTCACAGTTTGTTTTGGACACAAACAAATACGAGGTTCGGACACTCAATGCATTTCATGTTCTCTGGTTTAATTTCCATGTAGCCATCCTTTATTATTTGGAAGGATTACATGATAATTTTATCATTTATTTGTTTAAAAAAAAATACAGAAAGAGGGATTTCTCTCTTCAGTTTTATTTGTTGTGTATTTTTAATATTGGGAGTAATCGGTTAGAGGAGTAATTAGAGGAGCTACTCAAGTGACTACGTCGCGCTGGTTTCGGAAGTAAATTCCACATTAATTTAGCGTAGACATTAACTAAAGCTTATTTTTAAACTATTTCTACTGATTATGTCTTACCGTCAATTTCCCGGAACACAAAGATTTGACAATTTTTCACGGGAAGCCTGCGGTTATTGGAAAAAAATGCAAGCTCTTGCAACTTTAGTGGAATTTGATTTTGCGTTAATGGTTGCGACCGCGACATCGCGAAATCCTGGAGGGACTGATTAATCACTGGATTAATAATGGCAACACTATACTATGGATACCCCAAAAAAGTGTCAAAACTGACAAACACCACAAAATTACTTTTTGCAACAGATGCAAACATTTGTGTAGAGGGCCTTCCAACAGTCTTGTTTTTATAATGGTTCAAGCCAATAATCTTAATTTCTAATCATTTCTATCGTTATGCTCTCCACACCATCTTGTGAGGGAATACGTAAAAGTCTAAATACAGAAATAAAGGCTACATTTGGAAATGTATAAATTATAATTATAATTATTTTTCTCATACTTTTATCCATTTATTGCAATATTTGTTTATTTATTTAAAAATTACTCATTTTGGCATTTCTGGTCCTCCATAACTTCATCTGTATTGTAAATTCTGCACATTTCTGTAGTCTCTAAATAATGTAGGCTAGTCTAATACTATGTCGGCTACATTATGCAAGTCGCCCATTTAACCTATCACAAAATATGAACGCAATGTTCACATTCACGATGTAGCCTCGTTTACATTTAGGCTACACCGGTTGCATTCAAAATAGAAAGACAGAGTGTAAGGGCATTTGGTAAGGTGAAGGACTGTTCTGGCTTATTATTTTTACAAACAAGTTTGAAAAAATGGAGGACCCTGGAGTAAAAGGCATATTAAATAATATAGTCCATTGTGATGTCGCCTGCTGCTAGAACCCGCGATAATAATAATAATAATAATAATAATAATAGGCTATATGCTTACTAGTAGCAAAATTGCGGAAGCCAGGGCGGCAAAAAAAAAAATTTGAAGTAAAATAAATTGGAAACCCTTTACAATAAGGGAACACAACTCATGCCTTAACTAATAATTCCCTTATTGTAAAGTGTTACCAATAAATTATAGTCTATGAATGGTTAGAAGTAGAACTTGGCATTTTTCCCACTTCACTCAACTCAAGTCATCTATAATTTATAGCCTATACATTTTTTAAATTAATGAATAGGCTTCCACTACAACTGTTCCCTCTCTGGTCAAATTTTGAAGGAAGCCAGGCTTCCATTGTCTTCAATGAGAACACGCCACTGTATGCTACAATATGAAGGCTACATTTTAGATGTCTGTCTTATAGGGTTGCCACCTTTGACTCACAAAAAACCTGGACACCACATTTCTCTAAATAAATGAATAGGTATACGTTCAGTCAAAAAGGACATACAAGGAAAAACCTGTACATGTGCCATATAGCCTAACCCTCCTGTTGCCCTGATGGCAATAAAAATGAATGAATAATAATAATAGACGGTCTACACATGCAAACTTGTGTTTGGACTCTCTTGAGAAATAAAACTGTTAGCTACTTGTATGCTACTGTTCATATCGTTCAACGAATAATTACATTTAAACAATTATTTTATTTAAACATTTGACTCAATAGTCTTTAAACATTGCGCGTTCCCCACTTATTTTCCTACTCACATTTGATGGGTTATAGGATCTCAAACAGCAAGTGTTCATTTGACGATAAGCTACCCGTTTTTTTTAATCATTTATTTAACATAACAACAACTGGCTTTTTACTTAAACAACTATTTTACTTAAACTTTACTTTACACAAATAGACATCGGAAAGCTCGCCAGTGATAGGTTATTTCCGAGAACATAACTTGAATTCGCCTAGACTATTTCTGTAGCTTATACTACCGTCACCAGCAAACGAACATCAGCATCGTACTTACATTTCTTCAGGTGGAAACAAAATAATTGCACCAATTACACAAACTATCATGAATAGCCCTACTTTGAAGAATCTTATTCTGGGTGCCATTGAAGAAACAAGAAAAAATACAGGATAGGCAAACTTCTTGTGATTAACGTCAGCTGTTAGCCTATAACTTATCAAAAACCTATCCTTAACTCTAATATCAACCAGCTCCCCACAATAGGCAATCAATTAATTTCTTGGTTGATGACTATGCTCAAACGAGTTAAGCCCTTTCTGCTGTCAGTTGTATTTAAATACGGAACTCTGAATGTTACAATCCTTCGATGTCACAACACTTGCTCGTCTCTCTTTGCATTGATGGTGACGCAGTTCCTGACAGTAGCTGCAAAAGCTTCGTAGCCTACAAATCCAAGCGAGCCAGTCGCCATTATTGCTGCGTTACTACATTCCTCTGGGATTGTATCTTCCACAAAGGGAAATATGTCTTCGGGGTAGGTTAGATATCCTCCCATAGTTCTAAAACAAAATTTGTATATGACAGTTCCCTTTTCTCGTCTGTACAATTTGTCCTGTAACAGAAAGACATTGTTTTTATAATATAATTATATTACCTGTGCACACTATAATTACCTGCGCACAGCTGTGGTGATTGCAACTATAATTGCTCTGTTTGTTTTTTGTGTGACGCAACACCCTGATGAAGGCGCAAGCCGACACGCGTCGGTGTATTTTTAATTATTCTAGCCCATTGAATTAAAAACCTTTTACATTTTTCAAACCTCCTTGAGTGCCTGGACCTGGATTTTTTATGCCATTCTGTTTTTGGTCATAGGGTGAATTCGGGTACTGTGGGATAGCTAAGCTCCAGTGTGTTTATTTTCTGTTCTAACAAAATCTAGTCAACAGGACTTTTACTATAGGTTTAGCATGGATGCCATGTGACTGAAATTACATGACTTCATGGGGGTGATGTCTGTGGCGAAAGTGGCACCGGGTGATAGATTTGCCTTAACATCTGTCCCAAATTGTAAACAGGTCGGGGATTTTCACGGTAAGAAGAAATTTTATTACAACGTTAGCTAGGTCTGTTCAGATCAGTGCATACTGCATAGGCTGCATTATGATTATTAATGGATTTAGCTTGTGAGCTAGCCACCAGAGCGTGTCGTTTTCGGTTATTTTGAGACGTATAGCATGAGAAAACCGAGCAGATCTGTAATAGAAACAACGCGTCTCCCCGTTAACTTCAGTAATGAACTGCGATTCCCATGATTCTGTGCACTGTTTGTGTGTATTACCAGAGACGTGACGTGACTTGTTGAACTCTGAATTGGCTTCATGCGCCAATGAAGCGCCCATATGAATCCATGGTACCGGTAAGCGGAAGCTGTCTCCAGTTCATCTTCTTTATCTCGATGGTTGAACTTCATTCATAAAACCGAGGTTTCCCATATGTAAAAGGTCTGTAAAAATCATATATGATCATACTTGCAGAGTTTTATAAAATGCATGTTGATTAGTAGTCTATTATATTATATATTTCTGTACAACTTATACAATCTCTCAATGTTATTTTTAAGGAGTACCATGTATTTGGGAATCATTTAATTTTAGCATGAAATATATATGCTAGCTCTTGTAAGGAAAAATACATTTCCTGCTTCAATGTTCTTGGTTGGTCACCTAACACAATCAGCCTTACTCAATGATCAAAGGGGTGTTAGAAACAAAGCCTGGTGACGACGGCACCACTAGGGTGTGAGACGGAAGTTAGCCAGCTTACCTAGGTGACAATAACCAGTTGGGTCCCTTCCACACCACATACAATGTCCATTTGTTTGCCTGTCACCCAATCAGGGACAGGAACCTGCATTCTATGTCAGCATTTGTATTTCAGGTTTTGGGTATAAAGCTTGTACCCCACACAACACTATTTTGTGATTGAACTGCCTTGCTATTACCCGGTATCTTGTATACTGTAATGAAGACTATTTTGCATTGTAATTAAATTGCTATTGACCTAAACTTTGGAACTACGAATTTTACTGTACAAAGAACAGAATTCCTACACTCTCTACCACATATTTATCTTATAAGTTTTGTATATGGAATATGTGATTTTTATGAGATTTTTACAGACCTTTTGCGTATGGGATTACCTTCGTAAGCATTTAGGAATCCTGTTATTTGCAGACTTTAAGCCAACACAATCTCTCAAGTATGGTACACAGCAGATATAAAATGTCAATCTACAAAATACGCACTGTTGTTATTTATAATAATAATAATGCAATTTTATTTAAAGCACTTTTTTTTTTTTTACAGCAAAAAACTATTACACATTTAAATTAAAATATATAAAAACAATGGATAAATAAAACAAAAGGCTTATTAAAATGAACATGAAAAGAATTCTCAAATCCAGAAGCTTGATCAGCAATACAGGGAATGTAATAGATGCATACGTATAGTGAGTAATTCTATAGAGCAGCGGTCCCCAACCTTTTTTGGGCCACGGACCGGTTTCACATAAGACAATATTTTCACGGACCGGCCTTCAAGGTGTGGGGGGATAAATATGACGAAATAAAATGATATGACTGGAATAAAAACAAATATAAAGACACAGACGCACAGATGGATGGTTCCGGTCATTTTTAAAAATAAAGCATCTTTCAGATTCTGAATAAAACAATATTTTATTGATTATCAGTCTTTCTGTGCGGCCCGGCACCAAATGACCCACGGACCGGTGGTTGGGGACCGCTGCTATAGAGTAATTGTAAGTATACTCATTTTATTAGTAAAGCTTGAATATGGTATAAGTGAGTGACAGAGTGCAACTTTAAGTAAGATTCAAGCGTCATGCTGTAACCACGTAAACTGTTGTCCTCCCCCCTCATCAACCCACCCACATCCCTCTTGCTAACTGCAGATGACTTTGCAATACTCCACTATTTCTCTCTTTCCCACATCTGACACACAGGTCTATTCACGCATCTTAGCCTGCCTTATGGCATCTCATCTGGGATGAACAGCTGACACAGCTTAGTCTGGCCAAAAAAGCCCTCTGTTACGGGACCTCTCCATCACCTTGGACAGCACTATAGTGACTGCCACCCAGTCTGCAATCAACCTCAGAGTGACGTTCTTCAACAATCTGACCTTTGCTGAGAACATGGCATTGGTGAACAAGACGTGCAGATTCTTCCTCTGCAACATCTGAAGAATCTGCCCATTTCTCACCACTTACTCCACTCAGCTCCTGGGGCCTCATTTATAAAAAAGTACTTGGATGTCATCTTTAACTTTTATGTAAGCACATTTCTTTAAATGGATGTAAGCATTATTTATAAAATTGGCTGCGCTTGTTTGAAATAGCGTACGTCTGTTGTACGTATCTTCCGTCTATAAATCTCAAATAAACTTCAAATTGGCATGGTTTGCCATGACCTCTAATAAAGCTAGTGCAGCCATGGTTGAGTGTTAATTGTTTGCTTACAGTTGTAGGGGATCTCAATGCCCAGAGACACAGAAGAAATATTGGAGGTCAGGTGCGACAGACGATTAATCTAAAAGTGTTATAAACGAACACCACTAAGACGGACAATAATCCGTAGTAGACGGGGAAAATAAGGAGAACACAAATAACCTTGTGAAAATAAGTGAGGAGCTCGATATCCGAGCAAACAAAAGAAATAAGCAGTTACACTCATCTAACTCCCGTTGTGGCGTGAACAAAAGAAAGGAAGGAGAAAAAAAAAGAACCCTAAACCTTAGGTTTGAGTGGGAAACAAAAAAAACAAAACCTCTGCTCTAAAAAGAGCAAACGAGCGCACTTTACTTTTTCTAAATTGTACTGCTAAACAAGTCCCGCGTTGAGAACCAAAGCAGTCGATAGCACGCACAACTCCTATACCTTTACCGGCTAGAATGTTACATGAAATAACATGGAAGCGATGAGAAAAGGAGGAAGCGGGGTATAAATAGTGAGCGGAAATGCAGGACAGGTGAACTCACTAATCACCGAGGCGAAAGCAAAACCCATAGGGGAACACAGAAAAATCTGATAGATTGAAGGTAAATGGAAAAAGGAAATATTAAACGAGGAGATAAGGGAAGGAAGGCACAATCCATGACAGGACCCCCCCCCCCCCCCCTCTAAGGAACAGCACCAGACGTTTCCACGACCTTATTTCTACGGAAGTCGGTTGTTACGTCCCAAAATCCACCTATGTTGCAATAACCAGGTGTACAGTAGTGGAGGTAACACTAACCCACTTAAACGCAAACCACAACCTCTTAGATAAACCCAGTCAAGCGCGAAGTGATAAGACAAAATGTTTAATAACACAGACAGGTACGGTAGATGCTAATTTAGCTATTCTCTAAACAAGTAACAGATTGACAATATTCACAGTTTGGCTACACAGGCTGCATGCTCTCACCAGGCAGCAAGTGTCCAAAATCAGACCCACGTCCAGAAGACAAAAGGGTCTTCTCCTCCTGGTCTAGCGGGACGGTTGCTGTGGTGGTATTCAGCAGCTTAGTCAATTCACGGGCTATCTACTGTAGTCTGTTAACACAGAACTCAGTGTTCAGGAAGCGTCGTGGAAGTCGTGTTAACTGCTAGCATCAGGAACTCGAACTCTCGATGCAGACGGTGAGACGGATGTGTGCAGGTTGGACCCATAATGCACGACTCAGAACACCGACGTAATAATAAATGCCCGCAAGGGCTTTATTATGGGGTAATCCAAAATCGTAGTCACACAAGCAAAGTCCAAAAACCAATAAATCCAGCCAAACCAAAAATACAGTACCGAGGGAGAAGGCAGTCTCGAAATCGGTATCCATGCGCAAGTTCAGTAACCAGAGTAGCTGTCAGCGGAGCAGAAGTACAATACAGGGGTAAAGCAAAGTTCGTTGGTCGTGGGGCGTAGCAGGAGTAAGACCGCGGGGCAGAGGTACAAAATAGACAGCAGGCAAAACTCGTGGTCAAAAACAGGCAGTAGAAACGATAGGCAGGCAGTAACGATGGTCAGTAAACAGGCTAGATCAATAACGGTAGTCAAACAATGGAAAACGCTCAAAAGTGACAGTAGTAAACTAAAGGCAACAATTTCGCAAAGACATGACATGAACACTGATCTTATATGCAGGTGTAGACAGGTGCAGACACTTAGCTTGAGAGCAGCAGGAAATGGAAAACAGCTTGAGAAAATGAGACACGTAACAAGGCAATTAGTAAATCGTTAGTAGTTATCCTATCCTAGACCTGACATTAGTAAATTAGTAAATGACATGCACGAGAAACGTAAGGTAAACATGAACACATAGTTAGAGAGTTAGTATTACTCAATCCTGATCTAATGTTAGTAGATTAGTAAATAGACATGAGAGAATGAAACAATTAGGGAAGCGTGAGCGACAGCAAGAGAAAGAAACAGCATGAACGCAAGGCTGCGGAGCATCTTTCTAAATCCCGTGGCAAGGCGTCCCCGTCGCCACGCATCTCCTGAAGAAGGTTGCCAGGCAACGGCGTGCGTCCACCAGCGTAGCTCCCAAGATCTCCACGTAGAACCGTGACATCAGTAGCCAAACTCCACCTGTATGGGAGACACAAAGAAACACAGCAGCCAAAAAGCCAAAACGAAAAGCAAAACAGGGGAAACAGAAAGCAGAGGAACGTAACATCGGTAATTAACTGTGGTTCCAGGATGTTCCTCGATGGAACCCAGCAACGTTCCTCCGGACCATAGCCCTCCCAGTCCACAAGGAACTGCCACCCTCTGCCCACATGTCTCTCTGCCACAATGCGGCGAACGGTATAAGCCTGACCCCACTCTATGAGTCGGGGAGGCGGAGGTGGTCTTTCCACCGGGAGGGCTGATGAGTACCGGTTTCAGATGGAAGACGTGAAACGTGGGGTGGATGCGCATGAAGCGCAGCAGTTGCAGTCGAAAGGTGACTGGGTTGATCTTTTTAACGATCTTGAATGGACCCACAAAGCGGGGGGCGAGTTTGCAGAACTTGACCCGCAACGGAAGATCATGAGTAGTGAGCCAAATCCGCTGTCCAACTATATAGGATGGTGCAGCACGACGATGCCTATCAGCTGTGGCTTTTTGTTTAGCATAAAACAGACGAACGCACATGTCTCCAAACCGAACGACACCTCCGAACGAAGAAGCCTGTGGAGGGCATCTCCACCTCCCTCTCAAGCTCAGAAAAGTTAGGTGGTTGATATCCCAGCTGAGTTTTGAAGGGGGAGGCGTTACGCAGAGTGTTATGAGCGTACTCCGCCCAGGTAAGGTGACGGCTCCAGGAGGTAGGTTTGGACGCGGCTAGGCAGCGAAAAGTACTCTCCAGTGTCTGATTAGTGCGCTCAGTCTGGCCATTAGTCTCCGGGTGAAAACCGGAAGACAGACTGACAGAGGCCCCTAGCAGAGAGCAGAACGCACGCCAAAACTTGACGGCGAACTGAGGACCACGATCGGATACCACATCTGAGGGAAGACCGTGCGGCTGAAACACGTGATCGATCATGAGCTGCGCAGTCTCTGGTGCTGAAGGCAGCTTGGGCAGCGCGATGAAATAGGCCGCTTTTTTCACCACTAAAATCGGTGGAAACTGTAGTTGCAAATATATTCTCTATATACGTAATTATATAATAATGGATAATGCATTAACAAACCGGAGGAAAGCACAGATCGAACAAGAAAGTTGTTTACTGTTGTTGCCTGCTATAGCGTCCCTCGCTGCAACGCTCTGGTTTGTTTTTCACAAATGTCATGGCAAAAAAACAACTGTTCGCGTATTTCCATATTTTACTTATGCAAACTATTTAGGCTGTACTAACTATTTAGGCTGTATGTCTTTCTTTCAGCTAGAATGTGTTTGCGTCTAGCCTATTGTGCATGCATGTCTCCATATAGACTTGGTTAATTAATTTACATGCTTCTTCATGATCCATAGCTCAGGTGGAGCTGTTCATTGTATTTCATTAGACATTAAATACAGCTCATCTACAAACTCTTTTAATGAAATTGTGGGCTATCAATAGGAGAATATATGTTCTCATTCTCGTCAGTAGAGAGTGTTATGGTTACGCAAATTAGAGGTCTTCACGGGTCCACCCAAATACCCGAGACCCGAGCGGGTACGGGTCCAAAATTCTGACTTGTCTCACGGGTACGGGTAGAAACTGATATAATAGGCGCGGGTCTCGGGTAAGCACATGTGAAACTGATTTGCCCGTATGGACCCGTGAGGACCCGATCGCATTTTTTAAAATTTTATTCTGTAGCCTAATATTATATTCTGTAATAATATTCAATATTATATTCTGTAATCTCTTATTATTCTGTAATTCTGTTTCTCATAGGCTACTGAAAAAGGCTGGTCTCAACAGATCCCACCAGGCCAGACAAGTGTCTTAGTTTATTTGTTACGCAATCAAATGAGATGCCTGCCGGATCTCGACAGCGCCACAGACACCTGCCCGTCTCTGGACCCGCACTGTCAGTCGTCTCAATCAACATCGAAGGTTTCTCCGGATGCAAGGCAGAGATACTGGCAACGATGGCCAATCGTTTCGACATACTCTGCATGCAGGAAACCCACATTGGCCCTGCACAACACCGACCCACCATCGCCGGAATGAAACTGGTCACTGAGATCCGACACAGACAGTATGGATCAGCTGTTTACAGCAGACCAAACCTCAAGATTGAGGAAGTCTGTACCCACACTACAGAAGGGCACATGGAAACCATCACAGTTGCCCTCCCAAATGTCTCTGTCACATCAGTCTACAAACCACCTGCAACCCCTTTTCTGCACACAGAACTACCAGAAAGATGCAAGAGGAGATTCCACATCAGCATCGGTGACTTCAATGCCCACAGCACATCATGGGGCTACGAGAACAACAACCAAGATGGAGATGAAGTGGAGACCTGGCTTGAGTCCAAACACCTGACTCTAATCCATAACGCTAAACTACCTAAATCCTTCCACAGCGCCAGATGGAAACGAGGATACAACCCAGACCTCGCCTGTGTAAGCAGTGACATCGCATTCAGAACTGAGAAGGAAGTCCTGGACCCTATCCCCCATACCCAGCACCGGCCAATTGCCATTACTGTTAGATCTGCTCTCCAAGCAACCATCGTCCCATTCCGTAGGAGGTTCAACCTACGGAAAGCTGACTGGCTGTCATTCCAACAGGAGATAGAGCAGTCCATATCTAACATACCACCATTTCCCAATAACTACTCCAACTTCACAGACCTGGTAAAAAGGTCAGCCAGACACCACATACCCAGAGGATGTCAGACACAGTACATCCCTGGCCTATCAGAAACATCCAGCGACCTGCTGAAAGCCTATTACGAGGAATACAACAAGGACCCTTTCTCCTCTACCACCATGGAACTTGGAGAGACCCTGATCAGTGAAGTTGGGGAAGAACGAAGGAAAGTCTGGAAGGAAATGATAGAGAACACCAACTTGACAAACAACAGCAGGAAGGCATGGGCCACTATCCGCCGTCTTGGCGAAGACCACACCACACCACCCATAATCACAACCGTCACAGCAAACTCTGTTGCATCACAGTTGGTGGCCAACGGCCGTAACCAACACCGTCGCCGACCCACAGGAGAACACCATCGCACAGTGGTATCAGACGAACCACAATCAGCCAGCCCTCTCACAAAACCCTTCGACCTAGAAGAACTCGAAACTGCAATGGGAAAGTTGAAACCCGGAAAAGCAGCAGGGATTGATGACATACTGGCAGAAATGATACAGCACCTGGGACCTAACGCAAAGACCTGGCTCCTGGAGATGCTGAACACATGCATGGCACAGAAAACCATCCCTTCTGTCTGGAGAAAGGCCAAAGTGGTTGCAATCCCCAAACCTGGCAAAGACCCATCATCCCCAAAGAGCTATCGACCCATTTCCCTCCTCTGCATCACCTACAAGCTCTATGAGAGGCTGCTACTCCAACGCCTCATGCCACTCATAGACACCAAGCTGACCAAAGACCAAGCTGGTTTCCGTCCTGGCCGCTCCTGTGCTGGACAGCTGCTCAACCTCACCCAACACATTGAGGATGGGTTTGAAGGAAAACAAATAACTGGAGCAGCATTCATAGATCTCACTGCTGCCTATGACACTGTCCAGCACCGCACAATGGTCAGGAAACTCCTGGACATGACTGGTGACCTGGACCTGTGCCAAGTCATCAAAAGCCTCCTCAACAACAGGCGCTTCTATGTCCAGCTAAATGACCAGAGGAGTAAATGGAAAGCCCAAAAGAACGGCCTCCCACAAGGTAGCGTGCTCGATATCTACACAAATGACCAGCCACTACCCCCAGAATGCCAGCATTTCATCTACGCCGACGACCTCTGCATTACCACCCAACAAACAGACTTCCAGAAGATTGAATTTGTCCTTGAAAGTGCCCTGCAAGAAATATCAAGCTACTACAATAACAACCACCTGAAACCCAACCCATCAAAAACCCAACTATGCAGCTTCCACCTGAGGAACCGAGATGCGAAAAAAGAACTGAGCGTCACGTGGGATGGTCACAAACTGTCCAAAACATACCCACCCCATGTATCGTGGAGTGACACTGGACAGGACACTCTCCTTTAAGAAACACCTGGAGAACACAAAGGCCAAGATCAACACCCGCAATAACATCCTGCGCAAACTAGTGAACTCCAAGTGGGGCGCAGACCCACAAACAATCCGTGCGACTGCCATGGCCTTGTCGTTCTCTACAGCAGAGTATGCCTGCTCAAGCTGGAGCCGATCACGCCACACCAAATTGGTCGACACAGCCCTAAACAACACCTGTCGCATCATCACGGGATGCGTCAAGACAACACCTGTCCCGTGTCTCTATGCGCTAGCCGGCATCTCCCCTCCGCACATCAGACGACTGTGTATCGCTCAAAATGAACGGAGAACACAGGAGACAGACATTAGACACCCTCTGCATGGCCATGTAGCACCCCCACGCAGGCTCCCATCCAGAGCCGGTTTTCTGCAGACAGTCTTGCCCCTCCAGACAACCAAACAAGCAGCAAGGGCCAACATCTGGCAAGATGAATGGCAACGCGACACGCGTGCTCTGGAATGGGTGGACAGAGGAATAACACCAACAGAAAGCCTCGCTAGTGGCCACAACCTTGGCTGGACAACCTGGAAGTCACTCAATAGACTGCGTGTGGAACAGGGGAGGTGCAAAGCACTGATGAAAGCCTGGAACTACACAACAGAAGACACGTGTAGCTGTGGATTAGTACAGACAATGTCCCACCTACTGGAATGCGCCGACGCCCCCCGGTGCAGGCCAGCAGACCTGGCAGAACCCACTCCATCAGCTGTGGCCTGCGCCCGATCCTGGCAGAACGACATCTGAGATTGATACGGACTCGAAGAAGAAGAAGTTTATTTGTTTATTTTTATTAGAACTATGGAAAAACAATTATTTTGTATTCTATCGCAAATAAAGGCTCATGGTTTTAGTTTTATCGGCTTCGTTTTTAGCCTATTAGTTTTCCATTTCAGGCTATAATTTGCCGTGCATAGGCTCATTTGCGATCTGTAGCCCATTTTTTCATTATTATTATTATTATTATATTACTAATATTATTGCCCATTTATTTATTTATCCAAATCTTTGAAGAATGCAAATGTTATGTTGCACGTTAACTGTGGATCCATCGTTGGCTGAATAAAGTTGTACTTGTTGCTTTTAGTTAAAGTTATTGCCCTATAGCCTTATAAGTATAGGCTATCTTAATGTTGTAATCAGACTAACATGATTGATTATCACTGTGTTGTGTTTAGTAGTTTAATATAAGCTACAGATGTAGTTTTTAGGCCTTTTAGTCAGTAATACAATATTGCAGTACATTCGTCTATTGTAGGCCCTAGGCTATTTTATAACGGATTTCTTCCGTTCTTTCTCGGGTATGAAAAGCTGTATATTTGGATGACTTGTGCAAACATAAGTTATGTTTCGTTGGGGGGGAAAAAAACCTGCTAGGATTTCTGCTGATTTTGGACTTTGAAATAGGCTAGGCATACTGTCAAATTTTATTGAATTGCAAGCGAGAAGCCATCCAGTGGTCAACTCGGCAAACAGCAGGGTCTGGCAATTGGAATAAATGTTAAAACGGCTTGCCGATTGATGTCTTTAATGTGGTGTGGTCCTCATTAATATTTAGCAGCCAATTTGCATGCCACGTAGATATCACGTTTTCAATGTTACTAGTACTTACTGGGTTGGGGATATCTTTCTGAATAGTTACTAGTAACTAAAATATAAGTACTAGTATCTAAAAACATTGTACTAGTAAAAATTTAATAGTTACTAGTAACTATTGGAATAGTTACTAGTCACTAAAGAATAAGTACTAGTATGTAATGAAAAGTTACTAGTAAAACTAAAATACATACTAGTAACTATTGGAATAGTTACTAATAACTAAAGAATAAGTACTAGTTTCTAAAAACATTGTACTAGTAAAAATGTAATAGTTACTAGTAACTATTGGAATAGTTACTAGTCACTAAAGAATAAGTACTAGTATGTAATGAATAGTTAAATAGTTAAAACTGAAATAGATACTATTCACTAGACTTTAGAATAGTTACTAGTAAGTCTTGAGGAATACATTTTAAAACGGCTTGCCATAGATTAATACCTTTTGAGAGCGAGATTATAATGTTGGGGGGAAAGTGGCTGGTCAGAATCTTCCTGGCCAGGCGACGGTTGAGGAAAGGAGTCCAGGAGACAGGCGAAGTGAGGTGGGTGGCGGCTTTAACCAGCGATTTGGAGTTAACCCGACCATTTAGTTTGTCAGGAACCCAATTTGTAAAAATACAGTGACATACTGTCATGTTAATATATTGTTTATTAAAGCAGGTTCTTAGTTTAACGCAGTTTGTCGTAATGAAGAAGAAAGAAGCTGGCAAAAAATCTAACATTAGCTAATGCCTTCCCCGCATTGTTTAACTAAGTGAGCTAACGTTTAATAAACACTATTGTATGAAGTAATTATTTCAAGAATAAATTTTGATAAAAAGAACGTTATTTTAAATAAGCTAGGCGTCATTGTCTTCTGAGGCTTTGCCCAGTTTGTCAATGTAACGTTTGCTACTTGGCCATCTCCAGCTTGCTAGCTAACGTTAAGCTAACTTAGTTAGCTATCGATAGCTAGACCAACATCACCCATCTTGTTGGCTACGGTAACGTTAGATGGTCCATTTGTGGTCTAGCAAAATAGTCAGTAGCTAGCTAACGTTACATGAAGTAACATTACATTTGTAACGTAACTTATCGATAATTGAAAAGAGTATTTCAAGCTGTTAAAAATGTTTTGCTAGCTGGCTTCTTAAATTGTCTTTCTATTAAAAATTTTGATGCCCAATGGGAAATGGTAATTAGCTAGCTAGCGCACGTGGTGGAGCTTAACCTTGATTGTGAAGATAATTAGCTAACGTTAGCTGGCTGGCTATCATGTGTTCATCATGTTGGCAGTTCATATGACGACATCAAGATTTGCTATATCTGTTTATCTGTATATGTTCTGTTTTCTGTTTTTCAGGTGCCGATTGATTAATTCATTAATTGAAGTTTGGCTGCAATTGATGGATGAAGTGGTTGTGTAAGTTTTGCCGTTTTTCCTCATATAATGAAAAAACGATCGTAAATCATTACAATGACAATCATGGACATGGAAGGCGGGGTTTTAGTTGTATTTACCCAGTCCTCCAATCCCAAGTGGAATTTGCACAACATACACTGCTCATGAAATGATGACAGCTACGTTTTCGCACCGCAGACAAGAAATCATAGGAGATCAGCCACTCGTTCCAGAGGTCCTTACCAGATGGCCAGCTCTGTTCCACGAGAGACAGGTAATCAATCACACAATTGTATATTAAGTCCAGAGAGATATAAAGCATGTTGTGTGTCAGATACTGTATACTGTGCGTCCTATTCAAAAAAAAAAATTGTCTGTCTGTCTCCTCAGATTAGGGCAGAGTTCAAGAGAGTCGTCACTGTAGAACCTGCACAGCTAAAAACAATGAGGGAATAGCTGGAGGCGAAGGTGCAGCTTTCTCCTCAGCTGATGTGACGCAAACAAGAGATGTTATTTATTTATCCTCCATTCATATGAACAGAGCAATAATTATGTAGTTACTATTGTTTTACTCTCGTAATTTAACTTTTGTAGTGCCAAGCAACATCAAACAATATTTTTTTTATTTAAAGAGACACTTGAGAAATAGAGAAATTGTGAATGGCCCGTTTGTGGGGTGCTCTTTTAAATCTAAGGTCCCAGTGAACATTTTACGTTGAAAAGTCGCTGAAATTCCATCCCGCGTTCAGGTGAAAAACCGGCTAAAATTGGTTTAAAAGTTTTTGAACCGTCGCGCACTTTTACACATGCAAATTCGCGTACGTGCGAATCAAATACAGTGGGAAGGGGACGGAAAGTATTCAGGTAGTGACACATTTTATGTTGTTTTGGCTCTGTACTCCAGCACATTGGACTTGAAATGGAACAGTGACTATGAGGTTAAAGTGCAGCTTTAATTTGAGGATTTTTACATCCATATTGGGTGAACCGTGTAGCAATTGTAGCCCTTGTTATACACTGCCCCCCCAACTCCCCATGAAAAGTATTTTGACAAATTAACATAAACTTAAATAAAGTCATCATATTTAATATTTGGATTTTAATATAATTTAATGAATATCCGAAATGAAGTTGCATATCCTAAATTAAGTTTGTAAATGTGAATTTAATGATTAAATGAAATGAAATAAAGTATTCTGGATGCCATTTATTGAGTTGTATTTTAATTTTTTTAACAATCGGGATGTTTAATAAGCTTTATCATAACATGTTAGTGCCCCCAAAATGTGAATCAGTTAAGGGGGGCAGAAAAAAGTTAATTTCGTACCCTGCTATGTGGAGAAAAGTCCTGCTGAATGTCTGTTGGTAAAACCGGAGGATCTCAATGACTACATGCCACTCGTGTCATACCTCGTTCAGGGGCGTGTGTTCGTCACTCCCAGGACATTCTTGCTGAAATAAAGCTGCTGTAAGTGATTGTTTATTTTATTTTTTTACTTTGTTACAATGACCATTTGCTTTGACAGCATCACAGATATTGGTGTCCTGAGACATGACACTTCTCACCCTGACCGTTAAGAATGAACCCTCCATGGCAAGAATTTAGATTTCTGTGTGTGGGTCAATTACATGACGTGTACATGCATGCACTGTACACAATAATACTCACCTATATCTAATAACACCCCTATTGATGTTGAAAAATTGGAATTTTTTTAGTTTTGGCATTTTTAAGTGCTAAATGTCGGGCGGTGTAACCTGTCCGCACTTAAATTTGAAATGCGTATTCTAGATAAACCAAACTCCTTTTATACTTGTCATATTTACCTGTAGAGAGAAATTCAAGGGAATCCTAGTTCTTAGTCTGAAACCCTGTAGAAAAATTGGTAATGGTTACATTTATTACCTATCTGAAGCCCTCTGGGAAAAAAATAGCAATGGTTAGATTTACTAGAGCAAAGCGCCCTTGGGGCGATTCCACCCTCCCCCACGTCCTTCCCCTGACCCATTCCCCCCGACCACTACCCCTGACAATGCCACCCCTCCCCCAGCCCTTTCCATTGCCCCTCCCCCAGCCATCTCCTGAACATACCCCATCCCCTGCCCCTCCTGCCAGCCCTCCCCATCACGCCTCCTCCTGATCCTGCTGCCCCTCCTGCCCTGCCCCTGAAAAATACCCAATGCAAAAGTAGTCTATGCAAAGGCCCGACCCCTGAGCAATATTTGTGCCAAGGTTGGAGGCAATCGTACTACTGGTGCGCAGTCCAAACCCGAACACACAAACACACACGCACACTAACACACACACAAACAGCGGCTCTCCATCAATCTAAATATAAACATCAATCTAGCATTAAAATGCATTTCACCCGTGCGGGGGGGGGGGGGGGGGTTATTTATATATTTTTTAATTATAGTACTTTTTCCTTTTCAGGTAAAAGTGGTTTACAATGGTGCTGTGAGTCATTCTATCAGAAAGCGAAATCGGACGCCTTTCAATAGAAAACATCCCCACAAGCGTTGAGGAGCTGTGCCAAGTCTTAAGAACAAACCTTAGGACATGTAACCTGACCAGACCTTTCTGTGGATCGGGTAACATTAAAAGTGTTGTTCACAGGTGATGTCGTTCTTTCAGATTCTACCTTGGACTCATGCAGCCTACCATCTCTCAGTAGTGTGGATTCTGTGGAATGGCCTGACCCCTTTCCGATTGCACAGTTCTCACATGATGTGGAAGTCCACCTGAAAGAAGCAAATTGTAGGTATGCTAAGGATGAATAGTGATTCCTAAAGGTTTTAAGACCGATATCCTTGACACACTTGCAGACACCAGGTCAAAGGTTAGTGCTTATCCTGAGAGGCATCACTACGAGAGTGTAGCCAAAGCACTCGTGGAGAACCATCCCAGTCTAAAGGAGCCGGGGTCTGGAAAGGGACGGTACTCGTGGTTTCACAGCCTGAAATTTAAGCTGGGGAATTATTGGCGAAAGTTATGTGCAGCAGGATGCCCTGAGGTGGTAATTAACAAAAGAAAGGGAGGAGATGCAAAGAGTAAACATGTGAAGAAATCAAAGAAGGGTGAAGTGAACTGTTCCCCCTGAGGGACAGAGTACTGAAAATGGAGAGGAAAAGTGGAAGATGATCGATGGTCACTGAAATGCAGAAAAAATATCCGGATCTTCAGCTTGTTGATGAAATGATGACAGCTATGTTTTCACACCACAGACAAGAAATCAGGAGATCAGCCACTCGTTCCAGAGGTCCTTACCAGATGGCCAGCTCTGTTCCACGAGAGACACGTAATCAATCACATAATTGTGTATTAAGTCCACAGAGATAGAAAGCATGTTGTGTGTCAGATACTGTATACTGTGCGTCCTATTAAAAAAATATTTTTTGTCTGTCTGTCTCCACAGATTAGGGCAGAGTTCAAGAGAGTCGTCACTGTAGAACCCGCACAGCTAAACCAATGAGGGAATAGCTGGAGGCGAAGGTGCAGCTTTCTCCTCAGCTGATGTGACGCAAACAAGAGATGTTATTTATTTATCCTCCATTCATTTGAACAGAGCACAATTACAGCAGTTACTATTGTTTTACTCTCGTAATTTATCTGACTCCATTTAAAATTATAATTTTGTTGCTGAATTGAGAATTTGGTTTTAATCATGCGTGGAGCTCGGAGTGGTTACACTAGACTCTTCCTCGGGTACCACCATTACTCAATATATGCCCCCGGGATGAGCACTATTGCTGAATCTCAGTTCGCTGGAGAACACAGATGTTGGGGGTCTAGCCAACACAATACATGCATTATTTTTTACATAGATAGTTGTGAGCCCAGGTCAGCGTGCATTCAGTGGGCTCCTTAAGGCGAATTTGACAAGAACCGACGTAGAACGTCTAAGGGTTCTCTTCACATCAAATCACCAGAACCATGCATCATCAATCCCGTTTTGCTGGCAGAACTTGGCTGCCTTTCTCAACTTGGGGACGCCACTAAAGACTTGCTGTACCAGGCCACTGATCAGTTTGGTCAGAATTGTCCCCCTGAGTATTCAGTCGTAATTTAGGCTGAAAAGGGTATAAGATGGATTAGTCATGGAGACCACGCAAGTTAAAAATAAAACGAATTTAATAACAGGCATGCTTAAATTTAGCAGTCAATTACAAAATATACAGATTGCAGAAAAGAAGATATAGAGTAAATATCTTACCCAGCCAGTTCAGCTACACACAGACACAGAATATTCACGGTGTGGGAAGGCAGTTACAATCTTCCCCATACTGGAATGACTATGGTACCACTTACAGCACCAGGAGACCTGTTAAGCAGATTCTCCCATACTGGGAACTTGCACTCAGCCCTGAGTATACATACCACAGTGCTTGGAACACTGCAGCTGAGATCATATAAGCAATTGGAGCTGGAAAAGGGTTGAAAAGAAAGATGCAGATGATGTGAAACATGGTAATTTATTAATGACAATAATCACTGGTTAAGACTGTGCGAGCAAATATGAACACATTCAATACCTATAGCTAAACACAGGATAACATGCTCCTAAGACAAAGAAACATGAACAGGTTCACCAACAAAGTATATAACCAAATGATTCCATACGGTGTGACTATGGTACCAGGAGAACTGTTAAGCAGATTGTACTTGAATGTCTCTTCGGCCTTCCCTTAAATGCAGTCCTGAGCAGGCCTTCCACATTCCACAATTCCCTTTGTTTGTCCAAATAAGGTCTGGCAAGAAGAGATGTCACTCCTCGCCACCCAGAGACCCCCCCTTCAGGAAGATAAACTGCATCGTCTACTCCCCCCGATCTAGTGATAGTAATAAGATTCTTTTAACGATGGCACGTGATCTCATGATCTTTCCTATCATTTATCTAAATATCAGGTGAGGTCCTGGTGATTGCCACTCTATGTTTCAGATACTTATGTGGACAAGGGCATCCCTGATAACCCATACAATCCTCCTTTCTTTCACATTCTTTATTCCTTCTCATGTATTTTGCCCCCTTCTATACTCTCACATACCCCACACTTCAATTGGTATTAATCCCGGTTCACATTGATCATATTATCCACAATTATTTACATGCACATACATATGATGCAAGCTATATATACAGCTTTGTTTCAGTCCAGAACCTAGGGTGTTTGTTCACAGCTCTTTTACGGCCTGTGAACAGGCCTGGGTTTCCGACGTCATTAGAAACAAACATCGCGAAACTGCCTGCAGAATGTCGTTTCTAATGTCCAGTTGTAGGGTGAATTCCAGCTGTCGTTTACGATGCCATGAGAGGTCAAGAAAAAAAGGTTCTCAGGCCACCTGGTGAATTGTTTTATTGCACCCTCAAGAAAGTCGCCACCAGCTCCCAGGGTTTATGACTGATAATCCATTTTTCAGTCTTACAGATTCCCCCGTTGGCCCCGTGGGACAAACAAACACAGTCCCAAGGGGTCATTGAGAGTGGCACTGGTCCCATGCAGGTGTCTATGGTCCCAGTCCCGGCAGTGTTGGCAATTGGAGATGGCTGAGAACCAATGCAGCATGGGTTGAGGTGCACAGGAAGTGGATGAGGTGTCGAAAATAGCAGCACTGAACCAGGGTGAAGGCAAATATGAGGGCGCTGGCAATGACGCATCCTCTGAACACCCAGTCCCACCATGTGTAAGCGCCCTGGGCAGAGTGGGTAGAAGAGCTGGCCAGGATCTCCGCTGTTTTTTGGCCAGGTTCACCTCTACCTGGGCCTGGTTGAGGTGATAGTTAGTTTACCTGTTGAACAATCATCCCACAGTGCATCCGACATCTGGACTTCTGGATTACATCACAGTAGCTGTATTATACAAACATCAATACATGTAAATATAATAAATGTGGAGGCTTTCTGAACAATTCAGTGGTACACTTTGCTATCTACCCATATGTATTATAAGGTTAATCAAAGTATTAAGGGATGTGGAATTATGGAATGTCTACCCAGAACCGATAGCCAGGGCAGTTGGTTTTTACATTTTAATACAGTACACACATTGTATCTATAGCATACTGTATTTATATTTTATTGCCCTCTATGAATCCTCTTTGGATGCTTGAAAACATGAAATGGTAATAGCTTGATTTTACATAAACAGAAAACAGTTTAACTGAAGCAGTCATTCATTATTAATGGTATTATTTTATGTTGTTGAGAGCATTGAAATATACAAAAACTCCTGGTTTTGCACAACAAAACCCATGTCTGAATTTACATTGTGTTCTATGTGTGCTGCAGTTATGTAGTTTTGGATGTGTGTTGATATAATGGTGTTGAGTGCAGATTTATGTGCAGTTCTTTGTGGCTGTCATCGTGGTGCTTAGCGAATCTAAGGTGATATTCTGAATTGGATGGGTGGATCCTTTTACACTAATAAATGTGTTGTGAACTTTGCTCTGGTGCTATACCAGGGGGCCTGTTTATGGTTCAGGTTTCCTAAACAAGGTGTGTATGTCTTTACGGCCCCTACAGGTATTTCCACCCATCTTACCCAGACCAAAGAATGGTTATAACCAGGTCTTGATGATTGAAAACAAATAATCATACACTCTCTGAAGAATGTAGGTTCACTTCTCTTTAAGAAACAAAGATCTTCAACAAGACAGATAGAGAGAGGGGGAAGAGATAAAGAGAGAGCACACAAATAAAGAGAGAGATAAAGTAAGGAGACAAAAGGACAAAAAAAGACCAGTAAGCCAGTTTTTGCTAGCTACTTTCAGATTTTAAATGAAAAAGGCAAATATGGAGTAAACCTAAAGAAGAAGTTTCTTCTTCTATTTATTTATTTATTTATTGAATTGAGGAAGAACTATTCTCCCAAACTGTAAAACCATTTAGGAGCCCCGACTAGAAAAACTTTCCCTTAGGAGTCATAAACACTTCACCCTGTAGGAACAAAAGATGCTGGCCCTAATTAAGGCAAGTGCAAGCTCTGATGGCATTTGATTCATTTTATAGCATTAACTGGCTTATTGGCGTCAGACAGACATTTTAACACGTTCATGTGCTAGGGGAAATTTACACAAAAATACATCCATTAGATTTAATAATCATGCCTGAGTTAACTAAATTTGCACCCAAGTAGGTATATCGGTGAATCCCAACATTTTCTAAATGACATGCCCAGGCATGATTAATATAGATTTATAGCGAGTATACTAATGCACATTAGCTTTCTGGTTTCATTGATGTATAGCTTAAGACACAAATTAAAAGCAAAGGAAAAACACCAATATGGTGCAAAAAAGTAACTCCAGAAGGAAGACTTCTGTTTTTATATGAAAACAGCCTATGAGCCATTTATTCATTTCTGCAACGATGTCATGCAGTTTTTTAAAGATATGCTTTCCCCTGAAAGCGTGGCCTGCTGGATTTTAGAGCAGTGCCACATATGCCATTGTTCTAATATATATATATAATTTTTTTATATTTTGGCACTGTTAAGAACAAACCTTAGGACATGTAACCTGACCAGACCTTTTTGTGGATCGGGCAACATTAAAAGTGTTGTTCACAGGTGATGCCGTTCTTTCAGATTCTACCTTGGACTCATGCAGCCTACCATCTCTCAGTAGTGTGGATTCTGTGGAATGGCCTGACCCCTTTCCGATTGCACAGTTCTCACATGATGTGGAAGTCCAGCTGAAAGAAGCAAATTGTAGGTATGCTAAGGATAAATAGTGATTCCTAAAGGTTTGAAGACCGATATCCTTGACACACTTGCAGACACGAGGTCAAAGGTTAGTGCTTATCCTGAGAGGCGTCACTACGAGAGTGTAGCCAAAGCACTCGTGGAGAACCATCCCAGTCTAAAGGAGCCGGGGTCTGGAAAGGGACGGTACTCGTGGTTTCACAGCCTGAAATTTAAGCTGGGGAATTATTGGCAAAAGTTATGTGCAGCAGGATGCCGTGAGGTGGTAATTAACAAAAGAAAGGGAGGAGATGCAAAAGGAAAACGTGTGAAGAAATCAAAGAAGGGTGAAGTGAACTGTTTACCAGATCCACCTGAGGGACAGAGTACTGAAAATGGAGAGGAAAAGTGGAAGATGATCGATGGTCGCTGAAATGCAGAAAAAATATCCGGATCTTCAGCTTGTTGATGAAATGATGACAGCTACGTTTTCGCACCGCAGACAAGAAATCATAGGAGATCAGCCACTCGTTCCAGAGGTCCTTACCAGATGGCCAGCTCTGTTCCACGAGAGACAGGTAATCAATCACACAATTGTATATTAAGTCCAGAGAGATAGAAAGCATGTTGTGTGTCAGATACTGTATACTGTGCGTCCTATTCAAAAAAATTGTTTTGTCTGTCTGTCTCCTCAGATTAGGGCAGAGTTCAAGAGAGTCGTCACTGTAGAACCCGCACAGCTAAACCAATGAGGGAATAGCTGGAGGCGAAGGTGCAGCTTTCTCCTCAGCTGATGTGACGCAAACAAGAGATGTTATTTATTTATCCTCCATTCATATGAACAGAGCACAATTACAGCAGTTACTATTGTTTTACTCTCGTAATTTATCTGACTCCATTTAAAATTATAATTTTGTTGCTGAATTGAGAATTTGGTTTTAATCATGCGTGGAGCTCGGAGTGGTTACACTAGACTCTTCCTCGGGTACCACCGTTACTCAATATATGCCCCCGGGATGAGCACTATTGCTGAATCTCAGTTCGTTGGAGAACACAGATGTTGGGGGTCTAGCCAACACAATACATGCATTATTTTTTACATAGATAGTTGTGAGCCCAGGTCAGCGTGCATTCAGAGGGCTCCTTAAGGCGAATTTGACAAGAACCGACGTAGAACGTCCAAGGGTTCTCTTCACATCAAATCACCAGAACCATGCATCATCAATCCCGTTTTGCTGGCAGAACTTGGCTGCCTTTCCCAACTTGGGGACGCCACTAAAGACTTGCTGTACCAGGCCACTGATCAGTTGGTGCTTGGTCAGAATTGTCCCCCTGAGTATTCAGTCGTAATTTAGGCTGAAAAGGGTATAAGATGGATTAGTCATGGAGACAGTGTAGCGGCAGTGTAGTATAATGGTTAAGGAACTGGACTTGTAACTGAAAGGTTGCAGGTTCGATTCCCAGGTAGGACACTGCCGTTGTACCCTTGAGCAAGGTACTTAACCTGCATTGCTTCAGTATATATTGTAGAATCCGCAATTACTAGACCAATGAGGGAATAGCTCGGAGCGAAAGTTTAAACGTGATGTATTCCACTCTTGCTGTCGGAAAAGGTAAAAGTTATTTAGAAATATTATTATTTTATTTACTCGTTTATCTGACTCCATTTATAATTATAATTTAGAATTTTAGTTAAACATGCGTGTAGCTCGGAGTGGTTACACTCAACTTGCCCTTAGGTACCATCATTACTTCAATATATGTTTGCCGGAATCAACATTATTGCTGAAGCTCAGTTCGGTGGCGAACGCAGAGGTTGGGGGTCTAGTCAACACAATACATGATATTAATTTATCATAGATAGTTGCGAGCCCCAGTCTGAGTACATTTAAAGGGCTCCTTAAGGCAAATTTGACAAGAACCGGCGTAAATGCCCATGGGTTCCTATATCAAATCACCAGAACCATGCACTACTCTGGGTGTATTTAAAGAGCTCCTTAAGGCAAATTTGACAAGAATCGGCGTAGGACGCCCATGGATTCTCTTCACATCAAATTACCAGAACCGATACACCAACCCGACCTTTATATTTGGACCGTCACTTGCTGCCCACCCAACTTGTGTACACCACGTCTGTACCAGGCCGCTGATCAGTCGGTCCTGGGTCAGAATTGTCCCCCTGAGTCTTCAGTAGTAATTTAGGCTGAAAAGGGTATAAGATGGATGAGAGCCACGCACGTTAAATATAAAAAGAATTGGATAACAGGCAGGGAGGTCATTAGCTTGGAACGCTGCAGCTCAGATCATGCAGACAATTGAAGCTGGGAAAAAGGATTAAAAGAAAGATGCAGTTGATATGAAAACATGGTAATTTATTAATGACAAATAATCACTGGTTAAGACTGTGAGAGCAAACACGAACACATTCAATGCCTATAACTAAACACAGGATAACATGCTGTCAAGACAAATAAACACGAACAAGTTCACAAACAAAGTATATCACCAAGTGATTCCGTACGGTGTGACTATGGTACCAGGAGAACTGTTAAGCAGATTCTCCTCGAGTCTCCCTTTGGGATGTCCTTAAATGCAGTACAGCGCCGGTATGCCCACTCCACAAGTCCCTTTGTTTGTCCAAATAAGGTCTGGCAGGAAGAGCAGTTTCACCACGCAGGGACCCCCTCCAGGGAGAGAAGCAGAGTCTCCCTCCCCCAATCTAGTGACAGTAATAAGACTCTTTGAACGACGGCGCGTGATCTCATGATCTTCTCTATCATATCTAGATATCCGGTGAGGTCCCGGTGATGGCCACTCTTGGTTCCAGATATTTATATGGACAAGCGCATCCCTGATAACCTATACAATCCTCCTTCCACATTCTTTATTTCTCCCCCTCCAATACTTTCACATACCACACACTTCAATTAGTATTATCCAGGTTCACCACATTTATCATATTATCCACAATTACTTTATACTTCCACAATTACCAATCTACATGCACATACATATGATTCAATATACATATACAGCTTTGTTTAATATGTTCACCATTCAGTCCAGAATCTAGGCCGTAAAAGTCCTGTGAGCAGGCCTGAGTTCCCAGCGTCATTCGGATGCCGTTTCCTTCTCAACCCCAGCTGTAGTTTACGAGGCCGTGAGAGATCAGAGTAAAAGGTTCTCAGGCCATCAAGTAAATAGTTTTATTGCACCCTCCAGGAAATCACCACCAGCTGCAAGGCTTTAGGACTGATAACACTTTTTCCAGCCTTACAATATCCAGCTGTATGAATGGATATAGAGCGTCTGCTAAATGCCTATAATGTAATGTAATGTAATGAGACCATGCAAGTTAAAAATAAAACGAATTTAAATAACAGGCATGCTTAAATTTAGCAGTCAATTACAAAATATACAGATTGCAGAAAAGAAGATATAGAGTAAATATCTTACCCAGCCAGTTCAGCTACACACAGACACAGAATATGCACGGTGTGGGAAGGCAGTTACAATCTTCCCCATACTGGAATGACTATGGTACCACTTACAGCACCAGGAGACCTGTTAAGCAGATTCTCCCATACTGGGAACTTGCACTCAGCCCTGAGTGAGACGCAGGGGTTCTGACTCTGAGACTCAAGTATACATACCACAGTGCTTGGAACACTGCAGCTGAGATCATATAAGCAATTGGAGCTGGAAAAGGGTTGAAAAGAAAGATGCAGATGATGTGAAACATGGTAATTTATTAATGACAATAATCACTGGTTAAGACTGTGCGAGCAAATATGAACACATTCAATACCTATAGCTAAACACAGGATAACATGCTCCTAAGACAAAGAAACATGAACAGGTTCACCAACAAAGTATATAACCAAATGATTCCATACGGTGTGACTATGGTACCAGGAGAACTGTTAAGCAGATTGTACTTGAATGTCTCTTCGGCCTTCCCTTAAATGCAGTCCTGAGCAGGCCTTCCACATTCCACAATTCCCTTTGTTTGTCCAAATAAGGTCTGGCAAGAAGAGATGTCACTCCTCGCCACCCAGAGACCCCCCTTCAGGAAGATAAACTGCATCGTCTACTCCCCCCGATCTAGTGATAGTAATAAGATTCTTTTAACGACGGCACGTGATCTCATGATCTTTCCTATCATTTATCTAAATATCAGGTGAGGTCCCGGTGATTGCCACTCTATGTTTCAGATACTTATGGGCATCCCTGATAACCCATACAATCCTCCTTTCTTTCACATTCTTTATTCCTTCTCATGTATTTTGCCCCCTTCTATACTCTCACATACCACACACTTCAATTGGTATTAATCCCGGTTCACATTTATCATATTATCCACAATTATTTACATGCACATACATATGATGCAAGATACATATCGTCACCTTCTTAAAATAATCACCTAAGTCATATTTTCAAGTTTTTCAGAAAACAGAATAAACTGAACCAAATACAGAATATATGATATTTGTTAATCATTTCACACAAAAAGGGTATATCAATAGATGACTATTGACTTACAAATAACGCTGTCTGTCAATTATGTAACATAAGAGGATTAAAGACTAAATAACTACACAACATTTATAGCCTAGCCAAATATTGTAGTAAACATTATCACTTACCATTCGGGGACGAGTCCAGAATCATGGAAATGACTTAATTTATGTTGATTTTCTTTGTGCATCTTGAAGCAGCCGCCATATTAATAACTTGTAAAAATGCCTAAGTCAAAATTTATTGTGACTTAGGCAAACATACAAACAGCCTAAGAGCACTCTTGACTTAGGCGATTACATTACCGGGGTAAAACAGCATGATCCTTTCAATTAAGGATCTAGGCAACTTTACCAGAGGTGGCCAGCATCATGAAGAGCTGATTTAAGCAAAAATCTCATGTTCCTCAAAAAATGACTTAGGCGATTATTTTAAGAAGGTGACGATATACAGCTTTGTTTCAGTCCAGAACCTAGGGTGTTTGTTCACAGCTCTTTTACGGCCTGTGAACAGGCCTGGGTTTCCGACATCATTAGAAACAAACATCGCGAAACTGCCTGCAGAATGTCGTTTCTAATGTCCAGTTGTAGGGTGAATTCCAGCTGTCGTTTACGATGCCATGAGAGGTCAGGAAAAAAAGGTTCTCAGGCCACCTGGTGAATTGTTTTATTGCACCCTCAAGAAAGTCGCCACCAGCTCCCAGGGTTTATGACTGACAATCCATTTTTCAGTCTTACAGATTCCCCCATTGGCCCCGTGGGACAAACAAACACAGTCCCAAGGGGTCATTGAGAGTGGCACTGGTCCCATGCAGGTGTCTATGGTCCCAGTCCCGGCAGTGTTGGCAATTGGAGATGGCTGAGAACCAATGTAGCATGGGTTGAGGTGCGCAGGAAGTGGATGAGGTGTCGAAAATAGCAGCACTGAACCAGGGTGAAGGCAAATATGAGGGCGCTGGCAATGACGCATCCTCTGAACACCCAGTCCCACCATGTGTAAGCGCCCTGGGCAGAGTGGGTAGAAGAGCTGGCCAGGATCTCCGCTGTTTTTTGGCCAGGTTCACCTCTACCTGGGCCTGGTTGAGGTGATAGTTAGATTACCTGTTGAACAATCATCCCACAGTGCATCCGACATCTGGACTTCTGGATTACATCACAGTAGCTGTATTATACAAACATCAATACATGTAAATATAATAAATGTGGAGGCTTTCTGAACAATTCAGTGGTACACTTTGCTATCTACCCATATGTATTATAAGGTTAATCAAAGTATTAAGGGATGTGGAATTATGGAATGTCTACCCAGAACCGATAGCCAGGGCAGTTGGTTTTTACATTTTAATACAGTACACACATTGTATCTATAGCATACTGTATTTATATTTTATTGCCCTCTATGAATCCTCTTTGGATGCTTGAAAACATGAAATGGTAATAGCTTGATTTTACATAAACAGAAAACAGTTTAACTGAAGCAGTCATTCATTATTAATGGTATTATTTTATATTGTTGAGAGCATTGAAATATACCCATTCTGAATTTACATTGTGTTCTATGTGTGCTGCAGTTATGTAGTTTTGGATGTGTGTTGATATAATGGTGTTGAGTGCAGATTTATGTGCAGTTCTTTGTGGCTGTCATCATGGTGCTTAGCGAATCTAAGGTGATATTCTGAATTGGATGGGTGGATCCTTTTACACTAATAAATGTGTTGTGAACTTTGCTCTGGTGCTATACCAGGGGGCCTGTTTATGGTTCAGGTTTCCTAAACAAGGTGTGTATGTCTTTACGGCCCCTACAGGTATTTCCACCCATCTTACCCAGACCAAAGAATGGTTATAACCAGGTCTTGATGATTGAAAACAAATAATCATACACTCTCTGAAGAATGTAGGTTCACTTCTCTTTAAGAAACAAAGATCTTCAACAAGACAGATAGAGAGAGGGGGAAGAGATAAAGAGAGAGATAAAGTAAGGAGACAAAAGGACAAAAAAAGACCAGTAAGCCAGTTTTTGCTAGCTACTTTCAGATTTTAAATGAAAAAGGCAAATATGGAGTAAACCTAAAGAAGAAGTTTCTTCTTCTATTTATTTATTTATTTATTGAATTGAGGAAGAACTATTCTCCCAAACTGTAAAACCATTTAGGAGCCCCGACTAGAAAAACTTTCCCTTAGTAAATGGTAAATGGTAAATGGACTGCACTTATATAGCGCCTTTATCCAAAGCGCTTTACAATGGCCTCTCACTCACCCGTTCACACACACATTCACACACCAATGGCGGCAGCCACCATGCAAGGCGCTAGCCTGCTCATTGGGAGCAATTTGGGGTTCAGTGTCTTGCCCAAGGACACTTCGACATGTGGACAGGAGGAGCCGGGGATCGAACCGCCAACCCTGCGATCAGCGGACGACCCGCTCTACCTCCTGAGCCACAGCCGCCCCTTAGTAGTCATAAACACTTCACCCTGTAGGAACAAAAGATGCTGGCCCTAATTAAGGCAAGTGCAAGCTCTGATGGCATTTGATTCATTTTATAGCATTAACTGGCTTATTGGCGTCAGACAGACATTTTAACACGTTTATGTGCTAGGGGAAATTTACACAAAAATACATCCATTAGATTTAATAATCATGCCCGAGTTAACTAAATTTGCACCCAAGTAGGTATATCAGTGAATCCCAACATTTTCTAAATGACATGCCCAGGCATGATTAATATAGATTTATAGCGAGTATACTAATGCACATTAGCTTTCTGGTTTCATTGATGTATAGCTTAAGACACAAATTAAAAGCAAAGGAAAAACACCAATATGGTGCAAAAAAGTAACTCCAGAAGGAAGACTTCTGTTTTTATATGAAAACAGCCTATGAGCCATTTATTCATTTCTGCAACGATGTCATGCAGTTTTTTAAAGATATGCTTTCCCCTGAAAGCGTGGCCTGCTGGATTTTAGAGCAGTGCCACATATGCCATTGTTCTAATATATATATATATATATATATATATATAATTTTTTTATATTTTGGCACTGTTAAGAACAAACCTTAGGACATGTAACCTGACGAGACCTTTCTGTGGATCGAGTAACATTAAAAGTGTTGTTCACAGGTGATGCCGTTCTTTCAGATTCTACCTTGGACTCATGCAGCCTACCATCTCTCAGTAGTGTGAATTCTGTGGAATGGCCTGACCCCTTTCCGATTGCACAGTTCTCACATGATGTGGAAGTCCACCTGAAAGAAGCAAATTGTAGGTATGCTAAGGATGAATAGTGATTCCTAAAGGTTTTAAGACCGATATCCTTGACACACTTGCAGACACGAGGTCAAAGGTTAGTGCTTATCCTGAGAGGCGTCACTACAAGAGTGTAGCCAAAGCACTCGTGGAGAAGCATCCCAGTCTAAAGGAGCCGGGGTCTGGAAAGGGACGGTACTCGTGGTTTCACAGCCTGAAATTTAAGCTGGGGAATTATTGGCGAAAGTTATGTGCAGCAGGATGCCCTGAGGTGGTAATTAACAAAAGAAAGGGAGGAGATGCAAAAGGAAAACGTGTGAAGAAATCAAAGAAGGGTGAAGTGAACTGTTTACCAGATCCACCTGAGGGACAGAGTACTGAAAATGAAGAGGAAAAGTGGAAGATGATCGATAGTCGCTGAAATGCAGAAAAAATATCCGGATCTTCAGCTTGTTGATGAAATGATGACAGCTACGTTTTCGCACCGCAGACAAGAAATCATAGGAGATCAGCCACTCATTCCAGAGGTCCTTACCAGATGGCCAGCTCTGTTCCCCGAGAGACAGGTAATCAATCACACAATTGTATATTAAGTCCACAGAGATAGAAAGCATGTTGTGTGTCAGATACAGTATACTGTGCGTCCTATTCAAAAAATAATTTTTGTGTCTCCTCAGATTAGGGCAGAGTTCAAGAGAGTCTTCACTGTAGAACCCGCACAGCTAAACCAATGAGGGAATAGCTGGAGGCGAAGGTGCTGTAAGACTGGAATTGAGATCCCAGGGCACCTGGACACACAACACCGGGGGTGGAAGCCTGTATGGACTCTAGGACGTTATAAACCAGAACTTCGGTGCCGTAAAGTCTGCTGGGACCATCTGGCGTGAAGTTTATGACGGTCAAAGAATGTCCTAGGATGTCATGACTTTGGAAGAAACGCTTGGACTGTCGTAAAGACAAGCACACAAACAGGGCCATAGTGCCCCCATATGACATTATCAGGGCAGGTCAAATCTCTGTCCTTAACATATTTTCACACACAACACAACATGGCTATAGATTACTTTTGTCCTCAAAAAGCCTAAAAACATACAGATGTGATTGATACTTTTGCTACATTGTACAGTATGCACTGGAACTAGTCTGGGCACTGGAACATACATTATTACATTACATTACATTACATTACATTCATTTAGCAGACGCTTTTATCCAAAGCGACGTACAGTAAGTGCATACAGAAGGTTATCGAAGTAACTACAGAACAGATAAGAAAGCACATTCAGAACAGATAAGAAAGCACATTCTATATACTCTTTTTCAGAGAGATAATCATGTATTGTTCAGTTTTTGAGTGTTATATTAGTAAATACATCCAGTTAACGTACCTGAATTAACAGGGACAACTAGGGTGTAAATGTAATATTCTCAACAGGAATTCTGGGACTTTTGTGGCATTAATATCAATCACATCGTAAAAACTATATAGAGATGGAGATTTTCATGGCAACACAAACTTAGACCGACTCATGTTTGATATCATTTTGATGGTCTCGGTGTGAGTGGTGCAATGGTCTACATGTCCTAAATGTGCAACATGGATGGAATGTATATTTTATAACACAGGCGTAAGCTGGCGTTGTGAAATTGCCATTCTGTGAAATCCCCTAGAAGGGGGGCTAAAAGTGCTGACCGGTTTATGGTTTTACGACCGTCTGCAGCCAGATCAAACGCAGAGTTTGAGCATTTAACCCTTTCGCACGTAAGTTCCAAAATATTTTCAACAGCCCCAAAGCGTGAGTTTTTTTTTGTTTTTTAGTGTTCTATAATTCTATTGTTACGTCACAGCAGTAGCCTTTGCACGGTTGAGAGTTCGCTAATATTAGCACACACGCATACATACATATACATAGCCTACACTATATATATATATAACAACACTAGATGACTCTCAGTATGTGTGAGGCGACAAGGGACAGTCATCATCTGACTCCGAAGCTAACTGCACCGTCTTTCATTTGCATCAATAAAAATATCTGTCAGCTAATTGTGTGGTGAAAATGTTTTTATTTTAAATATTTTTCGCATGTTTTTAAATAGTTGTTACAAATGGCGTGTTCCGATTCAAGCAACCATTGCAATGGACACCCATGATGTTGGTAAAGTACATTTTTGAAGGTTGTACGTTACTGCTTACCATATGCTATGAGATGCTATGAGATGCTATTCTTCTTCGTGTTTTTTTACGGCGGTTGGCATCCAGCTTGTTGGTGCATTACCGCCACCTTCTGCTCCGGAGTATGCTATTGATCTCTGATAAAGCTAATAACACGGGCGCAGCCATTCAACGTCATCTCTGGTCCAACCAAAGATGATAACGTGACAAGATAACTCACTTCCAGGTTAACTTGGTTGAGAATTGATATGGTTACAGTTGGGAGCAAGTGGAGTATCTTTTCATCATGCATCATCTTTGGTTGAATGCGGAAGAACAATATTAGCTTACTGCCGGATTTTTTTCGAAAATGCGTTTTTCGAGTATTTCGTCAATTATTTTGATCACGGATGAGTTTACTCGTGATGTAAAACATTGTAAAGTGTAATCGCTATATCACAATCGCTTGTGTATATTATATTTTCTGTCAGTCTGTAGTTAGCTCATTTGGACAGCTTGGTTAGCAATGACGTTAGCGAACTGTAGCTAAATCAACGTTATAGGCTAGGGGGTATTTACTGCTTACATTACTTCTGTGAAAGTGTGAACGTCTGCATAAACAAATAAATGTAAATGTTGTAAAGATGTTTATTTGGTACAATGTTTTTGTGGAACTGTGTGTTTACTAGGGTTAGCCCACAGGCCTATTGTTGCGTCAGCCCACAGGCCTATTGTTGCGTCATTCGTTAATAGACGTTCTAATCTTGTGTTCTAATCACACCGGTGTGACCGTACGCTTCAGGGACCACTCTAGCGCTGTACAACCGGTGTGACCGTACGTGTCAAAGGGTTAAGGAAAGGAAACAAACTCATCGGGGAAGCTGTAATTCAGACTTTCCCACACATCTAACCTCGGGTCACTGTGTGTAGCGATTGCCAGGTATGACCAAGTATTTTTCTCTGTACTAGATTTGAATATTGACTGTTTTAATCTGTAACCGTGAATTGATGATTTAAGTAAATAACCTACCTGGTAATAAATTAGTGAAACTTGATTTGCGTGGTTTCTGTGAATTGTGTCTCTATTACTGGATTTCACACTGACTAATCTTGTTTGTGATAATGTGACTGCTCTGCTAGGCCGTAGCCAGTACTAGGAGGATTCTATGTTCAAAACCTCTGAGCACCTGTGATGGTGATATGTTAAAAACCTCTGAGTTTCTATTTCCTAGTATTTGAGCTAGTACTAAGAGGATTCTATGTTCAAAACCTCTGAGCACCTGTGATGGTGATATGTTAAAAACCTCTGAGTTTCTATTTCCTAGTATTTGAGCTAGTATTAAGAGGATTCTATGTTCAAAACCTCTGAGCACCTGTGATGGTGATATGTTCAAAACCTCTGAGTTTCTGTTTCCTAGTATTTGGTAGATCCTATGGTCAAAACCCTCTGCGATACGTTCTAAACCCTCTGAGTTTCTATGGGCTAGGGTCTCTGAGCTTGTCAGACCGATTCAGTGTGTCAGTCTGCCTCCCATATCCGGGGCTATCAGCGTCCCCGGTATAGGTCATTTCAACAGAACACAATTCCACTCGCAATCAAGCATACATTCTAAATTATAATATTAAATGGAGTCAGATAAACGAGTACAGAATCAGCGTTGGTGGCTGATGATTTAATGAAATGCACACAGACTGTTTTTTGGATAAACTGGGGTCAAGGTAGACCAGACTTAAAGCGGAAGGTAACGTGGTACGATTACCTTTGATTCGTGGTCCCTTATTAGCTGATCCCGTGAATCTAAAGAGCAGTCTAATCTGGTTGCAAGAACATTAATATTACTTTATTAACTTTCATAACTTTTCCCTTTTCCCACAGCAATAGCGGAATACATCACGCTTAAACCTTCGCTCCGAGCTATTCCCTCATTGGTCTAGCCGCGCGGAGTTTTACAATTTGGTTTGTAACATGATTTTAGTTGATGTTTCCAGATTTTACAATTTGGAGAACTCGACATGATTTCAGTTGCTAATTTCCATATTTACAGTGCTGATGTGACGCAAACAAGAGATGTTATTTATTTATCCTTCATTCATATGAACAGAGCACAATTACAGCAGTTACTATTGTTTTACTCTCGTAATTTATCTGACTCCATTTAAAATTATAATTTTGTTGCTGAATTGAGAATTTGGTTTTAATCATGCGTGGAGCTCAGAGTGGTTACACTAGACTCTTCCTCGGGTACCACCATTACTCAATATATGCCCCCGGGATGAGCACTATTGCTGAATCTCAGTTTGTTGGAGAACACAGATGTTGGGGGTCTAGCCAACACAATACATGCATTATTTTTTACATAGATAGTTGTGAGCCCAGGTCAGCGTGCATTCAGAGGGCTCCTTAAGGCGAATTTGACAAGAACCGACGTAGAACGTCCAAAGGTTCTATTCACATCAAATCACCAGAACCATGCATCATCAATCCAGTTTTGCTGGCAGAACTTAGCTGCCTTTCCCAACTTGGGGACGCCACTAAAGACTTGCTGTACCAGGCCACTGATCAGTTGGTCCTTGGTCAGAATTGTCCCAGTGTTCAGTCGTAATTTAGGCTGAAAAGGGTATAAGATGGATTAGTCATGGAGACCACGCAAGTTAAAAATAAAACTAATTTAATAACAGGCATGCTTAAATTTAGCAGTCAATTACAAAATATACAGATTGCAGAAAGGAAGATATAGAGTAAATATCTTACCCAGCCAGTTCAGCTACACACAGACACAGAATATGCACGGTGTGGGAAGGCAGTTACAATCTTCCCCATACTGGAATGACTATGGTACCACTTACAGCACCAGGAGACCTGTTAAGCAGATTCTCCCATACTGGGAACTTGCACTCAGCCCTGAGTGAGATGCAGGGGTTCTGACTCTGAGACTCAAGTATACATACCACAGTGTTTGGAACACTGCAGCTCAGATCATATAAGCAATAGGAGCTGGAAAAGAGTTGAAAAGAAAGATGCAGATGATGTGAAACATGGTAATTTATTAATGACAATAATCACTGGTTAAGACTGTGCGAGCAAATATGAACACATTCAATACCTATAGCTAAACACAGGATAACATGCTGCTAAGACAAAGAAACATGAACAGGTTCACCAACAAAGTATATAACCAAATGATTCCATACGGTGTGACTATGGTACCAGGAGAACTGTTAAGCAGATTTTACTTGAATGTCTCTTCGGACTTCCCTTAAATGCAGTCCTGAGCAGGCCTTCCACATTCCACAATTCCCTTTGTTTGTCAAAATAAGGTCTGCCAGGAAGAGATGTCACTCCTCACCACCCGGAGACCCCCCCTTCAGGAAGATAAACTGCATCGTCTACTCCCCCCGACCTAGTGATAGTAATAAGATTCTTTTAACGACGGCACGTGATCTCATGATCTTTCCTATCATTTATCTAAATATCAGGTGAGGTCCCGGTGATTGCCACTCTATGTTCCAGATTATGTGGACAAGCGCATCCCTGATAACCTATACAATCCTCCTTTCTTTCACATTCTTTATTCCTTCTCATGTATTTTGCCCCCTTCTATACTCTCACATACCCCACACTTCAATTGGTATTAATCCCGGTTCACATTTATCATATTATCCACAATTATCTACATGCACATACATATGATGCAAGATACATATACAGCTTTGTTTCAGTCCAGAACCTAGGGTGTTTGTTCACAGCTCTTTTACGGCCTATGAACAGGCCTGGGTTTCCGACGTCATTAGAAACAAACATTGCGAAACTGCCTGCAGAATGCCGTTTCTAATGTCCAGTTGTAGGGTGAATTCCAGCTGTTGTTTACGAAAGGTGAATTGTTTTATTGACCTTACTGGTGAATTGTTTTATTGCACCCTCAAGGAAGTCGCCACCAGCTCCCAGAGTATATGACTGATAATCCATTTTTCAGTCCTACATCACCACAAACCTTCTCAAATCTTTTCTCAACGGACTTGATAGCTTGGTCCCAAGACTCCTGGAGGTCTACAAAGCAGCAACCATGTCTGGAAAGAAGCAGACACTCCAAGGCATTTTGGACTGCCTTGAGAAAGATGTAAGTGGAGGAGCTGATGAGAGAGTAATATGTGGCACTATTTGTTATGTTTGCTATAACATTTTCATCTCTCATTGCATATTTCTATGGCAAGCCATTTTAACATTTATTCCTCAAGACTTATTAGTAACTATTCTAAAGTTACTAGTACTTATTTTTAGTTACTAGTCACTAATCCAATAGTGACTAGTATCTATTTCAGTTTTACTAGTACAATGTTTTTAGATACTAGTACTTATATTTTAGTTACTAGTAACTATTCAGAAAGATATCCCCAACCCAGTACAAGTACTAGTAACATTGACAACGTGATATCTACGTGGCATGCAAATTGGCTGCTAAATATTAATGAGGACCACACCACATTAAAGACATCAATCGGCAAACTGTTTTAACATTTATTCCAATTGCCAGACCCTGCTGTGTGCCGAGTCGACCACTGGACTTATGTTTGCACAAGTCATCCAAATATACAGCTTTTCATACCTGAGAAAGAACGGAAGAAATCCATTATAAAATAGCCTAGGGCCTACAATTGACGAATGCACTGCAATATTATATTACCGACTAAAAGGCCTAAAAACTACATCTTTAGCTTATATTAGACTAATAAACACAACACGGTGATAATCAATCATGTTAGTCTGATTACAACATTAAGATATTTATGTTTTCTAAAATTTTAATTTTCTATTTGTATTTGCTATGTATAGCCAACTGTATTCTGTTCATTAATAGGGATAGCTCTTACGTTGTGAGAAAGTTGCGCTTTGTCGGATTTGCTTTGTAGTTGTATCAATGACCTTCAATGTGGACTTATTGTACGTCGCTTTGGATAAAGCTTCTGCCAAATAACTGTAATGTAATGTAAAGATAGCCTACTTATAAGGCTATAGGGCAATAACTCTAACGAAAAGCAACAAGTACAACTTCATTCAGCCAACGATGAATCCACAGTTAACGTGCAACATAACACCTTCAAAGATTTGGATAAATACATAAATTGGCAATAATATTAGTAATATAATAATAATAATAATAATAATAATAATAATAATAATAAATGGGCTACATATCATAAATTAGCCTACGCACAGCAAATTGTAGCCGACAAAATAACCTGAAATTGAAAACCAATAGGCTAAAAACTAAGCCGATTAAGCTAAAACCATTATTTGCGATAGAATACGAAAAGATTGTTTTTCCATAGTTCTAATAAAAAATTTAAAAAAAACTAAGAAAATCGTCTGGCCTGGTGGGATTTGTTGAGAGCGGCCTTCTTCAGTAGCCTATAAGAAACAGTATCAAAGACAATAAGCACGCGCTGCTCAGCGCTTGTTACATGTCATCAAAGATGCTAGAGCAGACGATAGCCTGTGGATTCTTCTTTTTTTTTTAATATGACAATATTACAGAATATAATATGGAATATTATTACAGAATATAATATTGGCTACAGAATAAAATTTTAAAAATGTGATCGGGTCCTCATGGGTTCATACGGGCAAATGAGTTTCACATGTTTCACAGTTTCACTCTCCTGACGAGAATGAGAACATATTTTCTTCTATTGATAGCCCACAATTACATTAAAAGAGTTTGTAGATGAGCTGTATTTAATGTCTAATGAAATACAATGAACAGCACCACCTGAGCTATGGATCATGAAGAAGCATGTAAATTAACCAAGTCTATATGGAAACATGCATGCACAATAGGCTAGACGCAAACACATTCTAGCTGAAAGAAAGATATACAGCTAGTTTGTACAGCCTAAATAATTTGCATAAGTAAAATATGGAAATACAGTTTTTCTTTTGCCATGACATTTGTGAAAGACAAACCAGAGCGTTGCAGCGAGGGACGCTATAGCAGGCAACAACAGTAAACAACTTTCTTGTTCGATCTGTGCTTTCCTCCAGTTTGCCTTTCACAAATGTCATGGTAAAAAAAAACCTGTTTGTGTAGCTTGAAGCGTCCACGTTCGCGTATTTGCCTGAGGTAGGCTATACGTTTCGGCCCTAACGTTGGCTAACAAGCTTAATTTCCCAACATATATTTTCTTTTTATAGCCAGAAAGAAAACAATAGATAGGGGAGACCGGGTAGTGTACTAACATGGGGAGAATTGTAATACCATCACTTTGACGAATCAGGAATGAGCTATGGTCGTGTTATCACTATTGTACATGCCCACTTCCCTCTTCAGCTTGCAGAAAAGTTTCATAAGCAAGACATTATAAAACAAGGGAAAATATGCGTGAACCTATGAGTTCCCAAACAGACAGCTTTAGTGCATTTACTAGTGTCATCATTAAGGCAAAATAATGATATTTATGTTATTAATCAATATTAAAATGCACATAATAAACTTCGGATGAAGCTTGAAGTTCAAGAACTCCATGAGAACAGCCTCATGGAATTGATGTTTGATAATGCTTCATTGTATAATCAAACGAAATTTGTTAAACAAGCAGGCTAATTTGGCTTTTTCCTATGGTGAGACGGAAGCCATTCTAATAGCTTATTCTCAGCTGTTGCAGGTGTTTTTAATGAAATGTAACCGCATAGGCTATATTTTCTAAAATAACAGCACCGTCTGTCGGGAATTAATGGGAAGCCGTGCCGGTGTTAAACCCTAATGTTAATGATTATTATTGTGTATATCAAAACGCGTCATAATGGTTAGTCCGAATAATATTGATCATACTATTGATCCATATAGCATATTACTTGCTTGCACTACACATGCACAAGCATGTCTGTTTCGCCATCATATAAGCAATCCGCCAAGGTGGAAAAGCTGGCTTTTAAAGGGAATGGGATATGACATTTTGATTGGTTTATTGCATGTTACGCCCAAGACACACCAATAATGAATGAGACTAAGTTCAGGCCGTTTGCATGTTGCGTGCTTTGCGCTCAAAAAACATGCCGTCTAACTAGCAAAAGTGGACTTGGACACGCCCTAAATGCACTTTGCGCCATGTGTTTAGACCAGGTGCTAAGATCGTCAAGATAGAGCCCAATGAGCTTAATCTTCAACCTGATGGAAGAGTCTCAAATAGAGAGTTCAGGGGATGTGATGGAAGGGCCATAATCCTCTCTCCTTTTTTAATTGTATGCTCCTCATACAGGTGTTTCAGGGATTTTTGTTGTTTCCCTATGATTTCAGTAGCCTGTACTGTCACCCTCTCCAGCTTCAGTTGCCTGATTTCACTCAATGAGCCAAAGCAATCTGTTAGGGCTAAAGGTCAGCACTGACTCAAGCAGGTGTAAAATTCAGTACTGACATGTCCAAATTCCAGTTTCCAGAGGAAATACAGCCTCGACTGACACTTTGCATGTGTGGCACATAGGATACTTATATGTAATTGCCCACTTAATTAAATGTGTTATTTTATATGTATGCACTTTATCTTGCATGTTTACAGACACACCCCCATTCAATTTCAAGCATTTCTATTTTGAGTATAAAAGGCACCAGATCACCTGCGGGTATATAAACTGTGCGCTTGCGCTGCGTTCTTCAGTTAGCAGTTAACAACTGAACCAGTAAAGCCACTGACGACCAGCCAACTCACCGTTGTTTTTTCCATTTATTCTTTCAGGTGGGTAAATGTCACATAAGCATTTATGGGTTTTTGGTTTTTTTAGGGAAATTTTTTTTCTGTTTTATTTTTTAAAAAAAAAAAAAAATTTATTTATTTTAGGTTGTATTGTGTATGTGATGAAAAAATAATGTAAATAAAAATGATGACATTTAAATATTTTTACATGTTTGTGTGTTTAAAAATGTTTGAAATTCACTGTTTTGTTTTGGGCTTGTCCCCATTTTTTGTTTTGGGCTTGTCTTTTTGACATCTCTTCTATAATAAAATAAATAAAAGTAAAAAAAAGCATTTAATTCAGTAAAACTAAAAATTCATTTTCAAAATTCAATACATTTTTAATTTTTATAATAGTTTTTTTTTTTTCAATTTTTAATTTTTTTTATATTTTAAATATTGCTGTCCCTTCATCCACATCACATTTTTCCATTTTAGCTTAGATTTTAGATTGCAAAGTTTTTTTAAAACAGTTACTGCATGCAGAATTAATGCAACCAGAGAGAAAGAGACATGACATGAGGACAGATTTTTGATTTTTTTTTATGTGATTAATTTGTATGTTTATAGTTTTATATTTTCCTGATTGAGAGTTTAGTTGAGAGTAATTCATTACCAGTATTTACTATTTTTTAAATTTAAATCAGTATTTTATATATTTTATCACTTTATTTACATATATAGAGAGTATTGTATGCTAGCTGCTAGCTCAGCAAGCTCAGCAAGTCCAAAACTATAAACTTTTCCCTCCAAAAACCAAAAAAAAATGTCATCACCATCAGTCGTGTCATTACACACACAAGTGGCTTGTAATGTATTATAATAAATTATTTAAAAGTACAATCAAGCTAATGCTAAGATCTTTTTTCCAGACCAATTAATAATCATTTTGAAATAGAAAAAAAAGAGTTTTTTAGAATATTATTTTTTTTAAAATTCCAAAAGTCAAAAGTGCCCCGAATTGAAGAATCACCCTTATACAGTTTGTCAGTAATGTAGGCTTTCTATTTAGTGTACCGTTATGCAATGTAGCACATGTAGTTTGTTAGAGGTAACATTATTTGCGCTTGCTTGGTAATGTTATCCTAAACTTGGACGAGTTGGCACTAGCTTGCCGTTTACGATGGGTGGTTGTTGTCAATTTACACCTGTCAAAACATGTCGAAAGGAGTCAGATGTAACGTTTGCCTGACTCCACTGATACATGTGTAGGATTTAACGGTCGAGTGTTTTGTAGTTTACATTATCTTTGTTTTTATTTGTTTTCTCTTAACGGTTAATAGAATGCAGACAGTTATGCCTTGTTTCCACTTGCACATTCGACCCGCGCCAGAGCCGCGCTGGCTCGACTTATGAGCATTTCCATTAGTTCAAATTCGAGCCGCGCCAACGAGACCCACTCCAAAAACGGCCCGATTTGTCCTCTGGTGCTGGCTCGAATATAATGGTATTATATTATAAGATCAGTAGGGCGAGGTCTGTTGTTGAAAATGCCTTCGGACGGCTGAAGGGCAGGTGGCGTTGCCTACTAAAACGTAACGACTGCAACATTGAGCTGACAAAAAAAATGGTGTTGACCTGCTGTGTTCTCCACAATTTGTGTGAGGAACATGGAGACCATTTCCATGAAGACTGGTTGGCTGTTCAGCCTGAAATGCATGCAATGCCTCCAAGACATGCCCTCCCAGACCGCATGGACCAAGGTGGTCCAGAGATCAGAACTGCCTTGATGCATTTTTTCAGCAGCCAGTGACCAATTCAGAATTTTGTATTTTAGATAATTCCACCTCCAGAGCCTATCTACCCTTATTTATTTGTTGTTGCCAAAAGCTTAGTCTATGTGTGAATCATTTATTTGTATTAAAATATTGCTTGTTAACTCAAATAAGGTGTTGTCTTTTATTGCATGTTTTATTTGCTATACTGTGCAACTAACATTTTCCACTTATCTTTTCATAATTTTTGAAATGATGACTGGAAAAGGAATCCAAAATGTTTTATTTGTTCAGTAAACTTTTTCATGGTTTGTTATTTATTGGTATAATGTGTACTTAATTTACTTATCACATGAATAAGAAGGAATTGAGGATTTAAATTAGAATATTTTATTTTGGCAGAATCAAACATTTAATAAATAAATAAATTAGATTTTATTTAATATAGATTCATAAAATGTAGTTATTATTTATAAAGTTAATCAAATAAACATTTACACTAGTATGTATCACAGTCAGGTTTCAGGGAGTCTTTTCTCAAAGACATTGGCTATTCTACTGAGAATAGCCAGCAAGGCAGCTTGTTGCTGGCTGGTCTCCTTCTCTGCTGCCAGGTAGCGTTCCTGGATCTCCTGAGCCTCCTGCTGATGCTGTCGGTCAGATTCCCTCAGGTATTCCAGCAGATCCTGGGTGGGGGAGGTCTTACGTTTCCCTGGTGGAGGGTGATATATAATACTCTCAAATTAGCGATGTAGGCCTACTACGCATTTTAATATTAGCTTTGGATATCCATGGAATTTGTTATTTTACCTTTCTTGGTTCTGATTTTGGATGAAGCTGGCACTTCTGTGACCGACTGTGAAGTTGATGGTTGGTCAGTTGTGTCAATGTCATATGACTCTATAAAGAAATATCATTTGTAATTATTTTTCATATCACAATATTTCGCTACTATATAATTTACAGAAACACATACAACTAGCTAGTCACTCTCTCAACAACAGGCGGATCATTCTTCTGTGACTGTCTTTGTTGATGTGCAGGTTTAAATTACATTTGCGTAGGTCGATCATAATAGAAAGTCAGCATCACCGTTTAGCCTATGTGCGTGTGAGTTCAGTGTTTTGAGAGGAGGGGGATGTTTTGAGATTATTTTGAAAATGAAAAGGCTTTTCAAAGTGTAACAGTGTCTCTCTAGTGATATAGCCTATGCCTACCACCGTTTCATATGCGCCAGAAACAATGTTGCTAATTAGGCTACTTCTTGTTGCCGCTGCTCACACACACACACACACACACACTGACAACTCGACTTAACTTACCCGTTGTTGGGGAGTTGGAAAGCGAGGCACACATCTCCTCTTGTATGATGGTTGCAGAGTTGCTGGCTACAGCCCGATCCATGGAGGGTCTATGCCCAATAACGGAGTCGATTAAATCATAAAATTTGTTTTTTTTTGGTTTAACTCCACTACGATTATTGTAGTCTTTCAATTTTTTATATTCAGATTTTAATTTTTTTACTTTCTCCCTGCATTGCTTTGCGGTCCTGGCGTAGCCTGCTTTAAGAAGCTCAGCGCTTACGTTTAAAAATACTCTCTCGTTTCTGAGTGTTGAATTTAGCTGCTCGAAACCCCACGGGTTGTTTAATTTTTCCATTTTTTGTTGTTGTTTTTGCTAAACACCCGACAAATTGAGGAAGCGCGTTCTATCTTCGGTTACGTTGCTGTGGTGAATCACCATAGCAACGCACTGGCGGCTCCATTATATTCGAGCCAGCACCAGAGGACAAATCGGGCCGTTTTTGGAGTGGGTCTCTTTGGCGCGGCTCGAATTTGAACTTATGGAAATGCTCAGAAGTCGAGCCAGCGCGGCTCTGGCGCGGGTCGAATGTGCAAGTGGAAACAAGGCAGTAGTTTACCATTGCCAAGGCAACCAGGCAGCTAACAAGTTGTAATACGTCATATGTCAACATGAATGAGAGGGATTATATTGTTAATGTAATTGTTGTTTGACTGAAGGTATAAGAGAATAAGATCATTGTTTTATACTGGTAATGATAACAATTGTATATAATAGAATGATATAGAATGAGCACTTTCAATACCCTTATATAGAATTGATCATTTTATTAGCCTACTTTTATATATAACAGCCTATTTTATGTTTATTGTGATTCTATTAGCCTATTGATTTTAAATTGAAATATCTAGTGAATGCATGCTTATTACCGTATTTTGAAATACTGTGACCTTGATATTATATTGTTATTGTTTTACATTGCCATTTGTATTGTTCCAACTAAGTTGACTTGGCAGTTAACACCCGAACCAGTAAAGCCACTGAGCTGAGGACCAGCCGACTCACTATTGTTTATTCTTTCAGCATAAATAATTTCTCAAATATGTCACCCCTTGAGTCAGCTTGCACTCTATGGGTGTAACATATTTTTGACGAGCCAGCCCAGGAGTTTTCCAGGCCAGCAGCGGTATCACTCCAGTGAGATGATCCAGAACCATCTGACCACCATCATTTTCACCACCAACAGTAACATCACATCTACGGTATAACAAAAATTGAGCAGAGGTATGGAGTCTTTACTGACTGAAATCACGGCCATCCTATACCAGTTGGACCACTCACTCATCATTAAAGTATGTGAGTACACAAAATGTGCTATGCCTGCTGAGGGGGGGGGGGGGGGGGGGGGGTTCTCCAGCAAAACAAAAAGAGGGCTTATAAAGACCATTGAAAGCGAACTGGAGGAGATGGGAGAAAAGGAAGGTGATGAAGAACGTGTGTGTATGTACCTGAAAGGCCTACTCACATACGAGGAAGAGATGAGAGAGGTGAGTAGAGGGCCAAGCAACACTGCACCTGATCAAAGCCACCTGTTCAGCCCCAAGCACCAGGATGCCCTGTCAGCATGTGAGCATCACCTGAATGACCTATTTCCATCTCTCAGCCACCATCCAACGAGGAGATAAGAAACAGCACCCCTCATCACACACGTGCCTGAAGTCATCCTCCGGAGGGAATTTAATATCATGGGACAGATAGAGGAAGAAGGACAAAAAGACAAGCTGTCCTACACCAGTCTAGTCCACCAGATCGAAGCAGGCTTCCGGAAAGGACATTTAGAGGCGGAAGTGATATAGGATCGGTTGAACCGTTTTGAAATTATAAAACCTTTTGTATCTTATTTTCTGGTACTCCTACATGCGATACTATAACCTCATTTGAATGGATCTTTATGGGAATTGGGGGGTGGGACTAGATTTAGCTGTAAATTACACTGGAACAGTATGGAACACATAGTTGGCTAAATGGCTCTAAGTCATCAAGGGTCTGGCATATCAAACAAGCCTTAAACCATCACTCTGCTGCCAGATATGCAGTAGATATGGATGGATAACTTGAAGGGTTTCTTCTCCTGACTTATCTTTCAAAAGGAAAGATTTTCAGAAGTTATCCATCCATATTTACCGCATATCTGGCAGCAGAGTGATGGTTTGAGGCTCGTTCGATACCTCAGACCCTTGCCAAATCTTTTCCCCCCCCCCCCCCCCCAATTCCCATAGAGATCCATTCAAATGCAGAGAGGTTATACTATCGCTGTAAGAGTACCAGAAAATAAGATATCAAAAGTCTTTTGATATTGTTGGGTCACAGACATCAGGAAGTCATGGCATGCAAAGGCTATGTGACCACATATTAAAAATGATGACTTTATTCTACATTATGTTAAACTGTCCAATATTTTTTGATGCCCAAAAATGGGGAGTACTATGTACAAAAGGTTTTATAATTTCTAAACAGTTCATCCGATATGGATGAAAATACCCTCAGATTAAAGCTGACAGTCTGCACTTCAACCTCATGTGTCACTGTCCAATGAATTATGGTGCTGACTATATCCGCATTTAATTATTTCCATATTTAACCTGTAACTTAATGTTGGTACTAATCAATGGCTCTGAATCTAGCTTAAAATCTAGGTAAAATCGACTGATCCATACTGAAGGGGTTTTCGAAGGCGGGTCTATAAAATTCAACCAATCTGATATTAGACACTGCCCACTGGCTTTGATGGGAGATGTTGACAGATCATAATAAATAAACTTTTTTTTTTTTTTTTCTCCATGAAAGGAAATGCTTTCACCCCTCTATAAAGCTTTGACACAAGGCTACTGCATGTTGTTCTCTTCTCTGGGGTCATTTTGAGTAGCGTGCTTTCATTTGAAGTAAACCGAGGCACCTTTGTATCTGCAATAGCAGCATTGCTGATGTCACACCAGTTTTCCAGCTGGATAACTATATGTTTCTGTGGAATGTTACTGTAAGAGCATTAAATCTGACATGAGAATTGAAATACACAGTGCAATTTACTGAGATCACAATTTGAGTGGCAATATGAACTATATAGCAAGCAGAGGGCTCTTTCCCACAAAGATTTATCGCAGGTTGACGACTACAGAATATAATCACCATCATACTAATTGCCCTCCTCCCCCATCCCTTAATTCAAGAATAATACAAAACCAAAGGATTCTCAAAACTTTATTCTATATTTCATTACATTACAGTCAATTAACAGACTTTAATCCAAATCCCTATTTCAACCACAGAAATAATTTAATGCACTTTGTACAAAGCACAGCATGGAAAACATTTACAGTAAAAAAAGAGTCACACTTGACAAAATAAACGGGATTACATACTGTGGTAATATGCCTAAAACGGACGTTACGCTGTGGCTGTGTTGTAAATGTCTTTTGGGTTTCCTGTGGAATTAATGGAAATGTAGTCTGTTGTCCATACAATACTAATATGGAAGAGTGAAGCAAACCAATAAAGGTTAGTTCAAATACTATCTATAATTTGTAGCATTTGCAAAAACACTGCTTCTAGATATGAAAACGTGTAGACCTATTTTGGCTCAATGTATAAAACTACACATACAAAATGTTTTCAACTGGAAATTTAATTTGCATAAAGTCAAAATGACTTGAGAAAAATATGTTAATTTCAGTCCCGTCTGCACCCCTCCGATAGAATTTATGAACTGTAATAATTAATACATACCTTCCCCTCCAATATAATGCACTGGTGGAATCGTATAAAAGATGTATAAAATGGCCACAGCTTTATTCATAAGTCTGACATGATGAAGGGAAATTCTTGGATAATACTATAATTTACTGAGAAATAACTGCAGTCTGTCCCTTCCAGCTCAATCTCACTGATCCATTTCCAAAACCAGGTTACTTTCAAAGCCTATTCACCCCTCACAAAAACAAATTTACACTATGGAAAAACTTAAATTACTTGCATACTGAAACAAGCACGCATTTTGATATAGAAAAAGAAGCGCACGCACACGCACACACACACACGCACACACACGCACACACACGCACCTGAGGGGAAATGCAGCTGCAGCCACCTGGTTAGGATTATTGAGCTGGAAACTGCCAATTTAATCAAAGTATTACACATATTGAGCTGAAATAAAAAAGTCTTAGGCAGTATATTTAGCACAGTTTGAGAGTTAATATATCAAAAAAACCTTTACCCTATATGAGCCATTCAGAATTTTTGCCAAGCCTTCAATAAACATAGTAAAGGGCAGGAATTTGCCCTCCCCGCCCAGTTGAATCCATTCTGTGGTTATACATTTATTTGTTTATTTTATTTAGCTTTGAAATCCAATCACTGTTACGAGGTTCATAGGTCTTGCTGCTGCTGTAAGTTATCAAGTTCTGGAAAAAGCATCTAATGTTGGTTTATGTGAGTGTTCATTTCTCATTTTCAACATTTCTGTCACACTGGCTTCCTACCCACTGACCTTCAGTTAATGGTTATTAGTTGAGATTCTTTATGGAACCACAGAACATTAGCGGTAACCTCACCTAAAATGGATTCACCCAATCCATATCAGGAATCAGTTCTTGCACCGCATTCATCTTCTAGGCATGGTCATAGTTTTTAGACGTCCTGACAATAGCAGCCTATTTAACGCTTTTTTATCGTAAGAAGGTACTCTCCGGCTACACCAGAAATGACTAAATCTGCAGAGTTTGAGGCAAAATGATCCTGGTTTGGAATTTTACAAATATAAACTGTACCATGATATGTGACCAGAAACAAGAATTACCTTTATCCCACCAGGGCTATTTTGTCTCTTGTCCTGCATTTATAGAGCCTCATATTCTGTGACCAGTTGCATGAAAACATCTCTTTCAGAAAAACAAACCTTTAACCTTTCATTTCCTGGCGGTCTCATCACCATATCCTCTGTTCCAGAAGGCTAGTGGTTGACACCGATTATTTTCGAGATTAATTTCTATCCATCTTAAAAAAAGACTAAGGAAAAATTAACTGAACATACATTAATCCTATGGAACCCTAAGGACCAACCTACTTTAGCTAGGAGAGCATCTGAAAGGGTTTTATGCAACTAGTCTGTTCACTCCTTAAAAACATATAATTTGTGACATTTCCCTCCAGATCCCTGCCCGCACTAGCCCTCCGCCCTTATGCGCATGCTTATGGATCAACAAAGGAGACCATAATGTAGCGGGTGCCCTGTGTGGTGGGGAGCCCCTCATGGTAGTGGGTGAGACGACCTGGGTGCATGAAGGACCAACCCATGCGTGGAGCCTCAACTCTGCAGTCATAGCGCAGGAAACGACATCCCCCACCCTGAAAACAAGAAGCACACGTGCACACACAAACACAAATTAATTTCAATACCTTTTCTAAACATATGATGGTCTACTGGTATACATATTATTTAAATACATTATGTTAACTTAGACAAAACCGAGATGCCTGGCTCAATCTAGAAAACGCATTTATGCTGAGTCACAAAAATGCAAAATTTAAAACACTAAAACGTTCACTTGTCTCTCTCACCTAGTCACCTAGGCATTACCCAATGAACTCAGCTACGCCTATACATCACATGGAACAAATGGCAGGGCATACAGTTTTTGATTTAAATACAGGTATGGCCCACACCTGATAGTCAATGCCCTTGCTGTTGAGGGCGACATTGATGGTGAAGGTGGAAGAGTCATGGTGAGGCCGTAGGGAGGGCTGTTCATCGGGTCTATAACGCACCACAAAGTTCATCACCGCCTGGGCCTGGTGGAAGGAGGAGACACCACATGAACAGTGAATGTATAAACTATGACTTCACATTCAATGATATCTAATATGAAATTAATATTTAATATTGGTCCTTATACTCCTGGACAGTAGCCCTTCTGGACTAGGGTTTAGCGTACTAAAATTTGGGCCTCAGTTATCACACGACTTAAACCCTTTGCGCAGATGCCTAGTGACCAGGACGTGGATTTTCCCACAATACCCTGCTCAACTGAGACATTCATTGCTCCTGCAGCCAAACTATGAGTGGAAAAGACAAACTCCATGTTGTAGCTTTATTAGTACACGATTTGTGACAATTCTGCCGAATTCAGGGTTTCTAAGTGTCATTATGCCACGTAGCTAGTCCATTTAACAAGCAACCCTCCCACCCAGTCTCACCTGCAAATATACCTACCCATGCGTGATACAGTGGACAATAGCGTCTGTGTGAGTTCATAAAAATCAAATTTTTTTTTTTTTAACCACCAAAAACTTTTATTCTGTCGTAGCAACAAGATAAACCCAAAAATTGCATGAGCAGTGAAAGGCCCTTCTCACTCAAATGCAAAATAAACATGCAAAATTCTAGTGTAATTATATCATGTCATTCTCCTACCAGTATCTGCTACTAAATATGAAATAAATATCCAATCCTACCATTGGTTTTAAGTATAGAGATGTCACTTTCAAAATTATATCAAAACAGTACTGTACTATTATGACTAAGCAGTAAGAATTCATATATACACTTTTTTCTACTTAATTACAACAATTTATGTACAGAAATTGTGAAAACTAAAAAACGGGTACCTACATTCAAATTTCTGATTTCTTACCTGATGAGCTACAAGAGCTATGGAGGAAATAACTCTTTATGATTCTTCAATATGCTGCCCATCTCTGCTAAAAATATGGTGTCACTATCTCAAACCATTCAAATTCTAGCTTTTTTTCAGGTAAACCATTTTGGTTACCAAAGTTAGTACAAATTGTGCAAAATGGTAAGGTTCCGGAAAAGTCTCAATATGATTTTACAATACAATTTGATAATTTGTCAATATTGGCAATAAAGGTTCACAGTACCGTACCCCCCCCCCCCCAGAGACAGGGCTGGGAGAAGAGGATGCGGATGAATATAATATAGAAGGGTATACATTTATTAGGAAGGACAGATCCGGTAAGAGAGGTGGGGGAGTGGCTCTATATGTAAAAGATAATCTTAATGTGCAAGAAATTCCAGAAATTGACCAGTTCATGCCAAGTGAGGATATTTGGATTAAGCTCATAGGGAAACATGAGAAGCAGCTCAACATAAGAGTATGTTACTGACCGCCAGCATCAGACAGTAGTGCGAACGCTATCCTCTTTGAACATATAAAACAAGCTTGCAGAGGAAGAGAGACTATTATCATGGGCGACTTCAATTACCCCAGTATTAATTGGGATTTGGGGACAGGACAAGGAAAGAGGGAGGAAAATGTTTTAGATGTTATAAATGACCTTTTTTAGCACAGTATGTCAGTCAGCCTACAAGGGGAAAATCTATTTTAGATTTGGTGTTATGTAATGACAGAATTTGCAATATAGAGGTAACGGAACCACTCGGGACAAGTGATCATTCCACGATTAGCTTTGATGTATTTTGGCAAACTAAGAGGGCCATCGCTAACTCCAGGATTTAAAATTTTAGGCGTGCCAACTATAAAAAGATTCAATCTGAATTAAGTAAGGTAGACTGGGTGCAACTTCTTGATTGTAGCACTGTGAATGAAAAGTGGGCCAGGTTCAAAAAGATTATACTTGATGCACAGTGCAATTTAATTCCAAAGGTGCGGAAAAGTAAGTTGAAAAAGCAATCTACACAGTGAATGAATAAAGCTATACAGAAGAGTTTGAGGGAAAAGAATAAACAGTTTAAGATATATAAAAATGACAGTACTGAGAGTAATAGGGCTGAATATTGTAGTATGCGTGCCAAGGTTAAAATAAAACTAAGGGTAGCCAAAAGGCTCTATGAAAGAAAAATGGCAGAAGATGCTAAAAATAATCCAAAATGTTTCTTTCAATACTGTAGTAAGAAAAGGAAAATAGTGATGGAGCACTGCTTTATAAGAATAAGGATATTGCAGATGCCCTAAATGGCTACTTTGTAGAGAGTTTTTACCAGAGAAGAGGGTACTAATAGGCCCGGAAGGCATAATCAACACTCAAAATGTCTTGGCAGATTGAGTTAGGGGATATAGAAGTATTAGAGAATTTACATAAACTAAAAACAAATAAAGGAGCTGGTCCTGATGTATATATATCCTCATATACCCAAGGGGACATTGAAAGCAAACTAGTTAAATTAGCAGATGATACAAAACTGGGAGGTTTAGCCAACATTTTGGAATCTACTAAAGGTAATCCAAGAAGATTTAAACAAAATCCAGAAGTGGGCAGAAACCTGGCAAATTAAATTCAATATATCTAAATGTAAAGTTCTGCATGTGGGAAATAAAAACATAGGGCAGGATTACTATATGGGTGGTACACAATTAGAAAGTGCACCTGTAGAAAAAGGTGTAAATAGTCGATCAAAGCCTATCAGGGTCTGGACAATGTGCTGTAGCAGTCAAAAAAGCCAACTGGATGCTGAGATACATAGCCGAGAGTATTGATAAGGAATCTCTCTATATACCTATGATTTTTTTCCACCACTGTTCGCGGCACAGCCTATTACCGTGAGAGATCCGTGGTGTGTGCCGTGGGGACTTATCCTATCCTATTAACTTAACTTACTTAGTACTTTTGGTTGGTGGTGTGGGTTGGTGGTCAGGATTTTTTTAATGTAAAAAATGTGCCTTGGCTCAAAAAAGGTTGAAAAACACTGCCCTATACAATACCCTTGTGAGACCTCACTTAAGAGTATTGGGTTCAGTTCTGGGGACCCTACTATAAAAAAGATATAGAGGCACTGGAAAAGGTCAAAAAAAGGGCAACCAGAATGAATCCAGGTTTAAAAGTGCTATGAGGAAAGGCTGGAGACGCTTGGACTTTTCAAGCTTAGCAAAAGGAGACTTAGGGGAGACCGAGGCCTTTAAAAGTATTAAAGAGATAAACAAAGTGAGCTACAAAAAATTATTCCAGTTAAGTTCGGTTAGCAGAAGGAGGGGGCATAAATGAAAATTGGCAAAGAGTAAATTCCATACAAACATTAGAAAATATTTTCTCACAGAAAAAAATAAAAAACACCGGGAGTATTCAAGGCCCGGCTTGACAGTGTTTAGACACTGAAGGCTCCCACAATTTATTTTCCCTTTTTTTTATAGCTTTTAAACACTTTTAAATTATTTTATTATAATCTTTTAGATTGTATTTTAATCTCTAGTTATTAAAGCATTCATTTTTATTTTATTGTTTTTATTCATTTTCTTTTAGTGGTAAGATTAGACGAGCATGCTGGGCTGAATGGCCTGTTCAGGAGTCATACTCTTACGAAATGTTATGTTATGTTAACAGGTAACATTCTTAAATGTCAGGGTGTGTAGACACTCAGAGACAAGAGCCACCTATTCATATAATCTACACAAACGACAGCACAGAACATGGGTGCGGCCGTGTGACATGACAGGCTCACCTTGGGATAGTAGCCAGGGTAGAGCTTCTCAGTGACAGGTACAACGTAATCCTTGAGAAATTTAAGCCACTCCTTCTCAAAACTGATCTGGTTCATGTGGATGTCAACCGTGGGCACGTTCTCGTACCCCCCCGTCAGACGTTCATCCTGTCACACATGCGTAGTTCAAAAGTCAGATTACAAAGGCTTGCAGACGCAAACGTGGTGCACACAGACACGCGTAAAGATGAGTCTTGATCACAATTACTACACAGTCTTACGCCATAGACAAAGACAGTTTAAAGAAAGGCAAAGACGAACACAAGTACGGACAGTTGGAGAGAGAGATTACAGCTTCAGCGAGGACAGTAGATGAGAATGGAGAGTACAGAAGTGAAGTCCTGAAGCAGCAGTAGTGCGCTTTACCGTGTGCTTTCCTCCTGACCACCCGCCAAAATCTTCCATCGTCTCCACCAGCTCATGGCACATCTTCTCAGAGAAGGTCGGGAACCAGTACACATCTGGGCAGGGCTGAGGAAACGAGGGAGACCAGACCAGAGAGCCGTGGGGAACGGTTATGGATATACATGAGTGAGGAGGAGGCAATAGAGGCAGAGAGGAGCATGAAGTCTGTAACTATGAGGGAGAGCATAGTTGAGACTTCAACTCTTGCCCAGTTCCTTACCTGTTCTACAATATTCTCCTCCTCCTGAAAGATTTTGGAGTAGTTTTCATGGACATACTTCTCTCTCCAGTCCTAAATGCAGGGGGAAATATTAATCCTACTATGTTCTGCTGAGTGCAATGGTTATGACACATTAACCAGGTTGTTGAAATGAACGCACACCCCATTGTACAAAGTGTTTTTTTTACGTTAATCATTAAAACAGAGATTATTTTTTAGAATATTATTAATCTTTTATTGAGCCAGGTGAGTCCCACTGAGATAACAACAAAGAAATATATCTTTTTCAAGGGAGTCCTGGTCATTAATTAAAACTGGATGAAAAACAAACAATTAATTTCACCATGGATGACTTTCATGAGAAACATATACTCTTTACTCTGTAAATATCACACCCTGAAAGACATTTGCCATTTGGACCAAAATTGCAAGGCTACATTTAGAACACATAACTCAAACTTCTGATTTATTAATATAGATGTAATGTGCATAGAACCCAGACTGATTGAGATTTATACACCATCTGATTTGAAATGGAATGACCCAATATCTCCAATTAATCCTCTCAACTGAGAGCCTAAGCTGGGCAAAACAAAAGCACGAGTACAGGAAATAATAATAAGAATAATAATTTAACAAAGTACCTTTCCTACAGTAAAGCAGCACAAATGGCTTTACAGACAGAATAAATAAAGCATAAAAACAACAAGATACAGGCTGACCCAGGCCTTCTCTTTGGTTTGTAAGTTACAAGTGTGTGTTATGTACTCAGATGACATAACATGTTTTTAAAAATCAATTCTGAAACTGGGACGCAGTATTAGAGTAATATGTTCCCACTTCTTGATCCCGGTCAGCACTCTGGCTGCTGCATTTTAGATCTCAACAAAAAAAATGTTTTCAATGTACAAAAATGCACTGTATATAATAATGTAATAGCCAAATCTAGGCCTGCCATTAAAATTAGCTATTGATGTCAAAATGGGGCCAAGTTACAACAAACAATATTGGCTCTCTTAGCTCACAGTTAAACAAGCTCTATTCCAAAGCAATGCTACCCAATGTTTCCTAAATAATTTAATTTAACATTGTCACATCAAAGTCCAAGATCAGACTCAGATTTCTAAAGTTATACTTCAGGTTCAGCATTGTATAGACTGGATCCGTGACAAACAATTTTCTTTTTCTCTAGGAACCAGTTAAACCTGCTTATTTAAATTGCACTGAAGGAAACAGTCAAGCCGGAAAGTCTGCATACCCCTTTCAAGGTGACATGGCAGCGCAAGAGTGGGGCGTAGGATTGCCAGATCTTGCAAGACTTTCCAGCCAAATGGCGACTCAAAACTCCACGTTTTATTACATTACAGACATATTCTACAATAGATTGAGTAAGTGAAAAAAGTGATAATGACAAAGTGAAAACAGGTTCAGACATTTAAAAATCTAAATGTAAAATATCATATGTACACAAGTGTGTACACCCTTTGATATGACACCCAAAAGTGAGCTGAGGTGCATTTTGTTTCCACTGATACTGCTTGAGATGTTTCTACAACTTAATTGGAGTCCACCTGTGATAAGTTCAATAGATTGGACATGATTGGGGATTGCCAACACCTGTCTATATAAGGTCCCACAGTTGACAGTGCATGTCAGAGCAAACTCCAAGCCATGGGGTCAAAGGAATTATCTGCAGACCTCAGAAACAGGATTGTGTCAAGGCATAGATCTGGAGAAGGGTACGGAAAAATCTCTGCAGCTTTACAGGTCCCAAAGAGCACAGTTACCACCATCATTCGTAAATGGAAAAAGTTTGGAACCACCAAGAATCTCCCGATACCTGGCCGTCCGGCCAAACTGAGCAATCGGGGAAGATGGGCCTTAGCCAGGGAGGTGAGAAGGAGCTCCAGCGTAACCTTGTGGAGATGGGAAAACCTTTCAGAAGATCAACGACCCGATGACAACGACCCGAAGCACACAGCCAAGAGAACAAAGGAGTGGCTTCGGAGAAAGTCTGTGCATGTCCTTGAGTGGCCCAGCCAGAGCCCAGACCTGAATCCAATTGAACATCTGTAGAAACGGCTGAAAATGGCTGTGTACCGACGCTCCCCATCCAACCTGATGGAGTTTGCAAGGATATGCCTAGAGCAATGGGCAAAAATGTTCAGAAACAAGTGTGCTAAGCTCGTAGCTTCTTTCCCAAGACGCCTTGAAGCTGTAATCGCTGCCAAAGGTGCAGCAACAAAGTACTAGGCAAAGGGCTTTTAAAAAACCCGTTTTCACTTCGTCATTATTGGCTATTGTGTGTAGATGTTTGAGGCAAAAAAATTAACTCAATCTATTGTAGTATAAGTCTGTAACGTAATACAACGTGGAGAAGGTGAAAGGGGTGTTCAGACTTTCCGGCTTGACTGTATATAGGCATCCAGTTTTTTTTATACCCAACAAACATTTAGTCAAGATCCCTGTTGAAGAGCTTAAAAGTTACATGCAGTTGAGTATCATGAGCATAGTCTGCACAAAAGTGGAGTGGAGTGAATTACCACAGGGTTGTCAAAAATCTGCCACATGTCTGGATAAAGCCGGCTGATGTTGTAGTTAGTAGTGGAGACAAGACGCCCAAACTCATCTCGGTTCGACACGAACATGAACACTCCCTGAGAAATGCCAGAAGGCAGAGAAAGGGAGTGGCAGAATGAAGGTGATACATTGATGACAGAAGGCAAAACTGTGCCATTGAAGGCTTACACAGAAAGAAACGAGCACGCAAACGTATACGCGAGTTCATGTGCACTCGCACACACTCTCGCACACGCTCGGACACGCTCGGACACGCACCTGGTCACGGACTGCCCTGCAGAAGACCATGTCAGCGTCGATGCCATCCTGTCTGTACAGGCTGATCTGGGCCAGGCGTGTGCGCAAAGTCGTCCCTCGGATCAGATACACCTGAGTGATGTAGGGCACATTCCACAGACCACTGACAGGAGAAGGGGAGGAGAGAATGGGTTAATCCTCTAATGCAGTGTTTTTCAACCTTTTTTGAGCCAAGGCACATTTTTTACATAAAAAAAAAATCCTGAGTCACACCACCAACCAAAAGTGTTACTAATTAAGTGAAGTTAATAGGATAAGATAATTTCCCATGGCACACCTGACGATCTCTCACGGCACACTAGTGTGCCGCGGCACAGTGGTTGAAAATCACTGCTCTAATGCACAGGAGTCAGAAGCCAGTACCGGGGGAGGAGGGGGGGTGCAGCGTCTGCTGGTTTTCAGTGCGTTTCACCACCAGTGATTAATTTAATTTGTTGATTGGCTAAATAGTCCATACTAAGGTGGGGGTGGTGGGGGGGGGGGGGTTCCATTTAATTATTTCATTGTTAGCGTCTTGGGCGTGTCCACATCAGAGCCCTATCGACTGCGCCCCGTCTCCTGCGTACAGTGCACTGGCAGAAGTGTGCCGTTTAATGTGCACTGTTTAGCAGTCCGCGAAAAATAGCCGCCCTACTATTTTCCAACCGCACAGCGGAAGTGTCATAAGCAGGTCCTTAGACGTCCCACCAGTGTTGCCATATCAGCGGTTTTACAGCTAAATTGGGATACTTTCAAAGTGCAGTCACGGGTAAAAATGAAAAGTCGCAAAGCATGCACTTATTTTAAAAAGTAAAAATATGATTATTTCTATTTCAAATACATTGCTTACGGTTAAAAATATATTTTAGGCTAGTTTTGAGTCGCCATTTGGCTGGAAAGTCTTGCAAGATCTGGCAATCCTACGCCCCACTCTTGCGCTGCCATGTCACACGTTGTTTTTGTTGTATTTGAAGAAAAACGTCAATGAAGCTGCGCCTCATTTTATGAAATTATTATTTTTTTTTAAACAAAGCTTCACGTCATATTTATGTTTGTGTACTTCTTGAAGTGTGCTCCCGAATGTACTCAGCGAAACCCCGGAAGTAAGTGTCATCCGGGTGTTTGAAGTATACTGCAATTTCAAAAATTCTCACGTACTCTACGACTTTCTCACCCTATCTACACACCAAGGCTACTCAACAGAGTGGAAGAGTGCCGATTCGGACACGGCCATGGTTTCACAGTAGGTCACAGAGTAGTCTAAGATCTGACATTACCGCATGGTTGACATTTCTAAAAAACCAGTTGGTCTATAAGACAAGTAGCATGTCCACATTTTTTAATGATGTAGTCTATAGTCATTTTCGATTTCAAACTAATGCATTTACATTTATCAACTCAATGAATATTTTATAAAAAATTATATATATATATATATATATATATTATTCAATATTTATTTGAGCTCCTAACCAGAGAATAAATACACTTTTCCCATTTCTACTATCTAAAGTTCTTACTATACAAATAACTTCTTGTTAACAAGTGTAAGGGAATATAACTGATATTTTATTTACATTTTTTTAGCAGACACTCTAATCCAGAATGACTCACACAAGGCCAGTTCCTTAACCATTATACTACATTGCCGATACTACACTGATATTGCAACAGTAATCAGCCCTGGGTGCGTTACCCAACAGGGTTGTTATTATAGTAGTTTCTTATAAAAGTTCATTTAAATTTGCTCAACCAGTTTGTGTGTTTTGTAAATGGCCGCATAATACTGTGATACTGTAAAACCGTGATATTTTTGGATAAGGTTATCATACTGTGAAAATCTCATACGGTGACACCCCTATCCCATTCTATAAAATAAAACTGAAATGTTGATAAACTGCCTGATTGTTGAATGTTGTTGCCCTTTATAAATCGTATGTAACATAGATATGAATAAAAAATGTTCTGCACTGATTCAAATGCTTTTTCATCCACCGTATTTTACACTGGTTCGCCTTTATTTTTTAAAAAGTCAGTGACCCAAAATATATTTTAGGAACACAAAAATTTTGATTAACTGTATTGCAATACCATGTTTTTGAGTTGGCTGATAGGCTTTTGCTCAGCATAACAGACATAGCCTAGAAAGAGTGAATGATGTACAACCCATCATGAATGAATGAAAGTACATTGATGAAGTGCCTTATTAAATTTGTGGTTTTGAATGCTTTAGTCTGGATCCCTCCGCAAGATATTTTAGTTTTACATCGGTGGCAAAGGGCACATCTCCCTCACATAAAAAAAACTGCCAAACCACAGACTTACAGCAGAGAATTGGGGCACGTGCTTTGAGTCATCGATAGACTCTCCTTATCCTAATTGTAATTCTCCGATATCATATTTCCACCAGGAGTGGAGCAGTAGGAGGTGGAACCTACTACTATGACACGCCACGACAGCTGCCAGAATTTAACGGCAGGTGTCACCACCGCTGCCATTAGGTGCCAGAAAAGTGGCAGGTAGCTGGCACAATTTAATGACAGATGTCACTATTTAATGGCAGATATTTCATTTAAAAAGGAAAATTTTAAATATCTGCGGTAGTAAATGTGAATAATAATGTCTCTGACAAGATAAGTTGGTCTTAAGGCCTCTGGGTCATGTGACAGATGCTATTGAAATTTGAATGAGTTTCTTTTGAAGAAATATACCTTTAAAATTTACAAAAGGAACATTTTTTTTTAAATCACTTGTCGTAAATTGAGCAATAATGTCTCCAATGAGATTAAAGTTGGTTGGACACCTTTCATTTGCATGGCATGGGAACTACTAAAATTCAATCAATTCAATAAAACTTTATTTATATACAGTGGGCTGGCACCCCTGACTGCCAATGTACATAAATATTTCAATAAAATAAGCAATATTATTATTGAGATAAACTCAAAATGCCAAGATGTAAAAAAATATATAGTAGTTTGTTATTAATGTTTCAATGGAACCAACCAAAATCAAACATTTCTTTAATAAAAATTAATTTCACCAAAATCAAGATTTCATAATACTTATTGGCATCCCTGTTTTAGTACTTGGTGCAACCACCTCTGGCAAGGATAACTGCATGGAGTATTTTCCTGTAAGATGCCACAAAGGCCTGCAAATCTTTCAGTGATTCTTGGGGATTTTTTTGCTTCTCTCACCATCCTCCTCCCTTGTCATGGGGGACAAAATGAGTTTGCTTCCTCTAACCGTCAGGTTTTCAACCGTTCCCATTTTTTTGAATAATTGCCCTGGTAGTGCTCAGTGGCATTTTCAATCTTCTATTAGCCATTACCAGATTTATGAAGGTCTATGACCATCTGTCTTCTTTGAACTGCCAGTTCTTTTGTTTTGTTCATGGTGCTTGATGACAAAGGGACATTGCATGTGTGTAATTATCAAATTTTTATATCCTAGTGAAACAGAAAGTGATGTAATGACACATAGTTCCTTAAGACTTAGATTAATTTAAATAAGTAGAAATTCACTCCTGCTTTAACTTTGGTATATTTTGTATACAAGCAATACCAAAAAAGTTGGAACAGCACATAAAAGCAGTCATTTGTAAATTTCTTCCCCATAGAGTTCTATAGGAAAATGAGTCAGGAGAAATAACCCTTGCAGTGATCCATCCACATCTACTCCATATCTGGCAACAGAGTGATGGTTTGGGGCTCGTTCGATAGCTCAGGCCCTTGATGACTTACAGCCATTTAGCCAGCCATGTGTTCCATACTGTACCAGTGTAATTTACAGCTGAATCTAGTCTCACCCCCCAATTCCCATAGAGATCCATTCAAATGCAGAGAGCTTATAGTATCGCTTGTAACAGTACCTGAAAATAAGATATCGAGTCTTTTGATGTTGATTGGTCACAGAATTCAGGAAGTAACAGCATGCAAAGGATATGCGACCAAATATTAAATATGATACTTTAAAAATATGTTAAAGAAAAGGGTATGCATACTTATGTAAATGAGAGATTTCAGTTTTTTGATTTGCAAAAATTTCTAAAAACATGTTTTCACTTTGTCATTATGGGCTATTTTGTGTAGAATTTTTAAACAAAGAATGAACTCAATCCATTGTAGAATATGTCTGTAATGTAATAAAACATGGAGAAGGTGAAAGGGGTGGGCAGACTTTCCGGCTTGACTGTAGATGCCAATAAAGCAGTAAGGTGAGTGTCCAACACTGTAAGCCCGTCCTTAAAGAAGAGTTTTGCTGGGGTATATACTTACACACGCTTCCCCTGGACAATGTCGATGTAATCCTCGGCTCGAGAGTAAAACCCCTCTGGACTAAGAGCACCCCAGAAATTAGACCACAGCTTTCCATGGCGGGAGAGCATGGGGGCGATGACAGGCCTGAGAGAGAGAGGAGAGAGGAGGGGGAGGTTTTGACAGGGACTTTGTGGAAATACTGCATTCTTCAAGCCAGGAATTTATGTTAAAAAATGAGACAAATGGTAAACATATTGTGTGTAGGACTCTTTCCAGGGATGTCATCACAACAAAGCTCTGCACTTCTGTGTAGAAAACGCTATGAATGAAACGGCCGAATTGTTGATGGTGAAGTTATAGACTAGCGGTTGTGGTATTCAAGCGATCAAACGGTAAAAGATGCATACCCTGGGCACCCTCGTATTTGGGTGACTATTGTTAAAGGGTAACAAAACATGCTGGTTTAGCTAGACCCCGCCCCCTTTTGAAATTCGAAAAATGCCACAATCTGGGTGTGATAAGAAAATTATAGGGGCTGAGCTCCAGGTATCAAACCATGCCCAAGCGAGCCCCAAGAAGCTTGCCGCATAGCCTCGTTTGGGCTTATAATGACGTGGTCAGTAAACAACAAATCACACGCTGTACAAATGGTTACCCATGCCATTTATTTTTAATAAACTATAATGTAAAAATGTAAATAATAAAGCGGTCTTTAAAACAGACGAGCATTAATTTTGAAATGTTGCTGAAATTGGGTCCAGATTCTTAAAGTAGAGATCACAATAGGATTTGATGTGAATTTTGCAGGAGACATGGAGAGAGCTGAACAGACTAGGGCTGGGAGTGATGAACAGTTGCGTGACTATCTGGCACCAGTCAGTGTGTGGAACATAAAACCAAACCAAGATCTTTTGAATATTGCAGCCCAATAATAATACATGAAGTAGATATCCTCTTATCAATTATAGCAAAAACTTATTTTGTTAAAAAAAGAGGTAGGCACTGAAAAAGGAACAGAAACCTAGGCAGGATATTTATCTGTATCGATTGAATTCTGTCTGCCTGGGAAAGTAAGCCATTCCATCTCTGCAGGTCCAGTCTCACCTGGGTGACGAGGTTAGCAAAATTCAATTTATTAAGTGTTTTGAGAGATTCTGTAATATTAAAACCCAAGTATTGGCAGTGTTTGGGAGTAGTGAACTACATGTAATTAAACTAGTAGTTTTACTACATTTTGCAGTAGCTTGCTGGTAGTTCAACTACATTCATATTTGCATTGTGATTTAAGTAGTTAAATTACTTTTTTGCCATTTTTTTGTGTAGTTAACAACACAAAAAATTTGGGCCGTAAAAGGAGAGGAATGATTTTTGTATTTTTATTTTACCATTGCTTCTTTACTGTAATTGAACCCCCTTTGACCAGCCCCACCCCGTTTTCTTTAAACCTGACCGCTGTGAAGGCATGCCCAGGCAATGCATTTGTCAGGCAGCCACCACCTCACACTTGACCTTTGTATAGTGCATGTCCAAAAGGGCAGGCGTTGCTCAGTGCTCAAACAGCAACAGCGTCATAATAGATAAACCTTCCGAGGAAGAATCACCATGGCCATACTTAAGCAAATACATGACACTGACTAGCTCCACCGACAAAACCTAAGTTTTTACTTGTGAGCTATACAAGCCGAGAGTAAATACACTCTACTGCAAAGACGTCAAACACAAATCTAAGAACACATATAAAGATGAGTGTATTAACATTGACTTTGCTAGCCAATTTTGAGAAGTTTAGATAAGTTAGCCACATTATATAACAAAACCAAAGCTGACATTCCTTGCACTTTCCCATGAATAGTGGGGTATTTATTTTTCTTTGGTTTATGTAGGACCTGTGAACAAGTGGGCACTTTTTGCAATACTCAATTGAATGGCATTTTTCGCTGCCATGTGACTTTTTTGTATTATATTTTGTTATAATTTCATATCACATGTACATTGTAAATTTGATAATTTTTTTTAACGACTTTTTCTAAGTAGCTTTAGTTAACCAAACTAGATTTCTCCCTAGGGTAGCTCTGCTGAAGTTCACCTTCTTCTAGTGTGAAGTAATTGGTAGCTATGCTTTCAAACTAGAAGCATCCAAATAAAAGGGTAGCTTGTACAGTGGAATTTGTTTAGCAGTGGCTGTAAACATACACTGTAGCCTGAGAATGAGCCAAAGGTCACCAGGATGCTGGTTATTAGCACAGATAACAGGATTTTAAGACAAGGCAAAAGATCATCTCTGCATATAACGAGATACGGTGTTCCTGCACGCTTTATACTACTTATTTGTGAAGAGGATTTTAGAGCTATGGAAAGGGACTCGATTGCAAGGGCAAGCAATAAAGATAAGCCCTGTCACGTCCCAGTGAAAGGGGGAAATATTTTGAATGTGAATCATTAGTGCGAACGCCCAATGTTACAGAGTCAGCTAAAACAACTGTGATAATGGTTTTAATTTGCGTTTTAGCCATAGCCGTTTTTTTGCTGGCCATAGCGGCGCTCTGGGCAGTAGTTTAAGATCTCAGCCTCAGGTATTACTTTTTAAGTACTTAAGCAAATACAGGTGGCTGTGGCTCAGGAGGTAGAGCGGGGCGTCCGCTGATCGCAGGGTTTGCGGTTCGATCCCCGGCTCCTCCTGTCCACATGTCGAAGTGTCCTTGGGCAAGACACCGAACCCCAAATTGCTCCCAATGAGCAGGCTAGCACCTTGCATGGCAGCTGCCGCCATTGGTGTGTGAATGTGTGTGTGAACGGGTGAGTGAGAGGCCATTGTAAAGTGCTTTGGATAAAGGCGCTATATAAGTGCAGTCCATTTACCATTTAAGTCAGTCTGGTCATCAGACTGTCGTAGTGTGGAGGATTGTGCGTTTCCATTTTCATGAAGTTGTATCCGCTGCCTTCAGGCTAGTTGACACGGGGCGATATTAGTTGGCAGATGTGCGGCACAAAATCGAACGTTTGAAATGTCTGTTGGCTGTTGCCTCCACATGTGTGGAATAAGTTGGAGAAACATTGTAATTTGTCCTATTGGGGAAAACGGACCTCTCCCGTTTGTCTATACAAAGAGTAACACAGAGTCAAAATGCGCTCACTAGTCTATCTTTTGGCTGCAACCTGCATAGTAAAGCAAAGGGTGAAGGTGTTGCTTAAGCAGTTTGTCTGTGTCTAATGCTTCTTACTTGTTCTCCTCAATTAGGATCCTCAAGATGTCTGGGTTGGTCAGGGCAACATCAGCATCAATACTGAAGTAGTAATCACACGTAAGGTCCTGCCGACACGAATCCCTGTTAAACAGACATACAGGCAGGTTACATGTACATAAATTAGTTACTCTTATGTATTTAAATACTTTGTGTCCTACTGACACTTGGTTTTGCCTCATCTATGGCAAGAAAGAAGTACCTAGATAACCACAAATCAGTATTATCTTGAGCCAAAAACGGTTCTACTGCATTGGTGTACACAATACCGTGTCCTAGCTAAACTCACAGTGCCATGGTTCTGGCCTGGTCATGTTGTAGGTTCTCCTCTGGCCCTACGATGCGAGTGTCAGGGAACACGGTCTTGTGGCGATCCCAGAACTGTTGGATGTGCAGCTCGTGGTAAACCACCTGGGAGGGGTAAAACAGGAAGGGGGGGGGGGGAATCACACACACGAGATTACTGAGATTACTCCCATCATACTTTAAAAAAAAATTTTTTAAAGGATAAATACCCCAGCAGTACACATTATTAATTTGATTACCACAAAGAGGAAACATAATTGTGCTTCCGGTCTTATTTTCCATTAATAAACTACAAAGTAATGCGTTACAATTTCCCAGCAACTACAGTTTCAATTAATCATACTTTTCCTGAAAAATGTGGATAGTTTACAGTGAAATTTGTGCATACAGTTTTACACACATAGTTAACAATTTAAAGTTATGCAGCCATAGTTTCAAAAGAAATTTGTAAAGTCACAAATTAAATGTGCACACCAAGTGATGGCCCAGACACTTCGGTGACCTGTCGATCTCACAGAGTAATCTTATAGTGCAGCGCACCATCGTCCGCTGCATAATCTAGAGGGGTTGTTTGGGTGAGTTGGTCAAGCAGGTACCCACATTGTTGTGGATGAAGAGCTTCAGTCGGTCCATAGGATAGTTCAGGGTCGTCAACCTCTCTAAAAACTCTGACAGAAAGGGGGTGGGTTGTTCGATAAACACTGCAATGTGAACTATTGGCATCTCCTGATCCTGTAAAAAAAATAAAAAATTCAAAAAGTTAAGTAACCCTGAGGAGTAATCAAAGGAAAAAATCACATGCCCAACGTGTCCAATTATCTCAGTGACCTCCATTGTGTTTGGGACAAAAACACACATTTGATTTGGCTCTGCATTCCACAATTTTAGATGTGTAATCAAACCACTCAAATGCAGTTAAAGTGCAGATTCTCAGCTTTTATTAAAGCTGTATTTTACGCATTTTGTTTTCACCATGTAGAAATTACAGTATATTTTATACATAAGACGCCCCCATGTAAGGACACCATAATATTTGGGACAAATGGCTTCACAGGTGTTTCCGATTAGTCAGGTGTGTTCAATTGCTTCATTATGGCAGGTATAAGAGAGCTATAAGTATCTAGTCTTGATTCTAGGGCGGCTTTTGATTTCCATTTGGAGTCTGTTCTCGGCGCCTGTCAACATGAGGACCAGAGTTATGCCAATGGAAGTCAATGAAGCTATTATGTGGCTGATAAATTAGAAAAAAAACAAAGCAATCAGAGACATAGGCCAAACCTTAGGCTTACCAAAATCAACTGTTTGAAACAGAAAAAGAGCACTGGTGAGCTCAGTAATCAAAGGTAGGTCAAGAAAGACCTCTATAGTTGCTGACCGAATGAAGAAAACCCCCCAAATACCTGTCCAACAGATCAGAAACACTTTTCAGGAGGCAGGTGTGAATGTGTCTGTGACTACTGTCTGCATAAGACTTCTCAAACATAACTACACTGTTACACTGCTTAGCTGCATAAGTAGGATGGCCAGGTCACAGTTTGCTAAGAAGTACCTAAAAGAGCCTGCAGAGTTCTGCGTAAAGGTCTTGTGGACAGATGAGAACAAGATTCACTCTTATCAAGTGTCTGCAAACAAAAAAAAATTATTGTAGGATGTGTGCATAATTCTCCATAACTCCACCCCAAAACACTAACCCTGAGCCTAAAAGCTATCCTTCTCTTTCATAAACAGCCCTGCAAAAAAAAAATGTAAATGAATAAACTACTTGCTATTTGGGTCAATGTGTTACACAAACCACCACCTGCACACATCTAACCGTAACTTTCCTTTCCTCCATAAAAAAACATAATAAAACAGGGTGTGGACATATAACAAGCCAAGCAGAATGCTAGAACATTTTTTGTATCACATTTTGTTCAGCACATAGGTATACCTGCATGCCAATTTTCAGGCTTCCAGTGTAAACATAGAGATCTACTGTACATCTAGTGCAACTAATGACCAATAGGTGGCGCTACAGGCTCCTACAATGCCCAGCTGAAATGGGATAGTATCAGGTCGTGTTCAGCAGAGAATAACAGAATAACCTGCAAGTATAACAATTTTTAGGCTTCAACTCAAAACTCTACCTGCTTACCTATAGGTGGCGATACAGGCTCCTACAACGCCCAGCTAAAATCCTGCATCTTTTACATTTACATTCAAAAAAAGAAAAGAAAAACAGTGGAACATCCCTTAAGGTTGGGGTATAATTTAATCTGGGCATATTGACCCGTAACACAAATGGCAGTAAAATGGCAACATAATAGGCAGGTTAACCTCATATGCATCGTTTTATTTCTAATCCAATGTGCTGGAGTACAGAGCCAAAACAACAAAGACTGTGTCACTGTCCCAATACTTTTGCATTAGCTAAAAGTGACGTTTGTTCACTCTCTCCCTCTTGCTCCTATTGATGTTATTTATAACAACAAGGAATAACATTATTTACGCTGAAGAATAACACAACAGCATGGCCATATTGCCACACTAAAGAATGCCATGTTATTTTGACAGATGCGTGGCCATATCAATTTTCTTTGATGGCCATATCAATTTTTGACCGGTTTCCCTCTTAATCTGGACTTGGATTTGTAATTTTAGAATCGATGCAGCCGCATCTTAGACACTTGAATCGGTGCGTCGGTTTGAACCGGTGAATCTTTAAACCCTGTAAAAAAATATCAGGTTTTAATGGAGAAGACAACTCACTGGCACTTCGCTGATATCCAGCAGGTCATCATCACAGATGCCACAGCCCGTCTCATGTGTCCAGGCTGTCGGTACATAGTTCCCCAGGTAATTCAGTTGCAACTGCCCACACGGAAAAAGAGTCATCGAGTCATAAATCATCAAGTGGAGACACTCCCATTTGTGACGCAAACTTCAGAGGCCGCGTGAAATGCTTCCGGGGAAAACAGGTCACCGCTGCCATCTATTGGGTGTTGATAAGACAGCCAAATCAGCAGCAGGGTCGCACAGCTTCCATGTGATCATGCGACGTGTCTTAGTCAATCACATGGGAGCGGCAAGGCCTCTGAGGTTTGGATGTATTCTACGCATCAGTGAAGTAAATTTCTACCTTGGTGGGTCCGTTGCCATGGATGATGACAGGAAGAGTGTCGTAGGCCACGTTCCTGGCACGAACGCGCGCCTTTTCAAATTTGAGCACCACCTCCTCTGCAGAGGAGTAGAACATGTGCAGTTAATACAACAATGCTTCATGATCTCCCACAGGTTTCCAGAAGCCCTACAACAAAGGCAGCCCAACCCATAACCGAAACCCCCGCCCTTGTCTAGTTATACTTGAGGAACAGTGCACTTAAAGGAATTCAATAAAATCAAGACAGAAAGGTTAAATAAACAGGGAAGTTTAAAAAGAAAGTATAACCACTAACATCAGTGTTTGACAGTAAGTTGTGTTGACAGATGTGTTTTGTTATAGTAATTGTTATTATGGTTGTATAAATTTGGAAAAATCCAATAAAGATTTTTTATTTTAAAAATAATATTTCTGATTTTTTCCCATTTTCTCCCAATTTGGTAGCCAATTGAATCCCTATTCTAGTTCAACTCCCCCCATGTAGCAACCGCTAGAGAATCACTGCTGCACAACCCCGTCAGCCGGTAGTAACGGAGGACGCCGCGCTCTTATTCAGAGCGCGACTCCCCAAGCTGACCGTGATTCCAACTCGCCCGGGGCCGACATATGCGCAGCGATTCTCTCCGAGCCCCTCCCCCCACCCAGGAGCAGCCGCCAATTGCCGCTCCCACAGGGCCCCGACCATGCTCGGAACTGGCAGGTCCGGGGCGCGAACCCCGATCCTCGGAGTACAACTGCGCTGACTGAAAGTCAGCGCTCTTACCGCTGTACCACCGCGAGGCCCATCCAATAAAGATTTAAGTGATGAAGGCAGACAGGAGGGCAGGTGAAAGCAGTAGATCACTGATCTCACCGAGTGCTCCATTGAGGTTCTGGAAGATGCGGGAGCGATGGTCCAGAGTTATGTTGAACTTCGTCTGAGGAGAAAGATACCCAGTTACACTCGACTGCCCTTCTGAATGTCAGACTGACTAGGATAGTGGGCTGTGCAACACATTGTTGCTTTTGTACAATACCATCTCTACAACAAGGCTTGGCACTGACCTTCACTATATTCACCTTTTTTATTTATACACTTCCTAAAATAGCAGAAAACATTTCCATGTTGATGGGAGCACTGGAATTGTAGTCCGGCAATTGTCACTTTATAGGTGTAGCCAAGTGTCAGATTTTGAATTGGCAAGATTTGGGTTTCATCTGGCCATGCCTTCCAGGCAGAGGCAAATTAGATTTCCCCCCCCCCCCCCTACGTTAACTACCAGTTCTTTCACATAAACATCACCAGGTGGAAAATGTGAGCACTCTAATCAACTCATAGGCAACTGGTACACCGGGTTCACAGTTCACCATCTATTCTCGACAGCAACAAAGCAGCAAGAGTCTATCGATAGCAGCGACAAACCCATTCAAAGTCTATGGATAAAAGCGACAAACAGCGGCCGAGGTGGAGTCTGTAATCGGGTTGTGAAGTTCCGGGGAAATTTCCGTTTTTGAGAATTTGAGGTAATTTTGGGAATTTATACTGTTAAAAATTCTTTCATAAATCGTAAGTACGCCTTAGGTTTTTTACATAGCCTATTTATGGCGGTCAATGCTTTGCACACATTGTTAGGGAGAAAACCATGGGTTTTAAGAAATGTCAACAAATATGACATTGGTTTATCACAATGTGAACACATTTATTTGCATGTTTTTTTTTTCCCCAAATGCAGTCTGTTTAACAAAATGCATAATATATAAGGACACATAAATGCAAAAATATACTTTAGTCATTTAGTGAAAAAAAATGGCACAAATTGCATGTATTTATTTAATGAGTCTAATTTTTATCATTTTAAAAAGTTATTTTAAGCCCAAATATTTAGAAAAAATCGTTGAAAGAAAGGGGTATTGCATCTACAGTACGGAGTCATTTTCATTTTTAAATCTAAACACCCGACGGCATTTTAAATGTTAAAATGTTAAGTAAAGATGTTAGATTAACATGGTTTTCTAGACATTTTTAAATTACATGCATTTATAACAGTCACGTAGTAGCCTATTATTCATTGTGTGTTAATGCTAATCAATTATTCAAAGTAGTTACTTTTGACCTTACTAAAACAAGAAAAAAAAACATTTATGCAACTTAATTACTTGGTGTCTTTGCCTTAAGCTGTACTCAATTTTATCAAGTTTATTTATACAATTAAAAATGTGTCCATTTTGCTCCAATGATGTTGATTCACCTTCATTTTATAACAATTTTTTGAATGGAAAATTGACTTCTATTAGGTAGATTAAGCAATTGCTTTTTCTTGCCAATTAAAATGGTGATGATGATAAAATGTAAAAAATGGCTAGCAGTTTTTATGCACCAATAAATAATCTGCTTTTCTGTCAGTGTCACATTAACACCAGAACAACTTAATAGATGCCTTGATACTGACAGTCTAAGCACATTTATGAAGCACTGACCCGCTGGGCCTTGTCCAGGTAGATCTTGGTGTAAAACAGCTGGTCATCATCGTTGTCCTTGTATTTCCACTGCTGCACGATGCCGTTGAGATCGGAGGCGTAGCCAATGAAACCTAAAGCACCGCGTAGAGACTGTGTGAGACTGGGGACTGGATGTGAAATGCCGGTACCTTCCTTTACAGGAGCACATCGCCACTGCCGAGATGCTGCTTACCTCCGGAGTTGAGATAGCGCTTGCCAGTGTAGACAGGCGGGTATTTAGACGCCAGCTTCTGGTCAGGCCAGCAGAAGCCCTCTGCGGAGAAGACCACGCGATGACCAATCCTGGAGAACTTCCACAGCAGCTCCTGTGGCCCACTGGCCAGGATCACATCATAGCTGGAGAGCGGCAACAGTTATTAGCATAGGTGCAAAGCAGTGTATGGCGATACCATCGTCAGCATAAAATGCAAAGTACACACCACAAGAACAGCAAGAGCAACTCCTTTACAATTTAAAAAGTCAATTTAATATGACAACATTGTTCCTAGTCTGATGAAAACACTGACTGTTGTACCAACTTCACAATTCCCCATCTTATAACAAGTTTGCATGTCCACATGCTCCCAGCCAGATTCCCTTAGGGCTTTTTACAAGGTATAATATGACCACAAATGACCGTGTGGGCAGGATGCGAGTGCAAAAGCAGTCATTTCAGTAGTGCTACTTCTTCATTAGCAGTTGTGCATTTAGAACATCTATACATTCTAATTAAAGGCAAGCTATCCTACAAGAGTAAACCCAAAAAAGGAGCTAGGGTTCTTGGAGCGTAGTGTTCCTCAAATAGTCATGTGCAATTTTCATTAAAACTAAATTTAGAATAAGGACCTTAAAATGAGCAGAGGACCTACTAAACCCGTAAACAGTTGAAATTCTGAACATTGTCAAAGTTATAAAGCTATTTGTACAGGATAGAATGCAGGAAATGGGAGGTGCTCTGTATAAGAAAATAAGCCAAGCAGTGAAGTTACATGGAAATAAAGCCTCCATTCATGGTAGTGGGGCCGCTACACTGTGTCAATTACACTAGAGTGTCAAGTTAAGTAACAGGAGTAATCTGAAGAATAAAGGGACTGATGGCGACAAGATTACAAACAAAAATAAAAGTAGAACGGGGAACTATGGAATAGACACAAAACGTTAAGGAAGGGCAAACAAAAAGACAAAAGGAAACGGTATCTAACCCAGATAAACCTCAGAAAAATGATGTGGCAACAAACACATTCAGACAAACACACATACACAGAGAACAAAAAAAACACACACACACACACACACACAAAAAGACACACAAAGAGAATATACCATTTTCCCAAAATACACCATATTAAACCAAAATCCAGCTTCGTATTGTCGACTCGGTTTGCTCAAACGGATGACAACGGCAGTTTCTTCCTCCCCAAATACATGACCGTGTAGTAGTACTGGCCTGCAGTTCCCATTTGCTTCTGGAGAGAAACACACTCGACACAAAAACACCACTGCACAATTCTACAGCAGCCTGACCTGTCCACAAAAAGAATGACCAGCTCCTCCTTGTCACTGTGCTTCTGAAGTTCATTCTTCAGCCAGCGAACCTTCTGACCCCCACCAACTGTGCGAGCAACATCTCCTCCCTGCCAGTCTTCCCCCAGACCCAGCACCTAAACACAAATAGAGAGTCCTTCATATTATTGCCACTAGAAAATAAACAATTTACATCACTGCTATTAACACGCTTACCGTGACTGCCATCATCAGCAAATAGAACATATGCACTCATCCCAACTATTTGTGCACTGCTGTTTGAAATCATGATATCATATCATCCAACACCTGCATCATCATACAGGTGTATACACAGGCTCACCAATATCAGCCCAGCAATTGCCCAACATGCTTTTAGTGAGAATGAGAGCTTGACCAAACGCAAAAGGGGAGAGGTTCTAGTGCATGCACTGATGCTGGTATAAAGAGTAAAACCGGTCTAGGTAATAACATACCTTCACAGTGTAGTTGAACTCCCTGACTGTCCGCATGAACCGAATAAAGCCATCCGTCTCCTCAGTGGCTGCAGTGATGACCAGGAGGTTCTCTGAAAGTTTGAAGCAGAAGAGAGAGAAGAAAAAAAGAAAAGCTAAGAGGGGCTGCAAACCAATGTAAAGCTTGACAGCATGGGTAACAAGGACTTGGTAGGGAGTACTTGGTATGGCAACCCATTTCTTTTTTATGTACAGGGTGATGTAAAAATTGGCTGCTATTTATGCCTCATAAATACAGTACTTTACAGTGATGTTATTTTTGCAGTGGTATCCACTTCAGTTGGTTGTTTTACATTCAGTGGGTTGTGGAATAAATAGAACTACTCATAAATCACAATGGCCTCATTTACACCAGGTCATGTCAGGCGACTTGTATCCATATAGACTGTAAAAACAAAAAACAAAACAAAAATATATATATATATATGGACAAAGTCACTGTTATGTCACCCATTGCCTTCGCATGGGCTCTTGAAAACAGTTTTGATGCTCCAGAAGTCACTCTTTCGTTCATAATCAACATTATGTAAACTGATCGATATTCTCAATAAAAATTTAAAAATATATACATTAAAAACTACTTCCTCAGTAGTTTGAAAAGAGTTTTGCAGGATTTCATTCGCACACTGCTTCCAAAGTGAGGGGACAGGGCATATAGTAGCCAGGGGTCCGTGTGGACAGGGGGCAGGGAACAGGGATCATATTCGGCCACGACTCCGGATTTGGCCCCTTGCTTGCATCTAGATTGTATCCGGATACTTGGTAGTCAGATACGTCTCTGGTTGCCCGGATTGAAAGCCGATTGCTATTCTGCGCCTAAAATGCAAAACCTGACAACCCATTTTCTGCTTTGTTCTGCCTCTCAAGAGAAAAAAAGATGGTAGCCACTTCCAAAAGTGCAAATTTGCATGGCTTTTTTCAGTTTCATAAAGTTAAATGGAAAGATGCCAGGTTCAGACAGAGAACACATAAGACAGCCAATGAGATTGTTTAATACAGCAGTGACCCTGGTTGTAGCCATAGCACATACCACTACGGTTTACACTTTGGGGGACGACAACGTCGCGTGACGTTATACTTTGGGAGGAGTTTTGGTCGTGCGTCTTGGAGAGACGAACCAATTTACGCTTGGAACCTTCTCAAACTGCGTCTCAGACCACCTCATGAAGTTGTTCAGCCAATCGGATTTGAATCTGTTCCCAATTAATCATTTACACCTGCACTTTTATGTGGATATAATCCGGATGCTCAAGGTGTATGAAACCATCAGGTGTAAACGGGGCAAATCTTTCCCAAGCATAAACGTCCTGCACATTACTGTACTAAATGCGTTTGGTTTCCTTGCTAAAATATGATAAACAGTTACCAGATATAGCAGTTCTAAAATGTCTCATTACGTATCATTTTTAGAGTGAATTTAACTGGGCCTTGTACAACACATCATAAACATAGTCTAGTGAAGGGCAATCGTCCAGTTGAAAATCACCACTGCCATTTGCAAATAAGATTTCACGAAAAACATCAGGATGGATTTAATCATTGATAACCGAATTAAAGGTCTGCAAAGAAATCAAGCATTTTTATATTTTAAGAGGTGAAGGTGAAGCCACCAAATATACAAAAGATTAGAGCCATTACATTATCACATAGTCAATACAGATTCATTACATTATCACACAGTCAATACAGATTAATTACATTATATTTTGGAATTGAACAGACACTCGTATCGAGAGTGATTACCCCTTTTCTTTAAAAAACGTATAATCCATTAGGTTAATTTCAGATTAAGTAATACCAAGGCGTATTAAGTAAAACCAAGAGGGAAAATGGTGGCAGTAGTACTAAAGTGCCACGTGCTAAATGAACCCTCAAAGCATTTGACAGACAAGTCCAGACTTCAGAAAAGCAGGCTTAATTCCAGTTGTTACTCAAATCAAGAGTAACCCCCCCCCGCTACTAAAGATATTATGTCAGCACCGCCTATTGATATCAGTTCAGTCAATTACTCCACCAGCCATGACTGAAGCCAATTTAACATACCGTAGCTATACCTAAAAGTACTTATCCAAAAAAGTTCAAGAGAGGTTTCATAGGTTTGTAGTGATACACCTTCAAGGCATATGTATTGTCTAGATCTATTCATAAGTAGGCGAGGTCTCCTTTTAGTGACAAAACCCAAGGGAAAATAACTGTGGAATGGATTTGTGTAGTTAACACATTCCAAAATGCTCTCTCTCTCTCTCTCTCTCTATGGGAAAGGAATTCATCTGGAACTTTCTAGAAGGAAAGTGGGAAACCATCATGACGAATGAATGTATGCGGAGGGGAGGAGCACAGAATGGGTGGGGGGTCAGGGTAGTCAATTTCTCTATTGTATGCTACCTATAAGGCTTGCCAGCGAGCCATCTATTTTAAAACTCCCTTTGGCATGACAGACGTAGGCACGGTTAACAGAAAAGCAGAATAGTAGTACACCACACAAAAATTTATAATTGTAGTAGACCACAAAGCAAGTCTAGCTAACGTCTACAAATATTTGAATCAAAAAGTAAGATATGTGATTGGATAATACTGTTACAAGAAATTGAATAACGAAATTAAATAACTTAACTCAATGGTTTTAATGAGTAAGGGCTTACTAACAACCATCAAGCCAATATGATTTTATGTCAGTTGGCAATGCTGCACCAACACCTAGTTTTGACAGGATTATGCGCCAGTGGACGCAGTAGGGCTTATTTCGCCAGTAATGGTATAATATTAAGCTCCTTATCTAACGTTACATGTAACGTTACTTGGGAAACACTTTCATACTAATTACACATTCGGGGGTGGGTAGCTAAGTGCGTTATTTTCATCAATAAAAGTTTGGTTAATTAACCGTAAAAGTCACTTTTAGCTAGATAAATTGCATTAGATTTTGCTCTGCAAAGGGAGTAGCTAGTTGAACGCTACGCAGCTAGCAAGTGAGCTAACATCAATCGCCCATTCTATGATAAGAGTCCATAACGACCCATTCAATAACATCTTGCACCCTCCCAATGCTTTATTATCGGAGAAAAGTTACTTTCATACCAAGCATCAAAGAGTTTACCGCACCTTTACACCATCTAGAAAATCAACGATTATTAACGTTAGCCAGTAAAATTAGCGCTGCGCTTAATTGTTATATAGCCAATAACGATAGCTTAGCTGCTGGATAGCGGTAAGCTAACGATAGAGTCGTTGTTAACAGCAAGCTTGTTACAGTTATTTAGCAAAATCGCATGTTGATTTCTAGGGTAACGTTTTTTATTATTTTTAATTTGGTTAAACTGGCCAGTTGTATAACGTTAGCCAATGAGGCTAGCTGCTCTATTCTTTAGAATGGGAACAGTGGCAAGCTAGCTCCCCTATTACATTAGCTAACTAGATAGCTAGCTACGGTTAAATTAAACAGGACGCTGAGCCACCAGTAACCACCAACTTAGCTAACGTTATATTAGACTAAATTATGGTACTTCGTATTATGAATTATATTAATTTATTACAAATTATGCAGTGATCTAGTCTGTGCAACATCAGAACTTCCTGTCTAAAGAAAAGAAAAGTAAATTAACGTTAGTGAAGATGATGACAAAAGATAGCATAGATTTGTGCTAACTAATAGCAACAACCTAGAACCATACCTGGAGCTATGGTCTTCTGGTCCGCCGCAGTTGCATCGGCTGTCAGGCCGAGAACCAGCGCGAAAATCACGGCAAGAAAAGACGGTTCCATCACTTTGTATTACCCGAGTTTCCCTCTTATCTCCCCAACCCTCTCACGTACTACAGTAAAACCCTGGCCTCTCTTTTTTCCACATCTGCAACTCTCGCGGATTCTTCTTTAAAGAACTTTCTGTCAACATGTGGAGGACGGCCCCCTTTGCGACCCTTTACCCAATGAAATCTTAAAACGGGTTGATTGATCAAGTCAAAGGCCAGTTGCAAAAATAGATGGACAGTCTTCCAACCAACCAGGAATGGACAAATGGAAGTTTTCCTCAAGTCGCATTCCTTCAGCCTAGGAAAGTTCTTGAAAGAGGAGAAAGTTAGGAATAATCTTGTTGCCACGTCTTAGGAATGTTAGCTGGGAGCTAGTATCTTGTCGGGTGACGTCCTCCTGTTCACTTCTACATTTTACAGACCCTTTTATCAAGCATGTGACACCGATGTTATAAATATTGGCCACTTTAAAACCCTTTAATGGCCCTCAACCGTTTGATGGAGCACGTTTTGGGTCTTGGTGTCTTGTTGGGGAGTGTGTTGGATTTGACTCATAAACCAAATGGTAGATGGCTCAATCAGGTGGGGTTGGGTCCGGCATGTTTTTCGGCATGATATCGGGACTCGGGGTGTGCAATACTAGGTGGTTAAGCTAGCCATTAAAGAGTTAAAATTAGATGCTTTGAAAACGCACACAAGATTTTGGCTTCAATATTTCACCAGAAATGTTTTAACAAATTATAAATATAAATAATACGAAAATAATTGTCGAAATTCAGTTCCACTACAAGTTCAATTAGCTAAACAGACAAGAAAAACCTAAGGATCACGTAGGCTACACACCATTAATGATAGAAGACTGGTTTAGACCATGGTGCTCTTCGTGTTTCTGTATTTGTGGGCACAAAAAGCTGGAAATGTTGCCTTAACTAAGTCTAAAAATCAATAGAAGAGAAGGGGATACTGGGATTTAATGAGGGCAGGAATTAAGCCCATTAACTGGGGGGGAGCAACAATGGGCTTCAACAATTTATCATATTGTTTTAAATAGTCTAAATGTTTTATCTCCAAAGTAAAACACAATGATTTGCATGAAATAGACCTCCCTATTCACCAAATAGAAATTTTCTGCCACAAACATGGGTGCATCTACCACAGCCAAGAAATTAGTACTTTTTAGTTTTTTTTTACCATTGATGTCCGACAATCCAGGTTGCGAATAGCGTTTGCATAACTGAATAAAAAAAAGATATCAGCATCCATGACTAATAATCATATCAACTAGCTAATACATCTTGTAGGATGAGATGTTTTAATTTTACACCTTGATAAACTGTGATTAACTTCAGCTTTGTATATAACTAAGTAAACATCTCAAAATAAGCAACATACAGGCCTAGCTAACAGAACACAGCTGCTGTCCTCTGCAGCTGCTGTGTCTCTGGACGATTGCCCTTCACTAAAGGCAAAAGTAGTGTTTTGAATTTTACGCTGGGGGGGTCAGTTTTACTGCCCTGCAACATCTAGCCCATGATCCTGCGCTTTGGGCCAAAATGGCCTCCTTCCTCATTGTAAAAAGACTTTTTCCTTACCATTTAATTTCTGTATTACAGTGCTTTATTCCTTATCGTCCTGAGGTTGAACGTGTGACTTTATTCCTTATCGTCCAGTACTATTTTGCAAGTTTATATTCCATTCCCAGTTCTTTATACAATCATTATTTTTCCATCCTGACAGGCTATTTGTCCAACTCAGAAAACGGAATGAACCGCATGCTAAGAGTCACAATGACTAAGCAAGACAGTTGTTACTAGCAAACATTTTTTCTGTCATAAAAAAATACAGTGGCAGGAGTAAATCTGTACAATGTAAAATGTTGAGTGTTAAATAAACTCTTATGATTCACATGTGGTCCCTATAAACTGTTAGAGTTGAATGAACTGACTCTTAACCCATATATGTATCCCCCTATGAGGCAGGGGTTCAATTGCCCACCATATCTGCTCTCTCCATCTGAATACTGAAAAAAATACAGATGGTGAACTGTCAGCTCTCTTTAAAAAAAAAAAAGGTGTATACAGTTCAGCTGCCACAAAAAAAAAAAAAAACATAATTTATATAATTAAATGTGTTGTATATAGTTATGGTTTGTTTGCAAAAAGGAAATAATGGCATGCCATGTATTAACCTTACAAGTTGTGTAGTATGAAAAACATTTTATCAATTTGCAGACATTTTGTCCACTGGCCTGTCACACAAATCAAAATCAGGCAAGATGCTCTTTGTTAGCATTGCTCCAATTCAGGATAGCTACAACGGTGAGACCAGGACAGCATTACTACAGCCTTGGTATGCAACTACAGCCTTAGTTGCATACCATTTCAGGGGTAAGTAAAACAATATCAAATTCTTCAGAATGGGTGAACTATCCCTTTAACTTGTTATTAATGTATCTTTTTATATTTTTTTTACAATTTTCTGTTTTTAATGCAATAAAGGATCTCTTGAAGATTCACATTATTTCATATTATGAAAGACAAATACTCCCAAAACAGTTAAACTAAACTGAAGTTTTCAAGTCTTTTTCAAGTCCTTGGAGGAAAATAACAGTACATTGTGTAAATGGTTCAATTGTTTGCTTTAAATTTCATGTCGTTTTCTTGGTTTCCATGTGCAATGTCTAACATACCTAGGCAATGATGACAATTTATTGTCATCACAGAAACTGCATTTGTATTGCACTGACGAACATCAGAAACAGCATGACACTAATGTATTTGTAAGACACAGAAAAAGGGACATTTTCTATTAACTTACTTCATTTGTTAGAAAAACAAATGTATGAACTCTAGTCCTGTTGACTTAACCGTAAGAGTAAACAAGGTTGATGTTTGCAGCTCAAAGTGCATGTAAAATCACAATTCCCCCTGAGACAAAATACAGTGGAAGTTGGTTTTAATGCTGGCGTCTCCTGGTACCTCATGCCCAAATATTCAACCGTCAAAAAAGATCTTCAGGAATTTCTACAAGAAACACTGATTGAGCTTTCACATCTGAACAGGTAAGCTGAGTATTTCAGGTAGATCTTAAAATGGGACAGATTTGTGGAAATGAGTGGCGATGTTGTGTATATATTGAGTGTCATTTATAATGCAAAATGAATCATTTGGACTCTATCTGTTAATGGCCTCATAGGATTGACTGTTTTATAAAAGTAAAAATTAAAAACAGAGTGTTGGCATTAAGGCATATATTGTGTGCTAAATTGGCTTTCCCTTTTTGAAAAATCATTGTCACAGATATGTGTGTGTTTGTATTTTTTATATATTTTTTTATTTCTTTGTGGTAAATTATTATAGGTATTGTTTTTTGTTTGTTTGTTTTGTTTTTTGTTTTTTTGTGAAAGTTACAGTAGCCTATTACATTTTGTTATAAGAATGGCGATGGCTGGTTTTTCTTCAGTACAATGCACTGGAATAACTTTCCAAAAAAAGGAAGTGAAAATGGGTGGTTTCTGGTACAAATTAAAATGAAACATTACAAATGAAACTAGTTCCAAGAACTATACAAGGGAAACAAAATAAATTCCATGCTTTCAACCAGAAAGGTAGTTTCATAAGTTTGAAAAGTACATTTGAATTAAAAAAGGACAGTTAATCAATTGTTGCGTCTTATATTGCATGAATGCTTCTCTCTCAGGTGGGGGGGGTCAGACACAGAAAGTGCTTCCAGTCCATATGTCTAGCATAACCTTCTTTAGCTTTAACCTGTGATGACACTGGTGTTGGAAAAGATAGATATGGCATCACAGAATGTTCCCTTTTGACAAGTGGTTGGAGTTATCCGTTTATTTGTTTGACAAATCAATAGGTTTCTGGCTCCACACAATGCCATGACTAGAGTGTCATTTAGTAACAGAAGTGTGCATGCTTGCGATAGGAATATGTATGCACAGAAAATGTGCCTTTATGGTTGGTACAATTTAAATCCACTCACTCTTACAATCCATAACTTCAGAGGAGGTGTTATCTGAGTATGTTGGCCCCTGCTCTGCCCTATAAAAGGAGTGGACAGAAAGGGAAATTCAGTAGCCAGGGCTGATTTTAACTGTTTGTTAATCTTGAGCACAAGAGTCTTCCCGTCTAACAGAAATCTCTTCCCATCTAACAGAAATCCAACAGATTTGAGCTGCATCAATGAAGGAGGCTGGGGAGACAGTCAACAGAACCATTCTCAAAGAATATCAAGATGACATTGAAAACATGGATACAAATGAGGACAGAGCCTTTTGGAAAAAAGGTGAGAAACAGAAACAAACATGGGTGCGGGAAGATAAGGACAAATGAGAGCAGAGGGTATGCTATATGGGCTTATGATCACCCAACAGAGGCTTAAAATGGTCAACTGGAAATGGCAATGTGCTCTCTAACAGCTGCTTTTTTAGCTGATGTTATAGCATAGTATTGTACAGACATGCATGATGGGGAATGCATTTCCATGCATTTACAGTATCAAGGGGCATTCAAAGAGCATTTAGCTATATTTAATGAAATATTTAAAAATCTAAATTATTAAATATAGTTTTTCTCAATTTGATTTTCTCAAATGAATTCAATGGCCAATGACAACAATTTCAGGAATGCATAGTTTAGCCTACCCTTCAGTGTTTGGCAGTTTGCTTATTTTTTTCCCAGTTTTTTTTTACTGTAAGTCACACTGTCCTTTTCTATGGCAAAATCTGGAGATATATTCCTTCTAAAAATGATGCCTAGTTTTTGCTGAGTGGAGAGCACAAACCTCTCCTGTGCTGTAGATGACTTCCTGCCAAACAGTGTTTTTAGACAGTGAGGGATCATGTTAATAACACTGCAGTGTTTCCCTTTTATTCATATTATATAACAGCAGGAAGTTTCTTTTGCAAACGTCACCTGATTACTATGTATAAAATGTCCGAAAACCACGTGCTTTGACAGGGTGATTAAAATTACGGTTGATTTGATCATATAGACCATGGATATTCCAATCTGGACCTCGAGTCAAAGTCTGGCCCTGGTTTTCTTTCTCCCAGGTAATTAACTGAACAATTAGTGCTAGTGGTCTTCACACCTGACTCCCAGGTTAAGGGAGGATGGAAAACCAGCAGGTCTCGGACCTCGAGGACCGTGATTTGAATACCAGGGGTATAGACGTTTCTCAAGCAAAATACATAAGATTAGATAAATCTGCTTGTAGTTATAAGGTATCACAAATTGTAAGCCTATTTGTGTGGCTACACACTTTCATTCAAAACAAATCCAGTTTCAAAAAACAATCGGCCTACAATTTCTCTATTGATGCTTCCCTAACTGATGGCAATGTTTATACCGTCATCAGGTACAGGATCTCCTAAAGTACAGGAAACCAAGAACAAAAGGGTTCAAAATAGAAATACTGGAAACAGGTTTCTATGTACTATTACTAAAACAGTATATTTAGTGAAACTTTAGCTTCAAAAGGTTTCTCGGCTCCTGAAAAGAAATACTTTGTGAACAAGTGGCAGGGACAAGAGAAACTTCAGAACATTCAAGAGTGGTAGGACGACTATGGGGAGACAATGGAGGAGTACATGTACATGTGTATGAGATTGATTCAGTTGTGCATTTATGAGTGTCTATTGATATACTCCCCACCACAACTGTATACACAGTATGAATGCGTGATGTGTATAGTGCCCACCGGAATTATTAGCAACCCTGGAAAATATGAGCAAAAAAGGTTATAAAAAATGTTTTTGCCGTTTATCAGCATGATCTTTCACTCAAAATATGAAAATCATCTAACCTTTAATTTAGGTAAAAATATATATATTTTTTAAATTTCCTTTATTAAAAATAAATTTAAATTATTATTTTTTTTTTAAATTCCTCATAAATTGTTTTTATATTTTCTCAAAAAACATGTCACAATTATTGGCAACATTAGAACTAGTTACAAACAAAATCTAATTGAAGTATATTCCCATTCAAATTTTACTTTTATAAAGCACATTTGAGGAACTATTATGTGGTCATTCTTCTTAACTTCCTGTTTCACTGGGGTATAAATATGAGCTTATACCTGATTCACAGGCCAAAACCCCTTAGTCATCCATTAACATGGGAAAGATCAGAAAACACACAAATTAAATGAGACTTAGGTCGTGTCCGAATCAGTGCTCTTCCACACTGTTGAGTAGCCTTGGTGAGTACATAGGGCGAGAAAGTCGTAGAGTACGTAAATCTTTTTTAAATTGCAGGATACTTCAAACACCTGGATGACACACTTATTTCCAGGGTTTCGCTGAGTACATTCGAGAGCACACTTTTCAAGAAGTACACGAACATTTTGGTCACATAAATATGACATGAGCTTCGTTTAAAAAAAAAAAGAGGAGCAGCTTCGCTGACATTTTCCTTCAAATACAACAAAATCAACACATGACATGGCAGCGCAAGAGTGGGGCACAGGGTTGCCAGATCTTGTAAGACTTTCCAGCCAAATGGCGACTCAAAACTAGCCCAAATTATAGGCTATTTTTAACCGAAACCAACGTATTTTATCATGCTTTTACTTTTTAAAATAAGTGCGTGCTTTGCAACATTTAATTTTTACCTGTGACTGCACTTTGAAAGTATCCCAATTTGGCTGTAAAACCGCAGACATGGCAACACTGGTGGGACGTCTTATGACCTGCTTACGACACTTCTATAGTGCGGTTGGAAAATAGTATGGCGGATATTTTTTGCGGACTGCTAAACAGTGCACATTAAACAGCACACTTCTGCCAGTGCACTGTACGCAGGAGACAGGGCGCAGTAGATAGGGCTCTGATTCGGACACAGCCCTAGAATAAAGGCCATAGAAAAACAGCTTCATGTCTGAAACTACCGATTTCCAACATTAGGGCAATAATTGAGAAGTTTAAAGAAACTGGAGCTGTGAGTAACCTGCCTGGAAGAGGACGCAAGTGTAGTTTGTCCTCACGCACTGAGGGTGTTGTCAGGGGTAGCGTTAGGAACAAAGGACCAGACGCGACAGTAGGAGTTCTTAAAGTGCTCAATCTGAACACCACAAAGTGGGGGGGGGGGGACCCGCAAACAGGGAATCAATAACAGTACAAAGAAAATAATAAACTCTCCTTACAATGAGAGATTCCGCTACCAAACTCAAAGCGACCCATATACGGTGAAAACTCTAACACTACAGAGTAAGACAAGCAACAAAGAAAGTCCTATAGCTCACAACGAGGGAGCTATAAAACATAAACAAGAGGTAAAAGAAGACGGCGAAGACAATCTGTCTAGGACAGAGAGACAGAGGGAAAGAAAAGAGACAGGATAGAAAGGATAACCTAAGCGTTTCTAATAAACTCTTAAGACACCTGCGACAAGTCCCGTGGAACGACAACACGTTGAGGTGATACGGTCGTCACAAACTGTCAGTCCTATACCGTGAATTACCGACTTCTTGTCAAAAGAATGGCAATATGGAAGCGTAAAACAAAGACAAAGCGAGTTTTAAATAATGACAGGAAATACGGAACAGGTGAACACACTGAGTAGAAGAAAACCCAAACACACGAAACGGACAAAGAAAACAAAGAGAAGAGGCGCAACACGAGCGCTCCCCAGGGAAGTGGCCAACAAGAGAAGAGCAGGCTGAGAAACCATGACAGGGGGATGGTTCGAGAGGCAAAGATTTCACCATGAATCACAGTTTGAGAATCCTGGGGTCACCAAGTTGCATCCATTAGACGCCACCTATATGTCAACAAGCTATTTAGAAGGCTTGTTAGACAAAAGCCTCTGCTTTAATCATACCACAAACGTAATACTACTATGCCTGTGGTTTGCTAAATGTTACCAGAAATTAGATTGGAACTGGGTGCTATGGTCTGACAAGATGAAAATTTAGCTTTTCGGCAAAAAATATCAAAGTTGGGTAAGGTGTAATAAAAGGCGTAGTTATGCAGAAAAGAGCCTTATCCCCACTGTGAAGTATGGTGGTGGATCTGTGATGTTGTAGGACTATTCTTTTCTCCCAAGGCCCTGGAAACATTGATAGGATACATGGCATCACAGGCTCCGTCAAATACCAGAAGATTTTAGGCCAAAAATGGCTAAAAGTGGGTCATGGTTGGATGTTCCATCAAAACAATGATCCAAAGCATACCTCAAAATCTACACAAAATGGTTCACTGACCAAAGGTTGAGTAAATATGTAAAGGTTTTGCAATGGCCATCCCAGTGCCCTGACCTGAACCCCATTGACAGCCTGTGGGGTGAGCTGAAAAGGAGAGTCCACAAGCAAGGACTCTGAAGGATCTGGAGAGATTATGTATGGAGGAATGGTCTCAAATACCTTACTATGTGCTCTCCAACCTAGTCATGGGGCGGCACAGTGATACACTAGATAGCAGTGTTGCCTCACAGCATGAAGCTTCTGGGTTCGAATCCTAGTTTGCATGTTCTCCCCATGTCCGCATGAGTTGCCTCTGGGCACTCCGGTTTCCTCCCACAATCTGAAGACATGCAGGTTAGCGGGACATTAACAGTGTGTTGCTAAAAGTGCATGCATGCTCAGTCAAACTACCCTGTATAAATAAAGGTTAATAATAATAATAATAATCAAACATTACAAGAGAAAACGCAGTGCTGTTATCTTGGTAAAGAGAGGGTGCACAAAGTAATAAATACAGGGATGCCAATAATTGTCTGGAGACGCCGTGGCGAATGTTATGCTGCCTGCAACATCATCCAGCATGACCGGTTTGGTTTAATAGACTTGGTGTTGTACTGTGATGATTAAGTGTTCTCTTAATTTCTTTGAGCAGTGTATATATATGGTCTATACATATAACATACAGTGCCCACCAGAATTATTGGCAACCTCAATTAATATGATAAAAAATGAGCAGTGTATATATATATCTACATACACATTTATGTATGTGTGTATCTATGTGCATGTGTGTCTCAGAATCCATTCCACGACTGGGATTAGGGGCCCCTGCTGGTAGATCCCTGTGGCACCTTTGCACCATCCTGTCAGTGTCAGCAATTCTGTTGCTTGCTCTCATTATCACTGTGGCTGTTAACAGTAAGTACACAATACTACAAAATATACTGTGAGCTCAAAACATTATTCTATTTTCTGGGCACTTTGAGGAGGCTTTGAAAGAGATGGACGCCAATGCCTCATTATATACGATGTTATTGGGGGTCAGTAATATAGAGATACTACTATACACAACACATTACACTGAAGAAGCATCACCTCTTAATATATAAATATGTTGAGAATAAATAAGTAAATAAATACAAGAAGCAACAATATTGTTTATCAATATAAGATTGTTCTTCCAAACCATTTTGTCACTGTTGTCATTAATAGGTTCAGGGCTTAAAAATATATGACTGCTAACTATCAGTAGAGAGTAATTTACACATCAGGATCTATTGCTGCTTTTAACACATTTGCTGACAAAGCTTTAAAATACCTGGCATCTTCATTCTCTCCTGTAGATGTGAAGGTGGACAGGAAGTTTACAGCTCTGGAGAAGACAGTGGCCAACCTCAGTGTCTCAGTGACTTCCATCAGTTCAAAGATCCAGACGGGCAAGGAAACCAGTGAGTCGTCTGTGTCAGTCAGATAACCACTGTGAATCCCATACTGTTTTAACATAGGTTGAGGTGGATTTAACATTGACAGTTTGACATTTGACATTGCTAACACACACACACACACACACACACACACACACACACACACACGCACACATGGATTGCCAGTTGGAATCAGCCAATGGCAATAGAATCTAAGACATCAGATTAATTGAATGAATAACTTACAAAAATATAGGCCTTCTGGCAAATTTGCGTCAAATCTTTGGCATTGTTGCCGCAAGTTTGTGGCAAGCTCATATTTTCACATGCAAATTAGCCTTGTGGAAACTACCATTGTTGCAAGAAGTTCACCAGAATTTCACCACTACTGGCAAAGTCTGGCAAACCTCTGGCAACATTTTGTGGAAAACAATTTAGTTTGTGGCAAATGCACTACATATTAGCTGCAAGTTTTCCAGAAAACTATCCAGTTTTGTAAGGGGGCACTTTAACAACTGTGCTAATAGTCACATGTTCACTGATTCATCCTGTATTCTTTTGTGAATAACGTCAAAGACGTGGATGATCTGAATTAAAAACATATTAATTATTCATACAGATACGGTTTTCACTAACTATCGTATCAAAAATGATCCAATAGCTTTTGTGACAATGATCACTGCCATTGCTCTGACAACAGGATAAATTACTAATGATTGCTTTCTATCATCACTACAGGCTACTGTAATTAATTGGATTTTTTTCACATGGATATGTTTTCTTTTTTACATTTCTTTATATGCTTATATTGTACTTCAATTTGTAATGTAATATTATTTATATAGTACTGATAGGATTGGACTTTTCTAAATCAGTCAGCTAGTCTGAAATCAATGAAGGACTAACAGAGTCAATTATTTTGTCTGTTCTTTTCCTCAGGTGAAAATGTCCACTTAGAGATCAACATGCTGAAAGATTCAATGAAAATTGCCGAGCACCAGCTGGCTACTCGTACGTTCCATTTTAAATTCCTTCTGCTTTTTTCCCTGCATTTCTGTTTCTCATTTGAATGACTCTTGTGCCAAACTGCAGTAAACAGGGAATTGAAGAGAATGGATGCACTGTCGACTCTGACCAGTGAAATTTCTCAGATGAAGTGCAACCTGGAAAAATTAACAAAAAATGGTAGGTTCTTCAATTCTATAATTACCCAGTATTATATCATATTAGAATCATTTTCTTTATTGTTATTCTGTGATTAACCACATGACCACTGGACTAAAAAATTATGTTTGTAGTATTACCATAACAAAATGAGATCTCTGTAAAAAGTTAGGATATATGATAGCTAAGATCCTTTATTCCTTCATTCAGTTTTATTGATTCTCACTTTTATTGAATGTTACGTTTTCAACATCAGTAGCTATGTTTTACTTTCCAATCAATAAATATTTAGTGTTTGTGTTTAATGCTGTTCACACTGATATTATTTAGTCTTATGAGAGGAAAGATTGTAGAAAATATTATTTTAATTAGCTTCAGCACTCAATATTTTGTGATGAGTTTGACAATATTTAATCATGGGACCATGCTGGGAAAAGCAGTTTGGCGACCAGGTGGTTAAACACGTTAATACCTAGCATGTTAATATTGTTAATGCACGTGAATGTCATGCACAGGAACATCCACAACATTAGTGTGAACTTGAATCTGTCTGAACCCATTTATATTCCCTGATCCAATTTGTTATGTTCTGAGATTCTGTCTGTCTGTTTTGTATTTTTTACTTGTTTATTTTTTTCTGATGATTTGTGGTTTCATTGTTCTGTGTTTTGTATTACTGTCACTCCCTGTCTTCGTCACACTTTTCGGGAGTCTGTGGGTATTTCGGTTTTCTCTGTATTTCCTCTGTCATGCGCTTCCTTCATTACTAATTACTTCATTGTAAATAATACTAATTAACTAACAACCACTAACATCTTAGAATTAGGGTCTACTAATCTACTAATGACTAACTTGTATATAATACTAATCTACTAACGCCACAGAATCAGGGTTTTCTACTAATCTACTAACTTTTACTAACGTCATCTTCTTTTCTCACTGCAGCTGTCTCTCTTTCTGCCTGTTCTATCACTAATTATTTTTCTTTGGTTCCTCTGTTAACTACAGCTGACTCTCGTTTCCACTTTCCATTCTCCAATAGGATGCACTTGCCTAACTACCCAGTTCATGTTCAAGTCTGTGTTATGTGTGTATCCGGTCCGCATATTACGTGTTCCTTTGTTATTTTATTATCTGCTCTCCTCATTGTTTTATTACGTGCACCTGTCTGTCATTTGCCCTTCCCGGTTCCTCACACCTGATCCTCATTGTTTCTTGTTTATATTTTGTGCTTTCAGTCCTTTGTTGTGAGTTCCTTACCAGTTCCTCACCATTTGTTCACCGTTTGTGATTCTAGTTTTTGCTAAATATCTTCTGAGTTATCCGTTAGTGTTATTCTGTTTCTGTTCTGAATTTTTTTGTTATCCCTTGTACTTTTCCCTGTTGGTTTTTTTTGTTGCTGTCTTTTGTTTTCTCTTATTTCCTGTTATGCCTCCCTGGTTTTGACTCCTGCCTGTGTTCTCGCAACCCTGATTTTTGGACTCTGTTTTTTACCTCTGCTGTGCCTTCCCGGTTCCGACCCCTGCCTGTTCTGTGACCACTCTTTGTACCGTTGCCCTGTCCCTTATTAAACTTCGTTTTTTTTGTACTCCCTGCCTGCTACTGAGTCCGTGTTTCCACCAGACCTAACAAAAGGAACTCACCAGTTGGGACCCAGCAGGCAGTCATCTGTATCATGGCGAATCCGGATTTTTTCAAAAACCCCTTGTTCAACAACTACGACTATGAGGAATACCTCATGGGTATCTGGGGGCAGAACCCTGAGTTTGCTCGCTGGCATGCCGACCGTCACCCATCACCCCGGATTCTTAATCAACCCACCTCCCACTCCGCCAGGCTCGGAGTCGTAACGTCAGCCGGCCAGCTCTGAGCCTATTACCCAACCCCAACCGTCACTTTTCGAAGGGACCCGTCTAGTCCTGTGTCCGGGTAACTATGGGCCCAGGAGAAAACGAGGGGGTCCTGGTTCCCGGCTCCATCGATGGACTCAGCTACCCATCAATGGAGGACCCATTTTCCACCCGTCCGTGTTCTCCAGTAAGGCACCCTCGCTGATGCCCTGTCTGTTCCCCGCCATGTTCCAGCCCTCCTGTCCCGCAACCTTGCAGCCCTCCTGTCCCGCCACGTTCCAGCCCACCAGCCAGCTACCCGCCTGTCCTGAGCTGCAGAGCCAGCTACCCGCCTGTCCTGAGCTGCAGAGCCAACTACCTGCCTGTCCAAAGCGGTCCCTTCTGCGCCACCGTCACCGCCGCCCTCCACAGCTGTCCCTCCTGCGCTGCCTTTCGGTCTTTATTTCCCTCCTCCGGACCCCCTCCATCCACCCTGCTCAGCATTCCGAACATTATGAACTTTTCAAGTTTTCACCCCTATTCCTTTTCACCCTCCTGACCCGTTCCCTCCTTACCAGCTACTCGTTTGACTGCTTGTGTTTTTCAGTCACCGGCGCGGAATGTTGTCCCATTGACTGGCAGTTCTACGGCTCCAGCTGTTACTTCTTCTCCAATGAAGGAAAGTCCTGGGACTCCGCCCGTCGCTACTGTAGCAGTATGAGCTCCTCACTCGTTATCTTGAAGAATGAAGACAAGTGGGTATGTGAGACAATTTGGAGCAGGAGAGAAATGGTGCTTTGTGTAGCTGGCGTAGTCTGAAGTGCGCTCAAATACCTCTACCTTTGTAAATGGCATGTGCCTGTATTCCTTTAATTACAGTTAATTTGTTTTATGGTGTGTTTAAGATGGCTGCTCAAATAAGACAAGGCATTTTTGGCTGACTGACTGACATGTGTTCTTTCCATGCCTGCTGTGGCAGAATTGGGTAACCCAGAGGACCATGCCAAGATTCTATTGGATCGGACTTACAGACGAGAGGACGGGACAGTGGGAGTGGGCGGATGGCACACCATACAACATGAACAAGAGGTGATGGTTCTGATCCCACTGTTGTCCTCCACGTTCCCCCATCTTGCTGATTGTCCCACGTTCTACAGCTTAGCACCATTCAACATAGTTTATACTTCAATAAAATGGAAACAAAGATAATTTATCATTCATTTGAATGGTACATTAGTTTTATGGAATTTAAGCTTTCAAAGGTGTAGACCACATCTAACTACGAGACGGTGAGAAGGATTCATTGTACTTTGCAGACTGCTTCTTATTCTGGTAGTAAATTTAAATAAGATTCATAGCCAATATTTTTGTAAAATGCTCTAGGATTGCCGGTGTGGTTTCTTCTGCTGCAGTTCCCGACACATAAATACCAGCTGCAATAAGTTCAAAATCAATCATTTTAAATAGGTTTGGTTGTCATACTTTTGTAATATCTTCTGTTTGAGAAGCTTGGCATTATGCCATTTACTGTAATCTGAGTGGCAAAATCCCAGGGTCTTGTTCACCACCACAAATGTCTGTTTGCTCGTAGGCAGTGGAAACCAGGCCAGCCTGATGACTGGACGAATCACGGTTTGGGGGGAGGCGAAGACTGTGCCCACCTGCATAACGATGGCAAGCTCAATGATGACCACTGCACCCGTCCTTATCGCTTTGTATGTGAATCCTCTGTGATGCCTGCAGCATGAACAAGACCCTCACACAGGAAAAATAAAACAAACAAAAAAGTGTAAGATCTTAGTGTAAATGTAACTCTGATCTTTGTGACTCTGTAGACTCTGAAGATGGTTTATGAGAGAAATACAAGTGGGCGTATTCTCTCCTGGTCCCAAAAAAGTCACAATCCAGCTACTATTACAGGTGACCACAAAATATTACATAAATTTGGAATTAATACAGAGCCAGGAGAGTGGCATTTGGTTTATTTTTAATAACAAAATAAGCTTCCTGTACTGCTGACATTGTTGTCATTACACATGCTGGATTTGTATTTCCCAATCTTCCTCTCTTTAAAACTGCTATTTCACAATAACAGGGTCACAATCTTTTACGAAGGCTTTATACACATTTCATCATTCATTTATCTGCAGCCCAACCCAGATGCTAAAACGGCAAAACTAGTCTCATACAAATATACAGTAAAAGACAGTGAAGCATGTGACTGGTCAACAGCCCAGAGTAAAATCTCAGTTTAATCAGAAGCCAAGAATTATTCAAGATCAAGAGAAAACCGTTGATCTAAATTTGCAACAGTACCCTTGTTTTTGTGATGTATTGATGTTTGGCCTGCAAATGTCTATGGGAATTGGGGGGGTGGGACTAGATTAAGTTGTAAATTACATGGAAATAGTATGGAACCCATGGTTGGCTAAATGGCTGCAAGTCATCAAGGGTCTGAGATATCAAACGAGCCTCAAACCATCACTCTGCTGCCAGATATGCAGTAGATATGGCTGGATCACTTTAAGGGTTGTTTCTCCTGACTCATTTTCCGATTGAACTCTATGGAAAAATAAGTCAGGAGAAACAATCCTTCAAGTGATCCATCCATATCTACTGCATATCTGGCAGCAGAGTGATGGTTTGAGGCTTGTTTGACCCTTGATGACTTACAGCCTTTTAGCCAACCATGTGTTCCATACTATTCTTGTGTAATTTACAGTTTAATCTAGTCCCACCCCCCAATTCTCAGAGATCCATTAAAATGCAGAGGTTTAGTATCGCTTGTAAGACTACCTGAAAATAAGATATCAGTCTTTTGCTATCCTTTTTTACCCAGTCATGATGGCATCACATGTTCTGTGGAATGTTCCAAACAGGTGTTTTTTGAACTTCCTAGTTTCTTTTTTTTGCATGTCCCAACCTTTTTGGAACGTGTTGCAGGCATCAAATTCGGAATTAGCATAGCATATATTTACAAAAATCAATAAAGTTGATAAGGTAAAACATTAAATATCTTTTTTTTTGTACTTTTTTCAATTAAATATATGTAAAAGAGAATTTACAAATCACTGCTTTCAGCTTTTATGTGCATTTTACCTACTGTCCCAACTTTTTTTTGGAATTGGGTTTTGTACCAAATGGTTTGTTTTAGTGGCCTAGTGTCCACACTTTCACAAATAAATAACCCATTGATTCACCTCTGTCTGTAACCTCTGTCTTTAATGAACACTGATAATGTTAATTTAGAGATGTGGGTCTCCTTCCTTCTCACAAGCTCATCACAGAATTCCCAAGGCTAATTTGAAGGTAGGCTATAAAGTGACTCTATACCATTTGGCCAACTGAAATAATTGCTTCCTCAAAAAGTGGTTTGATATTTAGAATAACAAAATCAATGCCTCAGTCCGTATATACAAACTGAGAAAGAGACCGTTAGAAGTCGAATCCAGTTACAAACATGACTAGAGATAAAAGCGTCTACTGATGCTACGCTGACCAAGCGCGTATTGTTTAAAGAGGACAAAGAGCTTGCTGTAAGCAGTCTCGGCAAGATCAACCCTTCAGCAATCCTCTCATTTTTTTCTAGCAGCATCAGCATAGATGCTTCCATTGGACGTATGAGAACAAAATCTATTTCAGAGGCGAAGAAGTTAGAATTTGGATGACATTGAAATTCATCTCCAGCCGCAGCGAAAGGTGCTAGCGATCCGATTCAGAGCTCGGTCTGACCCCAACGAAATAGAATTGCTGAGTTATGTAACGTGTTCTAAGTCAGCTGACTGGATTGAAAGGGACTGGACATCTTTATAAAGAAAACGAAGTGGGATTGAAAAGATCGGACATAGGAACAACTGAAACGTTACCGCGCCACGCGTTTTCATCGCATTTCATTTTAATTTAAACAAGAACTGAATTTATGCCTTTGTCTGCATCACTGGCTCTTTCTTTGTAGTTTTGGGAAAACAAAGAACGCATTCTTACTTCTATATGATAGTCTATGCCAAGTATAGGCTATAAGTACGATTCTGTGAATTTTTTGTCTTAATTTATCTAAAAAATAGCCAAATACTGCTTTAAAAAGGTTAAGGGTTGTGGTTAGGAATCGATTCATTGACAAGAGCATGCTGAACCTGAATAGTCCAGACGGAAATTCTTTCCAGGACCCCGTGTCCCTCAACGTCGGCGGAGAGGTATACACCACTACTTTGGACACTCTTACGCGCTGCAGGGACTCCATGCTGGGTGCGATGTTTACGGGTCAGATCCCGCTACTCCGTGACAAGCGGGGCAACTTCTTCATTGACCGCGACGGAAAAGTATTCCGGTACATCCTCAACTACCTCCGATCCAACAGCCTTGACCTACCTGATGACTTCAAGGAGATAGCGCTGCTTAAGCGAGAGGCGGACTTTTTTCAAATACGACCTTTGCTGCACGAGATACAGCGCTATGAGTCCGGGCCACACGGGGTAAACTGGCGTAGCGCTGTGCTCAATACAAATGTGGATTTCCAGGTGCGGATACTGCACTTCAACCTGAAGCGCGGCCCAGAGAATTACGAGTTGCGTTCCTGCGCTGTGCGTGTTTACACTGCCAATGTGTTCTGCACTTCATGCGCCTTCATAGAGCTACTCAGTACCCGTTTCTCTTACCGGACACGGGAAGGTGCCGCATCCCCGCAATCCAGCAATGAAAGGCCAAACTATCTAAGTATGGAGTGGGTGCCTCGGCCAGATGAGTTGCCCCAGGACCAGTACGAGAAGCACAGCTACCGAGAGCTAACGGTTACATCCCAGGTGACTTTCCCCGCTACCTCGCTCACGTCTGTAATTCCAGACACTCGTGCGTTCATGGAGGAAATGCTGAAGGTCTCCCTGTCTGAGGGGTTTCGCGTGGACTCCGTCTTCCCCGATCCTTCAGACATCCTTAACTGCCAGTCGCTGCGATTGGTTAGGTACTAAGGCGCCTGATATTGACCCAACGAACGATAACAATGTTTACACCGTTTTTTCTTAGGCATGACTTTAAACAAGATAAACAAAGTTTTAAAGATGTTTACAAGCAACAATCTGACCATGAAACACGGTTACAAAACATGATGACTTAAGTAGCCCAAGTGCTGTAGCTATGGAAGAATAATAGCCTACTGATCTCAGAATGTAGACAAGCTGCATATATTTTTTTGTATGGCAACCTGTATTAACTGTTGCAACCATTACGAAAGGTTTTTTAAACTATTGTTGTTCATAGTTAGTGTGTTGCCAGGCGAGTCTCCTTCTTGAAACTTATTTCTTTGAAACATCTTGAACTTGATTCAGTCATTTGCAGTTTGTTTGCATAAGTAGCCTACAGCTACCGCTTATATCCCTGCTCTGGGACTACAATACATATTTCCTTCTCATGAGGTCCGCCATCTCATTAAAATTGAGAGGTAAAATTGGTCTACTGCACCTATTGAAGTGTTGAGAGAGTTTGGACATAACTGAGTGTTTAAAAAGGTGCAGCACAGTACTATTTTGACAAACTGCAGTCTGAGCATACCAGACTTTGTTTCGTATCGTATCCATGGCAGGTTAGGAGACATCAGAAGAATGCTGGTTGAATGGTCAGCCAAATCCGCGCTGTCGCGACACTTCCCCTTCATGCTCAGTTTCTACTTTCTACCTTGGAAACATTATTTAGTTCTAGGCTGCGGCAACACAAGCGGATCATCCAGTGTATAGAGAAAGGGAAAAGAACATATATACCCCACAAAGATGGTACATTTTAAAAACAGGGTGGGATTTCCATACCCATGTGAAAAACTTATATTTCAGCTTACTTGAAGCCCAATTAAAGTGTATATAATTATACTTCAAGTATGCCCAAGTATACTATTTTTTCACAAGGGTAATCAAACCAAAATGATCACACTGCAAGATTGTCTTTCCAGTTGTCCGGTTGTCCTTTAGAGTGGTAATGATACATCACAACAAATATTGCCTCTGAACTAGACCTTAAACATCTGCTATTTATGCATCCCATTGTTTTCATTAATAAAACTAGCAGCGTCCTTATAAATCAGAGTGATACTGTAGTAGTTTGAGGTTTATACATCTGTGTCCCTGTAGCTCAATTCAGAGGTGTCCCACCTTACTGGCCCCTGTGCTTTTTTCAGATCAGATAACTTATGCAGAGCTCAGCTGCAAGTGAAGACATCTTTCAGTTATGTTGTTAGGATAGCAATGGTGAATCCAACACTGTCAAAATGCTAAAGAGAGGCTAAAGTATTCTTCATTATTAATGTAATATAAGATGCCACTTTAATTCTTGCTCAAATATAAAATTAATTAACAAAAGGCTCACCATGACAGGAGAAACACTCAATTAAAAGTTCTTCAGCACCATTCACTTTTTTTATTTCTGTTGGAAATTTGTATTTCAATATGACAATGTTTACAAAGTAGCACAAAGGTTGTTGCTGTAAGAATGACTGATGATGTTTAAATTAAGTTACAAAATATATTTTTTGTAAAAATGTTTTTCCAACCAAATTGAGAAACGTCCTTTGGAATCTCGCTGTTGAATGTGCTCTTCAAGCTTCCTCATGGAGACCTCTGATTTTTAACCCAGCAGCTTGAGGAGCACATTCAACAACAAGATTCCAAAGGACACTTTGAACCTAAGCAAAGCAAATTTGGAGGACTTCTGGACTAAAAATGAGCAGCTATACTATGACCAGCCATACCATGACCAATCAATCTTCAGTATGACTTCAAGGCTGTGGAACCTGCGCTGTGCATGTCTCAACATGCTGTGTGTAGAAATTAAGAGTGGCTCTTACTCTTTACATACAGCACTCCTAAAATTTGCCCCTGAGCCAGTGAATCTCAGAAACCAAGTATCTGTGGGTCAAACAGATGTTCAGTGTTCGATGAGGATTCAGGGCACGAAGAGTTTTGGTTGGTTGAAATGTCACATTTTAACATGACCGTCGCCAATGTATGTCCTTTACAACTGAACAGTGCATATATGCATCTAACACCAATAAATACAATTGTTCAAAATTGGTTAAACTCTTCATATTTTACTCTACTTTGCCTGATGAAACCTAAGTATATTCTAACCTGATTAAGAACATGGACTATAGTAAAAACAGAACTTAACAATTTTACACAAATATATTTAACATCGCTTTACTCGGAAATAAGAAAAGTAAATGCATTTCATAAAGATTGCTGGCTGTAAAGAGATCATAAATGTTGGTTTGGCAAATGGGTAGATGCAAGAAGCATTCTGGAGTCTTGATTACTTTCACTGCTGAGCTTACTCTGAATATCTACTCGAATATTAACAGTAAGAAAGATTGACAGTCAGCAGTTGACAGTACAGAGTGATAACATTTTAGAAAAATGGGGGGGGAAACACTGGACAGCATAAATAGAAAAAATGTTTAGTTACACCACGTCCTCACTCCTCAACACAAAACAGTCTACCAGTGATATTTAGTGTGATTATTTTCTAAACCCAACAACGTACAGCTGTAACATAGTAACCACCGTTTTCACTTCCCTCTCTGAAAGAGAACTCCCTTAGCATTTGTCCCCCTCCCCCAGAAGAATAACACCCGCACAGTTGTTTTTAGGCATCCTTGTTTTCAGTCACTGAACTGCAACTACTGGCCTTCTAAACCAATAGACCCCCCCTCCATTTTGTTTATACCAGGCAGCCTACTGCCTCTGTGGGCCAACTGAATTCAACACTGAATTCAACATGTACATGCATTTAAATCTGGCAACATATACATAATATAAAACCTCATCCCTTTAAAGAATGCAGTGCATTAGATAAAATACAATATATAAAGTCACAAATAAATACGACTACAATAAATAATAGCTTTTAAATTGCAGTCCAAAAATGTATATAATACTATTATCCAATTAACGAAAGTGCCTTTTGTAGTGCTTTTTTCAATAATGAACCGCTATTAATTTATCCTTTAACAATTCTTTTTCTCCGGTCTGAAAAAGGCATTCACTGAAAGCTGATAAAGGCAGCAAAAATTGTGCTTGGACTTCTAAGGGTATAAGACTTAAGTAGTGGCCTCTTTTGAGAGTTGGTGTTGCGGTTTTCACTGTATAGCACACGGCAATCACAACTTAACATCAAACTTGGCTTTACACAGAAATATTCACAAAAATGGTCATAAAGGTGCATCAATATCTGCTGTGTACCCGAACAAAATTGCATGTGCACTGGTCACAAAATTGTTAAATGTACGCTACAATACTGTCTCTGTCTGGGTCTCAGCTGCCCCCTCAATCTCTCAGGGGAAATGCACGGGTCAGCACGACCTCCACTCTGCCACAGCCCAGCTGACACGCCTCCAGTACACACACCAGCCTCTGACCGGTCAGCTGCGTCGCCATGGCAATCAGATCAGCTTTAAAAGTGTTTGTGTTGGGGAAAGAAGAGGACAACGCGTTAGCTGGTACCCCCTATACTTCAAGCAACTGCTTCCAAACTAGCAAGAACAGACCATTCTTGGCGACTAATTAGCATTCTTTACAGTACTAGCCCACGGCACACAGGACCATTGGTCCCATCCGTGATTAGCTCAGAGTTTGCTCAGAGACAACGCAATGAGGCAACTTTCCAGCCGTCAACCTCACGGTCCATCGCGGACAGTTTAATGTAACGGCAGTAGTGCGGGAATGCAAAGTGCTGCCGGTGCATTTAGCATTTTTCTGGGATCAGTTTAACGCAGTTTAATTGTAAAATAATACAGTAACATTACTTAAAATACAATTTTAACCACCTGCCCTTGTTCATAGTTGAGTGTCCATTTATAAGGCCCTGCATATTTGCTTTCATCAATACAGTTGGCTTCTGTTCTTTTTTTAAATAATTAATAGTTCCCGCTCTGCCTTGTGTTTAAGAAACTAAAATTATCTTTGAGTTGAACCCTCAACCCTCGTGATTGGCTCTATATGTACATTTAGGGCTGACAAACCTACTACTGGTAAGGACTGGGAGAGATGGCTGGCCATCTGGCATTCCTTACCTGGCCAATTACACATTACCCAGAGTCAGCTGTGGATATGAAGGGGCCCTTTCAAATGTGCCATTTATACTGTGGCCTGGCTATTGCCCTCTGATGTATTGCTATTTGCTTATGTATTAAATGAGATTAAAAATGAGTTTGAATACCACATTGCTACCATAGAAACATTGTGTAGCCGTTCTATTGAAATGCAATTTGCAACATGAATATATGGACTCAGACCTCCACAGCAGAACTGCAGAATTTAATACGTACAAAAGCACCCTGAAGGCAGAGCGATTCTTTTGTTAAAAAATCAGACAGCTCAGCTAAAAGTAAAATCAAAGAAAATTGAGAAATTTTTCAACAAGTAGCCAAACCCCTGCTTGGTGAATGCTCTGCTCTGTGTTTGGTAAAAATGCAAAAAGCTGTGTAAGTCGCTCCGGATAAGTGCGTCTGCTAAATGCCTGTAATGTTATGTTTACCTCACTGTAAAAGTTACTGTTCTGAGGGTACTCACAGGGCGTGGGAGGGGGCGCAGAAGGGGAGAAGCTCCCGTGGCACAGGATGGCCTCCCAGCTGTTGTTGTGTGGGTGGGGGTAGGGGCGCCAGTGGAGGTTTCCAGGGGAGCCAGGGAGAAAGAGCGCGTCTACCATGACACCATCAGTGAGGGCTGGAGCGAGAGAGCAGGAGGAGGAAGAGAAAGAAAGGCAGTGAGAGAGATAACGTAAGTGGCATTCAGAAGAGTGACAGGGAGAATGTGAACTGAAGAGAAAGGTTGAGAGAAGTTCTAAAGAACAGGAGGAAAGAGAGAGTTTGCATTAAAGAAGGGGGAGAGACTAAAAGCAAGGCTATTGAAGACAGAGAGAGAACAATTAATGCAGATTGCCCACTGGCACCATTCTACTCTAACACTGCTCTTGGCACGACAGAAGGACAGAGACATAAAACACATTGACAGAGACGGCCAGACAGCACAGTGATGCATTCTTCCCCCAGCCAGCTGGGTAATGGTGAAGCCATTGCATTTCAAAGTAATCCACTGTGGGAGAAACAGGATAGAGTCAAAAATACCTCTGACCTCTGACTTACATGCAATACATATTCAGGTCAAAAACAGCACAACATTAATTTTTTTTCATATTTGGTTTGGGTAAAGAGCAGAATTTCCCACATCTGGTTAAGGCAGTCATGTTGAAACAACCGCAGACAGGATAAGGCAAGAACGTGGTTTATTTCCAGTCAGGGATCAAAAGCCAGGTAATCAGAATTGAGACAGTACCAAATCAAAAGGCAGGAGAGTAGTCAGGAATCCAAAAATAAAAAAAACGGGAAATCACAGGCAAAGGTACAAAAACGGCAGGCAAAGGCAAAGTCAAAAAACAAACAAAAGTCGAAAACCACTAAAACAACAAAAGGCAAACAAACAGAATCAAAAGGCAAAAATCGAAGTCGGTAAACGGAAGGGTGTCTCAATAAATCTCTGGCTTTACAATTCACAGGCTCAGGAAATATGATCAACGTTCTGACGGAGAAGAAACAGAATTGTGGGTCTTATATACACATAGGAAAGGGAGGGGTAACAAACGACGTGAGGTTAACACATTAGGTAAACAATAATTAAATCACGAGAACATAACGAAAACATGGAAGGGACTCGGAAACACGCATAACAAACAACGGGCTCGAATAGGAGCGGAGTGTGCTCAGTAATCAAGAGAGGTGAAGTCTACGTACAAACAGCTGGAGCGAATTACAGAGATAGCTCAGGAGTTATTGACAAAAGGCTGAATGTGAGAACATTATAGGGGGAGATGCGACAAGGTGTAGCTGAAGAGAAGGATGATCCTATACCTCTGAGAGTAAGGGTGTAGTGTCCATCGTAGCAGTCTGCGGGTGCAAAGGTGTCCAGTTTCCCTCTGGGCAGGGTTTCCTGGAGATGGCCTGACTGCAGGCCCACGGCAGCGGTCTGCACCACCCTGCGCTGAGGGCAGAACTGCCGTGGTATGGTCTCGCTGGCTGCCCGGGTCAGGCCCAATGCAGACTTGTGGGGGGACCCAGGGCCGGTGGGGGAACCCAGGGCAGTGGTGAACGATGCGCTTGAGCTGCTGTCCTCTTCATCATCATCGTCGCTCTCATCCTCTTCAGTCTTATCCAGGAATTCCATTGAGGCATCCCACAGGCTGAAATCTTCTTCACATAAAAGGAGAGGGACAGAATTACTGTACTTAAATGTCAGCCGTCCACAGGAATGACCAAGTCTGTATGATTTCACCAAATTCAATAAGTACAATAATTTTACAGATTTAAGACTACACATTTCTACCTGTGTATTTATAACCTATTTGCTTTATCAAAATGAGTAATAAGCATTAAATTTGACATCATTAATATGAAGTAGGATAGTATCGGACCTTTAATCGTAATTCTCACAGTGAAAATGAACAGGATGATAATTGCCCCTTGACAATTTAGTCTGGGTCTCACCTCTGTCTGCATCCTCCTCTGGTTCAGTCTGCTGAGAGTGGAGAGGCAAGGCTAGTCTAGAGAGGCATGGAAAAAAATTAAGCAAAAAGAGAGCTAGAGACCTCAAAATCACATATGCACACATGCCGTACCTTGGAGAGATACATAAGTGTTTTTATTTGTGCGGTGTTATAAGTGTTTATGTTACATTTGTGGTATAGCTGAAGTATTTTCACGTACAATGCTGAAAAACTGTTTTAGAATATTTTATGTATTTAAACTGAAAAACAATTTTCTTCAAATACATATCCATCCCTTATGGAAATGTAATATACTGCAGTATATTTTAAACATATTGTGAAGATAATTTTGATATATTTACAATATACTGCAATATATTTACTATATTCTTTTTCCTTAAGGGATTACTTTGCAAATACTTTTAAAATACAAGTGTAATAACTTCAAGTGTTTTTCAAATGTGTGTGAACTGGATTTCAAGGATTAAAAGCTTGTTTAAAATCAGTTATCATTCTAACTGCTCACTCTCAATCTGTAACATGGCTTTCAAATTACGCTATATTCTGATTGCAAAAAGTGGTAAAAAGTTGTATTAAGTTTTTTGTAACGCTGACGGACGAAGCCAGGCACACCTTTTCCTGGGGGGTTCTGCTGCATAAAACAGTCTTCTCTCTGCTGACTTCCTACTGCCTAAAGTCCCCTGTCTGAAACATCAATCAGAGAGGCAACCGCTTTACAATACCAACCAATGCGCACGTCCAAGCTTCACACATTTCTCTCTCACCAAAGCAAATAGAGTCATAATGCAACATTGGTTTGCCTTACCGTACTCTGAGCCTGGGAGACCTGGGGCTGAGAGTGACGGAGGAGGGTGGAGATGGGTGGGTGACAGGCACTCTTGAGTAAGTAGAAGAGGTGGAAGCCGACTGAGCTGTCCAATTTGGGAGAGCCGAACAGCCCTCCTGCTGAGGGTGAGGAGGCAGGAATAAGGGGTGAGGCTCCTGAACGCACACAACCTGGCTGGATAAGCATATCCATAGGCTTCAAAAACCACATTAATTTCTAGTCATGTTCAAAAACCGTCTTTTAGTGATCCTGGCACAGAGGGCAAGAGCTGCGTGAGTGCAGCTGTATGTGACAAGGATATAAACATGCACCAAAGAGTGTGCATCTGCAACTGCGTTTAAATAGAAGAGACCCGTTAATTAAGCAATGTGCCTGTGTATGACTGAGGCCATGTGTGTGACATATGTGTAGAGCGGAGCAAACGGGTGGCCACGTGTGTATGGATGGGCAGGTACATGTGTGGGTAGATTGAATGAGTAGCTAATCGCACGTCAGAGTGAGAACATGTCTCTGCATGTCTCCTGCATGGTTGGATGCATGTGTGGGGCGGGTGTGTCCGTGGGCCCAACGGGATGAAGCTCCTTCACCTCTCCAGACCTGGCATGTGAAACGGCGCTGACAGTGGCCTGGACCGCGAACGTGCGGCTCTCTCTGTACTGCAGCTTCTCAGCCTCTCTCATAAGCTCCACCCCGGTCACCAGGCCTGGCTCCCCTGGGGAACACACCAACCATGACAGGTAACAGTGAGGACAATGCCCACATTCTCCATTACAGTGGTATGAAGCACCTGAGCAGTAGTACACCAGCCCAATGCAGGTACACAGGGTGTGGGTAGTGTAACCTTTCTTGCCGCTTCTAATCTGTGCTGAATAAAAATCTAAAAGATAGGTAGTGGTCTGCAGATAAGTTGTTACCATTTCTGTCCCTCATGTACTTCTCCAGAGAGACAGGGAGAGGTGGACAGGTGAAAAATCCACCAATTACAGCCCTGCCAAGCACCCGGTTTTCATCCACTGTCTGCAGCCACTGGATGAACTGCCTGACAGGGCGGAGCCGTCTGTAGGGCATAGTTGAGTGATGGCCCGAACCTGAGGGTAGAACAGCAGAATCAGTGTCAGTATCATGTATTCCCGACAGCTACGCATAGCAACAAAGCAAATAATGCGCGCTGTCGTTTTTCATTCAGTCAACGCATTTAAACGAATTTAAGCTACTGTCGTTTAAAAATCTATAGAAAATGTGTTCGCGTAAGCTCTCCATTTTGTTATCCGTCTTCGGAAATGATCAACTATTCAACATATGCGGAGTGTGTGGACTTCCCTCGGGAGCCTATAAGGCTATAACCAACTACAAGTGTAAAACTAGTGTTTTGATTGGCGGTAGATTAATCTGACAACGATTGCCTGCTTGGTCACGCACAGCGAATAAATTAGCTAAATGATAATCTTCAATCTTTGTTATAGCTAATAAGAAGAGCCAGCTTGCCTCCTAAAAAATGGCCAGGTAACCTTAAAGATCTCGTCTTTCTTCCATGTAAATGTATAGGCTAAATTAGATGGGGGGAGAATGGTGAAACTGTTATGATAATAGGCCTACAGTAACCAACGCAAATTTTACGGTGCAGCTTTATGAAACACGCCTAGGAGCGTAACTAACTCATACGTAAAGTTTGCGATCTTCATTACAGAATGAAACTCCTAAATATCCCAATCACAGAGCAGAGGTTAAACAACTTTTTTGACATAACGTTAAACTGATAATTTATCCTCTCCTTTCGCGTTCTTTTTCATTATTTTCCGGTGTCTTATTTTCTTTCACGTCTGATATTTTTAAGCACTTGCATTGATCAAGCCAATTACATTTATCATTTACAGAATTATACAATTCTGACTGTTTTATTGGATGCTCTGCCACTTGTGCAGGCATAAATATAGCAGATAAATATTTCCCATGATATGACAAAGAAATATGAATGAAAAACAAATGCTTTATACTTTATCAATATTATGTCACTGAATCCATTTTAGGGGACCACCCGTAGTAATAGTAATAGTTGGTCCTTTCATAGCCTGGGAGCAAATAATATTTAAGGAATCGATGAAGAACCGGATCGATCAGCAGAATCGATAATGGCATCGGTATCAATAAAATCTAACGATTCCCATCCCTACCCATGCATGGGCAAATGTGTTTCCTGGGTCCAACTGACTCACAGTTTGACCTGGTCCTTTTCCAACAGCCTTGGCTTTAAGATTAAAGTTTCAGTGGATATTGGCAGAGGAACACATGACTGTAATCCCCAGTTTACATTGTCACACTGACATTAAAAGTGTCAAACCCTGTTTCAGAGGCTAGTCTGTCTGCGACAGGGCTATAATTTACGTATACAAAGGATTGATTGATCCCTTTTCCCGCCCCAAAACCACCTACAGTGCATAACTTCCTTAAAAAAAAAGCCTTGTGAGATGAGAGAACTCATTGAAAAGGCAAAGGCCTTTTTTCAACAAAAAATTCCACACTCAGGAATTAGAAACCAAACGGCCACAAATGTGGACAAAGTAGAAGAATCCTTACCCAGATGGACATGAAATGTTTTTTCACGTAACCTTAAGCTCAAATGTATATGTATAATATACTAGGAATATGCACAACAATGACTACACATTGATTTCACCCATTTAGACAATCACAATATACAAGTAGTTATTCAGTTCTATGATATACAATTAATTGTGTTGTGTTGTGCACTATAACAACTGGCATCTATGTAAATTCAATAAATGCAACATTAGCCTGATACTGTATAATTAATTACAATACAATACTAAGTTGAAGTACAACACACTTTTTAAAGGTGTCATATTTCATATAACAGATTTGTAATGCTAATACTGTGGGTTTTACCTGTGCAGTACATCTGTGTGAGGCTCGTATTGGTCAGATACTGGAAAGTTGTGGCCCTGTCAGGATTGACCCTCATCAATTGGACATTTGTGCATACCAGTATTGCCACTGCAGGGAAAAATGGAAGAAAGAAGATGAACTAAAACAGGTAAAAGGTAAGCCAGGAAGCATTCAGCCTGGGAATCACACACTAATAACTAAGAAGTCACAGAAAATCTAAATATTAAAGGCCCACACACATTGCCATTCTCTTCCTGGTTTTAGTATCTGAAACGCCTACAAAACGTTTGCAAAGAGCAGTGACGTAGCTTTGGTGAAAAGTCCCAAACCCTGCCCCCTGTCTGCATACATTCGGATTGCGACTCCGACATATTATACAAAAACATACAGTACCGGTCAAAAGTTTGGACACACCGACTCATAGCTTTTCCACATTTTAGAATAGTAAACACATCAAAACTATGAGATAACGCGAATGAAATTATGCAAATACCAAAAAAGTGTTATATTTTAGCTTCTTCAAAGTTTGCCTTGATAAAGGCTTTGCACATTCATGCCATTCTCTCCACCAACTTCTGTGGTAAACGGGTATTCCACAGATAAACAGCTGATGCTATCATGACTCTGTATAAAAGGATATCAAAAGACTCTTGATATCTTATGTCCAGGCACTCTTAGAAGCGATACTATAACCTCTCTGCATTTGAATGGATCTATATGGGAATTGGGAAGTGGGACTAGATTAAGCTGTAAATTACATGGGAATAGTATGGAACCCATGGTTGGCTAAATGGCTGTAAGTCATCAAGGGTCTTAGGTATCAAACGAGCCTTAAACCATCACTGCTGCCAGATATGCAGTAGATATGGATGGATCACTTGAAGGATTGTTTCTCCTGACTTATTTTTCCATAGAGTTCCGTAGGAAAATGTTGGTCATGAGAGCATCACCTGTTTACCCGTGGAATACCTGTTTACCACAGAGGTTGGTGGAGAGAATGGCAAGAATGTGCAATGCCGTTACCAAGGTAAAAGGTGGCTACTTTGAAAAATCTAAAATATAAGACTCTTTGGATTTGTTTAACACTTTTTTGGTCTTTGCATAATTTTATTCATGTTATCTCATAGTTTGATGTCTTTGCTATTCTAAAATGTGGAAAACAGTAAAAATAACGGAAAAAAACCTTCTATGAGTAAGTGTACTGTACGTCATATCAATTGTTTTACCAAGAACTCGGAAAATTTTTAATTTAAACCCTAAAATATGCTTACGTTGACCAAAATTTCAATTTTTTTACTTTAACCAGTATGGAAATGGAAAAGACAAAAACTCTGTGTGTGGGCCTTTAAATGCAATGATCATGCATAGCGTGATATTTCACCTACTGGAAAACATTGCTCTGTTAATGCCGTGGGGTTTTGTTTTTTAAATGCAGTGTGTTGGATGAATGGTCTTACTTGGATGTATGTTAGAGTGCATCTCTGGTTGGGAAGTGGAGAAAAGTTTCACCATGACGGGCTGTTCTGTGGTCCCATCCTCCAATTGAAGCCACCGGTATTCCCATAATTCCACCCCTTGGGTGTCTGTACAAAGACAAAATAGCAGATAATTATTTTCTTAATTGTTACTTTCTCCAGTTATTTTAATTCCTTCCTCGCTCTGAACTCAATAATGCATTAATTTCTTTTTTATCACTATCTCCATGTCTCACCCTTGTTCCTGGTGCGTTCTGGTCGACCAACAAACACCACTAGACCAATGACATCGCAAGTGCTCCCCACAGGGCAGGTAAAAATCTCCTTCCTATTAAAACAAACAAGAGCTCTTTTAATCTCTCTCTTAATCTCTCTTTTAATTATTAATAATCACAAGAACAATAATGACTCATTTGATTATATTGCAGATAGGAGTGAAAAGGAGAGATGTACCATGCCCGCAGTAGAAGGTTTAAGGGGTTCAATAGTACCGATTCTTGAATATGCAGTAGACGGTGTTAATAGAGATTGACCTGCCTGCAGCAAAAGGTGTAAGTGGTGTGATTAGTACAGATTCTTGAATCTGCACTAAGTGGTGTAAGTAGAGACTTACTTACCCGCAGTAGAAGGTGTAAGTGGTGTGATTAGTACAGATTCTTGAATCTGCACTAAGTGGTGTAAGTGGTGTGATTAGTACAGATTCTTGAATCTGCACTAAGTGGTGTAAGTAGAGACTTACTTACCCGCAGTAGAAGGTGTAAGTGGCGTGATTAGTACAGATTCTTGAATCTGCACTAGGTGGTGTAAGTACATACTTACCCGCAGTAGAAGGTGTAAGGAGCGTGAGGCAGATGCCACTGTGGAAGGACATCGGTCTTTGGGATTAAGGAGATGGCAGCTGAAGGATTCCTGGAGTTCAGGCTGATCTCTGTGGTTTAGGGAGCCAAGGAGAGAGTTTAGAATTCTGACAACAAAGAACAAACAGCACCATTACATCATTAAAATTTGTTTTACACAAGTTTTTAGGAAATCCTGTGGGATAATTAACCTCCCAAGCCCATAACATAAACACTCAGCATACTATGTCAAAACATTTAAAAAGAACATTCATGACAGAAACCTTCAATGAAGATCCTTGAGAGAAATAAGAAATAGAAATTGTGATGAATCAATCAGTTTGGATTGACATGCATCAATTCTATATTGCTCTATATGAAGATACCACTTCTCATTGTAAATACCAAAACTTCTCAACAACTACATAATCTTTTAATAACATTTATAGAATAACAGCAGCACCACTTTTACAGTCTTGTTTAAGTATGTAACTGTTGGATGTCAGGGCAGTCTGCTATAACTACTGGGACATTGAACAAATAAATGAAAAAAGACTTCCATTATTAATGGCTGTAACCCCTTATTTTAAACATGAAAAATGTTGGCTATTGTTTATGCTTAATTTTTTTTGCTGAATTGGCTAAGCTACCAACACCCCAAATTCTCCATTGCATTGTACTGAGTGCCAATGACAGGAGCAGTTGTACCAATGTCATCCTTCGGCTTCACTCCTGTCCTGCTGTTGTAGCTCTCCTTCACTCTGTAGCGGGCCAGCCTCAGGGTGGACCCAGGGTGTACAAAGCGATACCAGTCCATGCAAAGGGTGTTCCACAGAACCATAGTAGCTTGACCGGATCTGTCTGCCACCTCAAACATTGCCTGAGAGGGAGAGTTTGAGTAAGAGGGGACGGGGAGAGCAGCACAAGTGGGATGGAGGCAGAGAGGGGCACACAATCCATACGAAAAACATTTACATCTAAAATTGAAAGAAATGCAACCATTCATACAATCAAATCAAAAATCCAGAAACAAATTCAGACGGGTATAAGGGACCTTGTAGGGGCATTCGCAGTTACGTTCAGCCTTTCCATAATAGAACAGTCGAGACTTCTGAAGAATCCGGACGATGAGAATCCCATTGATGACCCGAGACCTAGACAGGAACGCCTGTTTGACCTCTCGTAGGGCGACTGTAGGCTGCAGGTCTGTCACAGAGACGAGAAGGTGGGCTGGTATTACTCTAAGCAGGGCACGATCACTTTATTGTGCCAGTTTGGCAGTCAGCAGCAATGGTGGGAATTATTTAAAAAGCACTACGTGGTAGGAGAGGTGTAGATGATCAGATGGGACTTTTGTATGGCTAAATAATAAATGGGATGTGGCACAAACTAATAGCGAGGCAGCGTATGTTTACATTAGTGTTTGACATGATGAGACAAGCTTGGTATTTCATTTTGATCCCAACTGAAGCCAAACGCCTCCTTACCACAGGCGAACGGCACAAATATTACCTACTGGAGTGCGAGCTAACTTTGCTAACGTTAGTTTATAAAAAGATATATTTTTTTTTTTTTTTTTTTTTGTTATACTGACTGCTGCTGACTTGACTTCTTCCTTCCTCAGAGAGACATCATCATGTTGTGATGTTGTGTGTACGTATGGTATGGGGGGTGGTAGTAGGGGTAGTCCTCCCACCTGTATGGAAGGAGAGGAAGCAGGAAGTAGAGTAGTAAAAACTGTCAGGTATAAAAAAAAAAAATGCGTTTTTTTTATAATGAACAATATAAAAAAGTTCTAGTAGTTAGACGAAAAAACTTTTGGATTATATTTGCTAACGTTAGTTATCATGCCACATATCTATAGACAAACCTTCAGTATCTTCGCCAGAGTCTGATTCTGAATTGGCTATGGGCTTTATTGGGGCAGTGTCTTTCCACATTTCACCATAATAATCCTGGTTATTCCACATAGGAAGGTATGAGCTTCTCCTGGCCCGCAATGGTAGTAGACTGGGCCGGTCGTCTCCCTCCAGCCCGAACCACGGAAGAACATCTATGTCAATGCCACAGAATGTCTTGAGACCAGCATCAAAACCGGCCTCCACATCCACCTCCAAATTCATCACCCGATAGGTAGGACAGCTGTCTCCCTCATTTCTTCCCTCCAGCCCAATAAAGCGAGAGAAGGTGACATTTCTGAGCTGGCAACCGCACCGTAGTTCGTTCCTCTCGACTAATGGGTTCAAGCTCGGGTGAATGGTAACACGCAGTTTACAGTCGCCGTCGCTCACAGTGGCATCGTAAAGGCTGTCTGAGGCGTGAATAGCGTCCGGAAAAAATATTCCAAACCCCAAGTCTTTAGCATAGCGGTCAATAGATAATAAATATAGCGGCTCCCTACATGTTTTGGCACTTTCAGAATGAGAGCGGCTTGTGTCTGGCCAAGAGAAAGTGCGTTGCAAGACACATCCTGGACGGCCTGCAACTATAACGGCCATTTTGTCCAAAATAATAACAATGCGAGGCACTGTGGGAGTGCACGTACCGCCACCGTCAGTTCCGCGTTTTGCGCGTAACGTTAATGCGCTCTCCATTCAGCGGATGATCTGTGCTGTCGCTACAGGCTTTTTATGACCTAAACAGACATATACAGTTTTAAATCTTCTTTGAAATATTAAGAAAAAAATTCGTTATTTTAAATGATTTGAACGAAAATATTTCAACAGTGTGGGTTACAATAATCTGTATTTTAGCATAGGCTACTTATCTTATTATTATCCGGAATTCAATAGGTTTAACCTGCGTGTAGCATACTTGTTAACCTTTCTGTTCTTAATTTGGAACCCTCCTTAAACATCGCGAGATAATTGGACAAATCATTAACTGTGTGGCAACTACTGAATGTATTTCAGTTTTTTTTATTTTATATATTGCACCAATTTATGCATAATTTCAATAATTAGTTTTAGCAAGATTTGCTTCAAATACTTTAAATTATTTTTGTGAACCAATGTCCATAATATTTTATATTAAAACAAATATCTGCTTTAGTTTTATTTATATACTGAATAGCTGAAATTCACAAGTAAAAATTAAAATAGCCTATACATATTTCTCCCGTCTGTACGAATATGTATGTATTTATTGCACTTCCTGATATAGTTCAAAGTAGGCCATTAATACCGCTCAAAATATGTATAGTGTGGCATTTCCAGAAACAACAAAAACAGTTGAAAACAAAAAAGTTGTTGAATAGGAAACTTTCTACAGAAATATCTCATGCTCAGTTTGCTGCGGATTTTATCTGGGTTTGACTAAGAAGCATACCATGGTTAAGATATCTGGGAGTGACAACACTGAACAAGGTACAGTCAAGCCGGAAAGTCTGCACACCTCTTTCACCTTCTCCACGTTTGATTACGTTACAGACATATTCTACAATAGATTTAGTTCATTTTGTGTCTCAAAATTCTGCATAAAATAGCCCATAATGACAAAGTGAAAACAGGTTTAGACATTTGTGCTAATTTATTAAAAATCTAAATGTAAAATATCATATGGACACAAGAGTGCACACCCTTTTATATGACACCCAAAAGTGAGCTGAGGTGCATTTTTTGTTTCCACTGATACTGCTTGAGATGTTTCTACAACTTCATTGGAGTCCACCTGTGATAAATGCAATTGATTGGACATGATTGGGGATTGCCAACACCTGCCTATATAAGGTCCCACAGTTGACAGTGCATGTCAGAGCAAACTCCAAGTCATGGGGTCAAAGGAATTATCTGCAGACCTCAGAAACAGGATTATGTCAAGGCATAGATCTGGAGAAGGGTACAGTAAAATCTACAGGTCCCAAAGAGCACAGTGGCCACCATCATTCGTAAATGGAAAAGGTTTGGAACTACCAAGGTGAAAGGGGTGTGCAGACTTTCGGGCTTGACTGTATGTGCTTCAGTTTTGTAACTGGGGTTAGGGTCAATTCCATTTCAATTAATTCAGTTCAGAAAATTAATTGAAACTCAATGGGAATGTAAAATATTTTGGTATAAACTAAATGAGCTTGTCTGGTGTAAAATCATGTGCATTGTTAGCTAGCTAAATGACCAAATGATATTAAGCAAATGAGGTGGATCACTGGCTTTTAAGGGAAAACAGAGAAATCTGTCCACATATTTTATGAGTGCTTCTCCTGATTCAACAAACAAGCAAATCATGGTCTTCTGTCGAAACCTTTATTTGGTGAGTCAGGTGTTTTAGTGCTGAGAGAACAAAATCAGCGCATCTCCCTTATTCTGGGTGTGTCCACTGTATAAATTTGAAAAAAAATGTAAGAATTAAAATGATATGATGTAGTCACCAGATTGATCCATAAAAAATTTAAAGACTGTCGTTGTACTCTAGGGCAAGGTGTTTAACCTGAATTTCTTCAGTAATACGTTCAGCTTAAGAATAGCAGAAGGGAGGAGCGCTGCTTGGCTGTCTGCAGTGAAGGTTATAGGTGCTCTTTGCCTGGGTTCCATCAAAGTATTTCCAATGAAAGTCAAGGCACTCTTTCATAAAAAATAAAAAGCCTTTATTATGTTAGCATATTCATACAGGACAGTTAAGAGTTCTAGCACACTAACACGTTTCGGCGTTCGCCTTCATCAGAGTGTGTTTCAGGTAGGGGAAAGGGTAGGAGCCATATGCAAATGTCATTAATTAAACAGGTCCGTGTTTTTAAAGTGACAAGCACCCAAAATAAACACACAACCTATACATACTGGAGGGAGTAGAAAGGAGTAAAAGAAGATGAAAAAGAAGGAGAGAAAGGGAAGGAGAGAAAGAATGAATGTGTGTGTAAATATATATGCATGTATATAGTACAAAAATCTTTTTTAACACAACACAATTCCAAAGATATAGTAAATCCAATGTATATAAGTGTATAGTCCCAAAGTTTGTCTTGACAAAAGGCCCTTTTGTGGACGCATTGAGTACATACTCTTCTTCCCAAGTCAAAGGTACTGCCATGGGAGCCTGTTTTGCCCCAAATTATGCCAACCTCTTCCTAGGACTTTGGGAAGAAGAGTATGTACTCAATGCATCCACAAATGCATTTTTTACAACATCAGGTGGTACACTAGATATATAGATGATGTCTGCTTGTTCTTTGATGGATCACAAACAGAGTTGCACAAATTCCATGACTATATAAACAACACCAACAAAAATATAAAACTAAGCTTGGAGTACAGTCAGAACAAAATGAATTTCCTGGATCTTACCATCCACACAGATGAACTCTCCATACCTCCATGTTCTGAAAAAGCACAGACCAGAACACCATTCTACACAGTGACAGTTTTCACCCAAACTGGCTCAAAGACTCTGGATCAGGCCTTCATCCTTGACAGGGGTAGACAAGTGAGGGGGGTTGGACTTATCCCTCGAGCTGAGCAGGCTGCCTTGGTAAAAGGAGCTGAATGAGTTGCGGGAGCGCACAGAGGCGGCAAAAGCAGCCTTGCGAAAGGTTTCCCCGGAGAAGTAGTAGAGTAGAGGGTTGAAGCAACTGTTGAAGGTAGCCAGACAAAGCGTCATGACCAGGATCTTCTGCAGGAGCTCCGTTAGCCAGCAGTCCTGAGGCTTGCTGCTGTCCTGCAAGACCACTGCGTGGAGGTGGGCTGTACGAGCCACGTGATAGGGCAAGAAACAAAGGAGGAAGGTGGTCAGGACCACGGCAACCAGGTGCACTGACCGCTGTCGTCTCCCCTGTGTCCGTCTTAATTTCCTTCCCCGGGTGGTCAGCCTGTGGATGATACAGCTGTAGCAGGCCAGGATGGTCAGGAAGGGCAGGAGGAAGCCAAAGACCAGCCCCACATAGTTCAGGACCAGAATCAGCTTCCAGGCTTTGTGTCCTCTGGGTTCGAAGCAGCGGGTCTTTCCCAGACGCTGGTGAGTCCCAGAGAAGAGGAATGGCGTGGAGGAAACGGCCACAAACACCCAGATCCCCAAGCAAACCCAACAGGCCCGCCGGACAGTGGCAAGGGTCTTGTTGTGCATTGGGCGCAGCACAGCCAAATATCTGAGCACGCTAAGCCCAGTGAGGAACAGCACACTGGTGTAGAGGTTTAGGTAGAAGGAGAAGACACACCAGCGACACAGCCAGTCCGGAAAGTCCCACTGGCCGCCCCGCAGGTAGTACACCAGGCGGAAAGGGAGGGTCAAGGAGAAACTTGCATCCGAAAATGACAGGTTAATCATGAAGACAGTGCTGGCAGACTTCTTAGGTATGAAGCAGAAGAAGATTAACAGGGCCAGTGAGTTGCAGAAAAGGCCAACAGGGCAGATTAAGCAATATGTGATGGTGTAGGCTAGGTACTTGAATCGGTCATCGTTTCCACATGTTTGATTAATTGAGGAGGCTGTCATCCCAGGTAGGTAGGAGATATTGGGAAGATGCAAAGGGTCTGCGGCCAGCCAAAGAGCTAAAGAGATGGAAAATTTTAAGAACACATACATTGTGAGTGTACATACCATAAAGGACATTGGAAAAAGTCTCAACAAGTGAAACGCTGGTATTCATTTTTAAATATGCATTATTTTCTGCTCTAAAAAGCACTCTAGATCATAAGGTAATCAATTTGCCCATGATGAGCACAACAAATGGCTGTAATATTGGTTCAGATTAAAAGGAAAGCATCTATTTGTGCACAATATGCACTGTTATTTAAAAGATAAGAACAACCCTGTTGAATATCACTAAATTGCAGGACACCTCAGTTCTCTCCAGTTACAAAGTGACTTATTGTATGACACATATGCCACTTTATAATGACATATAACTGCATTAGCATACAAATATTGACTTTGGATTTTTCTATTTTTCATGATCATAATTTTAAAGTTGTATTTTAATACACAGCCACGGTATAATCATACCAAAATTGCCCGTTTAAAATAATAACACTGAAAAACGGACTAAATGACCTGCAAAAAAAAAAGAAAATTATAATAAAAATAAAAACACTAGAACAAGGAAATAATGGATATTGTGTAGTCCTATGGCACCCATTAATGAATAAAAAACTCAGCTACAATGAAGCCCATTGTCTTAAGCTTCGGTTCATTCATGCAAATCAACGAGAGATATAAAAAAAACACCCTAACTGGGGAGAAAAAATATATAAATAAAAATGTACTCATAATTGAACTGAATGGAATGAACATTCAGATTGTGGATGTGTATTTTCTTTTTTTCTGTGTTTAATGAAGTTTAAAAAAAAAATATATATATATATTGTTGTATGGCTAACAATAAAAAAGATTAAGAAATAAATTCTGGATTGTTTTTGGTCTTCACCATAAAAACACAAGTGGAATTAACTAAATTATTTTTTTGTCCAAAACAAAAACACACACTATATGGCCAACAGTATCTGGACACGCCTTGGTCTGGGGCTGTTTTTCATGGTTCGGGCTAGGCCCCTTAGTTCTAGTAAAGGCAAATCTTAACACTACAGCATACAATGACGTTCTAGAATATTCTGTGCTTCAAACTTTGCAGCAACAGTTTGGGGAAGGTCTTTTCCCGTTTCAGAATGACAATGCCTCCCCTTCGACAAAGGAAAGTCCATAGACAAATGGTTTGTCGAGATCGGTGTGAAAGAACTTGACTGGCCTGCACAGAGTCCTGACCTCAACCCCATCAAACAGCTTTGGGATCAATTGGAAAGCTGACTGCGAGCCAGGCCTAATCACCCAACATCAGTGCCTGACCTCACTAATGTTCTTTTGGCAGAATGGAAGCAAATACATGCAGACATTTTCCAACATCTAGTGGAAAGCCTTTCCAGGAGAGTGGAGGCAGTTATAGCAGCAAAGGGGGGCCAACTCTATATTAATGCCCAATTTTGGATGAGCAGGTATCCATATACTTATGGCCATGTAGTGTACACAAAAGGTTGACAAAAACATCTGAAAACCTCTGATTTGAAGAGTTTGTTTATGTCCCTGAATATTTAAATAAAGTAATTAGAAATATGTCAATCTACCATGAACTATAAGCTTATTCTACTCACCTGTCATTTCCTCAAATATGTAGCTCCATGATGAGTCGAATGGGAAACAAACTCGATACAACCAGGCTGCTGAAATAAACTTTCAAGCTTATAACTGTATAAAAAACCTCTCGCGTTTAATAACTTAGTTTTAGAGGAACACTAACCTTACTAAACTAGCTCCACCAATTGCCATTGTATTATATGCAGTCATATCCCCTTCAGACTCACCCTAGAGGTTTCCGTTAAGGTACTGTGCATTCTGACCATTTTCATCAGACAAAGAAACTGGAGCCCAGCCTTCGTGATGACGATATGCAAATACTGCAAGAGGGAGAAATGGACATAACAATAATATAATGTAGGCTATGCCCGTCTCCCTACCATACCTTGCATTTCAGTCATCCCCAGAAAGTAGTTTTCAAAACTCGTGCACTTTCCTCCCTCTTCCAGGTTGTTAATTTTGAAACATCTTCACATTCTCCTAAAATTGTCTCTGCCTCACGGGCAAGAAACAAGCTTGAACATGCGAGGCTACTCGTGCTTACCTTGAATTCCTTTCCAATGCCTCAATTCCTGTGAACTGTAGTTACACACACACTTAATGGGTGCAGGCACTGTAACAATTTAGTCACTGGATAAATTGCCAGGCTGAAAACCAAACTATTTATTTGCTTATAACATAATGAAGTACTGATTACAAGTACTGGGGGGTACAGTACGAAGCAGGATTATGGAGTTAGATGGATAACTGCACTGAGTAGAACCCGGAACCCTGCCAAATCTGGAACAAGGACTAAAAAGAGCTTTTCCGGGTATTACTTAATGCAGTTATGCAGATAACTCGCTAATCCTGCTTCAAAGTATACCGTAGTATACCTACCCCCCACCACTTGTCATTCTTACATACATGACATTTGTAAGCTTTTAGTAGCTCAACAAAATGTACAGGATATATGATGGTCATTGATCTGCAACATTTCATGCCTTTACTCAATAGTCCCTTCAATTCATTATCGTCTGGAATGGGATGGTGTTCAACAGAACACCGGAAAGGAATAGGAAGCCCGCAACCTAACAAAACATCCACGGTAACAGCAAATGGGTGCCTACAGGCCTCAAACACAATGTTTGTTCTGTCTTTTGTAATGGAAAGCATATTACATTGAAGGATGAAACGCCTCATCACTGGCTTCTATAACAAGTTTTTGTCAATATCTAAAATAAAACAATGTTCTCTTCTGATCTCATCTGGCATGGCAAAAATGGTCAGGTTGAATAAGAGCTGAAAAGAGGTCAGACTGCCAAAGGGAACAACAAAGAGGGAAACCAGGGTAAGAAACTTAAAATAGGCCAAGTGTTGGAACAGAAAAAAGCATAAAGAAATAAGATGTACATAAACACAAAAAAGATGACAAATAAAAAATTAGATAGTGAGAAGTATATTCACTGGTTTCATATCCTTGTAATAACCACAACACCAGATATTACAGACTTTGATTTATTTATACTGGGGGGGGGGGGGGGTCAATCTCACAGTACAAAACTGGTTAATTAAACTGAGTGCCATCTGTGACATTTGGAACTCTAACACTGGGCCTTTACTTCTAAGACCCTGTTGTTACAGAGTTGGAGGGTGAGAATAGGTGTGTGGTACGCAAATTACAGTAAGAAAATAATGAAAAGTATAAAATATGTAATTAAAAGAAGTCCACGTCCTCTGGGGCATCCAGGTCACGGTATTCAATTATGTTACGAGGATCTCCCCGGAACATTCTATAAAAAGAAAAGGGGGGGGGAGAGAGAGAGAGAGAGAGAGAGAGAGAGAGAGAGGAGTGCGCACATTATTTCTATTGGATTGATTTCTCAGGGTCAATGCATCAAAGGATCCACATATGCACTCGTACACACAGCAGCTTGGCACTGTTCCAAGTGTTTTGTTGCACACATCCCACCCTATTCAAGCTCTCATGCAGTCAGGAGAAATGGGGGAGCAAAGGGTCATTGTTGTTTACCTGTTTCGGGGTTTTCCAGGGTAGCCTCCATGACCTCGGAAATTGTCATAATTACCCCTGCCTCCACCAAATTGGTTGGGAGGGTAAGGAATGCCTCCTGGTGGACAGAAGAAGAATAGGAATAGAACTTTAGCCCAGGGGCTCAATTTTAGCTTAGCAGCAACAATTTCTCTGAAGTTTTGTTGCAATGTTAGAAGTTACATGACTGACAATACAAATACATTCTTACACACACGATTGAAACATGCACATCCCCGTGTTATACCGGCAGTTAAAAACCAATGGATAAATTCAGCAATATGGGGTTGAGATAAGAGGGTGGGGAGTACATGTGTGCAAATAATTTTAAACTTTAAATAAAACTTTTATTCATGTTTTATTATGATATAATGCACTGCTTTTCTATGAGCTTTAACTGGTAGACTGAAGCCTGCTAGAGCAATAGCACTTCTCACCAATTCACAAGCCTTTTCTTTTAAAACATTGTAGGCAACTGGAATATTTCTTTGGGGAACAGTGGAACCACATGAACATGAAGGTTTTCTCCAAATTTCAATGCTTTTAAAGGCGCTGCTTCCTTTGATAAGGGCCATCAAAGTTAAGGCACTTTTTTCACAAATCTCTCGTCGACAGTTTCAAACGCAAAAATGCATATTCGCTTCATGCCAGTTTTAGGTATGTGCATTCCATTTTGTACCCCACCCCCCACCCACCCACACTGGTAGGTAGAGGGTACAAATAATGCATTGTACACATCTGATCAGCTCAGAGTGCTGAAATACAATGGTTTCCTAATGTTTGTAGATGAGGAATTGCAGGCGGTAGGCGAGAGTGGCGGGAAAGCATTTAATTCTCTATTGATATAGTACTTTGATGCCAGGCACTCTGCTTTGTATTTACTGACCTACAGACCAGATATTGATACAGCCAGAGATGGGGGAAGTCAATGTACATCACACAACACTCTTACCACCAAATCCCAAAACTGGGGGGCGGGGCTGTCCAAATCCCAGAAGTCCCTGAGGCGACTGATGCGGGTAGGGCAATCCAGGACCATGCACACCTAGAAGGAAATCTGGGGTGTTAAATAGCAGTTGTAGATGTACAGCCATGATTGATTGCAGATGTTTATTTTGTGTACGTTTTGTTTGAGAATGACAAAAGATATTCTGTTTATTTGAATCATTGCCGATCCCTGATGCTCAATGACTGAATGGCTGGGTGTGTATACATGATTTTGCAGACCTGGTTCATGTGAAGTGTAAGGGCTGCTGCCCTTGTAACTGCACGTATTAATGAAACTGGGCTCACCTGGTCCAGGGGTGGGGGGAGGCGGGGCCTTGGCTTCGGGCAGGGCAGGCCTCTTGGCATCCAAGAGGAACTTATTGAAGAAGATCACTTCCTTCTTCACCTCTTCTATCTTGTCCCCATGCTTGTTCAAGATGTGTTTATGCACAAACTCGGGACCCTAGAGAGGGGTGGGAAGACTTTCCAATGAACCTTGAAATTTGAAACGCTGGTACTGACATTTTTACAATAGAATCACAACTGCAGGGTATTGCAGACTTACACCACACACCCACACGCATACCTTGAATTTCTTGCCACTCAGAGGACAAAGCCATTTGTCTTTGCCAAGCTCCTGGGTGTTGGCAGATAGAAACTTCTCCACTTCCTGATCGGGGTCCTTTCGGCCCATCTTATTGGCCTCTTCCTCAGACAGAGTTTCCTTAACGGTGAACAGCGAACTCAGCTTCTCTTCAAACGTCTTCTGCCACTCTGCAACTGAGAATAAAAGGTGGGGGGTTAGGCTTCCTCGGTCACATGGCAAGTTGGTAAGAAGTGAGTCTTCTGTGTATGTGTTTGGGCTACTGGCAGTGGCGTTATGAGAAATGTGTGTGTGTGTGTGTGTGTGTGCGCGTGAGAGAGAGAGAGAGATATGGCTCTGCTCACCCTCTCCATGGGTGATGCGGTTAGGAGGGATGGGACCGCGAACGTGGATGATTCCACAGCGGTTGGGCATCTCGTCCTCATTAGGGTATTCACAGGTGTTGTAGTAATCGATGGAGTGGACAAGCCGCAAGTAGAGCAGCAAGCGGTCCAGAACCTGGAGGGGGAGGAGATGGAGAGAAAGATGGGGAGAAAGAGAAAAAGGGATACTGCTCACCGTACAAGGAAGATTGTGGCTTGCGCTGCACCTGAACGGTTCTTCACTAAACAATCAATGCTTCATATTGGGCAACTTAGTTAAAAATTCCCCAACTAAACAGCAGAGATGCAGTGTACGACTGGCACAACCGGTCAGGAATGTGGCCTGAAGACGACTGAAAAAATGCAGGATTTAATTTTATTGTTTATCGCAACTTTTCCCAATTTGCAATAATCTTGGCACATTTCTCATGACCAAGTGGTATGTAAATCCGCATGGCAGACCTTGACCAGCTTGTCGTCCCTCTCCACGGTGACCTCGGTGGGGCTGCCCTCCTTGCTGCCATCTTCAGCATCGATGCCACTAGCATTGCCCAGCAGCTCCTCTTCCTCAGCACTGACCTCCTCAATCAGGTAATCTGTGATGTTCTTTAGAATGGGGTTCTGAGCTGGCAGCTGTGAGGAGGGAGGGACAGAGTGCGTGTGAGAGTGAGGGAGAGATTTACAGAAAAATCCAGCTGGGTGTGGAAGCAGCAAACTGAAAGCAGAGAAGAGTAAGCAGGTTAGGAGCGTCAGGAGTGCACACCTCCGAAGCCGCTGCCTCGGACCTCTGCTTCTGGCCCCACAGCCTCTCCCGCTCATCCAGTGCGTGAATCAGCTTTGCCGCTAACTTGATGTCGTTCCGCAGGACTTGTTTGTGCTGGGTGATCCCATTCACGTTGCGCACCCTCCGAACCAGGTCCCGGTTCACCCCGGGGGCCAGCTCACAGTCCCGCAGCTGAGCAGTACAAAAAAAAAAAGTGGGAAATCACATTTATGCAGTCAGAGATGGCAAGGATATACAAACGGTTAAGTACTTAAATTGTCACTAGGCTTTAAAAACTCCTTCCTTGTTCAAACACTGATTTAAAGAGACTTGGGAATCTGACATTTTGCAGGACATAATCGCGTGATTTGTAGAACCGAAGCTGAAAAGGGAAAGAGATGGAGAGAGGGGAGCAGGGAGGAGAGGGAAAATGGCTGCATCCACCCTGGGAGGGACCCGCAGGGAGTGGTTTCGCTGAGTTCACAGAGTGTGTGTCAGCTGACGAGGTGAACAGTAACAAGGGAGAGCACGAGAGTTTCACAATATTCACTTCGACATACTCTGGCTGTGACAGTTCTCTTGTGAGAAAATACGTGTCGGCTTAATATACATACACGCACAAAACATTTAAATTATGCAAATAAAATGCAAATAAAATCAGCCAGCAAGCTAAATATATTTCCATCCTTACTATCCAATAAGCTGACAAATAATCTAAAGAAACTTACTATTGAGAGTTAACACTTATATTGAGTTAAACAGGTTTTTCCACTGGTCTCGCTCGTTTGAACACTGTTTTTCCAGTTAATTACTTTATTTTCTTTACTAAAATAACAAATTGAATAACCTGTAAAGCTTGCTAAAATAGCAAGAGGAAGTTGCTTGGTGGCCAACTGTCAGGGCAATGGATTCGGTTCAGCAAGTGTGACGTTCCGGTTCTCTCATAGTTATGACTGTTGCAATCAGAATATTGCAAAAGCACAAATGTGATTTAACAGAGTAATGACGCCTTAGCAACAATTTACGCAGACAAAATCTAGCCTATGTGTGTATAATAAGCTTGGGTGCTTCTATTTTCAGTTGCGACCATTTGTGCAGAAATAAACCTATCCAGCATAGCTCACGGTGTATGCCTAGTCTTTGGATAAAGGGAATAATAATTAGCAAGGTGATAGAGCACCTACAGTCAAGCCGGAAAGTCTGCACACCCCTTTCACCTTCTCCACATTTTCTACAATAGATCGAGTTAATTTTTTGTCTCAAAATTCTACACAAAATAGCCCATAATGACAAAGTGAAAACAGGTTTAGACATTTGTGCTAATTTATTAAAAATCTAAATGTAAAATATCATATGTACACAAGTGTGCACACCCTTTGATATGACACCCAAAAGTGAGCTGAGGTGCATTTTGTTTCCACTGATACTGCTTGAGATGTTTCTACAACTTAATTGGAGTCCACCTGTGATAAGTTCAATTGATTGGACATGATTGGGGATTGCCAACACCAGCCTATATAAGGTCCCACAGTTGACAGTGCATGTCAGAGCAAACTCCAAGCCATGGGGTCAAAGGAATTATCTGCAGACCTCAGAAACAGGATTGTGTCAAGGCATAGATCTGGAGAAGGGTACGGAAAAATCTCTGCAGCTTTACAGGTCCCAAAGAGCAGTGACCACCATCATTCGTAAATCATGATGTGGGGATGTTTTTCAGCAGCGGGAACGGGGCGACTAATCCTGATAGAGGGAAAGATGAATGCAGCCAAGTACACCAAGATCCTTGAAGAAAACCTGCTCCAGAGCGCTCTGGACCTCAGACTGGGGCGAAGGTTTACCTACCAACATGACAACGACCCGAAGCACACAGCCAAGAGAACAAAGGAGTGGCTTCGGAGAAAGTCTGTGCATGTCCTTGAGTGGCCCAGCCAGAGCCCAGACCTGAATCCAATTGAACATCTGTAGAAACGGCTGAAAATGGCTGTGTACCGACGCTCCCCATCCAACCTGACGGAGCTTGCAAGGATATGCCAAGAGGAATGGGCAAAAATGTCCAGAAACAAGTGTGCCAAGCTCATAGCTTCTTTCCCAAGATGCCTTGAAGCTGTAATTGCTGCCGAAGGTGCAGCAACCAAGTATTAGGCTAAGGGTGTGTACAGATATGTAACCCCTAAATAACCAATTTTTTGTCAGTAAAATAAAATAGCATATTTTCTAAAAACCTGTTTTCACTTTGTCATTATTGGATATTGTGTGTAGATGTTTCAAAAAATGTACTCAATCTATTATAGTATAAGTCTGTAACATAATAAAACGTGGAGTAGGTGAAAGGGGTGTGCAGACTTTCCGGCAATCCAACAGCCATGCCTACTCTTTTAAATAGGCGTTTGTGGACCAGAGTATTCATCTCAGAGTGATGTTTCTACAAAAAACAGAGTTACTGCCCCAAATTATCAGCTAAAGAACACAATCTTAGATTTAGAGACAAAGAGAATGTGAGAGAGTAGCTACTTTTCAAGTCAGAGGACGGCTGGCAAGCTGTGCTCAATGATTGCCCAACTAGAATGTTCTCATTTAAAAAACCATCCCTCCCAGCTACCGCACTTTGCTCCGATAACAAATGAGGTGTGATGAGACCAGACTCGCCCAGGGCTACACTCCTGTTTGTGAGTACACGCCTTGACATGCATCCCAGAATTAAATGCTTACGCGAATGTTCTGGAGGTTCCAACATGTCTCCTTGATGTTCACACTTCGATCGAATGTCACCCAACAACGCCGGAAAAATCTGACGGACAGGAAGAGAAAACAAACGGGTATCATTACGGTTACAGAAAAACACCAATCATCTAAAATTATCCAAAGATATGCCAAGTAACCTGGAGCATATCCAGACCTACGGCCTTACCTGCGATCTGGCTGGGGATCGGACAGTGCCACACGCATGAACCCTGTGTACCTCCGGCAGAGCTGGGGAGGAAATAGATGGCAATGTCAACGCCAAGATCTGAGGTTCCATTTGTCTGGGCTTGGAATTGCCCACACATGCCTTGTGCTCCAGGTGTTAAACAAAGAATGTCGGGCCAATGGCAATAAGAAATGCTGCTTAGTCGAGCGGTCTTTGGAAGATATATAGGAAATGTAAGGCATTATTAGCACACTGGGCTAAATAGAAAATCAATTGAAGCTATTGCATCTACTGAGGATGTGCGGTAGTTTTTCCATCTGTTCCAATCGGAGTTTCAAATGCATGTTCCCAGGTACACATTCCTGTTAGCGAGCTAGCTTGCATTACCAAAGGGAAAATCTGATTGTACTGGATGTTTCTACACTAAATGCACTTCGTGGTAAAGGTCAAGGGTCATGCATAAGGTGAATAACCAAATTTGAAATGAACAATCAATGGAATAATTACAAAGACAACAGTGTTTCCCCCAGAATATGGGAAGGAGTTAAGGTTAAGGTGAGGGGAATGGTTGCTGGAAAAAAAGTTAAGTTCTGTCAACTGTCAGCTTTTGCGTTGGCTGAAAAAAAACATTACTTTTTTGACATATCCAGGCAAAGACTATCTATCAAATGAAGAACAGGGATCATCAACATTAGTACGCAGAGTAATTCTTTCCAAACCAATCATAGCTACCTACTTTTAATACCCATTTTAGGCTCCTTGTTTAATTTGACTTACTCAGAAGACTGACACAGTCTAAGTTCTATCGACTATGTTATTCCGTTTTTGTCCTATGTGAGCAACGTTACTCCAAGAGCCCCCCCTTATTTGAGTCTAAATAATTAATATTTAGGTGGGTATTATTGCGTCTTCGTCAACACAATCAGTTCTTAACATTCTAATCACATGTGATCGTAAGCTGCTGGGTCTACATGCGCTGCTATGTTAGATACTGCCTTCTAATGCAGTCATTATGCTAGTGAACAGTATTAAAATTAAGTGTTTTTAAAAGACGACGGGTCATCGTTGCATTGTAAATTCACTCGTAAGCATATTTAAAAAAAGGTTTTGAACATGTGTGCATCTCAAGTGAGAAGTGAGAATCTCTGATGCACACGGGTCCAGTAAAACCATATGTAAATAAAAAAGCACTTAAGCTCCTGAAGACTGGATCAGGCCCAAAGTGCAGAAGGAATAAGACACTCACAGCAACGATCTCAGCCTTGGAGATGCTGGGCGCAATACTCCTCATGAACAGGGAGCACGTTCTGTGTAGTGGACGGGGTCGAGGAGGCTGCTCCTTTTTCTCCTCCCTCTGCCTTTCTTTCACCTCCTCTTTACGCTCCTTCACGTCCGCTGCACCGATGCAAAAGGAAAGAGTAGAAATGTATTAAAGAATTACCTTAACACATTTAAATCAGTACATGAATCCACCAATCTCGCTCCATAAGCATGTCTCATCCCTTCCAGTTGGGCTTCAGGGCTGGTCACTCCATTGAGACACCATAGACCAGTGGTTCTCAACCCTGGTCCTGGTGTAACCCTGCGTATGCTGGTTTTCATTCCAACCACAATTGCAATACCAGAATTTTAACAAGCTGTTAATTTCTCTTAATTAGGTGTTTTTAATGTTTAGAGGGATTATTTACCCTTTTAAGACACATTATGTTAGCAATCTATGCATGCCATGAAGAATAAAATTCCCACGTTCATTATGCTTATTGTGCTATATTGCAAACAATTACAAAGAAGAAGTAACAAGTCAACAACTGAGGTGAATAGGCTCCTAATTAGATCACAATTGAACACAAGTTAAAGTTCTTTCATAATTTTTTCCTTAAATTTTAATTACATTTGATCAAGGTCCATAACACAATGCAGGTTTGGCTCGTTATCATTTGCTGTGTTTTAAATTTTTAAATTATTTACCAAACCATAAAGCCATGTGTACACGATTTCATCAATTATGAGCCTATTGAAACACCTCAGTCTTTAATTTGATCAGCTAAAACATTTTTTACCTTTCAAATTTTTTACAATACAGCACAATGTGAATATTGGAGTTTTATTATTCATGGCATGCATAGCTATTGCTAACATAATGTGGCTTAAGAGGGTAAATAATCCCTCTAAACATTAAAAACACCACATTAAAAAAAAATAACAGCTTGTTAAAAATTCAGTTATTGCAATTGTGGTTGGAACGAAAACTAGCATACACAGGGGTATTCCAGGACCACGGTTGAGAACCACTGCCATAGACCACCAGCTCCTACTCTCCACCCAGACTACACTTGGGATTTTGGGTACAGCTCTTAAGCGGATCGAACACTACATCCCTGGATGGTCCTCTAGGGCAGAGGTTCCCAAACTTTTTTTAACCAAGGCACCCCTGAAGCTTTCCCCCTTCTCCAAGGCACCCCAACTCTTCGAAGATTTAAAAAACTGCCTCGGAGCTTAAACTAAAAACAATACACGATGAATTGGTTTGAAAATGTGTGTTTAAAACTGCTAAGTGAGTTGCTACAATTGCAATCAGAGTTCAAATCCATTGAACAAATTGTAAAACTGAAATAACAAGACTAAGCCATGAAACTTCAACATCATTCAATTTAATTATTGGTGAATACAGTATTATGAATAGGTAGGTTCTTTTGTTTTGGCTGAAAATAATGCCTTTGTAAAAATGAAATAATGCATATAACAAGTATTGCCGCAATGAATTTTAACAAGATAATAAAAGTAATAAATGAACTTTTATGGATGGGCAAGAATGCATAGGTCAGTCAAACTATCATTAAATTAAATTGCGGCCCTCAAGGATTGCACAATATGGGAGGAGACTCAGAGGGAATTCTTCACACAAATAAAATAGGCAAAGGCCTATATAATCAATCAATGGAACAATGCATATAAAATAAGTATTTTTATTTATTTATTTAGGCTAAAAATAATGCCTACAAATTAAATTCTCAATTCAACGCTCATTCTCAGATTATTATTTCACATGTGAACCAAACGGGTAACTCACAACTATAATAACTTAACAATAATAATCATGACAGAATTGAGAGAAATACAAAACAAAAAAATATGTTGTGCACATTAGTGGGACACATGCGCCTACTTTTGGGAGCAGAGTCTCTTTATGCGGGGAGAGATAGTGGACAGCCCGGTTCAATATTTTGCCAATGTAATTTAAGCATGCTCTGTTTTTAACGTTCTGGTAGAGGAAAAAAAAAACACTTTCGTTCCGTGATGGACCGAACGGATAACCATGTCGTCATCGCTTGACGAAGAGTAATCCATTTTTATTCGCACGGATTTTCAAACGCGAAAAAGAACGCGAGTTTTTTTGTTTTTTTCGCATCGTTGCAGATGTGTCAGGTTTTTACGCGAAATATTCGCCGACGAATTTTTCGCACTTTCGCCTCGCTTATTCGTTACGTCCCCGATGTGTCACGGCCTTTAAATTAATATCTTTCAAATCTGAGCAATATATCTTTTATTTGCTTATGAACTCCATTGCACATGTAATAAACAGTGAATAACAAAATAATAAGGCAGCGTTTTGTCCAGTAATACGGAAAGAAAACAAGCTTCTTTTTTTTTTTTACAAGCAGATCTGGCGGCACCCCTGGACACGTGCCGCGGCACCCCCACTTTGGGAACCTCTGCTCTAGGGTTTCCAGAGACATTGGCTTATCACATACCCATGACCTTCAACAGGTGTTCCCCAAGGTACCATACTTGGCCCTGCCCATTCTCTTGGGTCGGTCGACTCCCCCATGATTTTCTCATACCACTTCTATGACAGCACTCAGCTTTTCCTTTCCTTTCATCCTTTCGCCACAGATGTCTCAACCAACAATTATTGTAAACAAACACTTACTTATATAAAAGTAAATACCGCTTTGAAGAAAATGCTTAATTTATTTGAAATACTATTTAGAGTCCATTAGAATTGAAATAAATAAAATTCACATGCTTTCACTTGGCTATATGAATAAAATCTTGTGATCTAACACCAGTGCTTATATAAAAATACTCGGCGATAGGCATACAACTTGCGACATGGTGTGAGAAAGAGACCATGGATTAATCCACTTTATACAATGCAAAGTCGGATAGTTTCTTTGCATGAGGAAAAACACGCAAAAATCTTGTAATGCAGTACAATTTAATAAATCGCTTGTATTGTTTGTAATTGTACACTGTTGCAATTCAATACTGACTGCAAATGTGTCTGTTTTCAGGTTTTTCGCCCTGAGCTGCTCCTTGCCCTCAACGTAAAGTGGAGCAGCGGACCATAGGCCATTAACCTTTTGTTAACCCCTTGCGCAACACAGAATGGCATTTAAACCATGGACATGGTGGAAAAGATTAGTTTACATCCCTAGCCTTGAGCACAGTGAAGGAAGGAAGCTCATTCCACCATCAGGGGGCCAAAACCGACAGGAGGTGACCGGAAGTGTGGGCATGTGGGGGGGGGGGGCCACAACTCACAACTAGACTATTGCAACTCTCTTCCTGCCCACCTCCCTGCTTATGTCACTAAACCTATGCAGCCAACACAGAATGCAGCCACACAGGTTTCGTACAATCATACTTTACTACAATAATTTCTACACCTCCACCACCAAGATCTTCCCATATCATACTTCATCCAAGCCCCTCTGTGTGTGTTTCTCAGGACTCCCATTTTCTTTGACCTTCGTCTACCACTTACCCTCACCCTCCTCACCCTCCTCTTCCTCCTCTTCCTCCTCCTTGTCCACCTCGCCCTCCCTGTCAGCTGGTTTGTCTGAGGAGAGGGAGTCAGAGTCGGACTCGCTGTCGTCAGAGGCGCTGGCCTCCTCCTCGCTGTCTCCGCTGTGTTTCCTCTTTCTCTTCTTATTCAGCTGAGGGGAGAAAATTATTCTTTATAACTTTTATGGATGGAAAAATATGTCATGACATCAAACAAAGTTGTGAAATTGATATCAGATAAGATGAACAGGGACTGCTGTTTGTGAAGTGCCAGATATGCAGTAGATATGGATGGATCACTTTAAGCGTAGTTTCTCCTGACAAATGTTCCTATTGAACTCTATGAAAAAATAAGTCAGGAGAAGAAATCCTTTGTACTATATACAAAAGGTAGGAAAATATAACTTGTGTCTGATATAAAAGAAAACTATGATCTATATACAAAAGGTTCTATAAGTTCTAAACGGTTCATCCGATATGGATGGAAAATACCCTCAAATTAAAGCTGACAGTCTGCACTTCAACCTCATTGTATCCTTTCAAACTCAAAGTGCTAGAGTACAGAACCAAAATAACAAAAATGTAATTATGGTGCTCACTGTAGCTAAGAAAGCCAACAGAGGCATGTTAGTTCAGAAGCAAAGATTTAGAGCAAAAAGAGGACACTAACCTTCTTAGGTTCTGGTTCCTCTTTCTTAGAAACTTTCACCTCCCCTTCCTCTCCTCCACCCTCAGCTGTCATTCCATTTTGCTTTTCCTCCATTTTACTCACTCCATTTTCCTGCTACAGAGAAAGAAGAAAAAAAAGAAAAAAAAAGGAAGGAAGGAGAAACTTAAGGTGTGAATTGGGTTACAACACGAATATGCTCAACCATTTTTTAAGGTGGAGTTAGCATTCCTGCAGGGTATGAAGGTCACCCATACACTTGAAAAGCCCTTATATTATTGTTCCAGTGACTATATTCTCCAATGCTACATTATAACAAATCATTCCACTACATATAGGGCACCTTCTTTTCTTTGTCCTCTTTGTCTGCTGCTGGTGGTTTGCGGTCACCCTCCCCATCCCTTGGCTCGTCCTTCTTCTTGGGGTCAGGTAACGCCCCCGCAGCTGCCACCTTCTCCTTCTCTTCCTCCTCTTCATTTGGCTGCTCTAGGATACGGAGGTCGTGGTCCGTCCCAGCCTCCATCTTTATGACAGCTGCAGGGAATGAGATGGTTTACAGACAGTCCAGCTGCAGTCCTAGTTCAGCCAGAGGAGCAGCATGAACAGGAGTGCTGCTCGAACACTGCCTGGACCTGGAAGAGCGAACCATTCTCAATAAGACCAGTTGCACCAGTATACCGAACTGCCCTTAATTTCTATGTTTCTACTATTCTACAATGAAATGTACTGCATGGGAATAATTAGGCAAAACCAGGTCACAAAACAAGACAGATTTTCATTGTAAAAAAATAAAAATTAAAAAAAAATTAGAAATTAAAAATAAACTGCACTAGACCCAAATCATATTCTTAAACCTTTATTAGAAAAAACCCTGACCGAGCGCTACTGTCCAAAGTCCAGGACTAGTACAATTTCAGAAACCAACCAGGTGAGAATACCACCTCTACAAACCCACTTACCAGGCTGTCTTTTTTTATTTTATTTTTTTTATTTTATTTTTTAAATTTTGTTTCTGATGTTTCCCCATTTTCTCCCAATTTAGTAGCCAATTGAACCCCTATTCTACTTCAATTCCCCCCATGTAGCAACCGCTAGAGAACCACCACTATACAACCCCGTCAGCCGGTAGTAGGAAAGAGGCCGCCACGTCCTCTACAGGGCGCGACTCCCCAAGCTCCTGACCGTGATTCCAACTCGCCCGGGGCCTTATTTTGCGTAGCGATTCTCATCCGAGCCCTCCCCCCACCCGGAAGCAGCCGCCAATTGCTGCTCCCACAGGGCGCTGGCCATGCTCGGAAAATGGCAGGACCGGGGCGCGAACCCCGATCCTCGGAGTACAACCGTTGTACTACCACAGCGGCCCCCTTACCAGGCTGTCCTACTGAGCCTACCTGCATCCAAAACCTTTATGATAGCTGTGGCACGCTCGATGTCCAGCGAGATACTGTCGAACCAGCTGTTGTCCATCAGGAACATGTACACACTCAGCCGGTTCTGCAGAGCAGCGTGGGCCTCCGATTTCCGATGGCCGGACTCATCTGGATGGTACTTGGATCGGAACCTGAGGTCCAGACATTACAAAAACCCAAGAGAATGGGGGGGTCACATAGGACAAAAAGGCAAGTGATATGTACACACTAAATTACAAACACAACAAAGGACTACTGTCCAATATGAAAATATTAGGATTTGCAAGTCTGTGGCTCTAAACTACCTACTTCCTGTTTTATACTGTTCATCTGTGCAGGATTGTTTCACTTTGTGCATATTTTACTACTTCAAAATATACAACGCAGTTTGCTTCTCCCTATGCATGTATTCCCAATTAAATAATACAAAAAAAGAAAATTCAGGAGAGAAGCAAGAGCCCAAAATTGTGCAGCAGATCAATTTATATAGATTTTAAGTTGTGAAGTTAAAACTTTTGTTCAGACATATTCCCTCTCCTTAAAATACAGACCTTTAATCTGTGTATGGGCATAACTAGATATTGTTTGAAAGGGAAATACATTTGATAAATATGCTGGCAATTACAATCAAAAATGGGGAAGACCCAGATTCATCATAAAGGAAGTGATAGACAATGGCAATACATAGGTCATAATTCTGCATTTTGTGGACATTTTACCTTTTCTTCTCTCACTTTATCAAAACACATACACAATTAGAGGGTTTCTTCTGTCAAAAAGTGCTCCACTTCACCCCCAATTGTGTTTTTTTTTGTGTGCAAGTACAAGGTTTCTGTGAGGGAGGTCGGATTTGGAATTTATACGGCAAACAAACATAAAAATAGAAAAATAAAAAAACAGCACGCTCTGAAAAACGTTATTCTCCGCCCGCGCAGGTACGTTTTGTGTCTGTCTATCTAAGACCCTGGTACTGTGTCTCTAAAGCAACTGCATTGTGCGCAGTGCAGGCCCTGACTAGCTAACACCGTGACTTGCGAGGTGGGATCCATATCTTCCAACAACCTTGTTGGGGTGGGAGGAAAGGAGGGAAGAATGGTTGGTTTTGTTAATTGGGAAACAGAAAAATGCATTCACAATCACAAATTATGACACGTGCAGTCAGTGGGACAGTGTTTGAGAACTGAAATGTAGGGACATGGAAGTGTGCTAAAGCATCCTTTGCTCTTGCTTTTTCACTTCCCTGGTACACTGTTCCAATAATGGGGGCCATAACAGATAATGCTTTCATTTCAAATACACCTGTCAATTGGACACCAGCGATAAAAGACTTAAGGTGAGGTTTCACGGGATCCTGATTAATCCTGACTGGACCAGTCACCGTGTCCAATTGTGAATTAAATGCAGATCTACATGCACTGCAGCTTCAAACTGGCCTCTCTCTCCTCTCTCCTCTCTCCTCTCTCCTCTCTCCTCTCTCCTCTCTCCTCTCTCCTCTCTCCTCTCTCCTCTCTCCTCCCTCCTCCCCCCTCCCGAGTGAAGAACAGAAATGGTTCCTAAATCAACTTCATGATGAACCTCATCACAACTCCTCAGCCTTTTGCAGACTTAGGCCTTAGAGCCAAAAAACTACATAACAAAATAATAAAATTCTCTTTCCTGCAGTGGAAATAAATAACCTTTATTCCCCACAAGGAGCCGTTCTCACAGGCGGCAGTCTGCTTCCAAGCAGTTAGCCGTTTGTCAGAGGCGGAGAGGCGGTTTCTCAGGGAATGTGTCCAATCATTTCTATGCCTCCAATTTGTTAGCTTTTAACATTGATTCAAAGTATTTTTCAGGACAAAAAATTGTTTTCTGACATTCCACCAATTTTCAAAAACTTTTCCATGACTGGAAAACTGCAGAAAGAAATTCCAGGTATTCCAGGTTTTCCAGGACGTGTGAGGAACCCAGAGTGACCAAGCAGAGAAACTTGAAAACACATACAACTGCCAAGAGGCGGCAGCAGGACTACGAGAGATTGAGGTTCGTTTAAAAATTCTTAGTCGCAAGCTTCACACTGGAAATAACAGAAGCAGCTGTGATGACAGCAGCCTGTGAGAATGGCCCCTAAATGTCCAAAATAACATTTTATCCCTTCTGTATTTCTGTGTGTAAATTCTTTCGTATGAAACTGTACTTTGCTGTAACAAAGAAACAGCCACAAAGGTAGTTTTATCACTTGACTGAAAATTATAGCCATTAAATTCTCAGCTTTTTCAGTTATGCAAACACTTCCACAACGATGTCTGTGCCTTCACCCTCCAACCTCCAAAATACATCCTTCCCTACAAGTGCATATGAAAACATATTTCCCCCCCCACAAAGGTATCCCTCCTAAAAAAACTGGCCAAATTTCTAAGGTAAGCTTAATCACTCGTCTCACAACGCTACCATTACACATTACCACCATATTAAAATATGTTTCATGTAAGCCAGTCAGTTGCCCCTCTTGTTTTCACACTCCTAAGAGCAGATCTAGGAAAGCTTGTATGCTCTATGTTGTGTGCACAGATTTGGGGGGGGGGCTTATCGTACCACTCCTCATCCTTGTGGGCCAGGAAGAAGTCCTGCATCTGCTGCTTGCGGAAGTCAAGCTTGTAGTCATTGTAGCGCTTGACAGCCTCTGTCTCGTTCACCGAGTCATCCAGGGACAACAGAAACTCCTTGAAGCTCTTCATCACTGGGGCAGGGGGGCCCAGGTCCATCTCGTGGATATTGCCCAGTCTGAGGAGCAGTATAGAGGGTTCAAGTCACAAAGGGTTACAAACTCACTGAAGACAACACAAGGTACCAGTAAATAGTAGTCAATAACAGAACAAAGGTGAGTGAAATCGATCTTTTAAGTTCCAGTATGTTAACATATCAACACTTCCGATGGCAGCTTCTCTCGTCACACACTTTGTTCCGACCAAAATTAACCCACCCTCACCGTGAAAGCCTGCCACATTCACTGTCTGAACATGTGACTTGCACAACAGTGCTACATAACATCTAATCTGACGGAGAAATTGTGTGATGCTTGCTTTAGCATATTTCACTGGTAGCAGGATGACGTAAAAAGGATACTCGTAATTGAAGTGTATTCACACTTCCCACGTACACACTAGGTTCCCAAGCTGCCTTAGTTTGCCAGCATAGTGTCTGAATGGGTGTGAGTCTTGTGATATTACATTCATTTAGCAGATGCTCTTATCCAAGAGAATGCAAGAGAATAAAAGTGTGTACACCAGCGTAATAAGCCTAACAGTGGCAGACCTGGCCAACATTCTCACAGCAGCGAGTATATTATGCAACATCGTTAAAGCATTAAGTGTAACTATGCTAAACTTGAGCCATTGTATAAATACAATGAATTCATACACAGGACAGGTAAACATCCATAACAAGCCATAAAAACCACTCAGCCATCCCTAGCATCACCTGGCCTGGATGGGAATCCCATGGTGCTGCTGGATGAGGTGCATGTCAGGATGTCCCCAGGGCTGAGGGGCGGGCGCAGTGGGAGGGGCATAGCTGGGGCCCCCACCGCCCCCGTAAGGCATGTTGTAACCCCCATGGTAGGGCTCTACCCTGTGGTCGTCCCTGAGAGGTGATGAGAAAGGGCAGAGGTGTTCAAGGAGGCAGTGATGACATACAGACAGACAGACATAAAAAAGAAACCACAGGAAAGATGGCAGACAGGAGGGCGCAGGCTCTCACCAGTCCCTCCTCATGCGTTTTTGTGGCGGGCTCATGTCGTGTCTCGGTGGAGAGAACCTCTCCCTGCGGCCTCTGTCGTAATCCCTGTACTCCCCCCGGCTGCGACGCTCCCGACCTCTGTCCAACTCCCTTGCAGAGGACAGGGGAGTGGATGAGACATTTTAGTGTTTAAAAAAAACAAAAAAACACTTGGAATACATTTAACACCAATTTTTTTTTTTTAAAGAACTTTCGCACTGTTGAGCAGAGAATTTCTCTCCTTGTAATGACCAAGCACAACCAGGTAGATCCAAGAAGAAAATGATTTATTTCTCTGCAGAAAGAGTCCAGAACTTGCACACACAAGGTGGTCAAGCATGAACTGAAGACACAGAGGCAATCTCTGTCATATATAATCAAAAAGCTAATACATAGATTATCCTTACTCTGATTGGTGCAGTCAATACATAGGCATAGAGTACAATATAACAAACATAATTCTATCGCTGATTGGTACATTGTTACAAATCATGCATATTGGATGAGCACACAGTGACCCCTTGCCCTTAACGTCACAAAAACAGTTTAAATAAATATTTGGTCGCCCAGTCGTCGTCTAGTTTTCAGGATTTAAGATGAAGTGTCTCCTCTGGCTCTCTAGCGATAAGATGGGCCTTGCGCCTGGTATGTGGGTCAGAGGCCACAGGCCTGCAGTTTCATAGAGTGAAGATAGACAGTAGGGATAAGGAGAGAAGGAGAGAGGGAGAGACAGAAAGAAAGACAAAAAGATGCACGCACACACCCCTTACACACACACACACACACAGATGTAAGCTATATATTTCGTCTCTGGTTCACATTGGCTGACAATGAGATAAACACAGAGACCTTCCAGATAAGCGAGGCGGCTACCTCTCCATCTATGCAGACTGAGAATTTTATATAAGTTTTATTGGGGAAGATTTTGGTGCAAATCAGTTATTGAGAACTTTATTAAATCAATATTGTATGATTCCTATGTCATGGAAAGGTTCTATCTGGATGTAATCAATTACCAACATTTCCTCTAAACCAACAAAATAAGGCTTCAGGGATGCTAATCTTATTCCATTCTTATCTCTAAAGCACTTTTCAGAACAATATGTAATGGTGGGTGTCGAAATCCACCTTTCTGTGTCTGATTCATATGCAATTACTCGTATATAAAAATTAAATAAATAAAAAAGAGCTATTTCCCAGCCTAATATCATGGGCGGTCGCCTAGGGCGCCGTCTGTCCTATCTGTGCCTGGCCTGAGGAAAGATTTTGATGACAATGTGTACTGTAGATGTTCAGTATTTCATGTTTGTTCTGAAGAGAAGGGTGTTTTCAAAGAATATTTTCACACTAGTATAATAACAGTAATGGAGAAAAGATCTCTATACATATATATAAGATTAGCATCCCTGAAGCCTTATTTTGTTGAAAAATGATTTGGTTTAAAGGAAATGTTGGTAATTGATTACATCCAGATAGAACCTTTCCATGACATAAGAATCATACAATATTGATTTATACAATATTGATTGATACAAAATACACCAAAGGACCCCCCAACCCCTACTACAATCCCACCCTTATAGGTATACAACAGAATACAAGTTCTCTCTGTGGGACAACACATGAGAAGCTGTGGCTTGGATTATTATTTCTTCATATACTTATATACAGTGAAAATGGTGACGGTTAAATAGTCCCATGAAGTGTAGTGTTTGAAGTTGGCCATCTCATACCCTTGTATATCACATAGTACTATCAAATTTTGAAGATGAACTGGCTATGCATCCAATATATTCTCAACCAATAGAACGCAGAGGTCAATGAACTTTTCAATCTGTGCTCCTGATGGTTCTGGTTGGAATTTCAATCAATGCTGAATAACAGAAAGTTGAAATGGCACCATCTTCTGGTCAAAATGTGGTAGTACTATGTGATATACAAGGATATGAGATGGCCAACTTCAAACACTAATTCAACTTCATGGGGGGATTTAAGTCACCATTTTCACTGTGCATATTTATAAATGCATGAAAAAAATAATCCAAGCCACAGCTTCTCATGTGTTGTCCCACATAGATCACTTGCATTCTATGCTGTAGATAAGAGAGGGATTGCAGTAGGGTTTGGGAGGTCTTTGATTGTAAAGGGTAATGTGGCTGATAAAATGTTGTAATTCTTCGTTTTGTAACTGCAAATGCTGTTCTGTGAAGCACTTTTGGCTGCAGACCATTATATGAAAAGTGCTTTATAAATAAAGTAATTATTAGGGCACCAAACAGCACAGCTGCTGGTACCCATTTGTTTTTGTTTGGATTCTTTTCTTTTTCAGTTTGGTTTACTATTAAATATTGTTTACTCATTGCAAATGCAGGCTATCAATCAAATGTATCTGGATGTCAGTTAAATGAGCGGTGGTCTCTATTGACGCTTGCTGGACCGGAGCGTGACCGCGAGTACAGTTGTAACAGTGTTACATCGGTACCCGACTAACGACCTAGCACATTTGTCTGGATTTCACAAAAAGCTAGCATCCTGACACGCCAGGAAAGATGTCCTTTTTAGGACAGATCAAGGATCATAACCATCTAAGTTTAATTTTATGGTCATGTGAGCATAAAAATCTATACAAAAACAAAGCTAGCTAAAGTGAAAAACATAAATAAATAAAACAGATTTTCTCTGAAATCTTCGGAGCAAAGTGTCCGAAAAGCTTTCAAATGTCCCACATAGAAAAAATATGATACTACACATGTGCAGAGCTACGACGACAGTTCATGCATGTGACACAAAGAAGATGTGTAGCGTGTTACCTCTGTACTCCTAACTGTAGTCTACTTAGTCTCCAGACTTGGTAATCAAGCTTGGCACACACCCATCAAGGTTGCTTCTTACCAATACGATTAGGGTTGCAAAACTCCGGGAATATTCAAAGGTGGAAACTTTCCATGGGAATTAACGGGAATATATGGAAATGACCTGGAATTAACTGGAAATGTTGGCATTATTTGTACTAGCTGTATTTACCTCGTCATATGCAGACATAAATATAAACATTTTGTTTTGTCATAAGCAGACATCCATGCAAACATTTGTGAGTATAACTTTAATGGATTATTTTATGGAACAACAAACATGAATGTTGAATAAAATAAATGTATCCCCCCCCCCAAAAAAAAATGGATTAAAAATGGATGTAGTCCTTGGGCTCAATTGCAGTAGTGTGGCCTCAATAGCCTTGCTGTAGTGTGCAGGATGCTGGAAATTATTTCTGCATGTGATGGAAGAATGCACTGCACATGTAATAGAGTACCCAAGTGAGTACGTCAGACGTGGGCGGAGTTTGGTTTTGGAAGTAAATTCCCTATGACAAATAGTCTCCGAAGTCCATTCTATCAGCAATTTCTTGAAATCTGATTTATAGAATGAGCCAAAACGTTCCTGGATTAGCCTGTGTGGTATAAGGGTATAGAGCATACATTTTATGTTCCAATTTTTATTTTTTAAAGTAATGATTTGTAGTCCAGTTTGTAGTCCACTTTAACAGACTACATATCCATTACTGCAACGCACGGGTGGTTCTCGACCAATCAGATATCATCATCTCGTCTGGACATTTTTGGCAGTGCATACCACCTTGCTAATTCGGCCATTTTACTTCATTGAACCGTCCGGAGGGAATTATGGGACGTCGAGCTGGGATATTCACAAAAAGATACTAAAAACATAAAATATACTTGAAGCTGGTCCAGAAAAACTATTTTGCTATATTGAACAATCCAGAAAATTGATGGTAAGACATAATCACTAGAAATTGTTTAAAAGTAAGTTTTAGTTAATGTCTATGGTCTAAATTAATGGGAAAATCACTTCCGAAACCAGTGTGATATAGTCACTTGAGTACTCTATGAAAGAATGCATAGTGCAGGGTTGAAATTCAACTCAATTCGCATTAAATTGCAAGATCTAAAATTGCAGTTGTGTATTTTCCAACTAAATTTAAGTTCCATGTTATAGACTAACTTTTGCAACAAAAAAAAATTGGTCAACATTTCCAAAATTCCAGAGCTTAACATCCCATGGTAAATTTCCAGAAATTTTCCGCCCCTTTGCAACCCTAAATGATTCATACTTTTTAAACGATAAACCTTTTTAAATGATTTAATATTGGTAGAGCATTCATCTTACAGCAGAATCGCAGACACAAATTAACAAACAAGCGCGCTTTACCATGGTAACTGCTGGGAGAATTCTAGCAGCAAGCGTCGTAGGCTAATTGAATGCAATGCCAGCAAAGTACATTTACGAACTTCGGCTAACGTTAATCATTGCAAGATTGAGTCATTAAAGAAGTTACTGATGTTGCATCAAGTTACTTACAATGCAAACCGCAGCATTACGCTTTGTTTTTTCCCCCAGGTCAGTGTGCGAAGGGGTCAATTGGGCCCATGCATCGATTTCTAGCGGGTCATTGATGATTTTAGGGAACCAATGGCGTGGCCTGGCGTAAACCCTGACACTGGTCCTGCCTGAGGCTAAGATTTTACTCCATATATGCACGTCATCTAAACCAACTGGGTTTATCAATGTAATGATCACACAAGGAAGATTTATTACCACTTTTAAAAGTTATTACACACCTGTCATTCCAATCATCTCTGCGTCTGTCATCTCTCTCTCTGCAACGGTCATAGTCACTCCTCTCTCGGCGGAACTTGTCCCTGCGACGGCGGTCAAATTCATCGTCGCTGTCGCCCATTACACTAAGTGAAAAGGTCAGAGAAAATTATTAACTTTGCTCATGTTACAAATTAAAGAGTTACGTTACAAACTGACATATCAAAACAGCCTGAGACGTACGAGGCTGAAGTTTCTTATTCGTAATGCCCAGTCAACCGTAAATTTTTTGAACTGGTTTATATCTTATATCAGTGAAAACAGCCATATACTCTTTATACAAGATGATTTGTGCCTGACCCAGTATATATTTCATGCTCAAAAACACAAATGAAAACCCAGCTTATTCACAGCTAAGCATGGCTTAATATTATGGTGAACACTTATGTGGTAAGCAAGATCGGGGCAGGTTTTAGAGGGTTTATTCATTTTGGGACAGACATAGTACCACTCATACTTGAAGATGGGATCATCCCCTGTTCAACCAATCTAATGTCTCCAAATGGGTTTTCTATACCAAACGCGATAACAAAAATGGGCCTGTAGGTTAATTTAGGCCCCCCCTTAAAGGGTCAAATCATCTTGGGCCACACATTACACACAATACAGCACACTCCAAACGTGTTAGGACAGTGACACATTTTTTGTTGCTTTGGCTCTGTACTCAAGCACATTTGATTTGAAATGGAAGAGTGACTATGAAGTTAAAGCGTAGACTTTCAGCTTTAATTTGAAGGTTTTTACATCCATATCGGGTTAACCATGTAGCAGTTGTAGCCATCTTTATACATAGACCCCCATTTTAGGGGACCAAAAGTAATTGGACAAATTAACAAACTTAAAGTTAACTTAATATTTGGTTGTATATGCTTTCATACCATGTCTTCCTGAGGTCTGTGACCCAAGAACATCAAAAGTAATAAAAAAAACAATAATTTCCAGGCACTCTAACAAGCGATACTATAACCTCTCTGCATTTGAATGGATCTCCATGGCAATGGGGGTGGGATTAGATTACATTTTAAATTACACGGGAATAGTATGGAACACATGGTTTGCTAAATTGCTGTTAAATCTGAGGTATCAAGCCAGCCTCAAACAATCACACTGCTGCCAGATATACAACAGATATGGATGGGTCACTTTAGGGTTGTTTCTCTTATTTTTCCATAGAGTTCAATAGGAAAATGACTCGTATGAATAAATATCCAACGCTAGCTAATGGTTAGTTTAATCTCGGTACAATTTAGGTGTTAGCTAACGTTACCCGTCATAGATAACGTTAGCGTATGCAGGCATATATAGGACTAGCTAACAAAATGCGAACATAACTAGGTAGCTATGTAACGCTAATTAGCCAACGTCAAACGAATGCCTGAAACAACTACTTAGCTAGCTTGAAACTGTGTGGACTCGTTTGCCAACTGATTATGATAACGTAGCTACAGTTAATATGCGCTACACTCGGCCATGCTAATGCTAGCTAATGTCTTCTCTGTGCAGAGGCCTAGAAATCGGCTAGTTAAATAACGAACTTACTTTGCTAGTTAACCGTAGTTATTTAACTAGCGACTTAACGTCGTGCATAGTTGCACGTAAAATGATACATTACCTGATAAAATGCGCGAGTAAGCTGACAAATTTGTACAGCTAACGTTACCGCGTTAAGCGTCTCCAAATTGTTTTCTGCAAGTCCCGCCACTTCCGTTCTCCTTCTTCTTAGAGTTTACGGCGGGTTCAAACGTTAAGCTGCTTACCGCCACCTACTGTACCGGAGTGTGTAGTTCATGTCATTTACTATTTAAATGTTGTTCAGTTAATGCATTGAATATATTCCTTGTGACATAAGGGGAAAGTGTATTAATCCTAATCATTAATTATGTTGCTATGAAAGAATAATACTTGGTGGTTGCATGTCCTTTGCATGCAATGACTGCCTGAAGTCTGCTAGCTGTAGAAATCATCAGATGCTGGGTATCTTCACTGGTGATGCTATGCCAGGCCTGTACTCCAGCCTTCTTCAGTTACAATATGGATGAGAATGCCCTCAAATTAAATCTTACAGTCTGTACTTTAGCCTCACAGTTGTTGTATCATTTCACATCAAAAGTGCTGGAGTACAGAGCCAAAACATAGGAAAAAATGAGGTGATTCAGCTACTCATAATGTCAGTGTTCATGATTTATTCAAATTACATGACAGCACGTGGTCCCTTTGGACCCTGACAATGAACGTATTGAATTGAATGCCATTCAATGTCTTTAACGAGATAAATTGAGTTTGTATGAATGAATAACTAATATAGTACATATAGGGACATTGGGATACTGGGAGTTATGTGTTTTGAGGGAACAATGTCAAGAAAGATGACATTTTCCTTGCCAGTTATGGTAACGTATGGATAAATAGAATTGTATTTGCATGAGATGTATTCCAATATCAACATGTTGTCTTCCTTTTACCTGTCACCAATCATTGTTCGTATATTTCGGATTTGACAATAAACATACAAAATGACAGAAAGAACCCGGTGTCATTGTGGCTTGAATGGTGGTGGAGGGGAATAGTCCTACAGTTTATTTACCTTTTGTGAATGTCACCATATTGTGTGAAATAAATATTCTGAAAATGTGGTCTTAATTGCTAGTATAATTTATCGGTTTTGTTTTGGAGACCAGAACACCCACATCTAATGAACCCATAGCCATAATAACAGTGTTAGATCTTTAATCTCAATCATTAATCTTTCAACAATTTGCAAAGTGGATGTACAGCACAGTAGCGCCAGGATGTGTTACATAATATTGTTTAATTCGTCCTTCCCTTCATGTTATTATGGAATTGGCTTATTTGTATGTGGTCCCCTCTGCTGGAATGTGACAGGCAGAGGTCTGCCTATACACTGTCCCATCTGGAGATAGGGAAAACTCCACTTCTCAACAGAAGAACATCAGCAGAACATCCCTTCAGATCCGAATGAGTTGTCTTACTGATAACAAGGATGGTGAAGAGAAATATAAATTAGGTAACTTCCCAAATACTTTGAAAAAAATGTGTTATCATTTGGTGGTCCTACCTTAATGATCTATATGCTCACACCAAATGTTCTGAAGAGGACAATTTTTTGGACAACAGTCCAATTAGGATTTTACTCTTAAACCAGCTGTTATACAAATGCAAAATACAAAACACTCATAACAAAGTTGCATCTTTAATTTTATATGAAATATGTTAATCCAATATAGTTACATTATTGAACAAAACATTAAGTTACCTATATTTGGCCAGGCCTTTTTTTGGGGGGTTATTTCTTGACACTTCTAGGTTCAGACAACATATTTTATAAAGTTAGAGGTAGGCCTACAGTTGGATTACAGAAGCAGTCAAGAATGAGAATTGGCATTTGTTAGTGTAACATTACCAATATTGTACTTTTCACATCCATATTTGGTTTATCTCAAGAAAGTACATGTAAGGTACAGTATATAATAACCACAGTAGTGACCGTATGTGCTACAATCCCAAACTCCCAAAACGCATATTTATTTATTTATGTATTATTTGTATGAATAAAAAATAAATTCAAGTACACAAAAGTAATGTACAGAAATGTTTTAGATAGGTTGGGCTTATACTAGAACCTCACATGATGAAACAAAATCACATTATTTGTTGTACAAAAAAAGGATTGTATTAAATATATATTTTTTTTAATAAGAGCAATAAGAAAAACAACAAAATAAATATTAATTGTGAAATTAGATAAGAGACCAGAAAGAGGGGGGGAATAGACTACTGCTGTTACATTGTAAGATTGACGAAATAACTCTTATAGCCTACCTGTGTTTGAACACTATTAGGGAGGGGTACATTTCATTTAGATTTTTTTTTTTGAGAGTAGAATCAATACGCCGAGATAGGTGGCGATATTGTGAAATTATCCGCGTTTGTCGTGAGGAAACACCACTCTCTCCTCGCTATCTAATCAATTCTGTCGTTGGTTAGTTTGAAGGCGCGGCGATGTTGTTGAAGGTAGAGTCCCTATATAGAGAGAGTAGCGACATAGAGGGTCTGGAAAAAACATGCAACTGGGCGGTGTGATTACTGTGGAGAGGAGGAAACGGTGGAGCATGTGTTATTGTCGTGCAGGAAGTATGTTGGGGAGAGAGAGGTATTGCAGAGGGCTTTAGGTGGGGTTGGAGTGGGTTGTATTGGTGGGGTGTTGGCGAAGCGCTCAGGGGATCACAGCTGGGATCTATTGCTGGAGTTTATGATGGTGACAAACCTGCTCCATAGGATCTGAGGAGTGGAATGTGAGGGGATAGGGGGTGGGGATCTCGTCCACACTCCAGACCAGTGGGTGGCGGTAATGCACCTTTCAGTTGTTTGCCAACCGCCATAAAACCAAAAGAAGAAGAAGAAGAGGGTCCGGAAAAATCTAGTCACGTGATTGCGTGGAGCCATTTTGAGTCCATCGCGGACAGGATCAGGATCAGGATCGGACGCATATCGGTCAGCGTTTTAACTTTCCCGCTGTACGCAGCGTTCTCATTCGTGTTTTACATCGATTTTACGACAAAATTACAGGTTGTAGCGCCTGTGGGTGCACAAATAGAACGGAGAAGGGATTCAAGATGTATAGATTTCCATCAGATGCTAAAAGACGGAAAATCTGGGAGAACAGTCAGTCGTGTTGGATGGAAAGCAACTTCTTCGTCAGTTCTCTGCCAGGTTTTTCTATCTTTCTAATCAAAATTGCAATAAACTATACTCAGAAAGTTTCTTAGGAGAAACATACTATGCAGATTACTCCGTTCATTGGGGTGGAGGTGTAAACATAAAATATAAAAATAGAAACATTTAAATATAGTAATGGAAGAGGGGTAATGGAGTATTTCTCTTTTGTAAAAATTAAATGAGGTTTATTTAATATAAATTATACATTTTTTATTTTTTTAAGTACGTGTACATGCTTGTTTAATTTCAAAATGTAATTCTTTGTGTGCACCTGCCAATGTGGAGAGCCTCTCGACAGAATTGATCAATTCTTTTAGGCAATCCCCAGGCATTGGCTGGTGTGTCTTTTTCTTTTTCATTGTTCTGTAATGTGGTTCTATTTTGTCATACCTTGACATTGTTCTGTATATATTTCTGATTTCGTGCCTGGAAATTAAATAAATAAATAAATAACATTGTATTGTACATGTACATGTATAAGCAGGGAGGTGAGAGTTCGAGTCTCGCTCTCGCCTCCCTGAAATTAAAATGAGGCTGAAATAAGCAGCACGTGTTCCTGTCTAGTTCATTCTTTGTCATGGTTCTAAATGTCTGTGACTGTTAAATCACAACCAGCTCTGTGATTTTCTTTTTTATCATATGGCTCTTAGTTGTCATAAATCTTCTATTTTGTCATCTTCACATAATTTGTTCATTATCAACATGGAAAAGACCATTCCCATCTCTCATACATAGAGAACATAATGGAATACACGGTTCAATGCACTAGCGCCATATGGCGGCTCCGCACTGAATGGACTCAAAATGGCGTCAAATCGTTAGTTGTCGCTACTCTCTCTATATAGGGACTCTAGTTGAAGGCGCTCGAGAGCAACTGCACCGCTGCTAAGGCGGTGCTGTGTGAACTAAGGCGGAAATGACAGGCGCCTGCTGAACCTTATGTTGTCATTTCCGCCTTAGTTCACGCAGCACCGACTTTTCGGCCATCTCGGACAGTTTCCGATGCAGGCCGACGCAGTTATGACGTAAATCGGCTCTAGTCTCTGTCTGTCCCGGAAAATCCCGCTAATTCTGTATACATTGACAGTCTTTTTGTTATTATTTATTTATTTCGTTTCTGAAATTCCAACCAGAAATTTTGCAAGTCAAAGTTGGCAATCCTAGTTGAACATGTGTCTCGCTTTTTTAATCTAATTTTTCCTGATATTGCTTCATTACTATAGCCTACCCCAAATAGCCTAAAATGTTTTGCTTCTACTTTACTGATTGGTATTGCTATGTTTAACATTATATTAGTTTGATTAATTGCTTCTGCCTATCTCCTCACTACCCTCTATCTCAACGTGGGCTGGAATCCATAAAAACTGGACTACAATACCTAACTGGCTGATTGAATAATATCTTTACAATTTCATAAAGTGGATAATGTCTACATCTAGATTTAAGCAACCTAATAGTCATACTGAACTTAATTGAATCTGAACAAATTATAAATTTTCAGTTAGGCCTACATGGAAACACGTGATTGGTAAAATGGCTGTAAGTCATCAAGGGTCTGAGGTATCAAACAAGCCTTAAATCATCACTCTGCTGCCAGATATGCAGTAGATATGGATGGATAACTTGAAGGGTTTCTTCTCCTGACTTATTTTCCCAGAATTCAATAGGAAAATTGTCAGGAGAAACAACCCTTAAAGTGATCCATTCATATCAACTGCATATCTGGCAGCAGAGTGATGGTTTGAGGCTCGTTCGATACCTGAGACCCTTGATGACTTATAGTCATTTTACCAATCATGTATTCCATACTGTTCCAGCATAATTTACAGCTAAATTGAGTTCCACGCCTCAATTCCCATAGAGATCCATTCAAATGCAGAGACGTTATAGTATCGCTTGTAAGAGTACCTGAAAATAAGATATCAAGAGTCTTTTGATGTTGTTGGGTCACAGACATCAGGAAGTCATGGCATGCAAAGAATATGTGACCAAATATAAAAAATGTAAAAATTTAAAGGCACAGTCAACTTAGTGTATGTAAACTTCTGACCCACCGGAATTGTGATATCGTGAATTAAAAGTGAAATAATCGGTCGGTAAACAATTGTTGGAAAAATGACTTGTGTCATGCACAATGTAGATGTCCTAACTTCTGACTTGCCAACACTATAGTTTGCGAACATGAAATCTGTGGAGTGGTTAAAAATTAGTTTTAATGACATCAGCCTAAGTGTATGTAAACTTACGACTTCAACATTCCTGTCGACTTCTGAGTAACATTAAATTAAGGCAAATAACACAAAGCCAACAATGCAAAACAAAAAACACCGGGCACCGTTTTTGAGAAAATATTTATTTGTATAAAACCTTTGCATAGCATCTGTCCAGTGAGAGGCAGTGGTATGGTCGCACTATGGCTATTGATGCTGACACGCAAAAGCATTTTTTTTTCTTTTTCATCCTTGTAATTACAGGCAGTTAAAAAAAAAACTAAAAAAACTGCCATTAAATTTAAGGGAAATCCTACTGGTTTCTTCATAGATCACAAACACAATGGGGGAGCACAGTATTTGAAAGGGAACATTCAGTAACGCATGGAGCAGACCAAAAGTGATGTGAGAAGACTAAGGTCCACGCACCTGTAGCCCACTCCCCTGACCTGCCTCAATCAAGATTATAGGTATGTCTCCGTTTACTGATTGAATCCATCTTGTTTTTATTTTCTTTTTGCTAAACACATTCAGACCAAATTTTATTGCCCTTTTTAGTGGTCAACCGTAAAATTGCATTTTACAAGAGTTATAAAACAATATGATGCTCACGAAGGTGTTTTTTAAATATTTAAAATAAGATAAATACAAATTCAATAGCACTAACCCAGAAGTGTATTTTAACTAAAACATACCCACAGATCAGAGTAATTATAACAAAACAGAAAGACTGTCACTTAACCTTTTTAATATTTAAAAATTGTGTGTACCAATAAATTGTTTCTAAAGACAAGCAAAGTACATGTAAAAAATTATGAGCAATATATCCTTAGGATATATTACCCAAAACTGAAACAAAAACTGAATTTTCTGAAATAATGACAAATGCCTTGTGTGTGTGTGCACGTGTGTATGGGTCTGAATTTAATTTATGAAGCTTATAGTTAACACATATAAATTAATGCTTAGTATAAAATGGCAATGCACAGACGGCACTTAAATACAGTACAGATATGAATAAATCAACTGGAAAAGATACATTTTTGTAAACCTGGAATATGGCCCTCAACCCCAATTCCTGGACTTAACTATGTCACCAAAGGTTTAGTCAAAACTAAGCTGTCATGCAAAGAAAAACCAATACCTATCAATCTAGTCATCAAACTATTTTCTTCCTCATGTCTTGAAAATGTGATACTATAACTTCTGTAAATAAGTCTGTAGGTCAGCTTGTCTTTCAGCCCAAATCTGGAAAATGGAAGCATTAGACCAAGGGTCCAGAACATTTCATAAAGAACTGAAAGGTAACATTCAGCTACCTTAAAGCAACTCAATAAAAAAACCTCAGGTTTCCTGGTTGAGCCATCAACCACTTAATGGAACATTTATAAAGATTTCAGATCCAAATTCAAATTTCATCCATCAATAATATTTAAAAGGTTATACTATAAATAAGCTCTCAGCCCACCCAAATTAGGTACAAATCTAGCTAGAGTTCGGGGGAGTCATGATCTAAACCTATCAGCTTCAGTAATACCATATTGCCGGGTCTTTTTCAGTTTGTAAAACCTAAGATTACTCATAGTAAACTGTAGAGTAAAGGTAAGTAAAGGATAGAATATTAACCAAGCAGGGAGGGGGAGTGCGTGTGGATAGTTCATGGGGTAATCACGACACAAAGGGTCAGCTGGTTCTTCATGGCTGGTGGTGACTTGCTACACATGCTCATCACAAGCCCTGCCGGATGCTCTGGATAATCTGGAAGATGGCTACAGGGGGAAAAAAGCATACACTTTTCATTTCTTCGGTCTCCTTTTCACTCAAGGCACCTTTTCAGACAGACAGCATTGCAAACTAGATTAACAATTCCTAAAGAAATTGTAGGTGTGGTTGCTTCACAGTGTTATTAATAGCTGGAAACGGCATAGAAAGATGGTAATATGGTATAGTGTGACGTGGAAAATAAAAGGTGGAAATGGTATGAACTGGTAATGCGGTATAAAGAGATCTAGTGAAGGTGATGTAGCCTATTTTGTGGTAAGTAGTCTAAAGCACCTGGAAGTGATACAAAGAAGTAATGAATTGTGATAAAAGCACAAAAAGGTATCTGGGATAGTATTGTTAGGTCATAACAGTGTTGTAGATGAAGGCATTGTGAATGCCCAATTTACTGCGTCCGGTGTACTAGCATACTGCTTACTGTAGGCTATACTGCAGTGACATGCAGTATGAGAAATATCCTCCATATAAACCTGGACATAAGTAGGCTATATCAGTTGCCTTTACACTCTTTGGCTATATCATCTGGGGATATTGAGAACACTCAATTAGGCTGCGCAGGTAAGGCTAGCCTAATTTAACAGCTTTTCAAAAAAAGTATACTCAACTGGCATACTCAAATAGTAGGTAAGTGTGCCGATTCAGACTATTCGGACACAGTCGTAGTTGTGTTTGATTAATAGACTGTAGAAAAATATGGGTTAATACAATTTTTGCCTAGGATTTAACCAAATGCTCATCTACTGATTTCTCCACTTTATTAAACAAACTCTGATTCCGATTACAGATCTCACCATTTTGTGAAGTCCAAACCACTGTATGTCCTGTGCTAAATTCAGTGTTCTATTCATCTAGCCCACCTAGCATGCAGCTAGCGTAAAGCAATGTTAATTAAACATAGTTTGGCTAATAGTAACTTTTTTTAATTTAACTTTGTTGAATATAAACTTGGAATTATAACCAAATCATGTGTAGCGGATAGTTTATTTGCTGTAGCTATGTCATAATTGATTGCATTTAGATTGGCTAACAGGCTACTGGCACCTGTCACCTTGGCATTTTCATGAAGAGTGAAAGGTTTGTTTTTCCTGGTAGACATGACACATGGGGTAGAGTTGGCCAGTAACGTTATGCATTCACTTTCGTGGCTTGGTTGTTTAATGCGTTTGTTTTGTACGTGTGTTCTTTGGCTAACCTTAGCTAGTTACTGATGCAAACTGGTTGGTTGAAAGTTTGATTAACCTAAAACCTAGCTAATGTTAATCTGTATGGTTAGGTAACGCATTCTCTAACGTTAGTAGTGTTGTTGGTGTTAGTATTTAGTAGTTGATAACTTCAACTGTGATCGTCCAGTTGCTTTCTAACCCTAGTTTAGTATGAGTAACGTTAGTGCTAACCTTATGCTAACGTTAACAGTTGGTTGATAATTTGAATTGATAGAATGCAGTAACGTTAACGGCTATATATGTATCATATATCATTACAAGGCAGAGACCGAATAAATATTGTTTCAGCATGGTAACGTAGGCCAAGTAAGCTACCAGGAGAGCCTGTTCGCTACAGACAACTGATGGTCTATCGATACGGGTATCCAGACTGCCTTGCACCAAGCTGCTATAATTCCTAAAAAATTGTAGGTGTATTTGCTTAGCAGTGGTATCAATTGCTGGGAATGGTAAAGCAAGGTGGTACTATGGTAGCCTATAGTGTAAGGTGGAAATGTGGTATAATGGGATCAAAATAAGGCGAAAGTGTTAAAATATGGTGATGTATTTTGTGGTAAGTAACGTTAGTCTAAAAAACTTGGATACAAAGAAGTAGCCAAATGAATTGTGATGAGTTGCCCAGCGCTCAAGTAGAGCAGAACGTTGTGATTCAAAAATCAGCTCAATGCTCACACCGTGAGCTAGCCTCCTGCCCATCGACTCCCATTCATTTTTTGGAGATAAAATGTTAAATATCTCAAAAAGTGTATATGGTATGAAGGTAAAAAGTAATAGCAACCTGAAGGGTGTATGAATGTATAATATGAGGTATGAATGGTGTCGATGGTATGAACGGTGTAGGAGGAGATAGGTTCTCAAAAATTGGCGGAATAATAATAATGGTAAGTCTGAACGGTTTTCAACCACACCTAATTAGTGACATAGATAAAATAACTAAAGGGAAAGAGAGAGTAAAATAAGCAAAAGGCAAAAAAATGTGACTGGAATGCCAAGCTTAATTTATAACTGAGGGCTACCAGCAATACGTGGAAATAGTGATTTGTGAAAAACTTGACACTAATATTTATGTGAAGAATCTGACTGACTGTACTTGCACAGTAAAAAAATAAATAAATAAAAATCTTAATTTCCATATCATTCAAATGTCGCCATGTTTCCCCATGGAAATGTATTCAAATTAAACAGATTAGATGGTGTCTGCCAACATAAGCTCTGTACATGCATAGATTTTCTCGGTCGCTTCAATTGCAGAAATAACCACAACTGAAAGAATATGAATAACTGTCCATTTCAAAACAGGTTATCTTTTAATGCAAACTCCTCTGACACAACAATTAGCCTAATTCTAGCCTTCAGCACATCCATGATGTTTGAGTACGTCAGACGTGGGCGGAGTCTGGTTTCGGAAGTAAATTCCCTATGACAGATAGTACGGGCTTCGGAGACTATCGACTATTTCTTGAAATCTGATTTATAGAATATGCAGAAATGTTCGTAGATTAGCATGTGTGGTATAAGGATATAGACCATATATCGCATGTTCCAATTTTTTTTATTTAAAGTAATGGCTAATGAGTGTAGTTAGTCTTGTTGTCCACTTTAACGGACTGCAACGCACGAGTGGTTCTCGACCAATAAGATATCATCTCGTCTGGACATTTTTGGCAGAATGGCAGTAGCCTGCCGCTGAAGACGAGCTAACGTTAGCTTACTAAATTGAGAAGGCCGCCCGACAAGATCAGAAACTACGCTACGGTTAACCACATAAAGCAATTATAGCTTTTAGTCCTTCAAGCTAGCTAACGTCAGAAAAAAGTGCTTAAAAACGGAGCTGTGTGCTACTGCTGGCTAAAGTTATATGACACCGTTTGGAGACAACGCTACACTACAGTTGCTCGTCCGGAGGGAATTATGGGATGTCGAGTTTTTAAACATAGTCAGCGCTGGTATATTCACAAAAAAATACTAAAAAGTAAAATATATTCGAAGCTTGTCCAGAAAAACGGCATTTTGCGAACGGGCGTTATATTGAACAATCCAGGAAATTGATGGCAAGACATAATAACTAGAAAAAGTTTTAGTTAATGTCTATGCTCCAAATTAATGGGGAATTTACTTCCGAACCCAGTGTGACGTAGTCACTTGAGTAGCAGCAAAATTTTGGGGGGAAAAAAACCGAATTGAATGTATTCATTAATTGGTGCAGTCTTAAAATTGCCTACTCGTAAAACCCATTATTTGTGCATCTCCATTTTTCTCTGTCCTTCAAAACTTTTGCAATCCAATCGTTCAAAAATAAGAACTTTAGTAAGATGATGATTAAAAAAATATGTATGTATATTTATATATATATATATCTATATATATCTATATATATATATATATGTTTAAGTTCATCAACCATTGGGGACAGGCTGCCACCAGGCTATCAGGCTGACAACCAAGCAGAAATCAATCCCACAATTCAGAAATGATATATAATTTTGATAATGTACTTTAAAAAAAACATAAAGCTCCAATATATTATTATAGAAAAGGGCCATAAAAATAACTGCCATATAAATGGCTTGTATACCTTTTACTATAAAATGACCACAAACTCACCTGATCCACACACCACAAAGACAAACAGTGCTAGAAGCCAGGGTCCCACTGGTGACTTGTCTTCATTCACCACCCTCTGAAACAATAGGGTAAGAATGGAAAGTACAGAGGGGTCATAAAGAGCAGATTACATCAAATGCAGTACTTCATATAATCATAGTCAGAAAATGCCATTTGTTTTCAAGCTGTTCTTCACATATGGATATTTAAGCCACCTAAAGCGCAGCAGCTATGACACTGGACTAGAGCACCCGATGAAAGATCAATGAACGTCTTCGGCTGTTTATTTTGGTAAAAGAATGCATACAACATATAATAATGGTACACGCTGAAAGACATGCATGCAAGCACTTGCTGCTTTGCACATACTGCAGATGATACTATTTAATGATATGACACAACATTTGTTGAGATTTTATCATTAATTGCACAGGAAGAACAGAGGAATTGTGCCTAGCAGTCAGTTTAATTGGGTATTGTCAATTGTGATCACTAATGGCCATCCTAAATTACACAGCATCTTAAGATAAATAAAACTGAGAAGAGACCTACTAGATATTTTCTGGTTATACAAACCACATAGCATTGGTTTCTGTTCAGTTTTTTAAACATTTTTTTTAAATAGAGATTTTATATATAAATATTAATATATAAATTGAGCATTGTAAAGCACTGAGATTTCCACAGTAAAATGAAATGCTCTCTAATACACTGTTGTTATTAGAGGTTTACCCCAATAAGACTATGTCCGTTTCGGACTGTTGACCTACGTCCTACAGTCATTCTAACGTTATTGTATTACTTTCATTTGCCAGTCCTTACAAACACTTAGCTAACATTTGTGAATCGGAAACAATCATGAACTGGTGTAACAGCAGGGACTAAGTCATACCTGAGTTAGCTTCAGTTACTTTTAAAACCGCAAAAACGAATCAGATCATATTCTCTGAGATTGACCACTCATTCTACGTTTATCCTAAAAACGAAAAGCCTCCCCAAAAAGAAAATGTCAAACTATAGCGCTCTGGTATGCCGCGTCAAATTCTTAAAGATTGGAATGTATGAGCCGGTTCGCTAGTAACTGTTGGCTAGCCATTTCATTTGTAGCCAACGTCAATACATTCAGATTACGGCCTGTCCTAATTTAAAATATCTAACATGTGTCTTTGCGCAGACACGTTAACAATAGCTAAAAACAACAATCAAAAGTAAATTAATTTCTCGAATCGTTTCTGTTACAATTGCTATATTAACGTTGGCGACTTGCAATCACGTCTAGCCATGCAACCATAAACGCGAGAGAACATAGCGATAGCGTTGGCAATCTAACGAACAAACTGTAACCCAGAGCTCTGGCTAAACTAGCCATCGTAACTGGCACAGCTAGGCAGCTGACCTGGCTATTTTATCTGTCGTCTGCGATTGTGATTTCTGTAACTTAGTTACGAGCAGCGGAAAAATTAGTCCTATTAAAAATACCGTTGTTTTCTGGACGTGTCCACGCTGTGTGATAGTCTTGCTGTGTTTTTCATTGGCCACTTTCATTCGCTGGATCGCCGACATGATGCAAACCGAAAGCTAAACACACTGAAATATATACTCGCTATTCTTGCTCCTCGGTTTTATATTATGTAAATCTTGTATGTAACGCCGTCTTTGTGGTGAATATTTGTGCAGTAACCTCCGACCCTAGCGAAAACAGCTGCAAGTTGCGGAAGAGAGAAAGGCTGGGGGAGAACGTGACAAGAAATTGAGGCTATACCTTTGTCATGTGATGGGGGTTTAGAGAAAATCTCTGGCGCTGTGTCCGAATCAGCACATTTGCCTACTCATGACTATGTCAGTTGAGTATACTTAAAAAAGGAAGCTGTTAAGTACGTAACAATTCTTAAAATGGAGTGTTCTTAATATCCCCAGATGATATACCTATTCTCGGTTTTCGCTGATAATTGTAGGCTATCGAGGATATTTTTTTGCATACTGCATGTTGCACACTAAATACTATTCAGCAAACAGCACACACTATGCTAGTACACAGGACGATAGGGCTTTGATTCAGGCTGTGTCCCATTCAATGCCCTTCCATACTATTGAGTACGTATGCTTGTCCAGTACATTGGATGACAAAGTTGTTTAATAGGCAAAATCTTGGCTAAGGGCTCTATTTTCCAGCCCTTGCAGTGGCAATTTCATCATGGAATTTCACACACATGAGCCCATTTGATAATTAGGCTGCTGTTGTGGGTGTGTCAGTCCAGATTGTGCAGGACAATTTTGGTGCAGCTGAATGCAATTTTGGCGACAGACGGCGATTTGCACCTGCACCGCTGCCTGCTCAGACCAGGTTTATGGCGCAAGTCGCAGCCATGTCCAGTTGCTAATTTCGGGGCTTTCCCAAGCAATGTGTGCATTATCATGACCGACTCAAAAGCCAATTTCACTTTAAATATAAATCCCCCAAGCTGGAACAATGAATACTTTGCATTTATTGTTCATTGGCATTTATTTTATTTTTTTTCGAGAAAATATTATAAAATAACCATGCTCAGTCAAATCAAATCAATATTTATTTATATAGCGCATTTTACAACTAGTTGTCACAATGCGCTTCACAGCAAAACCCAGCCTAACCCCCCACAAGAGCAAGTCAGAGGCAACAGTGGCAAGGGAAAATTCCCTGGTGTAACTAGAAAGAAACCTAAAAACCCTAGCGGGAGGGTGGTGCCTAGCGCATCCCCTGTAGGCAAGTACAAAACACAATCCACTGTCCAGTGTAGTAACTGGGGTCCGGGAACAGTGTGAAGTACTACACCCATAGTGAGATGTGTGTGGCTCACACAGAGCTCACCCCCAATACTGAGTGGGCTACCGGTGTCCTGGTAACATCCAGACGGTAAAACCTCACAAAAGTATGTGGAGAAGCCCAGCCTGTGGCTGAACAAATTTCCTGCATGGAGACCCCACGAAATAGGGCCCATGATGCAGCCACGCCCCTCGTAGAATGAGCCCTCAGACCCGAGGGAGGCGATACCCCCTTTGAACCATATGCCATAACAATAGCTTCCACAAGCCAATGGGACAGCCGCTGCTTAGAGATGGCTTTCCCTTTGCAGGCGGTGGCCCAGGCCACAAAGAGCTGGTTGCTCTTTCTGAAAGCCCTAGTCCTTGTTATATACGTGTGGAGAACACGCACAGGACACAGCATATGTAGCCTTTGCTCTTCCTCAGAAGAGAACGGCGGTGGGTGAAAAGCGGAATGCTCCAACACCTCACATGTGAAAGCTGGGAAGCTTTTAGGCATAAAGGCAGGATTAGGTTTGAGGAAAACCTTATCCATATTAGGGGAGAATATTGTGCACGAGGGATGCACTGAGAGCGCATGGAGATCGCTGACCCGCTTAGCAGAGGCTAATGCGAGCAGCAGTACTGTCTTCAGAGACAGTAATTTTAACTCTATTCCGTATATAGGCTCGAATGGCCGTTGGGACAGAGCCTCCAGCACCAGTGATAAATCCCATGAGGGAATGAGCTTTTTAACAACAGGCAGAGAACGGCGAGCCCCCTTCATGAACCTGCGCACGAGGGGATGCTGCCCCACTGTATTGTCATTGAAACCCATATGACAAGCAGTGATAGCTGCCAGGTAAACCTTAATGGTAGAAAAGGATTTCCCTTCATCCATCAGGTTTTGTAAAAAACTCAGCACGTCAGAAACAGAGCACTGATAGGGCACTGACTGACGGGAGGCACACCACTTTTCAAATACCTGCCACTTATTGTCATAAAGTGATCTGGTAGAAGACGCTCTCGCGCTCTGAATGGTTGCCACCACGTGAGGGGGGAGCCCTAAAGCGTCGAGGTTGTGCCTTTCACGGGCCAAGCCCAAAGAGCTATTTGCTCTGGGCAGGGGTGATATATTTCCCCGTTCGCCTGAGACAGCAGGTCCGTGCGTAACGGGAGCGCGCACGGCTGTGCATAAAGGAGAGAAATTATCTCCGCCAGCCACGGCGATTTCGCCCACCTGGGCGCTATTAGGATCAGTGTCAAACTCTGCTCTCTCACTCTGGCTAGAGTGGGAGAGATGAGAGCGAGGGGGGGAAACGCATATAGAAGCACATTGGGCCAAGGGTGGGCTAGTGCGTCTACGCCTAGAGGCGCGTTCTTGTCCGGTAGCGAGAAGAACATACGACAATGGGCGTTTTCGTGCGAGGCGAAGAGATCGACGGCTGCGTGGCCAAATCTCTGCCATAGCATTTCCACAGTCTGGGGATGCAGTCGCCATTCCCTGTACAGTGGGTTTCCCCTTGACAGCAGATCTGTGCCCGTGTTCAGAATGCCTGGAACATGGGTCGCACGTAACGACAGAAAGTGATGGCTGCCCCATACCAGCAGTCTGTGGGCTAGACTGTGGAGATGGAGAGAGCGCATGCCCCCCTGGCGATTGATGTATGCTACAGCAGTCGTATTGTCGCAACGTACTAGCACATGCCGTCGCCTTAAGCGGGGTAGAAAATATCTGAGAGCTATCCATATAGTCAGGAGCTCCAGATAATTGATGTGAGCTGAGCGCAGCTGGATTGGCCACATCCCATTCACTACATGCCCTTCCTGAGTGGCCCCCCACCCAGAAAGGGATGCATCTGTCGTTACGACTTTTCTCATGAGAACGATCCCGAGAGGGGTTCCCTGAGTATAAAAGTCTGTGTTCTCCCAATGACGTAGAGCTGCCGCGCACTCGTGCGTCACTGTGAGACGGCGATGGAGATCGCGTACGGGGCTGAGGTGTAGTGATGAAACCCACCTCATAAAGCCCCTCATCCTCAGTAACCCCAGCGGTAAAACCTGCGAGGCTGAGGCCATCAGCCCTTGCAGTCTGAGGCATGTGCGGTACTGTACTCTTAAGCCCGGTTTGAACAGAGAGAGACAGTCCCGCAGGGGTACAATGCGATCCGCTGACAGGCGGGCTAGCATCGAAACAGAGTTTAGCACCAGCCCCAAGAACGTTACACTCTGTGAAGGAGAGAAATTGCTCTTGGGGAGGTTTACCCTGAACCCGAGCGCAGCTAGTTGTGCCAAAACTAACTGCGTGTCTTTCACGACTCTGACTCTCGAATTGGCAATGATTAGCCAATCGTCCATATAAGTCAGTATTCTGACCCCCGTTAGTCTTAACGGGGCCAGGCCCGCCTCCACACAGACACAGAACACCCGTGGGCTTAGGGAGAGGCCGAACGGTAGAACTGTGTATTCGTAGCAAACACCGCGGTGGGCGAAGCGAAGGAATTTCGTGTGGGGAGGATAGATGCCTATGTGGAAGAAAGCATCTTTCAGATCGATTGATGTGAACCAATCGCTCTGACGTATTGAACGTGAAAGAGTATTGTAAATTAGCATTTTGAAGCTGTACCGCCTCAAATGCTTGTTCAACACTCTGAGATCCAAGATCGGACGGAGGGAACCGTCCTTCTTTGGGATCAGGAAATAGCGAGAATAAAAGCCGTGTTGGGCTTGATCTCTGGGAACCACACGTATCGCCCCCTTTTGTAATAGAGAGGAAATTTCCTCCTCTAAAACATGGGCCGAACTCCTCTCGGTTTGAGAGTAAATGACTCCGTTGAAACATGGGGGTTTCCCTGCAAACTGGAGTCTGTAGCCCTTGGCTATTGTGCGTAGTACCCACTCGGGGGCAAACGTAGCCTGCCAGGGTTGTATGTGGCTCGTGAGCGCCCCTGCTGGTGCGGAGGACCGCAGAGGGGAACGGCCGAGTGCAGCCGTGCTGAATGGGGCTGGCGCTCCACCTAGTGGTGAAACCAGGGGAGGCCTTATGTGATAAGAAGGGGTTTTTCTTTCTTTTTTTAAAAATTTGTTTCTGATTTTTCCCTTTTTCTCCCAATTTAGTAGCCAATTGAACCCCTATTCTAATTCAATTCCCCCCCGTGTAGCAACCGCTAGAGAACCACCGCTGCACAACCCCGTCAATCGGTATATTTTAGGGAGGGCGCTACGTCCTCTACAGGGCGCAGCTCCTGACCGTGACACGCCCTGGGTTCTACTGTGCGCAGCGGTTCTCTCCGAGCCCCTCCCCCCACCCGGAAGCGACCGCCAATTGTCGCTTCCACAGGGCACCGGCCACGCTCGGCTATGGCAGGACCGGGGCGCGAACCCCGATCCTCAGAGTACAACTGCGCTGACTGAAAGTCAGCGCTCTTTACCGCTGTACCACCGCGGCGGCCTCAGAAGGGGTTTTTCTTAACACATTTTTTTGTTTTTTGGCCTTTCAGGGCGGGAGCCTTTATTAGGAATGGCCTGGTGTTCGCTTGTACACTGAATGTGGGTAACACTCCTTGAGTACTGGAACAGAGACTGGAGCTGGGGGGCACGTGAACTGCAACAGGTGCCCTGACCGCAGCGAACAGAGGAGGGCTGTCCTCCTGAATTGGGAGTCTCCTTCTCTTCATGGGGGGGGAAGAGAGGAGATGAGCCTGTGTCCAAGGGGCTGGCTGCCCCAGAACATGGACTTAGCCCCCCAATAGCGGTAGTGTCAGGCTGGCCGCTTCCGCTTCTGGTCGGCGGGGGTGGGAGGGGGTCTCTTTGCCGCGGCTGCGGCAAAGGACATATTCCCCCAAGGCTTAGCAGGGGGGTTGCCCTGCTGGCCTGGGGCTCTGCCCTGGGGCTTGCCCCTGCCCTGTCCTGGCTGGACACGGCGGTTCACCGCTGGGGGCTGTGGAGGCCGCATGGGTGGCGGCAAGTGAGGCGTCACTCTGCGGGGGAGGCAGAGTTTGAAGGCTTCATCCTCTTTCCTTTTGTCGTCGCACCGCTGCTGCATGAGGCTCAGCGCGGGGCCGAAAAGAGCCTGGCCTGGCTCAACAGGGGCGCCGGCTATGCGCCTTTTCTCACTGTCGGGCAGACCAGAGAGATTAAGCCAGAGCGCCCGCTCGCCGGCTACGGAGAGAGCCATGGGGCGGCCGCAGGCTTGGACACACTGGCGAGAGTTGCACAGAACCAAGTCGTTCACAGTGACAATCTCTTGCCACAGTATAGGGGAAGGGGTCCCCTCTTGTAATTGTTTCCCCATCTCCTCTGTGAGCTCAGCTTGGTAAGCTGAGAGGAGGGAGGAAACATTGAGGGCTCTAACCGCGAGGGCTGAGGCCCTGTAGGAAGCCTGGTGGATGGAGGCTGTGAAGCGTTCCATCTTAGTAGGGAGGGTAGGCCTGGGCGGCGCCAGGAGACCTCCCTGCATGGGGTTAAGGTGTCGAGCTATGGAGGGCTCAACAGTTGGGGGTTCCCCCATGGCGTGGGCGGCCATGTCCTTAACCTCCAGACCGGAGAAACCGTGCTTGAAATCAAGCGGGTCCTTCCAGTGGTGTTTCAAGTGTTTAGCGCAGGCGGGGAGAACTGGGAAAAGCTGTTTTCTGGGGCCTGGGGGGGGGGGCCCAGGAATTTCCCATCATAAACATCCCTCTCCTCGTCGGCCGGGTTCTGGAGGGCTGGCCATTCGATATTGAGACGGGCTGCGGCCCGCTCACATACCTCCAGAAGCACGGCGTGGGGTTGGGCGTTAGCTGTACCCATAGCCGGTGCTAACTGGGCCGGTGGAATGGCGTCCTCCTCACCCGAATAATCAGACGCAACCGCCATGTCGTCGTTATCCGCTGTCTCTCCTTCCAGTATGGGGGTACCGGAGAGCGAGAGGGGGAACGCCAACATGTCTGGGTCGGAGCGGTCAGCCCAACTCAGAGAAGGAAGGTCTTGAGGCGGCCGAGAGGCCGTAGTGCTATCGTCCTCTTTGTCAGAGTCCTCGGGACACAGGTCGTTGCCGTGGGTAGCAGCAACTCTCTGCCTCCGTCGCCTGAGCTTTTTGGGCAGCGCGAGGCAGTGGCTGCAGCTCTCTGGGGAGTCGATGGCCTCCTGGGCATGTTTTGAGCCCAAGCACATGACACAGAGAGGGTGAGTGTCCCTGGCCGCGATGAGGGCACCGCATGCGGCCGGGCAGGCACGCGAGCGTAGCTCTTCAGACGGGCCGAGAGGAACGGGCTTAGAAAGAGCCATTAGCGGGGAGCTAGGCAGCTAAGCAGAGAAACAGGCAGCGTGGGCGGCTGGCTAGAGAGCAAAGAGACAAACTAGCGTGGGTGGCTAGTTGTGAGACAGCACAGTCCTGTTCCGCGTTAGCAGATGCAGGAAAAAAATCGTGTCTTGGGCGGGTAGCCTGCACGATACAAGGGCTAGCGCGCGGGGTAGCAGGCTAACACCGAGTGGAGCTACTCAGCACTGACGCACGTTCCCGAACCTTTCACGCCCGGCGGAGGCTGATCCGGAGATATATCCTCCTGCGGACAGTTAAGTGACAAGGCTCGTGTGGGATACAAAATTACAGAGTGGGCCTTTAAATATACAAATAAGCTAGGTTCTGCATGGACAGATCACGAGAGGGAGTGAGTGCGTTATTGGAAATATAAGCACTGCTGTGACGTCGCAGCAATGAGACCGCAGGTCGAGTCGCAAAGTAATCTCAGCAGTGCTTATATCCAATAACGCACAAACCACCGTCATATAGGGAGACGCCCAGGGGACATCCTTACCAGATGTCTGAACCACCTCAACTGACTCCTCTTCACGGCGGTGGTGAAGAAGGAGCTGAACCAAAAGGCAAAGCTCTCAATTTACCGGTCAATCTTTGTTCCTCCTCTCACCTATGGTCACGAGCTGTGGGTAGTGACTGAAAGAGTGAGATTGCGAATACATGCGGCCGAAATAGGGTTTCTCCATAGGGTGGCAGGGCTTACTCTCCTGGATAGGGTAAGGAGCTCAGTCATCCGAGAGGACCTCGGAGTAGTGATATCAATGCAAAACTCACATATTGGGTGCGTCCCAATACTCTAAAAATGCAAAAGAAATAAGCAGTTACACTTATCTAACTCCCGTTGTGGAGTGAACAAAAGAAAGGAAGGAGAAAAAATAAAAGAACCCTAAATCTTAGGGCGAGAGCACTCGTAGGTTTGACTGAAAAACAAAGAAACCAAAACCTCTGCTCTGAAATAAGAGAGCAAACAAGCGCACTTTACTTTTTCTAAATTTGTACTGCTAACAAGTCCCGCGTTGAGAAGCAAAGTGTAACGAGGTTGTGTGTAACGAGAATGGGCTCAGAAGTGAATCTCCTTTTTAATTCAGTGAACGCTGCCTCCGCCTTAGAATTCCATTGGAACTGGCTAACGAGGTTTTTTTTAGTAAGCGCAGTAATGGGCACTGCTACCGCACTAAAGTTGAGGATAAATCTACAATAACAATTTGCAAAACCCAAAAAGCATTGCACCTGTTTTATGGAAGATGGCGTGGGCCAGTTCTTTACAGCGAAAACCTTCTCCAGATCCATCTGTATCTTACTCTCAGTGACGATAAAACCCAAAAATGAAACCGAGCTGGTGTTAAAAAAGGCACTTCTCCGCTTTAACAAATAATTGGGCCTTGAGAAGAGCTGAAAGGACCTGACGAACGTGACCGACGTGTGTGGGAAGATTGGGCGAAAATATTAAAATATCGTCAAGATAAACAAAGACGTATTTCTCAAGCATCTCCCTCAGCACGTCGTTAACTAATGCCTGCAAGACAGAGGGGGCGCAAGTGAGCCTGAACGGTATGACGAGATATTCGTAGTGCCCGCTGTGTGTGTTAAAAGCTGTCTTCCACTCGTCGCCCTCGCGAATGCGAACAAGGTTATAGGCATTACGCAGCTCAAGTTTCGTGAAAACAGACGCCCCCTGAAGATGCTCGAAGGCGGAGTTCATAATGGGAAGGGGGTATCTCTTCTTCACTGTGATGTCATTGAGGGACCTGTAGTCGATACAGGGTCTGAGGCCTCCGTCTTTTTTCTTAACAAAAAAAAAACCCGCCCCTGCAGGCGAGGTGGAAGGTCTAATAAATTAATTGGCCAAAGACTCCTCAATGTATTCACGCGTAGCTGTGCTCTCGGGAATGGACAGGGAATACAGAAAACCTCTAGAGGGAATAGTGCCAGGCTATAGCTCTATGGCACAGTCATAGGGTCCGTGAGGCGGTAGAGAGGTGGAACGCTGCTTACTAAATGCCTCCACGAGGTCGGTGTACTGTTTGGGGACATTAGCCGGCAGCTGCAATTCGAGCGCCCCTCCCACTTCAGCACCCTCAGTGTCCGAGACAGAGTGAATCTCCCAATCGATTTCTGAACCGGAAGTAAGCTCCTGCCACGCAGAAGGTTGCTCAGCAGAGTGATCCCAGGCTAGGCTCTTGTAGGAAAAAATAAATGTCCTGCTTCAATGTTCTTGGATGGTCACCTAACACAATCAGCCTTACTCAATGATCAAGGGGGGTTAGAAACAAAGCCTGGTGACGACGGCACCGCTGGGGTGTGAGACGGGAGTTAGCCAGCTTACCTAGGTGACAATAACCATTTGGTTCCCTCCCACACCACATACAATGTCCATTTGTTTTTTGTCCATTTGTCACCCAATCAGGGACAGGAACCTGCATTCTATATCAGCATTTTATTTCAGGTTTTGGGTATAAAGCTTGTACCCCGAACAACACTATTTTGTGATAGAACTGCCTTACTATTACCCGGTATCTTGTATACTGTAATGAAGACTATTTTGCATTATAATTAAATTGCTATTGACCTAAATTTTGGAACTCCGAGTTTTACTTTACAAAAGACAGAATTCCTACACTCTCCTCCCCGTTTTTGGAGGGAACCAGAGAGGCCTTCTGTTTGAAGGAGCAATTCTCCTCATCACTATCTGAATTAGACTCGGCATAATCTTGAACCCCTCCTCCCGATAGCAAAGGACTGGAGGAAGAACAGTGAAGTATACATTGGGACTGATGGATAACGGAACCGGGCCCCCCCAAATTAATATGTGGGTTATGGCGGGCAATCCAGGAATGGCCCAAGACCAACGGATAAGCCGGGGACTCAACAAAAAAAAACAGAATCTCCACCGTATGATCCTGATACAGAACGTGCACGCGTATGGCGGAGGTAACCCGGGAGATGGTGCCTGTGCCCAACGGGCGGCCGTCCAGAGCCGTAACAAGGCAAGAAAGAGGCAAAGAGTGGGTGGGAATTTTGTGGGATTTAGCCCAATCGGAATCGACGAGGCACTCAACTGCCCCAGAGTCAATAAAACCTTTACAGTGGAGCTGGCAATTGTTCCAGCATAAATTAACTGGCCTGAGGGTCCGGAGGTAATTGGAATGCAATCCTGCTAGGCGACTCGGTCCCTTAGCGAGACCCCTCTTTTACCCGAAAGCTTGGGACACTGGTCCTTTAAGTGACCCCGCCTCTTGCAGTACCTACACCACAATTCACGGGACTTAGCGTCCCCTGTTACGCGCATGGAGGACCCATCGACCTGCATGGGCTCCTCCTGCTCAATAGGAGACAGTGAAAGGGTTTGAGACAGCGCTGGCATGGCGGAAGAAGGACAACAAGCTGGGCGATATCTAAAACCTTTAGAAACCCTCTCTTTCTCTCTCTCTCTCTAAAGCGGTTGTCTAAACGGATGGCGGTGGACACCAGGGCACCGAACGTAATGAGTAGTTCGAGACCCTTGAGAGCGTCTTTACTGGTTCCGACAGAGCGTTGAGAAACAGTGCACTAAGAGGCTCATCGAAAATGTGAGCACGAAATGTGATAGCAAAGGTGGCCACGGAGCCCTGACGAAGACGGGTCAAACGCATGGCGGCCTCCTTGCCAGAAACGTCCTGATCGAAAACTGACACCATCTCCGCCATAAGCCCATGTGGTTCATGATAAGGGGGTCAGCCCATGCAAGAGCATTCCCAGTTAGGAGAGAGAGAATGAAGGCTACCCGGGACTCTTGCGAATAGAAGCGTGAGGGCTGTGTTTAAAAAAAAAAGAGGTACTGAGTTAAACTGATTGCATATCTATTCATTACACCCGCATGTGCGTGTTGTTTTCGCTCCTGTCTGTGCGTGTGTCTTTCTGTGTCTGTGTCCCTATCAACCCGAACATTTCTACTCCGATTGTTATGAAATTTTGTGGAAATGTTGACAGTTGGGCAATGACCTGAACCTGAATTTTTTCCCCAATCGGTCAACGCCAGACTTCACAGTGCAAGATCACAGTTTTAGCCTCATGCACGATTGTTGCATCTCTCTGTAATTTTACAAATTAACCATTCAAATGCAGAGGTGTAAAGTAACGAATTACAACTACTCGTTACAGTACTTGAGTATCGTCCCCCCTGATAATTTGTTGAGTATAATTAAATTATAGTACTTTTTACTTTTATATTTGAGTTTATTTTATATAATGTATTGTACTTCTTTTTTTATTTTGATAATCGTTACAGAGTAAATTAAATTTGGTGACTTAAGTGAGTCCCTGAAACTCTAAACCAATTATAACAGATCGCGGGCACAATTTTTAAAAATTCTGACAATTCAACATGATTTGAATTTTGAGAGCCAATCAAATCAGGCCTACCCAAATCAGGCAACCGCGGCGCGAAGCAGTTCAAAAGAAGAAAAAAATCGAGTGTGTCTGTGTGCGCAAAATGTCGGAGCTGTCACGGACAGAGACTGTCAGCGAAAATCTCTCGCCCCACTTATCCCCAATTTTTTATTTTAAAGCCACGAAAGGCAATAGCATTATAATTACATGCAAAATGTGCATGCCAAAACCGCTGGAGATCTCTGCTTTTATGAATTAATCTTCTAACCTGAGGAAGCATGTGGAGGTAAGCAACTAGCTGGCTAGCTACAATTATTTTTTCACTTTTACTTGTATGTTTTAGACTAAGAAATAAGCAAGACAGCTCTGTATTAACTATTAACTTTAAACTTAATGCTGTCGCTTCCAGGTGTTTTGGGGGTGCCTGTGTTAGAGTGCAAAAGTTAAAAGTTCAGAAATATTGCACAGGCATCTGACATTAGGCTACGCCAAAAACCGAATCGTGGAGTGAAACATAGGCTAATGGGCTTGCGACATCAGGCTGGTTTACCAATATGATCAGCGTCTCGTCCGTTCACTTCAATGTAACATTAGTGTACACATTTTTGACCCGTTTTCAAATGCCATTATTTCGATAAAAATTGACTAAAATTGGGAGTGTTGCGTGTCTCCTACTCAGATTGTAAGTTGAAGAAGTATACATACTTTTGAGCCGTTCATACTGAGAAGCGTCGCTAGGGAGAGACGCTTTGAGCGACGCTTCTCACTGTGAACGGCCACTTAACCATCTGCCACTCTGTTAGCAATCTTGGAACCCATCGGCTAAATCAGAATTAAAGTTATGATTTAACCTCTGGGATCTAACCGCGAGTTCCAGGTATCGGAAGTACCATTCCAGATATTGCATTTTTCAGATCTAGCTAGCTAACTTATACAACCAAGCACACGCAATCCACATAGCACAATTTTATCCTAACTTCAATTTTAACTTTTGACAGATGGTTAAAAGAAATCCCGTTTCCTATATGATTTTAGCAGTAGGCTACACATCACAACAGTTACTCTTCCAATTAAATTATTTTAGGTAGGTTTTTAATTATTATTCAAATAATACAATTTCAAAAACGGGCCAAAATACAAACATTTACACTTTGCATTGAACAGTGAACAGAACGCTGCCAGCAGAGGTACCGGCTGCTAAGGAGTTGCTAGGAATGCATGTGAAATCTATTAATACAATGTTAAATTGCTGCTCAGAATAAACTAAAAATTACAAATCAGGAGTCATGTCTTTTTAATCACCAGAGATGTTTAAAAGATGTAGCCTCTTTCAGATAGTGGCCATGGCGTTGGCGGGATGAGTATATATAATTCTCATTATGCCGATGTTGTGCCTAAATTCAGTTCCCCCATGGCGTTTCTGTGACAGTGTCGTTTTCCTTGCAAGTCCGCATGCGCAGGCTAACCCGAGGTCCATTTCGCCAACGAGAACGAGTGATATCGTTCTCCGTTTCACAGAGCGCGCAATTCAAAATTAGCTCGTCTCTGTGTGTGAATTACAAACATTACATGCGACTGCCTTTCCACCGTGAGCGAGCGTTTCACTGTCACTCTTTTTTTGTGGTATCTACATACAGGGGCGCCGCTAGAGATTCTGGGCCCCATGACAGAATATAATTTTGGGCCCCCCCACCTAAACCACCCATCAACCTAGAAAACCCAGTTGAAGTCAATTTTGTAAATTTAATTGAAATTTACAGTTAATACAGGAATCAACAATCCAGCAAAAAAAATCTCAACATTCTTTAACTTAAAATCAAGATTTGAACAACACAAGGACAAAAGTATAAATTAAATGAAGATTTGAACCCAATTATAAAAGTATAAATCACACAAAAAGTAAAAATATAATTTCAATGTGGTGTATGTCTGACAACAGGGACCTCGATGGAAATAAGTTTCTTTTTTAAGGACTTTAACGAGTTTAATTCCCTGACAATCTGTGTTTTTAATGTGTATGATGTACGCATATATGTTTTAAATGAAGTTTTGTTTAATAAAATAAAATCAAAGCTAAACGCCGGGCCTTCTTGGTAGCAAAATCTTTAATAAGATCCTTGAAATCTAGTGATAAAGCCAACTTGCTTTCAATTGACAATATTGCAAGATTGTTCAACCTCTCTTGAGACATTGTTGATCTCAGATAGCTCTTTCTCAGTTTCAGTTTGCTGAATACCCTTTCTCCACCGGCAACGGTAACTGGGAGAGTGCAGAAAATCCTAAGGGCAATGCAAACCTCTCCATAAGGCACATAATTCATAATATGTCCTATAATAGTATTAAGATAGTAATACACCAGATTAGCTATCTTAAATGTTATTTATTACTTAATTAATGTATTACTTATTTTAACGTGCCAGTGGTCAATGTTATTGCAATTACTGGAAGAACTATTAACTAAATATAAATATTAGCTAAAGTTGTATTCAATGCTTGCATGGTAATGCAGCCAGGGTGCGAATTACGGGGTTATTTTTCTATTTTCTATCCATGTCTTATTTTTCTATCTAAAAATTCAGAATCGCGGCGCGTTCTAATCCGCGGAATCCTCGCGCTCGCACCAACCCCCCGTCCCCGTCAACTATTAGAATCGCGAGTCAACCCCCCCCGGTCAGTGGTCACCTTATCTGTGGGCCTTTGCTGAAAAATAGGAGACCCCCCTGCAAGTCAGTGTAATTCGCACCCTGAATGCGGCATACATTAATATATTAAAAATCTGTTTGTTGACGCCAAACCCCTACTGCTCAGTTCACCTGCTTCTCCTTCAACTGGGAGGTGGGTTGAAATACGTTTAAAAAACGTTGTGACTAGCTGTCGCCCTTTTTTGTCACACTCCTTTCTTTCCTTTTTCTTTTCTCTTTTGAGACCCTGACTTTGGCTTTGCCTTTGACGACATTTTGACGATATTTGCGCTAACGTTCGTCTACGATTCTAGGCGGCTCGCACGCTCTGGACTGAACCATGCAATGAATAAATAGAGGGGTAAAATAAGGCTTCATTTTGTCAAACATAGAGAAACAAAACTCCAGTTTGTTTCTTTTGTGACTTTTTTTAATACATAGAATTATAATTTGAAGTCGGCTACATTAACTAAAAAAAAGAAATAAAAAAAATAGTGTTCTCCACTCTAGGGCCCCTGTCCGTGCTGGGCCCTTAGAATCGTCCTAACTTACCCCCCCCTAGCGGCGCCCCTGTCTACATATGCAGAGTATAGGCCTACGCTACGAAAATGTGGAAAATCTTGCTCTCCCAAAGTAGATGGTAGGCTAACTGGTTAGATATCACCGAAATAGCCACATAGATAAATAGAATATAACTGCGCATATTATGCATTTGGGCTATTTATACCAACTGGAATGAGGAAAATAAAGGGCTAGCCCACCACATTATTCAGGAATGTAGTCACAGTAACGTAAATTTACCTTTTATGTTTCATTATCAGGAGTCTACAAGCAGTCTCACCTTGCCAGAATCACATTGAAAATGTGACTTTAAAATGGTTTTTATGTTGAAATCAATTAAACATATGATTTTGAACTAATTTTTTAAAGTTTCCCTGTCTATATCTTATTAAAGAGGCCTTCCAGCTGATCTGTCACATATATTATTAAATCTATTTCACCCAGGTGCAAAATAAGATTTATTATACTGCATTATTTTTATTAAAAAAATATTTTAAAAAACTTGGGGAAACCAAGTTATTAAGTTAGCTATTGACTTTTTAAGTTTTCCCGTCCATATTGTATCAAATAGGACTGACATGCATTTTTATTACACTATTATTTTTAATTAAAAATAAAAAACAAATTGTGGAAACCAAGCTATTCAGTTAGCTATTGACTTTTTAAGTTTTCCCGTACATATTGTATCAAATAGGACTGCCATGCAGTCACTATGGAATCTGTCATGCTTGAGTGCCAAACAAGTATTATTCTATATTATTTTTAATAAAATGAAAAATAGGAGGAAACAAAATTATTCAGTTATTGATTGTTTTAGTGTCCCTGTCCATATTGCATGAAATAGGACTTCAGACTACCCTGTGTCACCATCCCATTTGTCACATAAATGTGCAAAAGAAGTTGTATCATTCTGTATCATATTTAATTCAATTCAAATTAGGGGGAAACCAAATTATTCAGAAGCTGATTTTTTGTGTCCCATAAAAATAGAGGGAAACCAAATTAGTCAGTGTCAGATTTATTTGGTGTCCCTGTCCATATTGCATGAAATAGGACTTCAGACTACCCAGTGTCACATTTCCCCATTCCATCTGTCGCATAAATGTGCAAAACACGTTTTATCACTCTGTATTATTTTCAATTAAATTAAAAATAAGGGAAAACCAAATTATTCAATTTATTTATGTTTTTGTGTCCCATGAAAATAGAGGGAAACCAAATTAGTCACTCGTATTTTTTTGGTGTCCCTGTCCATATTGCATGAAATAGGACTTCATACCTCATATTTCCCCATTCCATCTGTCACACCTAAGTGTGAAACAAGATTAGTATTCTGTATAATTTTTAATGCAATTAAAAATAAGGGGAACGCACTATTCCATGTATGATTTTGTGGTGTCCCTGTCCATATTGTATGAAATAGGACTTCAAACTGCCCTGTGTCATACAGTGCCCTCCACTATTATTGGCACCCCTAGTAAAGATGAGTAAAAAGGGTAATAAAAAATTCACCGTTTACTCAAGTCATTTACTTTTAGAGTATTTTCAGTATTCTTTCCACCTCTGTTCAAATGTAGGTAAGCCCAAACGAACTATGACATCACAAGTGTTCAGAATTTTGACATTATGTTGCTGCCATTGTGACATCACGACATACATGTATTGCACTCATATTTAAAAGTAAAGAGCTTTTGAATTCAGCATAGTTACGATGGATTTTTTAAGACGATTGCAGGTAAGTGAATTTCTATTAGGATTGTTAGGATTTAATAATTATGTTAGATGTGTAGTTTATTTTTTTCCCAATCGTCAATGCCCGACTTCACACTGCAATATCCGTCTTAGCCTCATGCGAGCCTCATGCGCGGGTGTAGCATTTCTGAGTGTCTAGTTTCTCAATGGACTGAACGACTGCCAACTATTAATTTGTGACTGAATGGTTACGGATTACTAGTAATTATTAGATTATTAGTAATCTGGATTGTTCAGTCAAGATCACAAACAATGAAGTACATACTGGTTTGAAGTGCAGAGCAGGTATTATTCTTGGAAATGTGCATTCTAGCCGTCTTAAATTAGCAAATGCTTTTTAGCTTTCTGGCAACCTAATGCTCACATGCATAGTGATTGCTGACAAATATTGGTAGTATCACATGTTCAAACCTAAAATTCAAGGGCAAATTTTTTTTATTGTATTAGTTATAGGGTTGCAAAGGAACATTTCCAGAAACTTTTCAGAAATTTACCATGGAAATTTAAGCTCTGGAATTTTGAAAAAAATTATTGGTCAAAATTTTGCAAAAGTTAGCCTATAACATGGAACTTAAATTTACTTGTAAACTACACTTGCATTGTAAAATGCAATTATAGGTCTTGCAGCATGCTTTGGTTAAAACAACCCAATTTAATGCGAATTCAGTTTCAACCCTGCACTGTGCATTCATCCATAGAGTACTCAAGTGACTACGTCAGACTGGCTTTGGAAGTGACTTCCCCATTCATGGACACCATAGACATTAACTAAAAGTTACTTTTAAACCATTTCTAGTGGCTATGTCTTAACATCAATTTTCTGGATTGTTCAATATAACAAAATATGTAATTTTTCTGGACTAGCTTCGAGTATATTTAACGTTGTAGTATTTTTTTGTGAATATACCAGCACTGGCACTGTTTAAAAACTCAACGTCCCATAATTCTCTCCAGACGGTTCAACGAAGTAAAAGGGCCGAATTAGCAAGGTGGTATAGAGCTCCGTAGTCCCGCCCACTTTGGTCATGAACTTCTGGTGCCAAAAAATACAATAGGAGTCAATAGACTGAAAATGTTTTTTTTTCTATATTCAGGGAGCTAGATGTTCAAAACACCCAAGAGAGGGGTTATCAAATTAGAAAATAATTTATAAAATTGGTAATTTGAAATTATGTCCAACAAATAAACAACAAACACGTTTTCAAAAAAATAACACATCCGGGCTACTCGCTCACCACCACTGCTGAAGTGAAAGTCATAAAGCTGACAATTTCAACAATTAATTATACGATTCAGATATGATTTAAATGCGTTGGTGAGTACACACGTGCGGTTCTCAACTAATCAGTCATCCAAGTCATTCTTTGTGAGTTCCTCACCCTTAATAGCGTCATTGGTTTTTGCCTATGTATATTCGAGTTGTTTCAGAGTATCTGTGTTTTCCCGAGTCTTTGTTTTTTCTTTTTGTTTGCCCTTCCAAATTTCTATTCGTTTTTGTGTTTGTTTCCTTGTCTGTTATTTTTGGTTTATTTTTCGTATTCCTTGATTTTCCGGTTTTGACTTCAGCCTGTGTTCTCGTGACCATGAGTCTGGACTTTGCATGCGTTGACTGAATGAAAAGCGCACATTATTTTTTGTTGCTATGCATAGCTGTCGGGAATACATGCTGGAATCGATAATTGATAAGCTCGAAGGCGAACGATTCCGAGGATGTTCCTAACGGGAACCGGTTCTCGATTCCCACCCCTACTCCCCAATGCATTTTTTATAGAGCTTGCTTAATATGAGACCGTGAAAACGAAAACTGCTGTTACGCTGGGCTGTAATAACTGGTTCAAAGCTCCCAAGAAGACATGGGATATACCGTTGCTAAGTTTATAATGTACTCTATTGGATAAAGGCGCCGACAATTAAACCAGAATGAACTGTAATGAATGAGACAGGCTTGCAGGGCATGGGGGATATTATGAGTCGACGTTTCAGATAGTGTAATAGCGGTAGAAAGTGTCGTATATTTCTCAAACCGATTGTACCAGACAATAAATGACAAGGAAAGGAACATCTCGATGTGTAAAACCAATGGTAGGATTGTATATTTATTTTATATTTATACCTTTACTATGCATCTGCACAAAGGAGTTAAAAGTATTACTCACAAATGTTTGCCAACATTTCCAGTGTATTCCTGTTTATTTCCATATATTCCCGTTAATTCCCATGGAAAGTTTCCACCTTTGAATATTCCCGAAATTTTGCAGATGAGCCCAAGATCGAGTGCGATGGGATTTGAGAGGCAGGGGTGCATGGAGGAGTGGGAGAGCACTGAGATGGAGGAGTGGGAGAGCACTGAGATGGAGGAGTGGGAGAGCACTGAGATGGAGGAGTGGGAGAGCACTGAGATGGAGGAGGAGTGGGAGAGCACTGAGATGGAGGAGGAGTGGGAAAGCACTGAGATGGAGGAGTGGGAGAGCACTGAGATGGAGGAGGAGTGGGAGAGCACTGAGATGCAGAGGCGCATGGAGAGACAGGAGTGGGGGAGCATTGAGATGCAGAGGCGTATGGAGAGACAGGAGTGGGAGGAGGAGAGGGAGTCTTGGCAGAGGTGGATGAGAGAGAGAGGGGATATGGAGGAGCAGAGGAGAGGAGAGATGATGGAGTGGGAGGACGGGAGGCGTAGAATAGCTGAAGAGAGAGAGGAGCTGCTCGAAGAGGACAGGAGGGAGAGAGACTGCTTGACAGAACAGCTGAGGCTGGAAATAAGCAGATTTGAGGAGCAAGAGAGCAGTGACCAGGAAATGTGGAGAGAGAGAGAGGAATGGCAAAGACAGAGAGGATGTATGCAGACTACACTGGAGCGTGTGGAAATCATGCACAAGATGGAGAGAGACGAGGGGGAGACGAGAGAACTTAGGGTCCTCGTTGAGGTAAAAACATCGATTTGCCAAAGAGAAAGAGAGAGAGAGTTGCTGGAGGAGGACATCAGCGAGACAGAGATGGAAAGCCAGAAGGGACACTTCACAGTGGAGGGAGAGAGCAGTGGCACAGAGACAACAGATGACGATGAGGAGTTTGAAAAGAGCGTGGCGTGGTGGTACAAGAGAAAGCAAGCAGCCAGAGATAAAGAGATTGAGATGAGCACAGTCAGAGCTGAGGAACAAAGCAGTGTGTGTAAAACTGGGAAAGAGGAGAAGAAAGAAAACCCCCAAAAAAGGAGGTTTTGGTCATTGTGGAACTGGAGAAAGCGGCCAACTGTGGAAGGAGAGACCTTAAAGGAGGAGAGTGGTCAACCCAGTGCTCTCCCTGAGAGAGAAGCAGACACAGTGGAGAGTGCTCTTTTGAAGGAGGAGAAACAGAGAGAGATGGAGAAAGAGATACAAGAAAACGAAAAGAAGAAAAAGAAGGGTTTCCGGTCACTGTTCTGTTGTTGGAAAAAGAGGTTGACTGTGAAAAAAGTGAACTTGAAGGAGGATAATGGTCAAGAGAGTGTAGAAGGAGAGAGCAGTGACACAGTGATGGAAGCTGAGAAAGCAATGGAAAAAGAAAACAAGACAAAAAAGGCAAAACGATCTTGGTCACTGCTATGCTGGAAGAAACAAGAAGAGTGAAGAAAGCAGAAAGAATAGAGGGGAAGTGGATTCATTTGTATTAATAATAATTACATTATAGGCTTTTTTTTTTTTTTTTGATAGTCCACTTATCTGATACAAGATACTTATGTCGTTAGCATGAGATAATGAAAGTTGCGCGTTTGAAATAGGCTAAACGGTTTGAAGAGACATACTCGTTTATGTTGATCTGTGTTCTAGTCGGTAAGGCGTAGGCATGTGAGTGACCAGCCTAGGAAAGAGTGCTAGTGACCAGTCAAGTCAGTGGCAAATTCAGTAGGTAGCTGCGCTAGGCACGTGAGTTACCAGCTCAGCGAATCAATAGCCCGAGATAATGAGAACTTGCGCGTTCGAAATAGGCGAGAAGGTTTAAAAAAACATGCTCGCTTGTGCTTATCTGTGGTCTAGTGGGTATGGCGTCTGCCTCATAATACGTAATGTAGCCAGTATTTTTAAATACTATGCCCACGTTCATTGTTTATATGTTTGGCTACTAGGCCTCATTTACACAGTCTTTTAACACATTTAGGGCTATTACAGGCAGCCAATTAAAGCAGAATAGTTAACTAGTAAAGTGGTACAGTGTAAACATGTTAACTATAAATTGCCGTATATTCCGTATATTCGCCTATTAGACTGCACTTCTCTTCACTAATTTACTAGCCTGACGTTATTGGTCCAGAATAGAGATGCAAATTTGGGCTATTTTTTTTAACCGATAGTCGACCCTCATTGATCGGTTATTATCGGTTAACCGATAAGCTTAAATAGGCTATAAACAAATGGACGTAAATCCATGAACCATTAAAAATACAGCCGCATATTCGAACATAGGCTGTCTACCCTGCCGCGCTAATCCGATAAAACCGCTATAGTTTAGGCTAGCCTATTCATGAACATTTTAAAATAGCCTAAAAGGGAGAAAAAAGCGAATAGGTATTAGAGAGGTAGAAGTCCCGTCATGGTCCCGCGAGCAGTGTTGTAGCTTCCCCAACACTGGCAATCGAACAACATAGACAGCCTATAATTGGCTACGGTGAGCCGGTAAAAAAAAAAAAGAAGACACATTTTCACTCACCCGTTGTCAAATAACGTTGAAACACAAGGCCAAGCAGCAAAGTTTTTTAATTCAGTTAACGTTAGCTAGCCATTCCGTTTTGGTTGGTCTGTGGCTTTGAAAGCGTGTTCCACCGGCAGACTTTGTTATATCCGTTGCCGTATGGGAAAAAACGTGGCTACAGCCGTAAATAAGAGTAACGTTATTGTCGGCTAGATAAAGGCTACAGCAGCGCTACACCACTTCTTTAAAGATCTCAAGAAGGGAGCTGAAATCATAGCCTCTAAACCGTTATGAATAATTAACTTTACAAAACAAATGAACCGAATGATTTTCCCTATAGCATATAATTATCATTTTCTCTCAAGCAAATGGGTCAAACGCAAGCACATGGCTTTAAAATCACCACTCGTGCAGCATACATAGATTCTGCTATCGGTCGGAGTTACACCTCCTGCTCTGTTGTGTCCCAAATTTAGCTATTTTCCTCTTTAATTTTTTTTTAAAAAACGTTTAACACTAGGCTAACGTTATAGCAAGGGCAGTGTGTGAAAACTTTTTTTTTTTAAATAAACATGCCTGCACTTTGTTTTAGGGTAAATTGATTGCGCAGGTATAGGTTTTGAATTGGCGGAAAGTGAGATGTCAATATGTCTATCCAACTTATATTCACTGCAAATGCCAAATTCATAAAATAGCATGCTTGAACTAAAGGCTATTTGGAATACACTTTAGCCTACACTTCTTCTTCTTGTCAGTTCGTTTAGACCATTGTTTTCTTTTGATATATGAGCATGTAGGCTAGTAGATACCCAAATAGCAAGGAAAATGAACCAATGCTGAATTAACATAAAATTAAGCATTGATTAAATGTTGATCTCTGATGTTGATTCGGCATCCAGGTGCTCATCGAGTTTACGTTGAATCAATGCATTGAAATAATGTTTAAACAATGTTGATGTTAACAATGGAAATCAACATAAATAATGTTAAGTCAATTTTTTATCAATGTAATCTATCATGGCTTATGATAATATCATTTTATAACTACATTTTACCAATTCTTGCTCAAAATAGTCAAAATTTACAAAAAACAAATCAAAATACTTTGAGTTAGGCTACTAAAATAGATTACACATTGACTTATATTTAAAAAATGCAAACATCTTTATTGATTTTAAACCTCTGCTTAATGAACACAATATGCAATAGGGAAGATCGGGGTAGGTTGTGACAATCATTTCTTTAATTGATTACAAAGAAACCGCTTGCATAACAATGATAACATTTTGTAGTTAATATCTTCTATCTATCTATCTATGAACCATTGGTGCTGTTTATTAAGCTCGATCGTAAATGTGAAAAGTACAATTGAGTTAAACAAAACACTCCATGCATTAGCCTTTAACAAAGACTGATTTAACAAAAATAAAACTTAGACAGTTTTAGACAGCCCTTCCAGCATAAGCCGACAGCTACACATTTTTGTTAAAAAATATCAACATGTCAACATGCTGTGGAGTAAGTCTGGTGCGCAGTCTGTTGATTTACTGCGTATCTGGTACTGCATTGTAGTAGTGCTGCTGCAAAATCGCCGTTTGCACTTCATCGTCGTTTTTAACGAAATGGTAACGAACTCCATTTTGCTCGCTTCGTTTTGTTCTCCGACTCTGTGAGAGCTAACGTTGCCTAAGTAACATAGCCAGGTGAAAGCTAAGGAAACTAATCTTAGGCATCTGAAAGTTAACGAAACCTAACCTAGCCGATATCCCGTTATGGTGGCACCCTCTTGTATTGGATTTAAGAATTGTTTTTCCCCACACCCCAGTTGATATGCATGTAAATTCAAATCGCCAACATTATTCTGCGATTTGTTTAAAAGATAAGATGAATCGGTTAAAATTCCTATTGTCAGTTAACGGTTAGTCGGTTAACCATTAACATCCCTAGAACATTTTTGAAGTTGTAATTATCCTGTGTGGCCTACTAATTTGTTAGTTGCATATAGTCTTAATTGATGTAATATAATCAGTGATTCCATTTAAAGTGGAGCCTATTTATTTTAATTAATTTAGTACATTTCAATTAGTGATTTCAAAGCCAGTGGAACACTATGTAACTTCGTTGTCATATATATATATATTTGTGTGCATGTTCACAGTCGTTAAGCTACAGCTGATGACAGTAACTACCACAATAGCTCTTTGTAATAGCCCTAAATGTGTTAAAAGGCTGTGTAAATGAGGCCTAATAGATGATGAATAATTAATGTGGGCATAGTATTTAAATATGCAATTACTTAAAAAAAACTCATGGCAGGCTATTTAATGCACCGCTGTTGTAGCTAACTGAATGAGCCAATTTGGCTTTTAAGATTCAAAAATGAAAATCTCAGACAAAAATTTGAAGCGGCTTCCTATGTATTATGAGGCAGACCCACTAGACCAGGGGTTCCCAAGCCAGTCCTGGGGACCCCCTGTGTATGCTGGTTTTCCTTGCAACCACGGTTGCAATCCCAGAATTTTAACAAGCTATTAATTAGGAAAACATTCCCATGTTTATTGCTATGGATGCCATGTAGAACAACCATGTTCACATTGTGCTTATTGTGCTATATCGCAACAATTGCATAAAAAGAGGTTACAAAATTATGTATTTTAACTGATCATAGAGTGAAGTGAATCAATAGGCTGCTAATTCTTCATTATCTACCAAATTGTTAGTTTTATGTGTCCACACTTTCACCAATTAGGAGCCTATTGATTCAAATCAGTCTTTAAATGGTTCTGTTAAATAATTGTCTTATCTCTTTTAAATAATATAGCACAATAAGCACAATGTGAACATGGGGTGTTTGTTCTACATGGCATCCAGAGCTATTTCTGATATAGCTTTAGAGGGTAAATAATTGCTCTAAACATGACAAGCACCTAATTAAGACAAATTAACAGCTTGTTAAAATTCTGGGATTGCAACTGTGGTTGCCATGAAAACCAGCATACACCGGGGGGCCCCAGAACCGGTTTGGGAACCCCTCCACTAGACCACAGATTAGCACAAGCGAGCATGTCTATTTAAACCTTCTCGCCTACTTCGAACGCGCAAGTTCTCATTATCTCGGGCTATTGATTCGCTGAGGCTGGTAACTCACGTGCCTAGCGCAGCTACCTACTGAATTTGCCACTGACTTGACTGGTCACTAGCACTCTTTCCTAGGCTGGTCACTCACATGCCTACGCCTTACCGACTAGACCACAGATCAACATAAACGAGTACGTCTCTTTAAACCGTTTAGCCTATTTCGAACGCGCAAGTTTTCATTATCTCGTACTCACAAGATAATTATCTCTTTAAATTTTTTTCATTTTTTTTTCATGTCCCTTTAGTTTTGAACAGATTTGAGGGTTCATTTAAATTATAAGTATATTTCTTTGTCATTATCCTTATGAACCTTTGTACCCATGGGTACATCTTTACTTTCTGTAACAATATGGTAGAATACCTGGTCATGAACAACGCATACAGTATTTACATTGAGATTACATGACACATTATAGTATAGCTACTTCTCGAAAGCAAACAGACAGCAACAGGATGTCATTATGCTATATTTAGAAATGTAGCCCACAATCTACCAAAAACATTGGCTTGATCATGATATTACTCTAAAGTTTGTGATGAATCCACTGACTTTTCTTATTGTCAAAAAATCTTTAGTAAATGTACTCTTCTTTCAGTAAATGTTTTCATTAGTACAACTGCATTGTAACTTGACCTCATCTTCAAATAAAAAAATAAAAAATTGGTTTTATCTGTATCTCCTTGGCCCACATTTTCCAGGACCGATTGACAATCTCCATTACATTAATTTACAACGTGTGAAGTTCAGGTGTTTAATATACATTTTGCAGTCATTGGCTCTAAGAATACTCATTGTTTTTTCTTTTAAGATTTGAAGCACTAATTTGAAGCATTCAAATTTTTTGACACAGTCAGCACTTGTAGAGGGTAGAATGAAGATGACGTTTAACCATACTCTTATCATTCATTGTATACACAGTATCATATATATATATTCTGTATATATATATATATATATCTACAGACGAACAGACGGGTGACAAATTAAAGTAAAAACCAACATAAAGTGTCTTAGTAAGGTGTTGGGCCACCACGAGCTTGGCATAGATTCTACCTCTTGTCTATCATAGATTATAGTCTCTGGAACTCTATTGAAGGGATGGAACACCGTTCTTCCAAAAGATATTTCATCGTTTGGTGTTTTGATGATGGTGATAGAGAGCGCTGTCTAACACGTAGGTCGAAAATCTCCCATAGGTGTTCAACTGGGTTGAGATCTAGTGACTGCAAAGGCCATAGCATATGACTCATCAATCATTTTCATACTCATCATTCAGTAACCCCTCGTGCCCTGTGGATGGGGGCATTGTCATCCTGGAAGAGACCACTCCCATCAGGATAGAAATGTTTCATTATAGGATAAAAGTGATCACTCAGAACTTTGTATTGATTTGCAGTGACCCTTCCCTCTATGGGGACAAGTGGATTCAAACCATGCCAGGAAAATGCCCCCCACAGCGTAACAGAGCCACCGGAACCCCTCACTGTAGGGGTTTTTCCTGTAATTTGTCACCTGTGTATGTGTGCATATATATATTATTTAAACTTTTATTTAAGTTTAAGAAATGGCCATTCATTAAGACTGTCCCTGGGTTCTAGTAGTGATCTGCCACCCTTACTCAAGTTCATTTTTGAATGCATTTAAAGGGGTAATATGGTGGTTTACCTACTTTCTGGTGTTTTGTATGATATTGGTACATAGGGGCATTGCGGGAACACCGTGGAAGTATTAAATTTGTATTTTCTTTAGATTTGGAGAAATAAACTTTAATTTTGTGGTCCCACTTCCAGGTCTTTTCTCGTGTGACGTCACACAAAAATTTACGACTCCCCGGTGTCTCAAAACTGTCTATGGAACACTCCTCCATCCACGCCAACAAATTAAAAAGACTTGAATTTGAACTTCACCCATCGGTAGGTTTTGCACAGCCTTGTTACTGGTTTACACAGAGCATGATTGATTATCTATTATTGCAAGCTAACTTTACTAAATTTATTGTTAGATTGCAAACCTTAGATAAAAGTTAGCAACCTTTTAAAACGTTGACTGTTTCGATAACCAACTTGTAACCTAACAAGGGTAATTCGAGTTAGGCTAACGTTAGCCATAGCTGAGCACTTTCTATGTTATATGAAAAACGATTTGATAACTGACCTTGATAACATTAACATAACAAAATCAAAGTGGTCTAGAGTCGGTGTGTCGACACATAGCTAGCTAGATTCAACGTTACCCCGCTCAAACTACATCTTAGCCGTCCTGCTAACGTTACTGTATGCATCTGCTTTTGGTAACGTTAACCCTCCTGCGCTATGGCAGTACCATGCACAGCGCACTGGATTCGACCATACTCAAGCATAACTTTATCGAACATACCCTTCCCTGGCATTACATTGTGCTGTAAGGTTTCTGAAGTGAGTGATAAGTTAACGTCAGCTAGCTGAATCAATCCTTCCCAGCATGCTATCGATAGCGTGGCCGACTGCAGTGGACTTTTCCTCGGTGTCGCGGGAGAGGAGAGACGCACCATCGTTGTGCTTTTATCGTTCTTTTTTTCAAAATTATGCAAATTCAGGGACATGGCCTGGTTGGTAGCGTGTACCTTAACAATGTTTGGAGAATAAAAGCTGGTGTGACATCTCACATTGCTTATATTAAAGACTTTGTAAACACCTATAAACGTCCTGGTAAATCCAGTCTGAAGGTAACTATGGTAACTATCTGACTGACAGTTCTCATTGATACGCCTACAAAACGAGTTGAACTTGAAGAATGGAAAATTTGGGCATATACAAAGTTTTATAGTACTTAAAAATGACTGAATAACAACATTTGTGGACACATTCACTTTGATGTTACCTAAAGATAACTGGCATGTGTCACATTCAACCACCATGTTACCCCTTTAAATTGATCTACATTACCATACACAGCAAAAATGTTGGTGCATATTTAACATTCTATTATGTTTATATGAGTCTGTAGTCTGATATAAACACCATAGGGTGTTAAATTTACACCAAAATGTTGGCCATGCAGTGTTGATCATATGTCTGTTTCTACAGTGTTTCCTTTGAAACACAAAAGCAGTTAGGTTTATGAGGTAAAATGGCATGTAGTCTTGCAACCTTAGCTAGCAAATAATTTATGTACACTGTCTTATAACCTATCTTACACCCTAGGATGTTTATATGAGTCTAGTCTGATATAAACACCCTAGGGTGTTAAATTTAGACCAACATTTTTGCTGTGCAGTATTGAGCATATGTCTATGTTTCCACAGTTCCACAGTGTTTCCTTTGAAGTTAGGTTTATAAGGTAAAATGACATGTAGTCACAGCAACCTTAGCTAGCAAATAGTTTAAATACACTGTCTTATAACCTGTCTTTTGACTACTTTCTTTTGGCCAACACTGGGAATTATAAAGGTAAGATACCTTTGAACTCCCAGCCAATGTTGATTACAGGTAAACTATTAATTACTATGGCAACTTTGTTGGAACAATTTCAATATTATAACATCCATCCACTATCTAACCCGGTTATTGCTGGTCAGGGCCACGGGGGGCTGGAGCCTATCCCAGAATGCACTGGGCGATATACCCTGGATATACCCATTGCAGGGCCCATACCATTCACTCACACACACGTGTAGAGTCTCCAATTAGTCTAATCCGCATGTCTTTGGACTGTGGGAGGAAGCCGACATGGGGAGAACATGCAAACTCAACACAGAAAGGCCCCTGGCCAGGATTCGAACCCAAGACCTTCTTGCTGTGAGGCGACAGTGCTATCCACTGCACCACTGTGCTGCCCCAATATTATAACAGGCAGGTTAAAAAAATTAAAAAAATTGGTAACAGAGTTTACCTTAATATAGGATCGTTTATTTTGGTAATTGAGTGCTCTAAGACCTTTGGGTCCAAATATATTAACTTAAATAATATCAATAGAACAAATGCAGTTGCCTTTGGCTTTCATGAAAAAATAAAACTCTGAGCTGTATGTATTTATAATCATAAACACATTTTTGAATTCATAATAAATAATACTTATACAAACACAACACACAGAGCAGGTTTAAACTCATGTTGATTGAATTTTGTCAAAAGGGAACTATTAAAGTGGGAATTCCCCACATGCTCATTAAACACACAACTGATAGCAACAATTTGTTATCTGATCAGCAAAAAACAACAGCAGCATAACAAAACCACATCAAGACACAAACAACAACACAATCAGACCAGCTTGTGACAAAGCTGGGAGTCATACTCTCCCTAAAAACATAAAAGTCCACCGAGATGCCTGGAGTCCACATCTCACAGTTCACATTTCACGTTTCAGTAGCAGGTTACAGTGAATGACTTTCTGCTTGTGACAGCAGTACAGCAAATTCTCATCAAAGGAAACATCAAAGCACTGTACTGATAACGTATGTAGTTAAGCGCATGATTAAGATTTTAGAATTATTGCTACATTATTGAGCCAATTACGCACACTTTGTGCTCTCATTTTAACAGACATTTTGTGTCTTCACTCAGCTGTTGAATGGAGAAGAACACAGGGTGACAGGATCCAGCCCATCGCCATGCCCACAGAAGATGGGCTGTGTCACTCTCACGAGGATCTTGGTTGACCATTACCTGGCCTCTTTAAATAGAAATGATGTTTCTCCTGTAATACAAAGCACAAAATATATCAACTGTTTTCATTTCAGCAAAATACAGACATTGTGCTAAATATAATGAAAATATCAAAATGTGTCTTTTTAAAAAAAAATCTTTTTTTTTTTTTCCAAAGTGGTAATAATAAAGCACTATGCTTCAGTATATTCATTAACATCCAATATTTCTATTATATTTCTAACCAGGCTCAATGTAACTATTAGATTAATAATTTACCTTAGCCTATGCTTATCAGCAGCCCAATCCACTCAGGGCTCCAATGCGATCCATCTTCAACCCAAAACAGCCCCTCCCAGAACGCTTCCGGGTTCTGCCCCTGAACCTTTTTTGGTGACCAATAAAGTCTAGGAAGAAGCGAGGCACATCCGCACGTGCAGGCTCCACCCCTTTAGACAGACCACGTCCACCCCGTGAGACAGTGGATGGGTTCTCGCCTGACCCCTCGTTGACCTCAGGTTGAGCCAGGAGAAGAGAGGTGATTCGAGCACCAAATAGATTTTTTAGAATCTGCATCAGACAAGCAAAAAGAAATAAGCTTTTGGGATCAAGAAAGCATGGGTGAGACAGACAGGGAGGAATGTCCCTGGAAGAAGTCAAAACCAAATGCAAATTGAATAAATTAAATTAATTTAACATTTAATTTCTTTGCTATGTGCATGGAACTTCTACTAAAATTAATATGAAGATTCAAAAATCCACTTTAGCACAAATTTTCTGTTTAAACATACATCAAAAGGTATAGCAGTCAGTTTATGCCAGTTCAGTTGTAAGCAACTCACTTCCAACACTTCTATTTCACCGGCTATTAATGAGGTCAAGGTATGAAGTGTAAAATATCAGTTAAATTTTAAGTCTAGGCAGTACACACAATAGCCTATAAATGTACTATAAACCTCACATTTTACAAATTGACTTTAAACCTTTCATGATCCATTTATTATTACAGCTACTGTACTGTAAATAAAAGCTGATGCACATAAAAGGTGCGATTATGTTACGTCTTTCTCCCTGTCAAATTAGAGAGCATGATACTTTGCATTGACATACACGTTTGGTTTTTTTTCCCTCAAAAAATTTGAAAATCTAAAACAGTTTTTCCACAGCGGCATTGTAACTTAGGTCAGTGAGGTTCGCATGTTATTTAACTGTAAAAATGCAGAATTTCTGTTTCTTTCAGTTTGTCTTTGTGGAAGGTCAGAGTACCCTCCCTGTTCAAATCAAAAGATCAAATCCATTAAAAATTGTATTTATAACGCATTTTACAAACAATTACAACAATGCATGCACTTCACATAAAACCCTGGCCGAAACCCTCACAAGAGCAAACCTAAGGCAACAGTGGCCAGAAAAAACTCCCTTTGTGGACTGATAGGAAGAAACCATGTTCAAAGCAAAACACTCTTTTAACCATTGAATTTTCTTTTCATATATTGTAATTATAATTCAATATTTATTTTTCTTATCACCTGGGAAATCAGATCACCAATTTTTATTTGTAGTTTTGGTACCTCTTGAATTACAAATGAAACACTGCATAAATTTTTTTTTAAAGGATTTGCCTGAGTTTGCTGGTCAGTTTACATATACTACCACAGTTGAAGTTGTGTCATTATGGAAACTTCTGGGTTTCCCGTTTTCATTATAAATGGCAGACCTTACATAGTCTAGGAGATCTTTCCAAATGAGGGGCCTGAAAATGGGAATTGTCAAGGTCAACACTCACCTGGTTGTCAGATCTTTGTGGGGAGGGTCTTGAATCCACCTGCATGACCACAAGAAGTACCAGTAAGAGGAAGCAAAAAAGGTTGTATGAGGAAGAGGTTATAGTAGATGAAGCAGCCATCTTTGTTAAAAAAAAATAGTCGTCAATACAAGGGAAAAAAAACGTTGATAAAAATGATGTTATCTTAACATTAAAAAAATGTTTGTCAAGTATAAAAATTTCATAGGGAAATTTAAAAGGCTTAATCCTGGTTCATTCCTGGAACCATGCGTCTATGAATCGCTCTTGCATCTATGTTTCTATTTTTGTTTCAAAGTTGTGTTCTGTCCTGTATGGAATCAGGACTGGTCCAGTGTCTGGAGTGGGAAAGGTTGAGAATGGTTTTAAAGGCTATTGCCCTGACGTCACACATTCTTAATTGTTGCCCTTGGAAACCATTTACCCAACTCATGTCTTTCATCCATCAACCAACCAACCCCTCCCCTCCCCTCCCCTCCCACACTACTCCACTCCACCAGCTAAGCATCTTTCTTCCATCTACTTTAGTTTCGATCAACGGTTGGTTTCTGAACTGTTCAACAAATGTCTTCAATATAGCATTCATTCAACTTTCATTATTTCTCTCATTTGGAAGTGTGCAGTGCAATCTTCATGTAACGATAGTGCTTCTGATTTTTTAGACCAGAGTAGCTCAACAAATGCCAGCATGTGATATACAGCCCTTGTTAAACCACTTGTACTTTCAGAACTGGGAAGAATAGCTAAATAGCTTAAATAAAGACAGTGATTAGCTGAATTTGGCAAGTCCCTTGATGGGGTGAAGGTTTCCAGCTCTTGGAAGGGTACTGGATGAATACAACATCAGGTATTGTGTAATTGTGAAAGAAGTCATTTTGAATGTTATATTTTTACAGACACACCTGACCAATGAAGGCTTATTTCAGATAAGTTTGAAAAACACATCTAAAGAGACTTGCTATGACATGACATACTTCAGCCCCAGCCTACATTTACCTTTCTCAGAATGTTGATGTGACACTGCAGAAATGTGATAAAGGGCTGACGTTCTGAGAATCTTAAAAGGCGTGACATCAAATTACATCGGTTTGTATATTTTCCATTTTGCAATTGTCTCTTATGAACCTTTCAGGAAATTTTAAAATTAGTCAGACATAACATTTTATTGCAAATAAATCTCAGCTCAATTTCATATTATTTCCTACGATCTGAGGAACTGAAATTACTGATTCAAAAGCAAAAATTAAGGAGATGATATAAAAATGTTTTATTTATTAATAAAGAATATTTCCTTCAATTTAGTAACATTGTACGCAATGGTTACTGGTGCAATTGTAGATATATTCATACATTTTGTGGTGGTATGGCAATATTGTGTTTATATTCAATAAAGGAGTGGAAATGTATTCATAGACACTGACAGAAGGGAAAAAGCAACTAAGATGGAGTAATATTATACATACTCATATCCAGCGGAATAACACTTTTTAATCATTGGTCTATTTACAGCCTTTTATTACTCAAAAACAAGTCCCGTTCCAGACAGTCACGACCTCTGACCTGCACTGGTCCGCCCCTCATAAAAATTCCCCTTGGAAACGGTGCACAATTCAGAAACTATGTCCACCCAGGTTTTGAGAGAACTGGACCCAATAGTTCGACATCTGCTGCAAGTTACCTTAGAGATGGCCAATGGCTGGAGCACCCAGGCCTTTCACCTTATACTCTGTGAGGGACATTTCTGTAGTTGTAAGTTACTGATTATTCAGTCTGTATTTCCATTGTGTGAAGGGCAATTAAATCTCACTAGGGGTTATTGCACCAAACAAAAGCATTCCTTATCAGGGCAGTGGTCCGGTTATAGCACTCATCAAAGCAGACACAATGCATCCGACTCTACTTGCCACTGTCTACAAAGAAATAGATTATTACAGTGTTTGTTCAAAGAAGCACGTGACTCTTGCCCCAGGGTGGTTGATGTGAGCTTTCATTCATGTCCATGAAAACACATTGAGCCAACAATGAGCAGATGCAAATTAACATTAAAAACAAAAACATTTATGAACATAATAAATAAATACTGATGCACAGGTCAAATTGACTTCTGTACTCGTCTGTGCACTGTAGATAATCAATCCTACTGATCTAGAAGGTGAAGTCCGTTCTACTGCATCCTCTCTTTGAAATTAATTCTGACAGCTATCCCTGTGGCACCATCAAGGTTTCAAATTTTGATGCAATGGATAGGCAACATTTAATTTTAATGAACCTGTTGTTTAAATTAAATTCCATTATATTTTAAATGCAATAAAGGCACTCCCTTGGTATATACATGCCAGCATATTTGTCAGAAGTAGTTCCCAGTTTGAAATGGCATCTGAGGTCTAGGAAGACATACTTGTGTGTGTGTGGGGGGGGGGGGGATATGGGATTGGATTTATAATATATTGCATGAAAACTTTTCCTTGACAAATATTTGCATTTAAAAAAAAATGCAAGACTGAAAAATGCATAAAGTGAGCCATATAGGAACTCAAATGATTTCTGAATGAGTGATCAAGGATGACTTAAGGTGCTGTAAAGTGACAGTTACTCTGAGTCTGAAAATAAAGAAATACATAAAATAATAAATATGATGCATATTCAGGCTTGTTACTACTACAAGTAAAGCCTATAAACCAATATGTAAAATAGCTCAGTACATTGACTATATCCTGAAGTAATTAACGGTACAGACCAATATAAAAGCTATATAAATGTGTACAGGTGGTTACAATGGCGCTGCAGAAAATGTTCTACAAAGCCTGTTAGAAGCTGGAATACAGATGAAAAGAGAGGAAAAATTAATTGAATGAGGAGAGATTATGTAGTGGGAAATCACCAGGGGTCCTGTGGTAGGAAAATTAATTTATGAGACATTACACACATTTGTGTGTGCAATGATTAGGCAGGCTCATTTATTAGAGATTATCGCTAATTAGTTGGATAATTTTGGACCAAATGCAAAGAGAATAGAGTATGATCCATTCAAATAAGACCCAGGAATTGAAGCACGTCCATCTCAGCCTTTCATCCGACCCAGTAACATGCATAGTCTATACAATGTCCAGCTGAGTCACTGCAAGACGTAAAAGAATGAAAGGCACCCGTTGTTTTTGTCTAACAGAGTTCATATTAATACTTTCCATGACTCATCACCAACATTTTAATTATTAATGTATAATTTTGCAGGCTTTTGTGCCATTTGGCTACCTTTGCAAGGCAAACATACATTTTTGCAAACATTAATTTCAAAACATTGGCAATAAAAAAAGCCTTATTACACAGGGATGAAGTGAGCATTTAATCTGATCACGGTCAACTGACTGAAAGCTTTGCAAAATTAAGAGACTTGCAATTTATCCCAATGTACCAAAGTGTTTTCTTTGGTTTGAACATTTTGTATCATAATCTCACCCTTCCCTTTCCAGTGACAAATTATTTTTTGAATACAAATAAAACACAATTATTTTATAAACCCGTGAGCTGTACAATTTGTGAGCACCGTCAGCATGCTGACATTGAAAGACACAAGAGTAAATCACATCAAGCCATGTGCTTTTTAAATTGGCCTGACTTTTTAAGGATTGTGGAATATTTGATAACTTTCCATGACTTTTTTAGGATACAAATATTTTTAAGGAGTTCAGCACTTACATGGACAACCAGTAAGAATTTTAGCACATCAGCCAGTTTATACAAGTGTACTAAACTGTTCACTGCCTCAATGTCTGCTTTCGCATATGGGATTCTAGGTTCTACATAGATGTGGGTGTGCATTACACCGTACCTCCAGCTGTGTTCTCCAGATGCCCCAATGCCACGTTTGAAAACAGATGCATAGAATGGACATTTAGTACGCTAAAAATCGTCAGTGGAACCAATACGAGAAACATGGATAACAGAGACAACAGCATCTGAAGATACAATAGTGGTTTCAGGATATTATGCTAATTTAGTACTGAACCAAAAAAAAAGGAAATCAATATCTCTTGTTTTTAGATATAACAGCATCATAGTATTGTCTTAAGTAAAACATGCATGGTCGTTGAGCAGAGCAAAAATTAGCGTGATGAGGCTGCTAGGTGAATTTCATTTCATTTTTTTTCATTTGACCTTTATTTTGACTCGAAAAAAATCAGCTGAGGTGTAGGCCTCATTTACAGTGATGTTGAGTAAACAGTGCATTAGAAACAACAAACAGGCAAAAATAAAACTAAATAAAAACATGGCAAAAATCATACAATAAAACCGGTACTAGAAAATAAGAAACAGGATAAATCAGTCAATTAAAACAAGTACAATCGGAAATAAAATGATCTAGCAGTAAAGTTTTAAAGTGACTGAGGGAAACTAAGGAGTCCAACTTAAAAGTGCTTTGCAATAAGTTCCAGGCAGCAGGAGCGTGATGAGAAAGGGCGCGTTTGCCCAGCTCAGTTCGAGCCCTAGGGACGAGTAGTGTGAGCCAATCAAAGGACCTTGTAAAATGAGTTCTAGTAGGCTGGACAAGCAAAGAAGTAATATAAGCGGGAAGTTTGCCAAGAAGGGCCTTGTAGATAAAAATGTACATGTGCTTGTCGCGTCTCTGAGAGAGAGAAGTCCATCCGACATTAGCGTACAGAGCACAATGATGAGTTCTATAGGGATCACCAGTGATAAACCTAATGGCGGAGTGGTAAACGGCATCCAGAGGCTTAAGAACAGAGTCAGAGGCATGCCTGTAGATCACATCACCATAATCAAGCACAGACATGAAAACAGCATCAATAACCCTCTTTCTACAGAACAATGGAAAATTTGATTTATTTCTATAAAGAAAACCAATTTTTTGCCTTAGTTTAGTTACAAGCTTATCTATATGAGTTCTAAATGTAAGATGCTCATCAATCCATATGCCTAGATATTTATAGACAGAGGCTCTCTCAATGGTGGATCCGTGTATAGTGGAAATACTAAGATCAGAGCAGCTGTCGACTCTAGCACTGGAGAATATCATGAAATTAGTTTTCTGAGCATTAAGAACAAGTTTAAGATCAGCAAATGCAGCTTGGAGAATATTAAAAGATGATTGCAAATCTTTCACGGCTAAATCAACAGTCAGCAAAACAATACAATATTGTATCGTCCGCGTACAGATGGGTGTGACAGTTCGTTAAAGACATGAAAATATGATTAATATAAATTGTAAAGAGAATGGGGCCCAAAATTGATCCTTGAGGGACACCCTTAGTAATCGGCATATAATCAGACTTATCTGAACCCAGGATCACAGACTGCTGCCGCTCAAACAGATAATTCTGGACCCAGGACAAGGCACCAGGGTTAAAACCAATCAAAGCTAAAATATCTAAAAGCAGGGGGTGGTCCACAGTGTCGAATGCCTTGGAGAGATCCACAAAGATGGCTGCACAGTGTTTTTTTTCATCCAAGGCATTGACAATATCATTTAAAACCAAGGTGACAGCAGACATAGTACTATGCTGAGACCTGAACCCCGACTGAAACGGATTTAAAACAGTTAGCTGCAAGGAAATCCTTGAGCTGTTGGTTAACTAAGGATTCTAAAATTTTAGCCAGCACAGACAATTTTGAGATCGGTCTATAATTATTTGGGTCACATCCATCACCGCCTTTATGCAGGGGGACGACATGAGCCGTTTTCCAGGCTGCGGGGATAACTCCTGATAGTAGAGAGAGATTAAAAATATGAGCTATCTGTTCAGCGATCAGAGGAGCAGAGAGACGAAGAAAAAAAGGATCTATTCTATCTTCTCCGATAGGTTTTTTGGGGTCACTTGCAAGGAGAGATTCCAAGACTATGTTTGGAGAAACAGGGTCAAGCTCAAATTTTGAGATATTTGGGCCTATAGTATTAAAATTAACAAGAGGCTCAGTAAATTCAGCCGGGGAAGGATGGCAGGCTTTGGTTTTGGGTTCAAAAAGGTGACCAGCAGAAGCAAAATGACTATTAAAAGCAGTGCAAATCTCACTTGGGACATGTAATAAACAATCCCCGAACATGACCTGCGTAGGAATAGAGGCAGCAGGATTAGAATTACCTTTCACAGCTTTCCAGAATTTTTTCGGATCAGAAGAGGAGCTAGCAACCAAATTAACATAGTAGTCAGTCTTAGCCTTCCGGACAAGGGCAGAGCATTTATTGCGAACTTTTCTAAAAGTAGCCCAGTTGGATGGATCGTTAGTACGTATGGCAAGGGACCAGGCTTTGTTACATTCTAAGAATAGAGCTGACAAGTCAGAGGAAAACCAAGGACTAGATCTGTTTTTAACTCTGAGCTTTTTGAATGGAGCATGTTTATCAATAACTGAAAGGAAAGTTTTTGTGAAGAATTCTAAGGATTGTTCAGCATCAGAAATATCAGAAGTGCCTTGAATGTCGCTATTAAATAGATCATAAAGGAAAGCCTGCTCGTTGAAATTTCTCAAATTTCTCCTCGTGATAATCCGAGATGAGGTTCTCTTTATGTGACAATTCCTGATACAGGCAATGGGGCAGTGATCGCTAATACCTAGGTCAAAAACTCCAGAGGAGGAGATTTTGTCACATTTATTAGAGAAGATCAAGTCAATCACAGTGGATTTTGATGGGTTCATCAGATTAGGTCTAGTGGGGTCCTTAATTAATTGAGAGAGATTGAGACAAGAGGAAACCTCTTTTAGGTAATCAGAAGAGGCAGTTAACCAATCAACATTCAGGTCACCAAGCGCAATTATTTCAGTCTTTGTAATTAGACATAAGCTCAGCGAGATGACCAATGGAACTGGCATTGGCAGAGGGAGGACGGTAAATCCCTATGACTGTGATAGAATTATGCTTACCAAGAGTTACCATCACAGCAAGGAACTCAAAACATTTAGGTATGGAGACAGCACACAAGACAGAGACAGAAAAACAAGATTTGACATAAATTGCCACTCCTCCCCCTCTACCAGCTCTGTCCATCCTAAGAACAGTATAATTGTCTATAGCAATCTCAGAATCAGAAACACTGCTTTTCAGCCAGGTTTCAGAAAGAACTAAAATATCTGGATCAGTGTGGGACAATAGTAAATTCACATGGTCAAGTTTCTGGCGGGTAAGTAGACTTCTGATGTTCCAATGAATTAAACCTAAGCCCTTTCTGGCTTTGAACTCAGCAGGATTAAATACAGAAACAGGACTAGTATAGTTAGAGCTAAAGTCATCAGACATAGGCTGAGCTGGGTTAGTCGGGTCTACAGATATAGATATAGATACAGGACTAGCACAAATATGGATAATGCCCTCAGACATAGGTAGAACTGGGTTGGTGGGGTCTACAGACATAGGTACCGATATAGGACTAGCACAGATAGAGTTGAAGGCCCCCGACACAGACACGGGTAAAGGACTAGGACAAATAAAGCTACTGCCATTGAGTCAGAAACCAAGATATTTTTTAATATTAGCAGACAGCAGCTTAGTACCCAATCTGTTTGGATGGAGACCGTCCTTCTTGAGCAGGAAGGGTTTCGAGTTAAAAGGCTCAAAATTGTCCACAAAATCTAAACCAGAGGCAGTACAGAGATTCCGGAGCCATAAGTGCAAGGCATGGAGCCTAGACCACCGTTCATCACCTCTCCTATGGGTAGGGAGAGGGCCAGAGATAGTAACACTAAGTCCAGAGTCCAAAAGAGAAGTAACCAGTTCAGTATAGTCAGTCTTTAGTATTTCAGACTCACGATGCATGATGTCGTTCGTTCCAACATGAACTATGATAGTCTGAAGGTTGGGGTGCTTTTCCAGAATGAGGGGGAGCATCCGGGACAGGATCTGGACCCTAGCACCAGGGAAGCAGAGGGTCTTGGAGTCCCCAGGGAGGGAGATACCCCGCACCATGGAGCTGCCGAGGACCAGGGTAGTAGTAGAGGGGTCAGTCGGGGGGGGGGGGATGGTCGGGCCAACAGTAGAGGGGTCAGTCAGGGGGAGGGGGGGGGTGGCAGGGCCAACAGCCGTCGCCGCTGGCACCGGTGTGGACAGGCGACCAGCTGACGGCTGGAATGGAGTGGTTATAATTTGGATAAGGCACCACGCTGTGATGCATGGATGAGCCCCACAGTCTGAAATTGAATCCTGCCAGCGCTGACTGTGGCCGGTTGCCCCATAGGGTTGTCCCATTTCAACTGAATGGAGTGGTTATAATCATTATAATTCACAACATACATCAGACGTCAACAAATGTACGCTACATAATAACGACATGCACGTGGGTGGGGCACGACAGGTTTACTGTGCACTTGTTTACCTTACTGGTTGCTTGATATAAAAATAAAAAAAAACGTATTCATAAGACCCCTGGAACATTTTCTGTGCGCGCATATGTGAGTGGCCCCTTATTGTTCATATAGACTGTAGTTGGCATGTTTTAGAAAGGGGTCTTACTGCATGGCGGAAGCTCAACAACCCCCTTCTACTGTGAAATGGGGTGGACAATCGAATATATGAATAGAAAATAGAGATGTAGACGGGAAGGAAAAAAAAAAAAAAATGGGAATAATGCTTGAGGGAACACACCTCTTCACAATATTCTACACTGGAATACATACATCCCACACAGAGTACAACATACATCGAATAAGGAATTCCAGTTAACTGCAATGCAGAGATGCATCAGGTAATGAAGAGCACTGCTAATCAAGTGGACAGATGGAAACTTGGCCATTGGTGCCATTTTCTGAGGATCTCTCTGCTGATGTAGGCTATGTAGGCCCCACAGAGAGAAACTTGGCTAAAAGCAGAGAGGCCATGTGTCAGGAGGAGACTGATGGAATGGCTTTTTTGATAATGGGTAGCGTATTGTCTCCACCCTTCCCAGGTCTAGTCTTATGACGTCAAAAAGACCCCAAAATACTGGGCTCAATGGACAGGATTGATGAGATGCAGATCAGGGGGTGTTACTCTAAATCCAAATTTGTCTGCGTGGCACAAAGGCACAGAGAGAGGTTCAGTCATGCTTGGCGGTTGTAAACAGTAAAACTAAATGACCCCACCCCCCGACCACCACCACAACCCCCCTGCACGTTACCCATTCTGCACAGTACCAGTTGGTTTCGCTTTGTTCCTACGCTGAGATTGGACTGCTTAAATTAAGTGATCGATGGGATAGCCTAAGGTTTGGGAGGAGACAGAGGGAAGGAAAGGGGATCTCCATTCAGCCCACCCTCTCCACATACGCACATCCCCACCAAGCTCTGACGCAGAATGCCCAATTTTCTCTGCATTCTTCACCTTAACAGAGGGTGGGGCCCCATGTCAGAAAGGATGTCACTAGCCACCCCAGCTGTGTGGCAATTCCATGCACACAAAAAGCCCTACTCCTAGCAAGAGGCAGGAGAACTGCTTCCCTTTTGCCCATCGTAAACCGCCAATGTCAGATTTACTTTTCAATCTAGACTGCTTCTCACAATGTATCAATTTTGCTCAACGTTTTTCTTTGTCTGTGCCAGATCATTCAATTAGAGCCATGATACTGCAACATCACCAATAACATGGAAAATCCTGCATTGTGCAATGGCCTGTTTTTCTTCGGAAATTAACTATAAATGTAATGGACTGTAAACACAAATGTCAGATATTAAAAATACATTTTTTTAAAACTTTGCAGTGATTTTAGATTCAGAACTAAAATCATACAAAGACCATACAAATAACTGATTACTCACTATCATTTCTTTGACATTCAAGATAGCCCCATTTACTTCCTCGTCTTAATTAAAATGAGAAATACTCTCAAGTTCGTGATTTGGTAATTTATGAGTACTATACAGATCAAACATTTTGACAGGAAATTGGTCAAGCATCTAATGGAAATACGTAAATAAGTTTCTGCACGGGTGTTATTTGCTAAATAAATAAATAAATAATCTGGTACTCCCAATGGCATTACATTGAATATTCTAACATTTGTAAATCCTAAAAAATAAACTCAAACACACATGCCTCACCTACTGCATGGACTATTATGGGTTGGTAAACTTGTATAGCGACGACGTGCCCAATGACCATTGCTAAGCAACGCACACACCTACCAGCAAAACCCCAGACTCTTTTCAGGATTCTGTACCATTTACGTCAGAAGGAGGGAGGAACGGCAGCTGGTTGAATGAGCGGTGTCCATGGCAACCCAGCCTAGGCTCACGTGGTCTTTAAAATCCAAATCATAACATTACCCATTTGGCTCTTGGATTAAAGCTAGGATTTGCATGTTTTTAATTCACACATTTCTAATTCCAACCACAACACAAGGCACTATTTGTCACTGTCAAGACAATCTCTGTCAAGGCGTGGAGAAACTAGTTAGACCAAACATTGCAAGTCTGGGAACCGATTTCTACAGAATCTGAACTGAATCTGTTGGAGGAATTGTGGTCACATACAATTTTTGTGTTACTATACTCATTTGATTTACATATTTTTTGTAAATAAAATGCTTACTGGTTGTCCATGTAAGTGCAAACTTCTTTGCCTGCACAAGCAGCTTTCTTGAGCTTCACTGGGATCTGCTGTTAGCAGTTTCTCCATCAAACCTTCCCGGCTTCCTCCTTTTTATGGATTTGTGAATCCTTTCAGGGCATCTCCTGATATTTTGTTTCTGCTTATCCTTCTACCTCCCCTTCTCCCTTTATCCTCCTTCCCCCTTTATCCTCCTTCCCCCTTTATCCTCCTTCCCCCTTTATCCTCCTTCCCCCTTTATCCTCCTTCCCCCTTCATCCTTCTCCCCCTCACCCTACACCCTTTTTCTCTGCCCTATTCTTCTCATGACCTTTACCAACTCTACTCCACCACTTACATTCCCTGCTTCCATACATTAATCTTGTCAAATTCCAAAAGCAGCATTAAAGAATAAAACGATCATTAATAAAGTCCAAAGTGATTCAATTTTGGGGAATTTTATCCACAAATAAATGTTTTAGCCCAGCATTAAGACACCTGAACCAACTAATTAACTAATCGTGGTCTTCAATCAAGACCTTTGATAAGTAGAATCAATCAGGTGTCTTAGTGCCGGACTAAAACAAAAACCTGCACCCACATTGGACATACTTTTTCGGATAAGATTCCCCACCTCTGGACTAAACAATAATTACAATCTTAGTTGACATGAATCTTTTTGGTTTACCCAAAGTGTGTATTGGTGAAGTGGTCCCTGTATACCAATCCACTTCGTAGTACGTGAACAGCCGCCTTCATCATCATCAGCAGCAGCAGCAATATCGTCATCATCATCATCATCATCATCATCATCATACTCCTCTTGCTGGCACAGACAGTCATGATCCCGCTTGCTTTCTCTGGAGTTAGCCGGATTCCCCCATGTAGCGCATGAAAACGACGTTTTATCTGCCCAATGCCCCTTTCCACAACACTGCGAGTTTTCTTGTGGGCTTTAAAACATATGAAATATATTTCACGTCTTGAGTGAGACTGAACACATATTGAAAGGTTCAATACAGACAATTTTTTCTATGCGTTACATTTTTAAAAATACTTTTTATCCTACGTGGTTATTCACAATTAAGGTGTTTGTGTGACTAATATAATTTAAAAAGGAAAGCTTACCTGTTGTAATTTAACTAAGGTCCCAGTTGTGGGTGGATGTAAGGCCTGAGGAGCCACGTCCTGCAGCGACAGCCGCTGTTCCCCATCAAGTGACATCCAGCTGGGACATGATACCTCTTGTGTTGTGCCTGGTCACTTGGCGAAAATGTCAAGAATATTGTAGTTGGCATCAAAAACCACCTGTGCTGATGCTATGAATTTTTTTTCTGTTGACAAATGTATGTTAATCTTGTGATGGTGCAATAATTCGGACACGTGTCTCATCTATAGCACCAAGTACACCGGGTAGTCCAGCTATGGCCATGAAGTGGGCTTTGCTTCTTTGTAGTTGCCGAACATTACGAAGAAACCGTGTCGGACGATGTGGGGTCTGGAGAGGGCATTTATTGTTTGATGTAATATTCTACTGACAGATGTACCTAGTTTGTCTGCGCTGCATAGCCGAGCTGTCAGAACCTTTATCACCGGTGTTATTGGGTTGTTTCTGTTTGTTGGTGAAGTGACTGCATCCCTGACTAGCTCGACTATTCCCATAATACCCTCGCGATTAAGGCGATACCTTTTTAAAAGCTCAGTATCATAAAATGCTTCTAAAACGTTGACTCAATTTGAGGACGGATAGCCGGCAGCAGCCATTTTCGGATTGTTTGTGATTTGGTCTTAGTGATTTAGGAGTCCTCTTGACTACCCCTAACTTTTCACAGAAATACTCTTAGACCAAAAGTTTGGGAGTCCTAAACTTGGAACTGACGCACCCATTATTTTTAAGAATTTCTCCTAAATCAGCAAGTTGGGAGCTACTTTTAGCCTTAAGATGTTTTGTGAATACAGGCCCTGATCTTCATGGCTATGGATAGCTTCTACTTGATAGAACTGTAGTTTATCTGACCTGTTTGTAGTTGTTCCAATGACTTTTGATATGCACTTGGATAAAAGCATCTGCCAAATGAATGTAATGTCTATAGCTCTGCAGAAATATGATTAGGAGGTATCTGCTGCCACTATTCGCCAAAGTAGCAATTTTCTTGAGAATCCTTTAATGAGGAGAATCAGAGGAAGTGGATCTGACCACAATATTCTCCATTTCCCAACAGCACCCCAATTCCATTCATTGCCTGTGGGTTTCGGTTTGTCCATAGTCAATAGGCCTACACCAAATTCAAGGCCCAACTATAAATCTGCAGACTGACTCACTCACAGAGGAGGGTGGCAGGAAGAGAGGTTGTACTGGAGATTAATTAATTAGTGTGAGGTTCCTTCCCCTCATAAAACAGGCAAAGCATGAGGCTCGGGGTCCAACATTTCTGTTATGTTGCAAAATTTGAGAGAAACTTAAATGGAGAAATATTAAAACCTCAATCAATCTATCCAGAAATGACCAGAAAGAGTGACAGCATTTAATATGACCATTGCAGAGAGAAAAGGAACCAAGCTGAAATCAAATGGCAGTGTCAACCCTGGACAGTGTAGCAACTTCATTATTCCGTGAAAGAGAGAGAGAGAGAGGCTCACCTCGCTGGCATCAGGTCAAACACAGTCTGCCTCAGTAGATCATCCATGGTTTCATCTCAGCAGAAAACTATGGGAAAAGCAGGTGGTTTAGAAGCACATATGAGGGCAACGAAACGTGGTCAAGTGCTCCAAGTAGACTTCATTACACACCATTGAGTTTTCGGTCTGACCTGGAACATTATCAAAGCTGGAGCATATAACTGTACCTTCTTATTTCGCAAACACGTTACCTGTGCTTTATGATGACCCCCTCTAGTGGCTGAAAGCCCACACCAAAAATCCAACAACAAAAATACATTTCTGATGAGCCATTACATACCATTGCAGCCATGTATGATTTAATAAAATACACATTGATTTTACTAGATGATACATAGCTTACTTTTCTTACTGAAATAGTGATTAAGCTTTTTCGTCTCGTCTCCGGTTACACAACACACAAATACAAAGCTTCGCAAAGCAGAAAATATGCAACGCTAACATAGTTTATTTAAAAACAGAGGTGTGAAATCACCTGGATTTGTTAATTAGCACAATTTATCGGCCAGGTGGTAGAGCCAATGTGGTGGTGGGGGGGTGTTGCTGGACTTTTCACCTCCATTTAAAAAGGGCAATAACTATTGAACAATACCTTACAGCAATGCTCCACTTCAATCTTAAAATGTTAATTTCCCCAAAATATGTATGTAATTGACAGTTGATTGCAAATGTTAGCATATTAGTACATGTCTTAAGGGCCATTAGGACTTGACACTATCCTGGCATTTCTGGAAAGTTTTTATTTTTTATTTTTTGTGGCAACAAAAATTTCTAGAGAAACTCATTTGAATTTCCCCAGTGGAGTGCCCATATTACAGTAAATGACTGAGCCATATATTAATCTTTAAGATGGACACCATTTCCAGTAGATAAATAAATATGTACATATTGGCAGATATTAACATACCGATTCTTCAATATTTACTGAGAAGTCCTAAGATGACAGGTAGATATTACTCTTGTATTGCTTAGAGCTCTACAGTGTTGCCTTTTTGCTTAGGAATAAGCAAAGCAATAGCCTATAGGGACCTTTGCCAAGACCACAGGTTAGACAGCCGTCATTCAGGCGATTCAATACCAGGTATTGGTCATGATGAATTGCATGTTTTCCTTAATTATATCTTCATTAATAACATCTCTTAACACCTTGTATGAGTAATATATGTCTCACTAACTGAATTATAAGCATCAGCAACTGGCATTAGCATACTGAATGAATAGAGAGAAAGTGTAGGCTCCTATACATTTGAATCCCAAATTTACAGATTTACTAGTCATTACTCCAAGTGAAATGTTCCGTGTGGAGTGGAAAGGGGACATAAAAACAGTTTGCAACGATTGTAACCTGTGTAAAATCAACGGCAAGCAAACCCGAGCCAGTTATGCACTTCCATTAAAAAGTAATGTCCCACATGCATCATTCCAGCCATTGTAAAGAGGAACGCATATTGGTACTGAACTATAATTTTCACCTGATCCCTTGGTCTGTTAGTTCATGAAGTCTGGGTAGCACTCTGGTTATAAAATAAATGTATAGCTGACGGATGCATTGCAAAGAAGGGGTGATCTCTTAGCAAGTAAGAATCCTATTCACCTTTAAAAGACTCAGTAGCCATCAAATCACGTCAAACTGTAATTTCAGGAAAGATTATATGGGGTAAACTACATTTTAAAAAATTAAGGAAAATTAAAACATACTTTGATCTGTACAGTTGTGTCAATGAGGTTCACATACAACCATTTATACTTTCGACAGATGCTCAATCAATGCCTCATCAGAGCATTAGCAGTTTAAGCGTACAAATATCCCATCACAGGTATACATGCATGCAGTAAATTAGACATCACTGTCTAAAATTCATATACTGCTTTGCTTCTGAAAAGCATTTAACATAAAATGGACACCACCTGTTACATAAAACAATTCAGATGATATCTATAAAGTTTTCCTGGAGTTTGCCCATTTACAGATACCAGGGCTGCGTCCCAATATTCTTCACTCCCCACCTCCTTTCCTCCACTCCACACGTCTTCTGCCTGGAAATATGCTACACTGTCTGTACGTTTCAAATACAAGTAGTTGCATGTGCAGTATACAATGTTTCTGATATTGCGATTCGCTTCGAAACAAATTCATATTTAACAATTAATATGTAATTAATATGAAATCAGCAACATTAGATTAGGACACAAAGATCTGTTTCCAGGGCACAGAGGAGAGGAGGTGGTAGTAGAGGAAAGGAGCATGCATTTTTGGGAGTATTGGGACGCACCCTAGGACCAGCTGGTATTTGAGTCTATAACTGGACAATCCCAACATGCTTTGTGAAGAGAAAATAAGCCCCATCATGGCTGAATTGTGTCAAATAAAACAGATGATTGACACTTACACCAGAACTTTTCCTATATCATTCCCAAAACAAATAACCCAGGGTTGGTCACCTGAAATCAAAGGATGCCGCTCCACCATCTGAATGTGTGGTTACACATAATCTGGAGATGCGCATTGTTGGATTGGACATAAAAGCAGGTCATTTTATTCCCATCAAAGCCATTTCAGTAACTTGCATTTTGTTTTTGTGAAGAGTCATTTTTCACGTTTCAAAAATGACAACCCACATTTCAACAAGCGTCCCTGTGCCATTACTACTAAAAACCTGCTCTGGTTAAGACTTCAGTTCTGCAGCATTGAAACTACAAACAACTCTTCAGGTAAGTCTGTGCAGGGCTGGCTTCAGCTGAGCATAAGCAACTGTTCATATTAAATGTTAGTCCATTGGAGCCCACTGAAGCCATGAGCATTTCTACCTGGCAGTAACGGATGAACAATTGGGGGCAGCAGCAGAGTCCACAGCTATGGAGGCTTGGTAGTTACAGGGTGATGTCTTCCTGACTGGGGAGGTGGGAAGGTGCCTTTTGAGCTGGGCAGAGCTGAGAGTAGAGGCAGAGAAGTGCCACCAGGACACAGAGAGTGCAGAGCACTGAAGCACAAACCGTGACCAGCTGGCCTGCCGTCATCCTCCAAATCCCTGGGGGGGAAAGTCACAAAGCTGTGGGATCCTTTAAGGGCATCTAAGGTAATCCTCTCTAAGGTAATCATCTCTAAGGTAATCCTCTCTAAGGTAATCATCTCTAAGGTAATCCTCTCTAAAGTAATCCTCTCTAAAGTAATCCTCTCTAAGGTAATCCTCTCTAAGGTAATCCTCTCTAAGGTAATCCTCTCTAAGGTAATCCTCTCTAAGGTAATCATCTCTAAGGTAATCATCTCTAAGGTAATCATCTCTAAGGTAATCCTCTCTAAGGTAATCATCTCTAAGGTAATCCTCTCTAAGGTAATCCTCTCTAAGGTAATCATCTCTAAGGTAATCCTCTCTAAGGTAATCCTCTCTAAGGTAATCATCTCTAAGGTAATCCTCTCTAAGGTAATCATCTCTAAGGTAATCCTCTCTAAGGTAATCCTCTCTAATGTAATCATCTCTAAGGTAATCCTCTCTAAGGTAATCCTCTCTCTGGATAAGAGCATCTGCAAGGCCACTGGAATGTAATTTCATAACCTATGAACACATTTACAATTATTTCCCCATCATAAGATCGGGAAAGTTTAGGCTGTATGTACCAACGAAACAGACAGATTTACAGATTTAATTCAAACCTTCTGTTGCCATCAATAATCTGACGTATCAAACAAGCCTTAAACCATCACTCTGCTGCCAGAAATACAGTAGATATGGATGGATAACTTGAAAGGTTTCTTCTCCCGACTTATTTTTTCCATAGAGTTCAATAGGAAAATTTGTCAGGAGAAACAACCCTTAAAGTGATCCATCCATATCTACTGCATATCTGGCAGCAGAGTGATGTTTGAGGCTCGTTTGATACCTCAGACCCTTGATGACTTACAGCCATTTTACAAACCATGTATTCCATACTGTTCCAGCATAATTTACAGCTAAATCTAGTCCCACCCCCCAATTCCTATAAAGATCCATTCAAATGCAGAGACGTTATAGTATCGCTTGTAAGAGTACCAGAAAATAAGATATCAAGAGTCTTTTGATGTTGAAGTCATGGTATGCAAAGGATATGCGACCAAATATTAAAAATTATTACTTTATTCTATATATAAATGCAGGGGTGCCAATAATTGTGACACACATGGTTTTGTTAAAAATGTTTTTTTTTTTTAATGAGATTTGGATTTTTCTAATTTTTTCAGTGTGAGATTAGGCTAATTCACCAAACGGTGAATTTTTTATAACTCTTTCTACTCATCTTTACCAGGGGTGCCAATAATAATGGAGGGCACTGTATATATACACACATACATACACATACATTCACCCTCACATATCTATGTAGAAGCTGCTCACCTCCAATACTATGGATCAGTGTGTTCCAAGGGGCTTTGCTCATTGGCGGCCATGCTTGGATGCCATCCATGGACACAGGGAAGATATACAGGGGACCCACCATGACCGCCCTCAGAGAGGTGGTGTTGTCCCCTGTGCAGACACACAAACGTGAGCACAAGCATACACGGGACCATCATTGCCAAAGCAATAAAGCAAAATGGAACCAACAAAAGCAATGAAAGGTAAAAGGTTAGATAATCACAGAAGAGCACCACGCTAAAGTGACAGATGCAGTATTTAAGACAGAGCATGATGTGTGACTCAGACCAACAGAAGCAAATAACAGACTCAAAGAACAAAGCACAAGACGATGTGTAATGTCAGAAAGTACAGGAGTATGTAGAGGGCATTATGTAAGAGATGATACATACAGGTATGACAGAGACCCAAAGAGGTGTGTGCTAGTGGTAGAGAAAGGGACCTGTAAACTGACTGTGCTGTAGAGGAGAGATGTGACGGGTCCACCTCCTGCCCTTTCCACATGACCGTGTCTCACAGCAGTTGCACAGGCTCTGTTGACCCTCAAGGTCATCCCATCTGATTGGCCCATGGTGCAGGGTCAAAGGGCAAAACATCACTCAGTCCCAAGAAACTAAACTCTGTGACATTTCTTCAAAAACTCCCATTAAGTTGTCGGCATGTTTTGGCCGTGTTTTAAATTAGACAGTGAATCAATCTGTGACGTATAATGCTTACACAATTTATTTTAACTAATCTTTAAGTTATTAAAAGGACAAGTGCACTAATTAGTATGAATGAGCACAAGTACTAACCTCCCAGATTCTGCATTATACTGGCAGCTTTTTGATTGGTCACTAGGGGGTGCTTGGCTGTCACTGACTTTCACTGTGCAATGAATGAATATCTAAAAGCAAGTCAACAGGTCATGGATCAGTTCAGCCCATTTTATAACTGAATTTTCCGGAAGGAATTGTTGGGCCAGCCTTAAAATCCCTTTCAAATTGGCTCCAGGATACTTGTACTTAGTGTTCTATGGAAAGTGATACTTGGGGTGTGTCCCAATACTCGAAGAATGCACCCTCCCTTCTTCCACTACCACCTCCTCTACTCCGTGCCCCGGAAACTGATCTTTGCGTTTTAATACAATGTTGCTAATTACATCTTAATTACGTATTAATGGTTACATATTAATGAATGTCTTGACGCAAACCGCAACGTCAGTTACATTGTATATTGTACGTGCAAATATTTGTACTCGAAACGATCAGACAGTTTTGCATATTTCCGGGTAGGAGAGGAGTGGTAGTGGGGGAGTGGAGGAAGGGAGGTGGGGAGTGGAGAATATTGGGACGCAGCCCCGATCACAGTTTTAATGGACTGACAGCTCTATCCATATCAAGATAACAAGCTTCTAGATTCCACACTTGTACTCCCCCAGAACACATACTCTCTCCCCGTCAATAACCTCACCGAATCAAACTACTTCCTCTTACATGTTGCCATCTTCATCTGGTTTCCCTGCCCCTTACCAGATCGTTCTCGTATCCTTTGAACTGGAAGGCTTTGATCTGAAATCTCAGGGTGCTCTCAGAACGAGGGGAGACAAACTTTGCCATGGACCGGGTCACCATGCTGTCAATCAGACACCTGGGGGCCAGGGATGTCATGCTTTTTTAGAGTATTAACGAGCATCACTGCCATGCGGCATATCGGCTTTCTTTCGTCTTTTTTTCTTCAATCATACCTGATGCGTTTGTAAGCATCCAAACTTCAGAGGCCACGTGAAGTGTTTCCGGGGGGGGAAAAAACATCCCCACTGTTATCGATTGGGTGTTGATAAGACAGCAAGGCCTTGCAGCTTCCATGTGATTGACAAAAAGACATTACATGATCACAAGGAAGCTGTATGACCTTGCTGCCGATTGGCCGTCAACGGGTCCCATCAACAACCAATAAATATCAGTGGCAATGTTTTTTTTCCCCCCGGAAACATTTTTGCGGCCTCTGAAGCTTGGATGTTTACTAGGCTACCACATCAGGTATAATTAAAAAATAAAAAAACAAAAAAAAAGGAAATGATTTCACATGGTGGCAATGATTGTTATTACATTCGATAATTATCCTTGAGGTATATCGCCCAGCCCTACTCCAAGTCACAATAAACGATAGACAGGTCACTTGATTAAAGGGTCCCTTTGTTGGTCAAGCTCTACCACAGTAGGCCTACATGTGAAAAAATGGAGCTTAGCATGTTCTCATATTTATTTTCCACACTCCAGCTTTAAACACACCTTTTGTGTGGGGTAGAAGGGGTGGAATCACTTTCAATTAAATTGCATTTCAGGCTGCGCAAGGGCAAATTTCATTAAATAATTTCACCATGTGATAGGGGCACTATACAGTGACCTCCATTTCATTGCAGACGTGATTCACTCTCACCCATAGTCCTGAATGATGGAGTAACTGTCTGGGCCCTGGCTAGTAGATGCCTCACAGCTGTCCACATAGACTTTGAATCCCACATGATTGTGTAGATTGATGGACACTTGCAGGTTGATAGTTTGTCCCAGGATGTAAATGCTTGTATTGGACTTCGACTGCCAGTCCTCTAGATCGAACAAGCCAAACACGTCAGTCAATTTACAGTGCCTTCTTGGTGACATCACTTTTATTCCAGCGACCAACACTGATGATCTCCACTTTTGTAAGCATGAGATTACGCTGTGCTTCACGGTCTTATAATATGAATATATTATAATATGAAGACCACAGCCCCCAAACACTGTACCAGATTCAGTTTAAAACTGAAAAATGTGTAAAGTGTTTAAATTCAGGATCATTCATGCGATTCTGGATCAACAACCGAGCTTGTAATCTGGTAGAGAATGTACCTTCCTATATAGATTCTCTTGTCTCCCATCTTTCCACAACAGTATAATGAATTCTGATGGCAAATCATGTTATCGTTTTTAAACATTTAGGTGCCATAATTTTATATTACCAGCATTGAAAGAAGTACTGACCTGACATGACATCAAGGGAGAAATCAAAAAGTCCTGTTATTGTTCTCTGCACCAATTCTGGACTCCTTTTCCAAAAAAAAAAGAAGCTCATCAGTACATAACACAATTTTGCCAATTTAAGTGTCACTTGACCTTCAAAATCATGGCCCTTTATTTTCATGATTTGTGAAATTACCGCCATTAACACACAATCCTCGTAAAATTACGTGAATTATACATATGAATCTTTTCACTTGGATGGTTGTTTCTATAAGCTTGTCCTCATTACCACCAAAAAGATATTTCCTGGTGGTAATACTAAAGAAAACAATACAAACCGTGGTTTATGTTTTGCCAGGAAAATGTTAATATGGAAACTCTAGGTTTTTCAGCGGTCCTCAGCCACTCCAAGTAAATTCCAATAATATTCCAGTGTATAGTTCTCGAGTAGCCTACTGTGTAGTGCAGTATTTAAGCATTTCAGACCACACCTATACCATATGTAGTGCAAGCTCTCTAAAGCTCCTTCCCATACATACCGTTCAGAATGGCAATTAACTGTGGTGATCTTTCTTTCTTGTGGCAGTACACCAGTGCTTGGGGTGTAAAGCAGAAAGTTGGAATAAACAAATCCCTTGTCTGTCACCTGTCCAACACAGATCAAGGTTAGGACTGGCGGCATATCAAAATTATGCGTCTCCTCTTCATTAAATGGTAAATGGATAAAGTTAATTAAAAATTAATTTGCGTATGACAAAGAAATATCAATGCAGGGTGTCTTTTTTGCTTCAATTCACAGCACACTTTTTCAGTTCAACTGCACTGTTCAAAATTGCCATTAAATCATTTTAAACACAATTTTTAATCTATCCAGACATCTTGGGGGGAAAAATATATATTTTTTTTTTTAAAAACTAAGACTCACAAAACATGCATTTACTGCGAATAGAGGTCCATATCCATATATACGTCCACCATGACAATGCAATTTACTCAAATCACCCTCAGGGTTGAACCGCTTGGGATATGTTCCCATGTAGCCTAATACCCAAAAGATGCTCAGTCACTAAGTTCATGAAAATGAGATGGGCCCTTTTACTGTTCATTGGAATGTACATGGAAAACATTAAAACATCGCCCCATCGCTTTCCGATTAAAGTGTTTTAGGGATTGTTTACACATATTCAATAGAAGGCTGTAGAATTGTCTTCAAACTAATTATTAACATACTTGACGTGACTAGCCTAGGTATATCCTACTATTCCATAGTATGTGCAAAATGACTCAAATGTAGAACAGATAAATGTGATGGAAACCAATATCCCGTGTAATTCCTGGGTTTTTTTGTCTGAAAGGTGTATAGGCTACATTAAGAGCCATTCAAAACTTTGTTCAGTGTGAATAATTAGTTAATGTTTATGTATAGCCTATATCCATGTGACTGTAGAAAACGGCTTTTCATAAAAGTGAAAGTAATCAAAATGGGGAAATGAATAATAACTTACACTCCGCTTTGTCCCGCAGGTGTTCAGTCCGTAGCTAAATACGATGGTATCAGCGGTTTCTTCATTACTTTCACAGGCCTCCCCGAGAGACAGATCGGCAGATGTCAACGGCGGTATCTCTGGATCCCAAAAATCCTTGCGTACCTCTACTCGGAGCTTGGAGCCGCTGCATATCACATTTACCTGTTCGAGCGGAAGGTGCTGGGGAGCCAGGTCTTTTTTGTGGAACGGGCCTTGTTTATGTACAATGGAGCTGGGATTCTCAGTGTAGGAATATATTTTTTTCGCGTAGAAATTAGGTTTTTTTGTAGGCTCCAACCCAACTACATTTGTTAAGTCTTGTCCTCTGTGCCCAATGTCCGACGGGTTTCCCCAATTTTGCGCGTTGGTTTTCCTCACAGCGCTTATCATTATTAACAGACACAATGAACACAAGGTAATGGGCCTATCCATAATTTGTTAAATCTAGTTGTAGCCTTTGTTTGTATGCTTTATTATGTGCAGATTCGTTAAAGTTATTCGAGGATATGAAAATCAACGGGCCTATTTTAACTTGGTATAAGCAAGATCGTTATCGGCATCAAGTCTCAATTGCTTCAGTAGCTAATAGGATTGAGGCGTCACCTACGCAGAGATTTATGTGGCAATTACTTTATTGGCAATTTGACCGACAGCGAATGGCTTTCATCCGTCATTGCACTGTAAACTATCAAATAGGCTACACTATGAATCAGAGTAGTTTACAACTTGGCATCGTGAATGGGATAATTTCGTCAAAATAATGTAGTTTTTGAACGCTTTAAAAAATTACACTGTACGTCTGTGCTCCGTCTCAGGGTGGAGTCAAGTAGCCTACAATTAATAGCGAAATGTATGTCCTTGGAACTGGCTTCAGCGGCCGAAATAACCATAATTCATTAATTTGTGACTGATCAAAATCTCTAAATGAACGTAATTTATGATTCGGGTCTGGAATGTTTCTTGAACATGTGACCGCATTCAACCTGCATTTAGGTTCAAGGCACTGCAGTAGACAATGTTAATGAACATGACCAATTATGCAATAGAGGACCAACTGAAGACCTTGTTGGCACAAGCCTAAAACACCTGATTCAACTGATCAAGGTTTTGAATGAAAAATGATCAGTTAATTTGTTAAATCAGGTTTCATAGTTCTAGTTGAGGACAAAAGTTTAAACCTACACCAAATAAGATTGGATAGCCTTGTCGTTATTTAATGATTCATTGAGGTGATTGAGACACTGATTAACACAAGCTCAGAATGCCCTGAACCAACCTCTTGGTGTTGGACAGTGGACATACACTTTTAAAAATAAGCCAGGAAAAACTCATATCCCTATTTATGATTCACAGAAACAAAATCATTAATCACAGCGCTTTCTGTACCTTCCCTATAACCCAGCATGTAGTTATGGGTGTAATTGGATTAGTAGCATGGACCATTCTGAAATATTAACCTGTTTTGTCATGTGGTCACTGATTGCTTGCAGAAAATGTGATTGTGTAAAAATGTGTAACTCATTTATATCACATTATCTATTAACTGAATTTGGACGTATGCTCAACATCCAGTTTAAGAGTTTATTCAGAGCTGTATCATATGGTGTATTTCCCTGTATTTCATGTGTCAAACAATGTATTTACCAGAAAATAAAGAATAATTTCTTCAATAAATATGTGCAATATGCATCTTCTTTAAATATTTTCAACCTTTCATATTAGGTTTTCTAGTCTATTGTAGTTTGAAATTTTATGTTTTATTGGCAACCCAAAAATACCTCGTCTGAAGCTCACTCTTTCAGTCATTAATTGCCACATAATTCAATCAAGGCTCCATGAAATATGTTCGACTTTCTGGATTCATAAAAATTAATTCCTTTTAAAATCATATTAAGTGTAATACAAATCTAAATATGTAGGCAACATTTTTGATCAACATTTATTTTGTCCATGACTTCTTTTAAGAAGAACTTGTTTCAAAGTTAAAAACTATCAACTATCAACTATCAGGTTCCTCTAGTCTCTGGTCATTGTGTCTTGGTATCATAGATTCACCCTCATGCATGAAAGTTGAAGAAAGATCAGCAACAAATATAAACAAGGATGCTTTTTTATTTTGTGTTATGTCAAAAGTACCTCTGGCTACACAGCTCAAGGTAATGAGGGTTGAAGATAAAAAAAAAATGGAATTTTTTCAAATTCTTCAAATCTGAGTGCTGGCTAATTTCTTGACCTTCCGTGTCCCCCTATTTCTTTATCCCCTGTCTTTTGAAGATGTGGGGTTTGAGGGAAAGGGAGGCAAAAGGCGGACAGCCATTGTAGATGAGGGGAACTGGAGAGAAGGAGTCGGCTGTTCAATTGACCTTGGGATGACGGAAGTCTTTTCCAGCGAACTTGGCTTTGTCGCCGAGCTCCTCCTCAATTCTGCAATGATGGAAACATGAGGACAAATGTTAGATATATACAGCTCTGAAGGAGTACCCAGCCATGTCAACACCTCTGCACTAAATGGCAGCTTGCTCTTAAAGGTCACAGACTTTCTTCTCGTGTTGCCTCGAGTCATGGGATATGTGGCTTGCTGCAGTTGTTATCTGGATCACGTGACATGACTTGTTTGTCAGATCTGCATATTTACCACTCTGGACATTACAGGGTTTTGTGTTGGAAATGTTTTTCAAGCCGTTAACTTCATCCAGTGAAAATAGGGACCTTCCACTGAGCTCACCTCATCAGCTGGTTGTATTTTGCCAGACGTTCTGACCTGCAGGGTGCACCAGTCTTGATCTGTGCAAGGGACAGAGATGGACAAGGGTCAGATGAAAGGAGAGACAGGCCAGAGGTTGGCACTCAAATTTAACGAATGTCTGATATGAGTAGAGGTGTAGTGGAGGTACCTGTCCAGTGCACAATCCAACAACCAGATCAGCGATGAAGGTGTCCTCTGTCTCTCCAGAGCGGTGGCTCACCATTACACCCCAGCCATTGGTCTGTGCCAGCTTGCACCTGCAACATAGTTATTGCTATATGTAGGTGTCAGCCACCCACCTGAAAATCGGCTAATCCTGTGGTACTTGTTCTCGCTGGTATCTGATATTTACAGTGCCCTCCACAATTATTTGCACCCCTGGTAAAGATGAGTAAAAAGGGTTATAAAAAATTCACCGTTTGGTGAATTAGCTTAATCTCACACTGAAAAAAAGAAAAAAATCCAACCTTTAATTGAAGTAAATTTATTCTGAAAATTTTGTTTAATACTTAGTACAACCTCCCTTTGCCAATAAAACAGCACTGAGTCATCTCCCGTAACATCTAATAAGGTTGGAGAATATAGAGCAAGGAATCTGAGACCATTCCTCATTACAGAATCTTTCCAGATCATCCAAAATCCTACGTCCTCTCTTGTGCACTCTCCTCTTCAGCTCAGCCGACAGGTTTTCAATGGGGTTTAGGTCAGGGCACTGAGATGGCCATGGCAGAAGCTTGAATTTGTGTTCAGGTAACCATTTTTGTGTTGATGTGGACGTATGTTTTGAATCATTGTCCTGCTGGAAGATCCAATGATGACCCAGTTTTAGTTTCCTGGCAGAGGCAGCCAGATTCAGATTTAAAATTTCCTGGTATTTCATGGAGTTCATGATGCCATGTACCCTAACAAGGTTCAGAGGGCCTTTGGAGGAAAAACAGCCCAACAACATCACGGAACCTCCACCATACTTAACAGTGGGGATCAGGTTATTTTCGGTATAGCCATCCTTTTTTTTACGTCAAACCCACCTTGAGTGTTGGTTGCCGAAAAGCTCAATTTCATCCTACCATAGAACATGATTCCAGTCAAAGTTCCAGTAGCGTTTAGCAAACTCCAGGCGCTTACGTTTCTGGTGAAATGACAGGAAAGGCTTTTTTCTGGCATGCCTTCCAAATAATGTGTTGGCATGGAGGTGATGTCTAATGGTAGTTTTGGAGACTTGATGAGGCCAAAATCCTTGATTCTTGGGGATTTTTTTTGCCTCTCTTACCAGTGTGCGTGGGGGCAAAATAAACTTGGGTCCTTTTCCAGGCAAGTTTGTAACAGTTCAAGTTGCTTTGAACTTTTAAGTATTGCCCTAATGGTAGATATGGGCATTTTCAGGTGAGTAGCTATTTTTTATAGCCATTCCCTGACTTATGAAGCTGATTTGTGTCTTTTCTTATCTTTCCCATGTTAATGTATGAATAAAGGGAATATGGCCTCTGTGTCACCTCATATTTATACCCCAGTGAAACAGGAAGTCACTGATTACTGCTTGGAAGTTTCTAAACACTCTGATCAACTTTAAAAAGTTTTAAAAAATTGAAAAAATGCTTCTTTTTTGTTTATAAGAATTTCTAGGGGTGCCAATAATTGTGGCACACGTGGTTTTGTTAAAAATAATTATTTCTTGATGAGAAAAAAATTTTTCTCAGAATAAATTCACTTCAATTTAAGGTTGGATTTTCCTCATTTGTTCAGTGTGCGATTAAGCTAATTCACCAAAAGCCTTTTTACTCATCTTTACCAGGGGTGCCAATAATTGTGGAGGGCACTGTACGTCTGAATGGTCTCCATCACACTTCTGCCTTAATGATAGCTATCATCTCACACTCATGTCTCAATGGGCAGTCTCTCAGGCCTCTGATACTCACGCCTTGATGGATTCTGTGACAGAGCCAATCTGGTTGACCTTGAGCAGCAGGCAGTTGCAGGCCTTCTTCTCCACAGCCTGCTGGATGCGCTTGGGATTGGTCACAGTCAAGTCGTCTCCCACCACCTGGATGTCCACGGACGCTGTGAACTTGGCCCACTGTTCCCAGTCATCCTGGTCAAAGGGGTCCTCGATGGACTGCACTGTTAGCATTTAGACAGAAGTGGGAATCAATTGGATGTGAGATGATGAAAGAAAGATAATGATCTAAACTGATTTGGAAATTGTAAAGTTGTACAGTTGATGTTTTTGTTGTGTCAGAAAAGAAGGATAAGAGTGCACCCAGCACATATGCATATCATCCTGTGCCCAGTACCTGGGTAGCCCTTGATGAAGCTCTTGTACAGGTCTCCCAACTTCTCGCCTGAGATGTGGCGGGCAGGGTCATCGGGGGACTTGAAGTCCAAGTCGTATTTGCCATTTCTGAAGAACTCGGATGCAGCGACATCCATGCCAATGATGATCTTGTCGGGATATCCGGCCTTCTCGATGGCAGACTTCACCAGCTCCAGGGCTGGGGATGAGGAGAGAGAGAGAGAGAGAGAGAGAGGATGATGAAACTAATGAAAATAGTTTATGTAATGCTTCACTAAAGCCCATTTTACAAAAAAATAATAATCAGAAACTGCAGCGAAGGGTTCACAGCTAGATTCTCTGGGCTGCGCTCTGATTGCCCCCTTAACTAGTAGTACTCCCTCTCACCCTCGTTGTTCTCCAGGATGTTGGGGGCAAAGCCGCCCTCATCTCCCACGTTGGTGGCGTCCTTTCCGTATTTTGCCTTGATGACAGACTTCAGGTTGTGGTAGACCTCAGCACCAATGCGCATGGCCTCGTGGAAGTTGGCAGCACCGACAGGCAGGATCATGAACTCCTGCATGGCCAACTTGTTCCCAGCATGGGATCCACCATTAATGACATTGAAGGCCTGATGGAGAGAGAGCAAAATCAGATTAGCATGGGTCACCTTTATAAACATTTGTTCTGAAACTTATGTCCTACTTGTCTGAGGAATCAACAGGATTAAAAGTGGCATACTGTATACATCAGATTTATTACATTAAGGGTTTATCTCCACTCGTCATTTCCTTCAAGGATTTCCTGGCTCACCCTATTCACTTCCCACTTCCCAATACTCACAGGCACGGGCAGGATCACATCTTTGTGTCCGGCAAGGTCAGCGATGTGGCGGTACAGAGGCACGCCTTTCTCGGCAGCACCAGCCTTGCACACAGCCAGAGAAACGCCCAGGATGGCATTGGCACCGAACTTAGCTGTTGAAGGGGACACGGGGTGAATATTTAAGTTTGGCACCAAGCATGGTAAATACAATCTGAACAGAATTCGCAAGTGACTTAAGTCAGAAAGTCAGATAAAGTATGCGTGTCTGATAAAGCTGGGGGTTGATATTTCCAAGTCAAAAGGTAGCCTACTCGATGTCTTAAATCAGGGGTAGGCAACCCTGGTCCTGGAGAGCCGCAGGGTCTGCTGGTTTTTGTTGTTACTCGCCACTTAATTGATCAATTAAAGCAGTTGATTACACAGTTAACTCACCTCACCTGGTTTCTTTAGTCTAAGTAGTTGCTGTATTTAGGGTGAAAACAAAAACCAGCAGACCCTGCGGCTCTCCAGGACCAGGGTTGCCTACCCCTGTCTTAAATCCAGGCTTCAACACAGTTTGAAAGGGACCTTGACATCAGTTGGGCAGCTAATTCATCTGTGAATGGACATAATAGTTGAACTCTGTATAAACACCATACAGTTAAGAAATTGTGGAGGCAACAGTTACTGTATGCTCACACTTGTTCTCAGTTCCGTCCAACTCCAGCATGAAGTTGTCAATCTTCTCCTGCTCAACCACACTCAGCTTCTACTCAGGAAAAGAGAGAGATTCAGACAGAGACAAAGAAAGGACAGAGTTACAGTAGACAATCAAATTATCAAGGGGACAATCACAGAGAGTTTAGATTTAGAGAGCATGCTCATGTGTAGTACGCAGAGTGTCTGCCTTTGTCTTCAGTACAGATTTATACTTAGGGACTGACCTTCTCAATAAGCTTTGGGGCGATATCCTTGTTGACATGATCAACAGCTTTAGTTGTACCTTGAAAATAGATAGGGCCACTTAGTATCACAGGCATTAGGTTTATATGTGACAGATATACAGTTGAAGTCGGAAGTTTACATACACTTGGAATATACATACAGGTTGTTGAAAAAATGACTTGTGTCATGCACAAAGTAGATGTCCTAACTGACTTGCCAACAATATAGTTTGCTAACATAAAATCTGTGGAGTGGTTACAAATTGGTTTTAATGACTTCAACCTAAGTGTATGTAAACGTCCGACTTCAACTGTACATATACTGTACATATTTTCGCAAAACCTAAAAACAAGTCGACATATTAGCAGGCTGTACCTGCCCCCCCATTGCTGGGCCCGGGTGTCCCTCACCTTTGCCCAGGTAACGAGCCTTGTCACCGTCTCTCAGCTCCAGAGCCTCATGGATACCAGTGGAGGCACCGCTGGGCACAGCAGCCCTGAAACGTCCTGAGTGTGACAGAGGCACAGAATGCAGGGTCAGAGGGGTAGTCAGAGCATGCAGCAGTGGGATTGGAGTGTTATGGTATGGTGTTATAACCATGTGTGTGTGTGTGTGTGTGTTCATGTGTGTACATTCGTGTTTTCTGCGTGTATGCGTGTGTTTGTTCTTCACCTTTTGCTGTGTAGAGGTCCACCTCCACGGTGGGGTTTCCTCTAGAATCAAGGATCTCACGGGCATGAATCTTTGTGATGGACATCTTGACTGGAGAAAGAGATAAAGAGAAGAAGAAAAAGAAAGAAAGAGGGGTCAGTAGAAGGGTCAGGGGGGAGGATGAGTATTCATTTGTATGTATGAAAATTGTAGGTACACTTTTTCATAAGAAAGTGAACCCATCCATCTGTTTATCATTCACCTGTATTTAGGAGCCACCAAAGAGCCATTGCTGCTGTGGTTACATTTTTCCCTCCTACACCATCCCTGACTGCACTGTCTACTGTACTGTCTACTGTACTGTCTTTCAAACCCAAGAAGTGGGCAAAGAAGAGATGAGAAGCCAATCACAGCACAATAATGTCACTAGAGAAATAATGTCACTTAGTTTAAACACAGATGCAGATTTACTCTGGTCAGATCTTATTACATATAGCCAGTGCTGTTGTATGTCTCTCAATCTCTCTATTTCATCTAATAATTTTTTTTATTTTCTCCCATATTTCTGAATAATATTTGAGCCCATCTATGTTTCCAACTTTGCATAAATATCAGATGGGGTAAATGATTGGATTGCATTTGAAAGAATTATATTTGTGTGTGTTACTATTTCATGCAGCTCTTATATTTAATTTCAAGATGTATCTTTTGTGGTGTGTGTTTGTGTGTGTGTGTGTGTGTGTGTGTGTGTGTGTGTGTGTGTGCGTGTGCATGTGTGTGTGTACGACATCTAGGGCTCATATTCTACTGTATATCTTCACCCATTACTTCCACCCTGCACCGTACCCTCTGCACTTCTGTGTATAACCTCTCTGCCTCTCCTTCTACTCTTTATATTACATGTCCTTACTCCTCTATGCTATAACCATTCCCACAGCAGTCCAAGATAGCAGGCATATCTTCAGATAACCTCTTTAGACTGGCTTAGCCCATCTGTCTGTATTACTCTCTAAGGAAGGTTATTAATAGTTTTAATATTAATAGGAAGGAGCGAGGGAGTGTAAGCCCAGTATTTACCCTCTACCATTCTGTTGCCTGGTTTTCACTATCTGCCCTCAAACACACACATGCTGTCCACATATAGAAACATACAATAGATTCCAAAATAATGCACTGTGCTTTCTGAATGCGCTGTGACGTGCGGCTATGTTGCACCATATGATCAGTATGCCATGTACGGATGGAATATTATTATTATTATTATTATTAAACCTCAGAGGCCGGAAAACTCATGTTTAAACTTAGGGGTGGGGGGGCGGGCATCATACAAATTATAATAGTCTGACCTTCTCGAGCTATCTCTTGAACCCTGATCTTTCTGTCACAGATGGATGACCTTTCTGTGTGAATCTGCAGTGATTGTGGGTGTGTCAGTACAGTATTACAGTATTACAATTTGGCAGACGTGCAGTAGGCCGATATTTTTACACCAAGGATAGTACACCACAAAGGTCTGCAACACATACACACATAAAATATCAGAAACTGATATGCTTAAGTAAGGGACTAGTTCTGTTTTTATGCTGATCTTTTCGAAAAGTCTATATGACTGATCATTGCATACTTCACATTGTGATAAATAATTCTAAAGGTAAAAGGTGATAGCACAAATATTATTTTAAACTATCCAGAAGTTCAACTTCTTCATTTGTAACAGGAGTCTCCAGTGCTTTTGAACATCCATCGAAATTATATTGCACTTGGCCACGCCTCATAAGAAATTTTCAGAAACTGGTGCAGTTTTAACCCATGGTTTTTAAAACCTTCTCTTGAGTTATTTACTATCTACAGTTGGACAGGCGATGATTTGAAAAGACGTAAAATACAGACTGCATTGACAGGTGTACTTGATGACAGCAGCACAGGACTAGAGTTTGCAGCTTCCACTGCACTCGATGTGTCATTTTTTATTCAAAAGCCTGAACTGGGATGTCGTTCGCATCACACTGTGCATGCGGACGTCAGCAGCAGAAATTGTAGTGATTCGCTACGCTGTATCCCACCTCTCCTGCCCTTACAGTCACTGAGATACCAGCTCCTCTTTCACAATGAAAGTTCCAGGGGGTGGGATCAGTTATCAGCATGTCTCTGTACTCTCCAACCTGCCGATACAGCACTTTCAGGGATATTAATTGCTGACCTTGGATATAATATGAAAAATGGGGAAGGGCAAAGTGATGGGATTTTATAGAGGAGGGAACTGACCTAGAGCTACATGCAACTTACACTGTCCGTGACCTGTGAGGACCTCAGAAGCCCCCCCACCACAGAACACACACACACACACACACACACACACACACACACACACACACTCTCTCTCTGTCTCAAATGCCACATCATTGTCTCAGTGATTTTCTGACACTGATGTATGTTTAAATATGGTCTCATCACTGATATTTTGTGGCTTCATTGTCAACTCTCTTGTTGGGAAACTTGTGTTTTATGAAAGGTCCCCCTTGTAAAAAAGATTTTGATCTCAACGTGTCCGAGTGTCCCGGGTTAAATAAAAAATTATAATAAAATAAATATTCAACAGGGACAGGCTGATGGTAATCTTAAAATTATGTATTGTACCATTTGCACTTTCAACAATTATTATCCTTAAAACTGTGTGTACAGAGAACCATCTAATCCTTCCTGAATTTCTAAACTAAATTTCCATTAGTCCTCAGCATTTTTAGAAGATAACTGAGCCTTATATACAGTTAGATTATAATTTTAATTTTCAAATAAATTTATTTTAGACATCTTTTATTTCTAAAAAACACATTCAGAATATTTTAACTGAGAAATAACCCAGCACTCCCATTGACGTTCTGTTCAAAGGTCTGCTACTACTAAGACCTTTGCTTAAGTTCACCTGCTCCTGCTGTAACCAATCAAATTTCAGCTTCCTGTCAAGGGAAGCTGAACAATAACAATTGTGGTTATGACACGATTGACATTGTGTTCAGTGCGTGCGTGTTGAAACTGAACTTTGCCCATTCATGTGCTTGTAGAGGGAGCAGTTCAGGCAATTGTGCAACATGACTGACTGCTTTGAAACGAGCAATACTCCTAATGTAACCAATGTTGATCGATATATAATGTCTCAAAACCATGCACATGTATTATATTCTAGATAGGAAAAGCAGCTCCCTATATTTACAAGCATAGATAGATGCAAATAATTACATTTAGCCTGTTATTCCATTACTCACACAGCAAACATAACATATCATCATATACTGAAGCTCGGCTAATCTGAATCTTGTTCAAACCGTGGTTGCATAATTACTTCAGTACAGTGACCTCAAATGTCAATGTGAATGCATCCAATAAAGGCCTAAAAATATATCATATGACTATTGTTCATATGATGAAAAGTTTCAGGTTTGTCTGAATAATTTTTAATTGACTTATTTTGTGAGTGACCTCTAAAAATGCAGAACTGCAGTAACTTCCTGTAATTTATCACAAAGGAGTTATTGCATGGCTGTATCAATGTCATATGGAAAAGCTCTTTCATGTTCAATGTCGGCAAGTAGCATTTAATACCACTGTTTACACACACTAATGCATTCAAACAGTTATACTTGTGTCGAATTAAAAATAAAAATAAATTATTTACCCGAGCTGAGTGTGGTTGGCTTAGACGTCTGTCCGACTGTCCGGCTGACTTCAAAGTGTCCACTGCTTGGTCTACCCCACTATTTATAGGTGTTCTGTGAAGACCATCTCCTGATATGGTAAAAGCCTTAGGGACCGTCTACAAAGTCCATTCTGTTTTGCAAACCGTGTGTGATGGTTGTGAGGGTTGTGCTGTAAAATGTGGACACAGACTGTAAAAACATCACTTAATTGTCATTGTTTTTTCAAAACCAAAGGCATGCAATTTCAGAAGCAAGAAACAAAATAAGCATGAACATTATTTTAAAAATTAAACTGAAATTTTATTGAAGAAATGTTGCATTCATTTAAATCTTAAATATAAATGTTCACCTATGAATTTTATATTTCCATTGGTGATGAACATACCTGACCCCCTGCAGACTCTCAATAAGGTCAGAGTTCACCCAGGCGAGGAAATGTGACACTGGCTTTGGGTTCGAACTTAAAGGGCACCTGAACTCTCCCTGTCTCATGCACCACCCTACCCTTTACCATGTGGCTAAAATTAGCATTTTGTCTGAGTGATTATCAGCCCTTGGACCTCCAGACCTATCGTCCGAACAAACTTTTCTGTCTGTATATCCAGGGGTCAGACACATAATTATCTCACACTGTCTTTTCCTGAGCTATCAAAACTATCCAGTGAAACACAAACATTTTTTCTTTTGTCCATATGTAGCCAGTCCTTCTCTCTATCTCTTTCAGAATATATTGTTAAGCTACTGTGTGCAGCAACAGAACACAATCCTATCTATGATAGGGGTATAAGATGTAGGTCAGATAATTATTCTGAAAATGTACAGTGGTCAAATATACTGTGAGCATTATTGAATTGTGACTCTTCTGTTGTATCTTCAGACCAAGCGCTTTATCCGAATTGGCTTTTTACAAAAATACAGTTTTGTAAAAGGGAACTTACTTTCAGTGAAGGGAAATGACAACTTTGTGAATACAAGTCTGCGATTCCACTAGAGGGCGCACGATGCTTGTAAGTAATAAGGGGCTGGATTCAGAAATGGCCAATTTAAAGTCATGCACTTATTAGTGCCTGGCTTTTGAGCAGAGTGATCAACGTTGTATTCTAATTTTTGCTCTGCAGGTGATTATCTAAAAATGTATGTGGTAGGCTTACAGGGTATGATATTCTAATGACCTATTTTTTGCATCTGCCCCCTGGGTTGGCAGGTTTCTGCAAAAAATCTTTTTTGTGGGGTTATGCATTTTCAATGTGTCATTAACAGTGCTTTTAATAACCACATTTTCCTTTGTACGCCGTAGTTGCTCTTGGATGGTGGAGAAGGAAGTGAGCGTCTTGATACGTCGCATCATAGCCTTGATAAATTGATCGTAACTCGTAGATATTGATGACTGGGATATAGCCTAAACAAATAATCGTTGGACAGTGGCTGCACGCAATATTATTAAGTAAACAATAAATCGTTGGATTTACTTAATGAAACTTTTTTTTTTGGTTTTGTTACAATTTTATGAAATTATGTACGGTGGTTGCATACCATATTTTTAAGTAAATGTGACGTCTTCAACTAGTTGAAGTTAGGCTACATATAGCCTACTTTATTAATATTACGTGCAACCACTGTCCAAATTATTTGTTTTTGTGATAGCACATCTGTCACACAGTGGAAATATCCTGTGGCCAGGGAAGAGAGAGATTAGGCCTCTATTATTGCCTGGTAACATAGTAATTTATCTCCGCTTTGTTTAGGAAGCGGCTAAAATACGTTATTACCCTTTCCCATTCTTCCGTCTGCTGCAATAATACCCCCCAATGCCCACATTGCTAGCATCAATGTCCAATATAAATGGTTTTGTTGAATCTACTAAAGCGAGCACAGGCGCTGAAACCAGGGTGGTACAGGAGGCGGTCAAATGAACACTGACATCCCGGATCGCTTTCTCCGTGAGGGCATGAAGTGGGATAGCGAGGTTGGCGAAGATCTTAATGAAGCACCAGAACACCTGTCACCTGGCACTTTCTCCATCAGCTATTCGTAAGCCTCACGTTAAATTCCCATAATTATTTCCCCACATTGAATGCTGTTTTCGGTTGCGCTGTCTCTTTAAGGGGGACCTGCCAGAGCCTCCTATGCTATCGAAGCCAGAGCCTCCTACATAGCCTCCTAAGGCATCATCGATGTGGGGCAGGGTGTACGAGACCTTTCTCGTGACAGCATTGAGCAGCCTGTAATCAACACAGAACTGCAATGATCCGTCTTTTTTTCCTCACCATCAATGCGGGGGGCCCCAGGGGCTCTCAGGGGGCCTGCTGCTGCCAATTCCTCAATCTTTGCTTCCACTTCCGCTTTCTGTACCAGGGGGAGGTGCCGGGCCGCTCTCTGATGGGCGTGGCGTTGCCAATGTGGATGCATAGACTGTATGTCGTGCCGGGTGACGTGCGTTTGCGTGTCCTCACCGTCTGTGGCAAGATCAGCCACTTCATTGGCTAGCTAGCTTAACCAATCCCCCAACATAAACAACACTGTGCTGACACACAGACAGCAGTATCTACTGTACTAGTACTAGGCTATACCAAACATCAGAAAAAAGCAATTGCAAGGGGGTGTATATGCACTATGTATCGTGTATATGCACCATACTGCGCCTCAGTTCTTGGTCACCTAATGAAGGATTTTTAAAAACAATTTCTTTATTGATTTGCTTTTGTCAAACAACACAGCAGCACACAAATAATAATAAACTAAGGCAGAAAAAAAAATCATAACAATAAACAGTAGAATAAGGTTCACACACATTCAGTGTTTATGGCACCCTAATAATAATAATAATAATAATAATAATAATAATAATAGAAACGGTAAAGCAAAAAATAAATGTTTAAAAAAACTGAAACAACAGAATAAATATAATAGATAAAAATTACATAACTAAATAAATAAACAAATATGTTGGGGGGGGGGGGGGGGGGGGGGGACTTACAAGACGGTAGTGTAAAAAAGAATAGGACTATGTAGAAAATATTGCTCTGGATAAAAACGTCTGCTAAATTACTAAAATGTAAAATTGCAAAGTCATGGCATGTAAAAAAACATGTAACCACATACTAAACATGGCTACTTTATTTTATTACATTAATTTGTCCCAATACTTTATTTGGCGTGAAATAGGGTGACTGTGTTAAAAGTGTTATCATTTCGAAATGGTGAATCCAATATTTATAAAAATACCCTCTAATAAATCTGAAAATCTGTACTTAATCTGTACCTAATATGAATGGTTTGATTTTCTGGAGGGAAAATGCTTCCTTGTCCGAATACTTAAGTAGGGCACTGTATATGCATGCAAATATGTTTACGGTAAACTAGTGATTCAGGGTACAGCTTTTTACACAAACCATCAATGGGAATCTATATGTACAGACTCACTACAATGCATTATTTAATTCATATGTTTTTGAAGTGACAAATTTTAAAATTGGAGGTTAGATTATTTTCTTTAATAACCCTTGAAATGTAGTCATCACAAATACCCGTCTCCAGTAACTATATTTAATCATAGGAGCCGACATCTCTCAGAATATTCAGTGGGTTTTAAAAATATAGAAATAAATAAAAGTCACATACACGGGATGTCTGTTTTAATAGATTCAATCTTGTTATTTATCAGTACGTGAGTTTGGAGTCTATTCCAACGAATATCAAAACAAAAATTAACTAAAACCCGATGTGGTCAAACTTAAGAGATGGAAAGGGGAGGGATAAAGGAATATTCTGGTGTGGTAGTGGAATCAAAATGTAGCACATGCTTCAGAGGTTCTTAGCGATACGAAAAGCACTGTCATTCTCTTTGCCTCCATTGGTATTCTTTGTTCCTTTCACAATGACTACAGGGATGATTTTGGGATGATGTTATCTGTACCCCAAGGGAGACATACCAACCCCACCCTGACAGACATTCCAAGAGTACTCTTGTCCTGTCAGGTTTTAGGATTTCTTTGTAATCACATCAGAGAGGAACAGTCAGTGTCTAACAGTCATGCCCCCTCTATACTACTGTCCATTCAGCCCTCAACTCAGTGGCCAAAGGATATTTGGCTTATTTCTCACACTGTTCTTGTGACGTATACCTGCACAGCTTTAAGTATGGCACATTTGTAGGTTGTGCATTATTAGTGCCACAATGGATAAGAGGTTGTAGAACTGGACTGAAAATTTTAAGTGTTAATCCCCACACTGTTTATGGCCATAAGCAAGGTAATGTATCATACCTAAATTACTTCCGTAAATTAAGATACAGTTCTCACTAACTGATCATCTCCATATCTATCAAAGGCTTGTAGTTCACAGAAAGATGGTGAATTTGAAATGAGAAGCCTTTTTTGAAAGAAAGTCTATTGATTTAGTTAAAATATTATTATTATTATTATTATTATTATTATTATATAAATGTGTTGCTTTATTATATATTTTTGGCTTATCACACATCTTTCTGCCCTGTTTTGGTGCTGATACACAGACACCAACCTATACTAAACATCAAACAAAAAGAAAATTGTGGCATGTTCACTCATAAAATACTTATTCAATCAATTACACATCTGTCTATCACCCATCGCAATATGGAACATTTTCACTGTGGAAATCAGAAGACAGAGGCTCTTTTTGGTGCTGATCTGTTTTCCTTGAACCTTTACATTTTGTGCATGTCATTAATTGTAACTTTCGGCAGCAGTTGTAGACATCTTGACAGGTGAGTTTGACAGTTGGCCGGAAGTATTCGAGATCTACTACATGAACTTACGCGAATGGGGAAGTGTGCAGTGCAAGTAGTACAGTCACTTACGTGCGTGCAGTACATTGACGCACCAGCCTTACAGCTAGCTTCAATACATGAATGGAATCATGAGGTAGCTAGTCTAACACAAGTTAGCCTACTGTATAAACGGTTAGTATATTGTACCTACTGTATAAACGGTTAGTATATTGTACCTACTGTATAAACGGTTAGTATATTGTACCTACTGTATAAACGGTTAGTCACTAATACATGTTCGAAAATAGCCTACGATGAACAACTCTGAAGGCATCTACTATTTTTATTACATGGTGAAATTAAAAAGTAGGAGACGGGCCATTACACGAGGAGAGCTGGACAGGGCCGCAGAAGGGCAACAACCCAGCAGCAGGACCGATATCTGCTCCTTTGTGCGAGGAGGAACAGGAGGAGCACTGCCAGAGCCCTACAAAATAACCTCCAGCGGGCTACTCGTGTGCATGTTTCTGACCAAACTGTCAGAAAAAGACTCCATGAGGCTGGCATGAGGGCCAGACATCCTGTAGTGGGACCTGCGCTCACAGCCCAGCACCGTGCAACTCGATTGGCATTTGCCAGAGAACACCAGAATTGGGAGGTTCGCCATTGGCGCCCCGTTCTCTTCACAGATGAGAGCAGGTTCACACTGAGCACATGTGAGACGTGAAAAAGTCTGGAGACGCCATGGTGAATGTTATGCTGCTTGCAACATCATCCAGCATGACCGGTTTGGTTTAATTGACTTGGTGTTATACTGTGATGATTAAGTGTTCCCGTAATTTTTTTGAGCAGTGTATGTATAGCTACTCGTAATGTTTTAAATGTTGTGTATTAAGGTTGCATGTAAAGTAGGCTATTTTCGCAAAGATTCCACCTTTGTGTGACGCCCATGCAAATTCTTTGCCAGGTTCATGCCCCACTATCGTGACGTCCGCGATCATGTCATTGGTCATCAAATTCTAAACATACTCATCCCAATCCATTGTTGGCGTAGTCTCCATGTGATTTTTGATATGGTAACTAAAAAGAACAGAAAAGGCGTAGCCTACAGACGTGAATATCAGAGAAACAGTAAAAACACCCCACAGCAAAACCAACCCGCACGGGTATCAAGAAAAATCTCTTTACACAAAGGACACACTGTTGCAATGAATTGCCCAGAATTAGGCTACAGATATTTAAGAATTTAAGAATTTACTAAATTACCCAAAAATGTACAAAAAAGTACAAAAACAGAGTCCAAAAATCAGGGTCGCGAGAACACAGGGAGGACTCGAAACTAGGGAGGCGTAAAGGGAAACAAGAAAAAACTAAAAAAATAGCAAACAAAAAAATGAAAAAAGCACAAGGGATAACATAAAAAGTCAGAAACAGAAACACTAAAGGATAACTCGGAATAAAACTAACAGATAACTCAGAATAAAACTATCAGATAACTCGGAATAAAACTAACAGATAACTTGGAATAAAACTAACTAAAAGTCTATGGTGTTAGTAGATTAATATTATATACAAGTTAGTCATTAGTAGACCCTAATTCTAAGATGTTAGTGGTTGTTAGTTAATTAGTATTATTTACAATTAAGTAATTAGTAATGAAGGAAGGAATGAGAGAGGAAATACAGAGAAAACCGAAATCCCCACAGACTCCCGAAAAGTGTGACGAAGACAGTAATACAAAACACAGAACAGTGAAACCACAAATCATCAGAAACATAAATACATAATCAGAATAATTAAACAAGTAAAAAATACAAAACAGACAGACAGAAACTCCACGGTTCCAACAGTCAATGCCTTTGTTAAAACGTTCAGCACTCTGTATACTGAACACAAGCAATATTGCGTGCTAGAACCCCTCGCTTAACCTACATTCAAAATATGTTTTACGTGATTTAATTTAATAATTATTAAAAATTAAAATCAATTAAATTGCCGAATACTTTGATAGGCAAGTTGAACAGTAACCTGGTCAAAATCAACCAACAAGCCAAAACTGTCAGGATTCCTTCCACAGGAGTGAACCCAATAGCAGGACTCGGAGAGACTCGATTCAAGCTCTGTGGAGCACTTTTATTTATACAGAGAAGGGGGAAGTGATACTCAGGATGAGGGTTGGGACTAGCAGGGCTGGCTGGGTGCAGAGGAAGCTGGAGCGGGGTTGGAGAATGGCTGACAAACCAGAGAACAAGGCAGCGGGAACAGGGAAGGTGATGCAGGCTTGAGAGATAACATGCTGGTGGGTACAAGGAGACAAAACTGGACACGTAAGTGGGAAATGCGGGTGATTGGATGAAGGATAATGAGGGTAACGAGAGGGAAGACCACGCCCAACCTGCACACACACGGAAGACAAACACGAAACATGAAAGAACTGACACGAAACGAGGGGAATGAGGGAAAACACTGAGAACATAAAGGAAGGTGAACTGTAAGGGCGGAGGCAGACGTAACAAAAACAAAGTCTAAATCAGGTTTTAAGATTAAATAATTTTATTATATGGAAAACAGTCAATTAGAATAATGACTTGAAATCATACATTCACTCATGATATGTTAGATTATTATTTTTATTCATACATAAATTAACTTTTTTTATTTCTAAAACACTCATTCAGAATATTTTAACTGACAAATAACCCAGAACTCCCATTGACATTCTGTTCAAAGGTCTGCTACTACTAAGACCGTTTAAGTTCACCTGCTCCTGCTGTAACCAATCAAATTTCAGCTTCCTGTCAAGGGAAGGTGAACAATAACAACTGTGGTTGTGACACAATTGACATTGTGTTCAGTGTGTGCGTGTTGCAACTGAACTTTGCCCATTCATGTGCTTCTAGAGGGAGCAGTTCAGGCAATTGTGCAACATGACTGACTGCTTTGAAACAAGCAATACTTCTAATGTAACCAATGTTGATCGATATATAATGTCTCTAAACAATGCACATGTATTATATTCTAGATATGAAAATGAGCAGCAGCTTCTTTTATTTACAAGCATAGATAGATAGATAGATAGATAGATAGATAGATAGATACAAATTGTTTAATTTATCCCTTTATTCCATTGCTCGCACATCACACATACCATACCACCATATAGGCTACTGAAGGCCATCTAATCTAAATCTTTTTCAAACCATGGTTTCATGATGATTACTTCAGTACAGTGGCCTCAAATGTAACCTCAAAAAATGCCAAGAAAAGCTTGACTTCTTGTGTGAGTGACCTGTAAAAATACAGATCTGCAGTAACTTCCTGCAATTTATCACAAATTGCATGGCTGCACTGTGTAAGCACCGTACAAGTAATGTACCAAAGTCATAAGGATAAGCTCTGTCATTTTCAACATTGGCTGGTTGTATTTAATACAACTGTTTATGCACAACTAATGCACTCAAACAGGTATACTAGTGTTGAATTAAAAAAATACAGGGAATATTAATTTACCCGAGCTGAGTGTGGTTGGCTTGGATGTCTGTTCAACTGTCCAGCTGACTTCATAGTGTCCACTACTTGGTCTACCCCACCAGTGTGACGACCATCTTCTGATATGGTAATGAATTTAGGGACCGTCTACAAATTCCATTCTATTTTGCAAACTGTATGTGATGGTTGTGAGGGTTGTGTTGTAAAATGTGTGGACACTGTAAAAACATAACTTCATTGTTTTAGCCTTTTCAAAATGCCAGTTCAAAAGCAAGAAACAAAATCAGCATGAACATTATTTGAAAATTAAACGGAAATTGTATCGAATAAAAATGAAATCTCTAATATTAATTTTCACCTATGCATTTCACATTGGTGATGAACATACCTTTCCTCTGAGTGATTATCAGCCCTCGGGCCTCCAGATCTATCGTCTGAGCAAACTTTTCTGTCTGAATAGCTAGAGGTCAAGACACATAATGATCTAACACCATCTTTTCCTGTGCTACAGTGCTTATTGGGATAAGGAAGCATTTTCTCTTCATGGCTCTATACTTCAAAAGTTCAGATTTGAAATCAAACAATTCATATGAGGTTAAAGATTTTATTAGAGGGTATTTGCAGAGGTGTACACTCCACAGAGCTCCCCAGTATTTTGTTCCAATCACCTGGATTTGCTAATGAGCAGAGGGCTGCATCTCAATATTCTTCACTCCCCACCTCCCTTCCTCCACTCCCCCACTACCACTCCTGTACATGTAAAAGTATTTGCATGTACAGTATACAATGTACCTGGCATTGCGGTTTGTGTTGAGACATGAATTAATATGTAACCATTAATATGTAATTAAGATGTAATCAGCGACATTAGATTAAAACACAAAGATCCGTTTCCGGGGCACGGAGTAGAGGAGTGGAAGTGAAGGAGGAAAGGTTGCATTTTTCGACTATTGGGACGCACCCCAAGTCTTCAGCCAGGAGGTAAAACTAATTAGTGAAATCAGCTGGCTGAGGTCACGGGTGGAAGAAACACATGGCAGGACTTATAACACTTTTTATTTTTTATTTTTTTTAAACATAGTCCAGCTATTTCAGGCCAGCTAAAGTATTGGGACAAATGACCTAAATGTAAAATAGCCATTTGTAATATTTGGTTACGTATTCTCTGCATACCATTACTTTTTTATGTCTGCGACAAAGCAACATCAAAAGATTCTTGAAATCTTATTTTCAGGTACTCTTTCAAGCGATACTATAACCTATAACATTTCTTAGAGATATGTACTATACTGATATGTAACCAAATAGTAAACATGGCTACTTTATTTTACATTGTGTTATTTTGTTCCAATTCTTAACTTTTTGAGTACAGAGCCAAGTTAAATGCTTCCTTTCCCAATACTTATGTAGGGCACTGCACTAAAACTATCCAGTAGAACACAAACATTTTTCTCCTTTGTCTGTATCTACTCAGTCATTCTCTCTCTCTCTCTCATGATAAAAAAGGTTAAGCTACTGTGTGTAGCAACCGAACAGAATCCTAGCTATGACAATCTTGGGTATAAGATGCGGGTCAGAGCATAGTTCTGAAAATGTACAGTGGTCTGGGAGCATTATTGAATTGTGACTCTTCTGCTGTATCCTTAGACAAAGCGTTTTATCTGAATTGGCTTTTTACAAAATAGTTCATTTTTAGTTTTGTAAAAGAGAACTTCCTTTCAGTGAAGGGAAATGACAACTTTGTGAATACAAGTCTACGATTCCACTAGAGGGCGCACGATGCTTGCAAGTGATAAGGTGTGCCAATGTACTGAAGCGGGAGAGCATATTGTACAGGTTGTATGTTTTGCTGTTTATAATATGATAATATAATATCACTGGGTGAGTAGGCTGTCATTAATGGGAGTTTCCATTGCAGTACTGCCATGGCTCTGAACTACCACCTGCAAGTTTCTTCTTATTCAACATCACTACAACTGTACAATTTAAACACTGGGAAGAGGCATCAACTTAGGAGTTAACAAGCCTCAGTGATCCATCCATATCTACTGCACATCTGGCAGCAGTGATGGGTTGAGACTTGTTTGATACCTCAGACCCTTGATGACTTGCAGCCATTTAGCCAACAATGTGTCCCATATTGTTCCAGCGTAATTTAAGGCTTAATCTAGTCACACCCCCCCATCAAAAAGTCCTGGCATGCAAAAAAAAATAAAATGTAACCAAATACCAATGGCTACTTTACATTATGTTAATTTGTCTCAATACTGTAGTTGGCCTGAATTAGTGGGACAAAACAGAAAAACAGTGCTATAATTTCTAAATGATGAATCCAATATTTATACGAACAGCCTCTAATAAATGCTGATGCACTTTAACCTCATAAGAATGGTTTGATTTCAAATCTGAACTTTTGGAGCGTAGAGCCAAATTAAGAGAAAATGCTACCTTCCCAATACTTACGTAGGGCACTGTATATGCATGCAAAGATGTTTATGGTAAACTAGTGATCCAGGGTACAGCTTTTTACACAAACCATCAATGGGAATCTATATGTACAGACTCACTACAATGCATTATTTAATTCATATGTTCTTGAAGTGATAAATTGTAAAATTGGAGGTTAGATTATTGTCTTTAATAACCCTTGAAATGTAGTCATCACAAATATCTGTCTCCAGTAACTATATTTAAAATCATAAGAGCCAACATATCTCAGAATATCCAATGGGTTTAAAAAATAAATAAATATATATATATAAAAATAAGTCACATACACAGGATGTCTTTGTAAATAGATTTAATATTTGTATTTACCAGTTTGGAGTCTATTCCAAGGGATATCAAAACAAAATTAACTAAAACCCGATGTGGTCAAACGTAAGAGATGGGAGGGGGAGGGATAAAGGATTCTTCTTTGTTTACTGCTCATTTTGTGGTTGGGGTGGTAGTAGAATCAGTAGTTTGCTTTTCGGAGGTGATCAGCAATCTTATAAACTGCTTCGTTCAGTTTGCCTCCAGGGGCATCCTTTGTTCCTTTCACAATGACTAGAGCTGTGGGATGAATAGGAACAGGTTATTAGCCAATTAATAACAACTATAACTAAAGATATTGTTTCACAGACACTTAAGAACTTAAACATGCTTGAAAAGGATAGGCCAAGACAAAACAACAATGCACAGCCAATCAAAAAATAAATACATTTTAGATGCAGAGGACCAATTACAAACATATTAAGGGAAGGATGCTATAAGAATAAACCCAACCACCCCCTATTTGAATAGCATTTCCCATGAATATAAATACAAATATAACACCTGCCTAAAGGTACGGCTACAACACCATGTAGTGACCAAGTTATTTTCAGAATATAAAATGTTCTACTCATGACACAGTGGGTAAGAAAAATCCCCAAAATAGCAAAGAGGGAACAGCAGAGAGAAATGCAAGGAAGGACATAGGAGAAAGGAGAGGGAAATGGGCCAAGAAGGAGAGTGATGAGATTAGCGAGGCTGGCAGAGGCTAACCTTGCTTTGTCTTGCCAATGGAAATGTTGCTGGTTTCCGTTTCCTGTTCTGATATCTTTGTGCGCATATCCATGCAGTGCTGCCCATCTGTACACAGTGAATCCCTCAACACTGTGCATTTGTAACCGGCCAACGATGCCCCATTAGTGAAAAAGGAACTGCGTTCACTGCCCACAATCTTGCGAATTTCTTCTGGCTGCAGGGATCAAACACAAAATATGCAAATTAGGAACCGACAATATTTCCATTTTTGTATGGCTCGAGCTCAGGCAGAGCCATTGTCTTGGGAGAACCTTCTGATCATTAATTACAATATAAACACTTAGAAGAAATACAGATAAACCTATATGTGTATCTGAGGTTCTGAACTATGAAATGTGTTATTTTGCACAATGTTGAAAGTGTATTCTCAAAGATGCAACTAGAGGGTATGACTGCAAAGAACAGGCTGCAAGCTCCAGCTAGTAGAAGAATTCAGGATCATGTTATCTGTACCCCAAGGGAGACATACCAACCCCACCCTGACAGACATTCCAAGAGTACTCCTGTCCTGTCAGGTTTTAGGATTTCTTTGTAATCACATCAGGGAGGAACAGTCAGTGTCTAACAGTCATGCCCCCTCTATACTACTGTCCATTCAGCCCTCAACTCAGTGGCCAAAGGATATTTGGCTTAATTCTCACACTGTTCTTGTGACGTACAGTGGTGTTCAAATAAATAGCAGTGTGTTAAATTTAATAAAGTGCAAATATTTTGTTAATAGCTTTTAGTTCCATATTTCAAATGTAGTGGAAACAATACACATTCAATTCCAAATCAAAGCATTTACACATTTTTATCAAGTCTGTGTTATTCTTTTACAGGAAGAAAAGAAAATGAATATTAATCTGTTCAAAAAAATAGCAGTGTCGACATTTTTCTCTTCAAACTCAAACACTTACTGTATAAACTGAAGACATTTTTCAAGATTTAACTTAACTCGAGTCAACCAACTTCTGACACCTAGAAACAGGTATTTCAGCCCAGGATGAACAAACTACATTCCACTGTGAATTTTTGGGTTTTGCTTCAGAAACTGCATGTTTAATGTCACCCCACAAGTTTTCAATGGGGTTGAGGTCAGGGGATTGAGCTGGCCACGCCATTACCTCAATCATTTTTGTCTGGAACCAAGATGTTGCTCGCTTACTCGTGTGTTTGGGGTCGTTGTCTTGCTGAAACACCCATTTCAGGGGCATTTCCTCTTTGGCATATGGCAACATAATCTCTTCAAGTATTTTGATGTATTCAAACTGATCCATGATCCCTGGTATACGATAAATAGGCCCAACACCGTAGTGTCCCCATACCATGATCTTTGCGCCACCGTGCTTCACTGACTTCAGTGTACTGTGGCTTGAATTCAGTACCCGGGGGTCGTCTGACATACTGTCGATGACCACTAGACCCGAAAAGAACAATTTTACTCTCATCAGTCCACAGAATGTTACGCCATTTCTCTTTGGGCCAATCGATGTGTTCCTTGGCAAATTTTAACCGATTCTGCACATGCCGTTTTTTCAACAATGGTGCTTTACAGGGGCTTCTTGCTGATAGCTTAGCTTCGATCAAACATCTTCTGACTGTCACATCACTTACAGGTAATTTTAGATAATCTATAATCTTTCTGGAGGTGATGATTGGCTGAATCTTTGCCATTCTGACTATTCTTCGATCCGTTTTAACAGTAGTTGCTCGTTTTCTTCCACGTGTTTCTGTTGCCATTTTAAAGCATGAGATCTTTTTAGCTGAGCATCCTATAATTTGCTGCACTTCTTTATACGTTTTCCCCTTTCCAATCAACTTTTTTATCAAATTACGTTGTTCCTCCGAACAATGTTTGGAACGGCCCATTTTACATAGCAATTCAGAAGAAAATATATTTTATAACAATGTGTGAAACATTCTTCCTTAATAAAGGACAATTAATGACACCGGTTTTTTCACAGAATTAATGAATTCTCTAATTAAACTCCACACTGCTATTATTTTGAACACGCCCCTTTCAATGAATGAGTCAATTACTCAGAACAAGCAGTGTGCATGTCATGACAGTTGGGTCTGTTGTTTTTCTATTACACTACTACATCTACAAGTAAATTATTTGCCATGCAGAAATATCACTACTACTAATAACAGTGGTTCATCAGGTTACTGATGTTGTACTGCTATTTTTTTTTTAACACAACTGTATACCTGCCCAGCTTTCAGTATGGCACATTTGTAGGTTGTGCATTATTAGTGCCACAATGGATAAGAGGTTGTAGAACTGGATGGAAAGGTTAAAGGTGTTACTGCAGCAAAGAGTACTGAATAACCACACACCCACACCCATGGAGGCGCAATCTTGGGCAGACTACCTTCCCAGCTGACTTTAGCAGCATAAATTAACCCGGGGATTGCTACAAGCAGTAGCCCCATGAATAATCCACAGGTCTGGTACTTTTTCAATAATTACATTACATTACATTATAGGCATTTAGCAGACGCTCTTATCCAGAGCGACTTACACAGCATTTCTTTTGCATTTATACATAGTATCCATTAATACAGCTGGATATATACTGAAGCAATGCAGGTGAAGTACCTTGCTCAAGGGTACAACGGCAGCGTCCGACCTGGGAATTGAACCTGCAACCTTTCGGTTACAAACCCAGTTCCTTAACCATTATACCACACTGCCGCCCCCTATAAGACTCAACAGTGAGTGGATGACAGTGTTTCCCCCTATTTTTGGCTTTAAAAGAAACAGCATGAAGCCGTGCAAGTCACTAACATAGAGCTTTGAATTTTATATTGTGGTATATGCCTCATCTATGCAGCACATATAGAATTACAGAGCTGGGAGCTGTCAGTACTTGCAGGGTCAGATACAGGTTACCAGAAAAATGGTGCGCTTGTTCAGTGTTTGGCTAACATTATTCTGAACATTAATTTAGAATTGGAATGAAAAGAGGGAATTGTGTGTCATAAGTAGCCTAACATTAGCAGACCATCTTGTCTATCATAGCTAGCTAATACCACTGTAAAGTAAATTAATTCTTCATGAAGATAGTTGTATACAAATATTATTTATTTTCTGAAATACAACGTAATATAGCATCCTTATATTACTTTGATTCAAAAGGTACCCGACTTCAGCCACTTAGGGCCAGATTCAGACATACTCCTGAAATTCTGCGTAGCTTACGCCATTTGTGATTCAGACATTTGACGTACCTGCCGTTTTAAGCGTCTCTCCAGTACATATGCGGCATTATGCGTGCAGGGTGGATATTTGATTAAAAAGAGGTGCGTCTGCCAGATACGCGTATTCAGAGTTTCAACTTTTAAAGAAATTTCCGTGCAACTTTGTTCGGAAAAAAAGGTTGTTTATGTCTAACGCCGCCAATAGATGATTATGAAAAATACAGCATCTTTCGCAAAAATTGATATTAGAATGAGTGCATGTTCTTTGAAAATAATATTGGTCTTATTTTCCTTTGCCTAGCCTACTTACAATTATCAAAGCTGTCATAAAAAGAAAAATATGAAAAAGTAGGCTATGATTGACCATTTGGTATATCATACCAGACTAATATTAGATGGATTAATTAATACAGTGTCTGGATCATATTCGCTTTGACAGAAAAGCGATTTGTGTCAGCACAGCTTCCCCAAAATGATTAAGTTGAAGACGTCGCATATAGGCTATTGTGTTCAGCCACCTTAGGCTACATGACTGTATTAGGTAAATCGTTAAAAAAAGATTCGATTTTTAAACCTTTTTCTCCCCCCAGTAAATGCAACGATTTATTTGTTTACTTAATAATCCACTGTCCAGCGATTATTTATTTTGATTGTGTGTTTAGCTATAGGTATTGAATGTGTTCATATTTGCTCTCACAGTCATAACCAGTGATTGTCATTAATCAATGATCATGTTCTCACATCATCTGCATCTTTCTTTTCAACCCTTTTCCAGCTCCAGTTGCTTAACCAGATTATATGATCTGAGCTGCAGTGTTCCAAGCATTGCGGTATGTATGCTTGAGTCTCAGAGTCAGAACCCCTGCGTCTCGCTCAGGGCTGAGTGCAAGTTTCCAGTATGGGAGAATCTGCTTAACAGGTCTCCTGATGCTGTAAGTGGTACCATAGTCATTCCAATACGGGCAAGCTGTAGTCAGACTCTCCTGCACATCTCACCACCGTGTTTTGTGTGTAGCGATTGCCAGGTATGACAAAGTATTTTACTCTGTACTATATTTGAATATGTGATGTTTTAATCTGTAATGGTAAATTGATCATTGTAAGTAAATAACCTACCTGGTAAGTAAAATAGTTTAACTTGATTTGTGTGGTTTCTCTGAAAGATGACATGCTATCTCTGTCCACCGGTAATGGGTTGATTAATTTCCTCAGTCTTGGTTACCCCCTCAGCTGATCTAGGGAGGTTGTCCATTTAAGCTCAATGTATCACGGAGTATTGCACCCGTAGAACTATGTCTTAAATTAGATTATTTTTGCATGGCGTTTATACATGTTGAGAACGGTGGTCACCAGTAGTACCTTCTTGGGTCCCTGAGCCTTACTCATAGGCTATACCTGACAATGTGGCCTCTTCCATAACCTCTGAGATAAACGCAGATATCTAGCCAGCTGTGAGACGTCTACATAAACGGCCGAATGTGACGCGTGGTGGAACCGACATATCCAGTTCAGAGAACTGTCTCAAAAGTATGAGAGTCCTTTAGCGAATAAAGTTTACATAACAAATTAATATTTAGAATGGAATCAGATAAATCAGTAAATAAATTAGTGATATTTCACAATAACTTTTACCTTTTCCAACAACAAAAGCGGAATACATCACGCTTAAACCTTCGCTCCGAGCTATTCCCTCATTGGTCTAGCCGTTTGCGAGATTTACACACCACAGGCTCTGTAGCCACACCCACCCCTCCCCAAACATAAGAGCGCCACGCCCAAAAAACATCTCGAACACATCTTAGAATAATAAATACAGGCAAAGAAGCAAGGTTTTTTTTTTTTTTTTTCTCCAACAGATTGCTAGTGCATCATAAATATGACTGAGCATGGTTATTATATAATATATTAAAGTAAAAAATCCTGCATAGTGCACCTTTAAACATTAGTGTGAAGAAGATTAAAACTAAGTTTGTATGTTATCACTTCCGAACTTGTAGTTAACTTATAGGCATAAGAGATCTGTGACTCCATCCAGTAAAGCAGAGATTGCACCGCTTGAGTGAAGTTAATTTGGCAACTGTGTACATGCACATCATTCCATCATCATGTTTCCTCATGAACATGTTCTGCTGCGCATCTGCAAACAACCTCCCCCTCCCCCCCACCGCAACCTCCTTCCTCTTCCCCCAGCCTGTGTATGCACGTCCACACCCCAAGAGCTTAGCCACAGCTTGATATAAGGCTACATATCCACTTGCTGTGACATATTAGGAGCCAAAAAGTCTCCCCTTTATGCTTTCAGAGAAAAGCTTGCAGTTGCGCGTATAATAGATCAGTGCACCTTACTTCACGCTTGCCATTGGATATTGCAACAGCTCTCAACTGCCATAATTATATTAGACATCATTTGCACTGTGGAAACTTTGCATGTAACCCTTGTGTTCCTGTATGCATTGCATCCTTTCAGAATAATTCTCAAGCACTTGTTACAATGGCCTGAGCGACCATCCCCATGTCTTCTACAACTCCCATTTATCATGACTGCCACAGAAATCAGAAGCTCTTTGCTCTGTGTACTCGTATTTCCAAAGGATTCAGATCAGCGTGTAATAAAGGTCCTTTTAAAAAATAACTGCCATGAATATAGTACCGACAAAACGTGAAGGGAACTATATATTGCACTTATGGCTCCCATACATTACACAAGTGTTGAAAGACGAAAGTTGGATAGGCCTACCCTCACATCTAAAGACAGTCTTTTCTAAAGCACTAGTCTTTCAGCTCCCAAAACAAGCCAGAAACTGGTACAATTTCTCTTTGATATTGAAAATTTGTTTGCCACAAAAGACCACAGCAAATATTTTGTAGTCAGTATATGGTGGGCATTAAACATATAAGGTTGTCAAAAGTAGAGGAGACTTATTGGGTACTACAATGTAACATTACAAATGTGATAGTCACTAAAAAGTTGTTACTCTGTATGATCATCAAGTCAAGACAAATCATTTTTATACAAGCATTTGCATTTAGCACAGAAAGGAATGCATTGTCTGACAATTCCATGAGACTTATGAGCAATCGAAGCCATTCACATTAGCATATGAGGAAGTGAGCCGAAGGTAGGCTACCGTTTTCGTAACTTCCTGAATCTCGTTTTTGCAATTTTGCAAAACGATATGACCAAATAAGGAATCATTTAAGCTTATTCCGAAACGCAGTTAAAATGCACTTAACATTATTTTTTGTAAACGGGATGTCAGCGTCCCTTATTTTAGTTAAAATAAACAGGCACACGTGACGGCTAATGATAGGGCCAAAGAGGGTACTCGACACCTTTCAATTCAACTTCCCTTTAATAGTTCGGAAATACAGGAAGAAGTAGCCTATCTGTTTCTGGATTAGCTTTAGTCAAGTCAAATTTTCACCCCACAGTTAACGCAAGGGCGCAAATATTCGAAACAAGGCTATACGGGGCGATGCTACGGGCGGATGATGGATAATCCTGTAGGGTAAGGTGCAGATATTCTCACACGTCTCGCTCTTTATACAAAGAATACAGTGTAGTCTATAACGGAACTTATCAGTGGACATTATTTCCAGAAATGTCCCTCTCATAGACGACAACCCAGCTAACAAAATTATATCCCCGGGACTTCTTCCAGTGCAACTGTTCCAACAGATAAGCATGACGCACACTCTGGGTTACTGGTGCTCAACTCTTGCAACATTTCAAAAAGCAGCCACACAAGACATCCGCTTTCTCTGGGACGCGCCCTATTGACATCCCTCCCTAGCACACAATATAGGCTGCCGTGATACACTCATCTCTCATCTCTCGTTTCCTTGACAAATGAAAAATGCAGAAATGAAATTATAGCCTAACCATACTACCTTTAAGTAAAAACGACATTAAAGTTTGCAAACGTTCAAGGTTTGCATACTTCTGGGCCACTTCATAACAAATCATATGTAGATTGAGCAGATATTGTCATAAAACATATTTAGCCAGAAAGTGGGGGAAAACGTGGCAAGTTAAACGAGCGTGAGAAGAAGTATTACCGCAGGCAAGTTAACGTCACAGGCTAATTGACGCACCAGCCTTACAGCTAGCTTTAATATACATAGCAATGGAATGGGGTATAGAAATTACTGTAGAAAAGGGTTGATAGTAGGCTAGTCACTAATACATGTTCGAAAGTACGATGAACACGTCTAAAGGCATCTATTTTTATTGCATTGTGACTGACGGGAATAAAAGTGTAAAATATTTTGAGAAACAAAATTCCACATGCAGCTACAAACGAATCTTTTGATACGTGTATACAGTAGCCTAGATGCAAAACCGATTTCGAATACATTATGTAGCCTATATAATACAAATAAGATTGTTAATGATCTCTTAAAGTTTTAAATGTTGCGTTTTAAGGCTGCATGTATAGTACATCACCGTGATTTTCGCCAAGTTTCCACCAGCATTCGACGCCCAAACAGATTCTTTGCCAGCTTCACACCCCACGATCGCGGCGTCCGCCACGGCTGGATCGGCCATCAAATTTGCTACATACTGATCCCAACTCATTGTTGGCGTGGTTTCTTGGTGATTTTCGATATGGTTACTGAAAAGAAGAGAATAGGCGTAAAGACGCGGGTAGCAGAGAATCAGTAAAAACACCCTACTGGAAAAACAAACCGCACGGGTATCAATAAATAGTTCCTTACAGAAAGGACACAATGTTGGAATGAATTGCCAAGAACTACACATATTTAAGCATTTCAAATTTCACAAAATGTACCCAAAAGCGTATAAAAAGGTAATGTAATACCTACAAGACAGTCCTTGTGACTTTAGCGAAGTTGCAAAGTGAAATAGAGGAAGTCGGCCAGCACTTATATTCAGCCACAGCGCGCGCGCCCGCCCATCCCACAGGACACTTCCTCAAAGGGCTGAGAGAGGAGAGGACCCGGTGGGCAAAAGAGGGTGTGGCCAGGTAGAACAGAGCTTTTCATAATTACTGCCCTCCATATCATGGTGTAGGGCAGGCTACCCCCTTTAAAACTGATAGGCAATACATTTCAAATGTCAGAGGTTATACATTTACCCCTTTGCTTGGATTAGCTCACAGTTGTTCACCAATACTTTCTCAGTTGTAGGCTTTATTAGGTATTACCTAACCAACAATATAGGTTAGGTATTACTTTATTGTAGGATGCTTTTAAATGCATTCTTTAGAATTAGATTTTATAAAATTTGAAAAATTTACATTTTGATTTCATATAACATAAAAAAGCCAACTCTTATATTCTTGTACTCACTGAATCACAAGCACAAATGGTAGCTTATAGAAGTAGTGTATAATGTATAATGTAGAAGTAGTGTAATCTTTATGATAGTTACATAAAGAAAGAATACAGTCAATTTTTCCCCACTGCCATATAAGCTATATCCTGACAGCAATGACTTAAACAGTTTGCAATAGACAAACAAACTATAAATAAATATGATAATTAAATAGATTGTGACCTAAGTTATTTAGCAACGAGGAATTACATTTATGCTGCACTTTTCATCTCATGATCACAAAACGTTTTACAATGAAGGGGGTAAATCACCTTAACTGTTGCCGATCTGTAGCACACACCTGGACAATGCATGGCGGGCATCTTTGGGTCAGAACACTTGCCACACATCAACTGAGATGGAGAGGAAAGGAATTATTATGTTGTTTAAAATGTGGGATGTTAAGGTGGCAGGATAAGAAAACCACATTGGGAAATTTGCCAGGGCTTTGGAGAACCCTCTACACAGTAAAATGTCCAGTGTTAATTCAACTCTAACAAGAGTCGATTTAACACTGAATATTTTACTGTGTACTCTGCAATAAGTGCCATAGCATCTTTAATGGCCACAGAAGATTAAAACCTCGGTGTAACAGCTCATCTGAACAATGGCATCCCATCACTGTACTGGGGCACTGGGCTGTATTTGTTTCAGAGGGAGGAATGGCACCTTCTAGCCCATAACAGCACCTCCAGCAAATTTGTTTCCCCAGAAGGTCTCCTGCAAGTACTAACAAAGCCCACACTTTAGCTTCATCCATTCAGCTTGAGTAAAAGTGCATTGTGGTATGGCTGCTGGCTAGTGCATTCAGCAGGTAGAGACAGGCCATTTTATCAAAAATGTACAAATCTATGCAATTCCAACAAGGACGTGTAGCAGCACGCTTCTGTCAAAGGGTTCATTCTTTAGCTGTGTGTCTCTGAGTGAGAGGGAGGGTTTCATGGGTAGCTGTGGAAATCAGCAGTGAAGAAGATAAAGTAAGCAGTAGTCTTCAAATGCCAGTTAAAAGTGAAGCACATATATTAATTGCTGTTTTCATAAACAAAGGTACCTTTTTCCAGTGGGCATAAGATTGCCTCCACTGGTACCAAAGGGTGGTTAAATAATACAGAATTGACAGACGTTGCCTCTTTGCACCCATGATATGTCACTTCGACTTTGTTGGCTGATGTCTTACATTTTGTGAGAATGTTATGTGCTAGCTGCTTGGTACAGACACAGGGGGCAACCACATCCTGTTTGTCTTACTCAAATCAGCATGTCAATTCTGCAACGTAGGAGAAGGAGGAAGCCAGCTGGGGACATACATTGCTTCTGTTTCTTTATGAGATATTGGATAAGTCATATTGATGCAGGCCAACTAGGTAACCGTTTCATTGATGATTTATATTCACACTGGAGATGTGCAGAGCTATAAAACTCACTGTGCAGGGTGAAAAGGTGGTTGTTTATAGGAGTACATATGAACCCAAAGAACACCAAGTCACAAATGTTAGTACTGAGGTTTCAGCTAAGTCTTTTGCAATAGAGCTGAGTTTGTTACAAATCTATGTTTATGCTCCCAAAATGTGTGTGATTTCCTCCATTTCATGTGCCACTGAGGCACTGTTTCCCCCTCATTGTCTCTGTCTTATGTTTAGCCACTGAAATCTACATAACTGATACTTTATTTGAACAGTGAAATGTACAATTCCACAAACTGATGGAAATATAGGTGATATGGATGCTGAAGCACTTGATTCTTTCAGCAAATGCATGTAGTCTACAAAACTAAGGATCTATTTAGTGGTACGCATAGTAGGTTTCTCACAAGCTGTGTATAAAAAGTGCTGTCATTTCTACATGGTGAAAACAAAATGTGTAAAGAAATTACCTTTTAATAAAAGCTGAAAATCTAGAATCAGCATCTGAATTGTTTGATTACAAATCTAAAATTGTGGAGTACAGAGCCAAATCAAGGAATATTTGTCTCTGTCCCAAACATTACTCCAAAAGTGACAAAAGAACAGTGACAAAAAAGTTAAAAGGACAGTGACAAAATAATTTTGTGGTTTTGGCTCTGTACATTGGATTTGAAATAGAATAGTGACTATCAGGTTAAAGTGCAGACTTTCATCAGTTTTTACATCCATATCGGGTGAACCGTGTAGCAATTGTAGCCATTTCTACACATAGTCCAGCAGCCCCCACTTTGTTGTTTTGACTCTACTCCAGCACATTGGATTTGAAATTAAACAATGGATGGATGAGGCAAAACGGCAGATTATCAGCATTCATTTTAGGGTATTTACATCCATAGCCTGTGATCCATGCCCCTACAGCCCCTTAAAAAACTGCCTCAAAAATGAGTCTGCAGTATTACTGCAGTTTGATGAAGTACAAGTGCATTACATTACATTACATTATAGTCATTTAGCAGACGCTCTTATTCAGAGCGACGTACATAGTGCAGTTCTGTGCAGTAGTACTGCATATTGAAAATTTAAATAACTGTAGTAATACTGCAGTACAATTGTAGTAATGTGTATGCAGTAATACTGCAGTATAAGTGTAGTAATTTGCATGCAGTAATACTGCAGTATAAGTGTAGTAATGTGTATGCAGTAATACTGCAGTACAATTGTAGTAATGTGCATGCAGTAATACTGCAGTATAAGTGTAGTAATGTGTATGCAGTAATACTGCAGTACAATTGTAGTAATGTGCATGCAGTAATACTGCAGTATAAGTGTAGTAATGTGTATGCAGTAATACTGCAGTACAATTGTAGTAATTTGCATGCAGTAATACTGCAGTATAAGTGTAGTAATGTGTATGCAGTAATACTGCAGTACAATTGTAGTAATTTGCATGCAGTAATACTGCAGTATAAGTGTAGTAATGTGCATGCAGTAATACTGCATTATAAGTGTAGTAATTTGCATGCAGTAATACTGCATTATAAGTGTAGTAATGTGTATGCAGTAATACTGCAGTACAATTGTAGTAATGTGCATGCAGTAATACTGCAGTATAAGTGTAGTAATGTGTATGCAGTAATACTGCAGTACAATTGTAGTAATTTGCATGCAGTAATACTGCAGTATAAGTGTAGTAATGTGCATGCAGTAATACTGCAGTATAAGTGTAGTAATGTGTATGCAGTAATACTGCAGTACAATTGTAGTAATTTGCATGCAGTAATACTGCAGTACAATTGTAGTAATGTGCATGCAGTAATACTGCAGTATAAGTGTAGTAATTTGCATGCAGTAAGGATGGCAAAAACACATTTGTGGATTATACATACGAACACAAATTGAGAGGTGTTTGTGTGTGGATGGTAAAAATAATTGTGGATTATACTTTTGTGTTTGTTTATTTTTGATAGAACTCTACCTCCATAATTAAGTAATTATTTGTAATATTTGGTTGCATATCCTTTACATGCCATGACTTCCTGATGTCTGTGACCCAACAACATAAAAAGACTCTTGATATCTTATTTTCTGGTGCTCCTACAAGCGGTACTATAACCTCTCTGCATTTGAATGTATCTCTATGGAAATTGGGGGGTGGGACTAGATTTAACTATAAATTACACTTGAACATTATGGAATACATGGTTGGTGAAATGACTTATTCATCAAGGGTCTGAGGTATCAAACAAGCCTCAAACCATCACTCTGCTGCCAGATATGCAGTAGATATGGATTTTTTGCTTTAAAGGTTGTTTCTCCTGACAAATTTTCCTATTGAACTCTATGGAAAAATAAGTCAGGAGAAGAAACCCTTCAAGTTATCCTTCCATATCTACTGCATATTTGGCAGCAGAGTGAGGGTTTAAGACTTGTTTGATACATCAGACCCTTGTTGATTTAGGGCCATTTAGCCAACCGTCTGTTCCATACTGTTTCAGTGTAATTTACAGCTAAATCTAGTCCAACCTCCCAATTCCCATAGAGATCTATTCAAATGCAGAGAGCTTATAGTATCGCTTGTAGGAGTACCAGGAAATAATATATGAAGAGTTTTTTAATATTGTTGGGTCACAGACATCAGGAAGTCATAGCATGCAAAGGATATGCAACGAAATGTTTAAAATGATTACTTTATTCTACACAGCGTTAAACTGTACAATATTTTTTGATGCTCGAAAATGGGGGGGGGGGGGGGTTTCAAAAGGTTCTATAATTTCTAAACAGTTCATCTGATATGGATGGAAATACCCTCAAATTAAAACTGACAGTCTGCACTTTAACCTCATTGTAATTGTATCCTTTCAAGTGCTAGAGTATAGAACCAAAATAACAAAAAATGTGTCACTGTCAAATGAATTACTGTCACTGTAGCTGAACAGAAGCTAGAAGCACAACAGTAGCTAATATACTTCCATATAGAGTGGTCTATGACACCGCATATAGTGCAACAGCTCTGTATGTCACAAGGTTATATGTGGAAGCAACAAACTTCCCATGGGGGGGGTTAGCCAATGAGATTCTGCCATGGACTAGACATGATTATTTGCAAAGGAAGAGGCCACAAGCTTGTTACAACATCCCCAAAATGTGTGGATCAGTCGTAATATCACTGCATAGGGCCTTACCTAGTTTCAGATGCCCTTTTCTTTACTCATGGACACTTGCATTAAAGCTCAAATCAGTGGCTTTACACATATTGATTATGAGCATACTACCTTGATTATTTCCGTAACTCTTAAGACAGTTAAAGCACTATAAGCTATGTGATTATTTGCCAGAAGTGCACGAATAAGGACATCATATTTACTGCCTACTGCTTTTCCCCCCTTTGACTTTGGTCGGAAAAGTCAGATACAAAGACAAGAGATGAAAGGTTTCATGGTTTAAAAAAAAATGAAACCAGAAAGAAATGTTTTCACATATGGGTTCCATTCCACCCAGGCCTGCTCTGATTCTGCTTCAGCTGCATACAGAAGGCTTTCACTACTAGCATCTCTGCTGGACCTCGAGCGAGTATTACAAGCTCCAGCTGAGGACGTAATGAGAAGGCTCAAGATACAAAAGCAGAAGAGGAAATACGGGTGACTGAAAGCCTGTTGTAGTGAAACTTCTCTAGCCGATCGGCTCAATACAAACACTACATTGTAATCTCTTCGACTCTCACCCGCCCTCAAAATGTTAGGACGCGCAACAATACCTTCTGGTTCTTCATGTATGGAATTGCGATGATCCAGTCATTTACCAACTGTATTCACCGCCCTTGTACCAAGTATTACCAACTCTGACCAGTTACAGGCGCTGAACTTTTACAGTCCGACTGGTTCCAACCATGTGCTTTTCTATCCTCTTTCCTCATCTTACCATCTAATGACCACTGCTCACATTTCCAAACTGTGCTGCTGGCTTAATGTAAGCTCAATTGCACCTTTCATACATGATTAAAAACCATTACCTCTCCCTAAAGACCCTCTTCTGCTATTGGCCGTTGTTCTTTCCCTTCTCACTGCTTGTGCTTGTGCCTGCTGATTTATACCGGTGACCCCAGTACTGGAATATACTGGCTGCGACCATCAGATCTGTACAGTGACTGTTTTTTAAAAAGTTTTTTAAAACACTAATACCTGTGTCCACTCACATCGGTCCTTAATCTGTATAGCTATGGACAGGTAATATAATTATACTACTGAATCATTCAGTTTTCTATAAGACGACTAATGATTGGTTAGATCTTATTATTTAACTTTAAGGCATTAAAATTAGCAGTGGTATCATGTCAGTATAAAAGTTTTTTTTTTTTTCTCCCAGTAGTACTGATGTAAATTATGAATTATTTTCCACACTGAGCTCTACACTGGTATGTACAGTACTTTGTTTCCCTGAACAAGGGTGTTCACAAAATGAATAAATTAATCTCTTGTGCTTGAAGTGCTTCAAAGTATAAGCTCCATTGAGACACAGGTCTTTGGCCCTTCTGATCTTCAGTCAACCTGAGTGCACCAAGAATAGACGAAAAGAATGCAAGAGACACATACTGTATAGGGACCAAAAGACAGTATGAAGGACACAACGGCAGATGTAAGTACAATCTCATCATACTTATATCTTACTCTCACAACTCAACAAGTAGAGGGCAACCCTGTCTCCGTTTGATCCTGTAGCCCAAGTTTGAATTGCAAATTTACTCAAATATCACACGCATAGAGCAGTAACTCAGAGTCAATCTGAAGGGGTGGGTATATTGCGGGCAGGCAGTCGCAGTGCTGCGGCACAGGGCAAATGGTCACTTGAAAATTTGAATACCTATGAAGAACAGGTATGGGCAGATGTGTTTCTGAACATGCATTCATATCACTTTGGATCAAATAAGACCTGTAGCACAACCCAGGATGTGCAGAAGTTTATATGCAAGTGTAAGAATGGAGAGACCAGCAGGGACGGTGAGGGAGAGGGGGGAGGGGGGCCACAGTGGTAAGTATCATGAAATGAGGGGGGGGGGGACATCACTCATTAATTTTCATTCCCGCCAGCAGGGGAAGAGTTTCTCATGAAAGGTACAGCCTAGCAGACGCATGTTCCCTCTTGCAGGGAAATTATACTCGTTTTTCACCGCCCTTGGCGGATTCTGACTTGTACATAATCCGGGGTGAAAACTTCCTCAGGGTTGAAATGGTAGTATCCATATGCTTATTAAAAACAGGTACGTTTCCCTTACCACACACACACACAAACACACACACCTATGACTCACAATGTAAAGCAGAGTGGGATTCTCAGGACACATCAAGATAAAAGTGAGGAGGCTGCCTGTCTTGCCAGCGACCACAGACACAAACACACACATTATGTAACAAGCATGTGCAGCGCATAGTTCTTTAGACCCAAACCATGGTGCAAGAACCTTCCATGTCATCTCCCATTTTAGTTTTGTCCACTCCCCTAAGCTCTCATTGCCTTTAACCCTGCATTTAAAAGCTCCAGCAAAACGATGTTCAGCTCAGGTGATTTACATTTTTTGTAATTCCGAAAATGATTTGTTTTGATGGGCTCTTGTTCAGAGCGTGAACATGAGCGGTCAGAGACGGACTCACACTGTGTTGAGAGTTCACTATGCTTCAGAATGAGATGCAGCAGGCTTACAAACTGCTCAGACTCAAATGAGCGGTCAGAGACGGACTCACACTGTGTTGAGAGTTCACTATGCTTCAGAATGAGATGCAGCAGGCTTACAAACTGCTCAGACTCAAATGAGCGGTCAGAGACGGACTCACACTGTGTTGAGAGTTCACTATGCTTCAGAATGAGATGCAGCAGGCATACACACTGCTCAGACTCAAATGAGCGGTCAGAGACGGACTCACACTGTGTTGAGAGTTCACTGCTTCAGAATGAGATGCAGCAGGCATACACACTGCTCAGACTCAAATGAGCGGTCAGAGACGGACTCACACTGTGTTGAGAGTTCACTATGCTTCAGAATGAGATGCAGCAGGCACACACACTGCTCAGACTCAAATGAGCGGTCAGAGACGGACTCACACTGTGTTGAGAGTTCACTATGCTTCAGAATGAGATGCAGCAGGCTTACAAACTGCTCAGACTCAAATGAGCGGTCAGAGACGGACTCACACTGTGTTGAGAGTTCACTATGCTTCAGAATGAGATGCAGCAGGCTTACAAACTGCTCAGACTCAACAGGTACAACAGAGAGAACATGAGTCATCAAAAATCTGTCATATTCTCTTTATTGCACAGACTAAAAGAAGGTACATACAAAATATAAAAATCTATGCAGGGTGAAGCTGGAGGGGCCAGGAGGTTACAAGTCATAAAGCGACACAAAGCACATTGATACAAGTAAAAAATAAAAACGTGTCATTAGTATCAATACACAGTAAGAATTTGGTCCCTATTTTGAAAACAAGAACCATAATTATTGTTATTTTTACTTCTGTTACTAGTGTCACAACTAGAAACCCTTTTTGTATTAAACATCCAAAGACGGAAAACACCATTATCTTAAACAAAATAGAAAAAAAAAGTTTAGATTTCAATAGGTAATGATGAAAATATATGTAGAATCATACATCTAAGCTGAGTTAATTCAAAGTTGACAGTTCAGAATATCAGTCTAATCAAAATGTAGTCATTTCATATTGCCAATTAACATACAGGTAACTGCCAGCGAGATGGGTTCAATTTCAAGCTTCAATTGTTGAAATCAATGTACTGTTGTCTCAACTTTAATAACATTTATGAGCTAAATAAAAACCGTGAATAATTGGTAACACTAGCTTAATTTGTTATTTAAAAGTCAAGATGAAAAAGCTGTGTGCTTTATCTGGAAGACCACCACAGCCCTGTTTCATGCACCAAATACCTTTAAAAGCCAAGCGACAATTTAAAGGTGTGGTGTGATTTCTGGTTTGAACATCAATATACAATACATATTACAAAAAAACTAAATTGATATCACAAATTTGTGGACAAGTTCACTGGAATGCATTTCCTGGCATCTCAAAAGGTCTGCAAACTGTACAGATGTACGATAAAGTGAAATCGCTGCTGCCGAGTCTTTACAAAAAGCAAATGGCAGCCTTGAAAAGCCATTGGTTTTTGATACCTGTAAATATTCATGTATCAGGTACCCACAATATCAGTTTCAGGTATACAATGCTTTAATTCAAAACGCTCCATAAAACTTTAAAATTAGACTTTTTTTGACTGCTCTTCATCTTGAATCTTATTGGTATCTGGGGTCACGTCTGGCATTCTGCAAATCTGCAGCTACAGACAGAACTAGCGACGCCCATATCTGCAGCCCGATCATTCATTTGCACGGCGTTTTGGTGAATCCTGCATCAGACATGAATGAGTCACAACGGGTTCTCCGCCAGTACATTCAGTATTGTGCAAAGGCCAGATCTTTTCATACTTCTATCCAGGGCACCATATTGGTCTTCTCAAGTGTATTCAATATGTAGAGAGATTATTAACAGAGAACAGTCAGAGCTTTGAGTTTGTTCTTGACTGAAATCTATTTCAATTGTATAAAAGGTGTATATTGTTCTGAACCCATTTGCATAGGAGTGCAAGATCCCAGCAGGAAAACAACGTATTCAGACAGGAATCCAAACCGTATCAAATATGAAATGCACTTGGGTGCTGGTGTGTGCCTGGGTATGGGTGTACGGGTGTGTCAAACATAACACAAACCAAGCCCAAGCCTCTTCCAGCCTGAACACAGAAATGTGCGGTTTTATACTCGTCACGACGAAGAACCTTTTACATTGATCTGCATGGCAATTCATGAATATACTGCGGCAGTCTGGTGAACTGCATTTCAATCGTCATTACAGTTTTTCATCCAAGCGTAATGTTCCTGAGAGCGGGTTTCACTAGTTTATTTTGTTCATGGTAATATTTGCCCATATTTAACCTTCCATTTTAGAATGACACATTTACAATGTCCTACTGCAATAGAATACACCCAACCTCTACAAGATCCTCTCTAAAGATTACTTTACATCCATACAAAACATAAACAGCTCTTATTGCAGTTACAGTACAATAGGGGAAGTGGGCAAAAGAAGTAATCAATTACTTTTAAGTAGATCAATTCTACTCCCAACAACACACACTCCAGCCCAAAAACTATAAAAGAAATGAAGAAATAAAGATGTGTTTTAGTGTGGGACTGAACAGGTACAGTTCGATCATAGAACATAAATGCAGAATCACTAAAAGAGCAAAGAAATAAAGATAAAACCGTGAGAGACAGGATGTTACACATGAAGGTAGCGATGTTGACATGTTAAGCAGCTGCAGTAGTTAGTATGAACACTGTTTGCAATTCAGTGACGAGTTGCAGCTTGTTCATTTTTAGGCTCAGCAGAAAGCAGAAGAATCTGGTAACCATGACCACCAAAGTGGGCTGGCTGCCTCTCAAACAGCTCCTCCCCCAAATCCCCCACAGCCCCACCCCCAGTCGAAGGTTCTTAACTCAAAGATTGCAAAGGCCACATGAAGAAAAGACACAGGACAAACAGACGATAAACACTTCTCAACATTACATTAAGGTGCCTGACAAAGGGTACAGAACTTATCTGGCAGGTTGGTCTTATATTTATTGAGATGTCTTCTGAGGGCAGCATTGCATGTGATTGGTTCTCTCAGCCATCCAATCAGCGAGTGGGTTATGGTTAGGGTTAGGTTTAGAGTTAGAGTTAGGGCTAGGGTTACAATGCTTCCCTCAGAAGACATTTCAATAAATATAACACCAACCTGCACTCATCTGCTTGCTACTGAGGACTGCAACGCCTAAAATCCATTATAAACAAAATGGATGAAATGGGAGAGGGGGTTGTACATACATGAATGAGAAAATCTGACAGGAAAAAATATATTTGGGGGAAAAAAGTGCAAATTTCTCCACATTAGGGACTATTTTTCTGTGTCTGGGCAAATACATCCGCCATTTTTAATGCACCGGCCACATAACATTTGAGCCCAGCTGAAACGGATGAATCCGTGTTAAACAGTTGACAGTTTCTGGATAAAAAAAGACATCTGCTGAAGATACTATGAGATCAATGCCCGACTTCTTAAGGAACCACAGCCGTGACCCCCTTTCATACCCTTTCTGAGCTATACACAAACCCAATGCGCAATGCCATATCGCAATGGTCACGTCCACCTATTTGATAATATATAAAGTAGAAAGCCGTACGAATCACAATAAATTGATAATACATTTTTTGAATATTTGTAAACCCAGACAAATGATTCAACTTAAAAATCCCCATCAACACTTGTAGAAACTGTTTGCTAATGACGCCATCAAAACTTAATCCTACAATTAGCTAGTAGCTCGAATTTCATCCCAGTTTCCCCTGATAAGATTGTGGCTGCTTCCTGCAAGCTGCATCGAGACAGATTAAGCCTTGAACTCCAAACCTATTAGCATCCATAACCGTTTTAGTGTTGGGCCAAGTATGGAGTTAGCCATCAAATGGAGTTAGAGACAGGGACAGACACAGGACAGACAGACAGAGAGAGAGAGGATACAGAAGCTGGGGACAGACTTTGCTGCTTGGTTAGGGGATGGAGATGGACGACGGTTGAAAGAGGAAGGCAGAAGGGGTCAGAAGTCTGTCAAAAAGTGAGAAATGATGGTGAGCGAAAAAGAAAGCAGAGACATGTAACTGAGTGACTTGGAGAAATCTCAGAGAACTGTTTTGGCCCCTCACACCCCAATGGCGCCGTTCCGTAAGAGGTGGGCGGTGTCCCCGTCCGAGAGACTGGCGTCATCACCGTCCCCTTCGGAACCGGCAGAGTCCTCCTCCGGGGAATAGTAGCCCTCGTGGCCCAGGATTGGCGAGTCGGAGCAGGCCACGGAACCAAAGCACTGGGCCGCCGTTACCGTGGCGGCGTAGGCCCCGGGGCTGCCAGAGGCGGGCGAACCGGGGTTGGAGGGGCGGAGCAGTGGGGTGCGCTCTGACTCAGCCTCGGCCCCGCCTTCTTCATCGCTGGCCGCCGCCGCCCCGCCGGCCTCCCCGTCAGACTCCGACTCTGAGTACTCGGGGTTGGGCCTGGTCACGCGCTGTTTGCACACGGGACAGGTCTTCTTGGTTTGGGTTAGCCAGGGATCCACACACTTACAGTGGTAGGCTGAAAAGAGGCAGAGAAATGTTTTTAAAAAAATTATAATAATTCAAAAGTGAAGTTTACAAAAATTTGTGCACCTTGAAAAAACGAACAAAAGAAAATTGAGAATAGAAAAAAACATTCCGAATACACCTGCAGAAAATGACTATACAACAAGGTCACATTCAACTATCCTCCTTCAATTACAGGTTTGCTAATGAATACTTCAAAGGAGCCAAATTTGTGTACAGACAGGTAGGGAATACAGTCCATAGTCCTGAACATGTACATTTAGGCTTGGGGAATTCAGTACATTGGGCTGAGGCATAGAACAGCGCTTGGGCTACCAGACACAAACTTCAATCCCCATGGCCCAGAATATCTGGGTTAAACACTTGGGCTTAACCACAGTAACCAACTGAAATGTTATCAGCAGTCATTTTCTTTTTTTGACTTTCAAGAAGCAAACAAAAAAAACCTTCTTCCCCTCTCGAGTCAAGCATGTTCAGTCAATCGTTCAGACTATGAAGGTCTTGTGAACAGAAATGTTTACTTCCCTTTTTTTTGGAATACTTGCAACTTTCTGAAAGTTACAGTGGTATTCAAATAAATAGCAGTGCGTTTAAAAAAAATATATATTTTTAATAGCTTTTAGTTCCATATTTCAAATGTAGTGGAAACATTACACATTAAATTCCAAATCAAAGCATTAACAAATTTTATCAAGTCTGCGTTGTTCTTTTAGAGGAAGCAAAGAAAAGGAATATTAATCTGTTCAAAAAAATAGCAGTGTCGCCATTTTTCTCTTCAAACTCAAACACTTACTGTATAAACTGAAGACATTTTTCAAGATTTAACTTCACTTTAAATTACTGAACTAATACTGCTGCGCATCTGCGTTGCATCGAGTCAACCAACTTCTGACACCTAGAAACAGGTATTTCAGCCCAGGATGAACTAACTACATTTCACAGTTCCTGTGAATTTTTGGGTTTTGCTTCAGAAACTGCATTTTTAATGTCACCCCACAAGATTTCAATGGGGTTGAAGTCGGGGGATTGAGCTGGCCACTACATTACCTCAATCCTTTTTGTCTGGAACCAAGATGTTGCTCGCTTACTCGTGTGTTTGGGGTCGTTGTCTTGCTGAAACACTAATTTCAGGGGCATTTCCTCTTTGGCATATGGCAACATAATCTCTTCAAGTATTTTGATGTATTCAAACTGATCCATGATCCCTGGTATACGATACGTAGGCCCAACACCGCAGTGTCCCCAGACCATGATTTTTGCGCCACCATGCTTCACTGTCTTCACAGTGTACTGTGGCTTGAATTCAGTACCCGGGGGTCGTCTGACGTACTGTCGACGACCACTAGACCCGAAAAAAAACAATTTTACTCTCAGAATGTTGCGCCATTTCTCTTTGGGCCAATCGATGTGTTCCTTGGCAAATTTTAACCGATTCTGCACATGCCGTTTTTTCAACAATGGTGCTTTTCTGGAGGTGATGATTGGCTGAATCTTTGCCATTCTGACTATTCAGAATGTTTCGGGTTTTTGTTGCCATTTTAAAGCATTTGAGACCTTTTTAGCTGAGCATCCTATAATTTGCTGCACTTCTTTATACGTTTTCCCATCTCCAATCAACGTTTTAATCAAATTACGTTGTTCCTCTGAACAATGTTTGGAACGGCCCATTTTACTTAGCAATTCGGAAGGAAATATATTTTATAACAATGTGTGAAACATTTGCTTCCCTTCTTCCTTAATAAAGGACAATTAATGACACCTGTTTTTTCACAGACTGAATGAATTCTCCAATTAAACTCTGCTATTATTTTGAACACGCCCCTTTCAATGAATGAGTGAATTACTCAGAACAAGCAGTGTGCATGTCATGACAGTTGAGTCTGTTGTTTTTCTATTACACTACTACATCTACAAGTAAATTATTTGCCATACAGAAATATCACTACTACTAATAACAGTGGTTCATCATGTTACTGATGTTGTACTGCTATTTTTTTTAAACACAACTGTAAGTGTTTTTTAAAGGCTTCAGTATTTCACCGAAACATATTTCTTCTCTGCTACAAAGTTCTCTCCGTACATTTATCATTTCTGCATCTTGAGCAGCGCCACATAACACAGCATAAACTTCACGTTGAATGATAAATGTGCAATGTTATTTGAAAAACAGGACAGATTACCATGTGAACAGGGCAGAATCCTCAGTTTGTCACCATCTTCATACTCATCAAGGCAGATGGCACATACATCATATTCATCACCTGAGAGAGAGAAAGAGAGACTTTTGTTAAAAAAAACAGTGTACTTGCTGTATGACACCACTTAACTAGTGATCTGGGAGGGACTGCTTTAAGGCACACTGCTGTCTAAAGTTAAAATGGCTGTGCCATGTTCAAGCACAACTGAACTTTGGGTTGTGTAGTTATCTGGCCATGATATGAGTTGAAATGGTGGCGAAATAGGTTTGTTAGTTGCTCTGTGCTCCCCTGGGGTGATGATCCAGAATAGGATATTTGAACGTGAACAAAGTGGATTCTGTCAATACAAACAATAACTAGTCCTTGTACGTATTTTTTTTTAAAAATGAAACGGCCCTTTCCTGGCTTTTTCCATATTTTATTTGGAACGTAGATCCGGTAGATAATTCTTGCGGCAGAAACAGCGTTAATGTGCCGATGCGTCAGAAACCACTCATTAGTCCGAAGCGTTCCTGAAGTATATATCTATGGTAAACAAACCGACCTGCTGACATTTTGCTAGTCTTTTCTGGTAGCTTGCTAACAACATTGAAGAAAATGGTACTTTTATAAATAATTTTAATTACACAAAAAAAAACGTACAAGAACTGGTTATTGTTTGCATCGACAGAATCCGCTTCGTTCTAGTTTGTATTCGTGCTAGAGTGTCATTTTGAGACCGTCTGGATTATCTGGAAAATGCAAGACAACAAACAAACTATCATTTCATTTCAACATTTAAGATAGTTTCACTTGTCAAGTAAAAAGTTACTTCAAACAAGCTAATATTTTCCACTTTTGAAGAAAAAAAAAAGTCTCATTACAAGACTAAAACACTTGTTAAGACAGACATTTTTTGCAGTGCACAGCACAAAAATCAGAAACTGAGAACAAGAAAAGCACTTGTATCTGGTGATTTTTAAAAATAATTTCTGTCTCGTGGACATTTAGAACCATAGAAATTATGATTCTTAGAACTGCTTGGTCCTGCTGTGGTTTTAAGTTTCCATCTGATAAAAAGTACCCTCATCATGACAAAAACAGAGAATTTAGAAATTTTGTTCAAATGAATAATGTGCTTGGCATTACACAGGAGAACAAGTGTAGTAAAGACAACATTTTTACATTGGTTATTCTTATTCTCACACCCAGTTCCTGTAGCCAACAACCTCAAAAGGAGCTTGTTAACTTCCTGACTCATTTTGAGACAGAGCGAGGGAGCGAGAGAGGAAGTGGTCAGAACTAGCGCTCAACCCATTTTGTTTGCTCTTTACTGACTTTTTTTTGGTTCTGCACATGTCGATTTTAAAGACTGACAAGGAAATGACAATTCAATTTCATGGTGCATGTCCTTATTAGGCAAGCAAGTAGGCTAGTGAGAGACAGTGAGGGGGGAGAGAAAGAGAGAGTGAGAGAAACGGTAAATGTACCCTTAATTAAAATTGTCTTCCTTAGGTACATGTCAAACTAATGCACATAAATAATTACATTCAGAAATGAAATTACATCAACCTGCTCTCTGAGACAAAAAAAAATAAAAAGAGAGAAAGAGAGAGGCTCTGAGGTGGAAACGTTTCCGCTCGCACATTTTCAAAAAAAGTATCAAGATATGCAGATTAGGTCTGCATTTCTGTGAAAATGTCACCCAGGCACACCACACACAGTACCAAACAGCAACTGCTTTCAGTTCAATCAGTAACCCCCCCCCCCCCTTGTGCAAATGAGCCAATGAGGAGATGCCTACAAAAAGCACAGCAGATATGAGAAAAGTGTAAAATTCCACTTCATTTTGACAATGCAGGTCATTTTCTGGTCATGAAACACTGCCCAAATCACTGCTCACACCACAGCAAAAAACATCTGATATAGCAGGTCAGGTATCATGCAATGATATACTAGCTATCTAGCAAGAACAATGTCCTACAGTATGTAGGCTACTACATCTGCCTTTCAGAGACATTCCTGGTTTTTCCCCCCATCTGGAAGTCAGCGCATCAGTAGCTGTGGAGGAACTTGGGGACATATTTTGGGTGTTTCACGAATGAGTAATCCTCCCACCGTCATTCACGCTGCCCGAAACCTGGGCCAAGTTTGCAGCCTGTTATAGTACCATGACACAATGTCTGCATCTTTGCTGATGTGCCTCAATTCACACCAAAGCCATAAGGGTAAATTAAGGGTAAATCCTTAGAGCCATTGAGTGACTATGGTAATACTTTACACCAGCTGCCATTTAAAAAAACAAAACTTTTTACTAGAAATTTCATTATATGTCACATTATGTCATTACAAGGCTCAAAGGCTCTGGACCTTACCTTGGTATCAGAGCACACTGGGTACAGAAGTGAATGGTGTTTAACGGGAGATATGCACAAGGCTCAGGGGCTGCATGCAGTGCATTCTGGGTACAGATCACAGCACTTCTAAGGACCATCGGCTGGTCCTGCACATTTGTAACTGATGGTCAAACAAGAGGGAGGAAGTAAATAAAATGAAGGAGAACAGTATTAACTCAGCAAATGGGGGAAAGGAACTGCCACACACAGTAACTGCAAATCATTACTAAAAGATATTGCAGCAAGCGACGGTAAATAACGTACTGAATCAGACAGCCTGCATGTGAAAGACAACCACCTGAGTTAGGCTGGAGCAGCACAACTGGAAGTAGTTTCCTTCTAACAGAGAGTGTCTTGGCCGGAAACATTGCTAGTCTTTAGGCTCGAGTTAGTTAAAGCTAGGCTTTAGTCTGTTTGTTTTCTAAAAGGGGAACGTAGTCAGTCCCCTGTCTGGCTTTACCACCCTCCCACCCTCAGATAGCTTGATTTACTGCGCTATAAAGTCACCATGCACCCAAAGGAATAAAATTAAAAATGCATAATAGACCATGAGAAAGAGTGTGTGTGTGGGACACACCGTTTACTTCTACCTCTGGCAAAAACTAAGGGCACACACGCACAAAGTTTTTAGACTGAAATGGGACCCTGAGGAGGAATGTAACCGTGAACACGCTCCTAACAGGCACACCCACAGTGTGAGATAAATCTATTTAACTCCCTGGAGCAAAAGCGCTGGACACTCACGCACACACAGGTGTTACCATGATTCATCAAATATAGCCTTTACTGCTGACCAAAAGCTGCAGAAATGCCCGTTATTATTTTGTAATTACAGGGTTCCCTTATTATAAAAATGACCTTCTGGAATGAGGAATCTCCCTGTGTGTACAAAGAGTGCAGCATTCCTTCTGCCCACAACAGATAATTCCTTTCAGTCTATCATGACAACTTTCCTGACCTCTTCCAAATTCCAATTTCATTCTAAGAAAATTCCCAGACAGGGAAAACACTCTGACAGATATGAAGAGTGTATAATGCAAGTTATTCTACAACAAGACAATTATAAGCACATTTTTTATAAATTCAATGTTGGTGGGAAGGTTTTCACAAAGATCTACTTTGCTTCAAGCCTAAAACATTTAACCAAATATAACCAAATTAACCATAAATATGATCCCAAAACCCAAATTACATCCTTTTGATGCTTCTATCATTGGACATCAAGACATAAATCCATAATCATTGTCATTTTGAAAATACTACATTGTATAGAAATTATGTGCAATATATTTGTTTTGTGTCTCTGATGTACACATTGAATACAAAATGTCTTGCAGATATTTCAGTTTCTGTTACAATGAACTGTTGTTATAGGTTATTTCCACATTATATTATCACGAGCCAAGTTATGAAAGTAAACTCACACACGAACGACACGTACACGCACGACACGAACACACACGCACGACACACACACGACACACACACACGTACACACACACACACACACAGTGGTAACTGTCAGAACCTATTCTAAGATTATAAGTGATCTGCATATTCATTAACAAACTGCCAAAATTGATATTTGAGCATGGCGTGGAAACTGTGTGCAGCTACAGAAAATGTGCGGGTGCATTTTTAACATTTGATTTAGTTTTGTAGTTTACAGCATAAATTACACCGTAAACAATCTTAAAGTTTACTTGGCTGTCCCAGAGGCACAAGTAAAGACGACGCTAGCAACGACAGCACAGAAAAATAAGACGAACATAAATGGAAAATATGAGTGTGACTGACTGTGCTGCTGGTATCACAAAGGAAGTGGAACCTCACCGGTTGTGCTTCCTGTCGCTTTCACTCACCTGTTTTCTCCACAAGCACACACATGAACGCACAAACACACATACACTTCTGAATGTAGTAAACCATAGGGGGACCAATCACTAGAATTTATTTTACTGATATTACCTTGACAAAGTCCTGCCACATTTGTAGATCTGGGGTTTGTCATGGCAAAGGTCAGGCCCCGGAATGCTGGTGATGTCCATACCGCACATACCTAGTAACACCACCCAATCTCTGTGCTTATTACTCAGGATGTTAAATACCAGTTAAGTCCCGCCCAATTGGGCCATGCCGCCCAATCCTGCTCCTGGATATCTACCTGTAAATTTCAACCCTAATTTGGCACACCTGATTCTACTAATGAGCGGCTCAACAAGCTCCCTAACTGTTAAATGAGGTATGCTTTGTTAGGGTTTGAGTGAAAACCTACAGGATGGTAAGATCTCCAGGAACAGGGTTGGGCAGCCCTGACATGCCCAATTCAGTTTGTTTCTCGCTTCTCGACTTACACGAATGCAAGCTGCCAAAACAAACAAAGCACCACAAAGTAGCAGTAAACACAACTGTGGAGGGGAAGCAAACCCTGAGCAACAGCCACGTGAATTCTAATCTCTATAGGCAGAGCTCTCTGAAACCGCTGTGAAAGACAGGAAATGCACCGCTGACCTGACAGTGCTTGTGGAGCCTTTCAACACGTGGACTGAAACCTGCAGCTCTATTTAAATATAATCTGCGCTTGGTATTTAGAGCAAAGGAACGTTTTCAATTCAGTTGCATATGTACTTGTCGGTCTATATATGTGCACATACATGCACAGGTACGCGTTCCTGTGTGGTTGCAGGTGTACGTGTATAGATGTGCACAGGATGTGTGTGCATACGTGCAAGTGTAAATCTATACATGCTGTAGATATGTTTTACGGATTTGTCTGTGCCTTTAGGTCTATAGACCTGTATGCGCACACACTTGAAGATCAAAGTGTATTTTGCAGGCATGGTTTTGAATGCATGCTTAATTGTATTAATGTGTAAGGAGTCCTTGCATGTTAGTTTGTACACTCACGGGAAACTCACGGTTCAGGAGCACTGGTGCACGGAGCACCCTCTGGTGGAGAAGATGAAACGTGCAACGAGAAAGCCGGGATCAGACAAGAGGCGGGGGTGGGACTGGGCGCTCACCTTTCTTAAACTTGTGAACAGGAATCTTCTTCAGCTGTTCTTTGCTCAGTCTGTTCCTCCTCATCCTCTTCCTGTACTGCACGCAGCGCACAATCTGAACCAGACAAATAAGTGAGACACAATGCGTGAAGGACACCGTGGATATAATCACTCCCGTGTTACTGGCAAAAAAAAAAAAATGAAGGGAACCCTTAATCATCACAGTATAACACCAAGTCAATTAAACAAATGTGGTCATGCTGGATGATGTTGCAGGCAGCATAACATTCACCACGGCGTCTCCAGACTCTTTCACGTCTGTCACATGTGCTCAGTGTGAACCTGCTCTCATCTGTGAAGAGAACAGGGCGCCAATGGCGAACCTGCCAATTCTTGGGTTCTCTGGCAAATGCCAATCAAGCTGCACAATGCTGGGCTGTGAGCACAAGTCCCACAACAGGATGTCGGGCCCTCATGCCACCCTCATAGAGTCTGTTTCTGACAGTTTGGTCAGAAACATGCACACGAGTAGCCCACTGGAGGTCATTTTTTAGGGCTCTGGCAGTGCTCCTCCTGTTCCTCCTCGCACAAAGGAGCAGATACCGGTCCTGCCGCTGGGTTGTTGCCCTTCTACGGCCCTGTCCAGCTCTCCTTGTGTAATGGCCCGTCTCCCGGTATCTCCTCCACGCTCTTGAGACTGTGCTGGGAGACACAGCAAACCTTCTTGCGACGGCACGTATGGATGTGCCATCCTGGAGGAGCTTGACTACCTGTGCAACCTGAATGGGCTGCAGGTACCGCCTCATGCTACCAGTAGTGACAAGGGCACCAGCAAAATGCAAAACTAGAGAAAAATCAGTCAGGAAGGATAAGGAGAGAGAAATGGTCTGTGGCCAACACCTGCAAAACCATTTACTTTTTGGGGGTTGTCTTGCTGTTGCCTCTCCTGTCCATCTGTTTTCACTTTCATTTGCACCAAAGCAGGTGAAATTGATTCACAATCGTTTACGCTTCCTAACTGGACAGATCGATATCCCAGAAGTTTAATTGACTTGGCGTTATACTGTGTTGATTAAGTGTTCCCTTAATTTCTTTGAGCAGTGTATATCCCCACTCTTCCTTCAGTGAGGGTTTTAGCACAAAATGTGTGCTATGCGCGCATTACCCAGGTTGGCTCTAAGCATTGGTGGAAGGCTTAGCCCTACTACAAATCAGCAATGTTCTAAGACATCAAGCAGGTTAACACAAATGCATTAGGTAGAAGAAAAGGGGCAGCACACCACTGAGATTTAACATGTTTTTAGATACAGTAATATTTCAGCACTCTCAGGGAACGTGCCGGAACGTTTGAGTATCTAGAAACGTATCTAATCAGAATAGTATTATTTGTGCTGTCCCTTTACTTATATCTAATGTGCTACTTATCAGGGATTCAGCACCCCTGAATAACAGCTTATGTGAATGAAAGAACATGCTTCATTCCCATAAACTCTTTTTGTTGTTTATTTGAATGGAATTGCTTTAGGAAATATGAAGTAATTCAAACAAACAACACAATGGCTCATTTGGGTATCCAATCTTGGTTTCCAATTACATGACATATTATGGCACAAAATCACTTTTCTGAAATCTGGCTTCCCAACTGAAGAGTGAATTTAAAGACACAGGAAGTTCACAGAACACAGAAGTGGGACATGTAAATTGGTTAAAATAAATATATATATATTGGCTGCTTTCATCATAAAACATCCACTTAACCAAAGCACTGAACACACAGGAAGCCGAGGCCGATCACACAGAGTTCTCAGTGAAGACTGAGGAGGGAGAAGGTTATTACCCCCCCAACATTGCCATTTATTTTACCCGCTAAACATTATTTGAAAATGTGGAATGATGAAATTATCTGCCTAGTGCCTACGCACTTATTTTTACAGGCAGTACCTTCTGACAAGCCGTTAGAACTACAGTAGTTTCAGTAGTACAGCTTGAAAAATGCATCTCGCTCATCGTCCTTCATGATGATTTTCTGACAGAGGCTGACAAAGTCACACAGTGTTAAAAGAAATGGTCGGCAGGCATATATTTATATAGGCTGTTTTAAGAGACGTAAAGAGAGCCAAATGGCACACCCTGCGTTGAAAAGATGGAATCAAAGATTCTCTACAGTAACTAGACATTCCGCTCAATCACCGAGACCGGTCAACATAATAAAATAAAAAAAACACAAATTTTAAGTCTTAATGAGGATGCCAGTAACAAGATGAACACAACAACAAAACGTGTCATAGATTTGAAAAAGCTCAAATCCACAACTCCGCTCTTGGAGAGAATCTCCAATGTTTCAAAGTTGAAAATTCTAAATATGTAAACACTGGTGCTAGGAGATGCAGTGGTCACATTCGGCCGTCATCAGAGCAGGATGAGAGAAAGGGCATGCGGAGTTCTACAGGCAGCCCTGCGGGGCTGGCGCTCTTACCAGGACGGTGATCATGACCAGGATGATGATTCCCACCACTCCAGTGAAGGGGATGAGATAGTAGGAGAGAGGGAAGGAGAACTCTGGCCTGAGGATCACGTAGGCCCTGCACAGCAAACACAGCACAGATAGCACAGTTAGCCAGATCTGCTAACACGACCCCCAGGTTTAGCATGGTGAACGGGTCCCAACACTGAAGCAGGCAGCCGAGCGGCATGCGAGGGGGATGGATATGTAGACTGGATACACACTCCATGGGCCCCATCTTACACCCGGCGCTAACCCAAACGCAAGTGTCTTTGCTATCTTACACCCGGCGCAGGATTCATCATAGCGCCTCGCGCTCACGTCGTTTAAATACCGAGTGATCTTGCGCCCACAACAAGTGAACTGGGCGTGTTGGTTTTAAGATGAGGTGTGGCCAGGATCATTTTTGGCGTATTGCCATCTTGAGCCAGCAGAAAGAGCTTGCGCTAAAACCACCACAAACCTGGTCTAAAATCATGTTGCAGTTGTTTACATGTTATTTTAACGGTGCATATAAGTGCGTTTACATAGGCGTGTGCACAACGCGCGTACACTCTCCTGTATGTTACACACAGGGGCGCACAAGCATGGCTAAAAATATCAAGATTAAAAATATATGTGAAATATTATTATTGTGTAGGCTATATCAAAAAATGCATAATAATAAAAGGTTCCATAGGTAAGAGACCACAATGAAAGGGAATGGCGCTTTAAATTGCCTTCAGCCCACTTCATCAACTTCCAGGTGATGTGCGATGGTGCGTGTAAGGTTACATGTATAGACTATTCGCAATTATCCTGGATCAAGCTATATTTGCCAATAATTCCTGTAATCTTCTGGGGGGACAATGGCTATCGATTAAGCACTTTGCTGATAACATCTATATCAAGCGTAATGCGCAAATTGTCACTTACACCTAATGTGTGAATTGTCATTGAATGGAAAACTCGCGCAGTGCAATAGACGAACATTTGAGTTCTGAAAATGTGCTACAATACAGCTGTCTTCATCTAGGCCTACAGCCTGTAAGTAAATAGAATGGTTTTGACTGAATAAATAATTGCATTTATTTATTTTCAAATAGCCTAGCCTACAGTCCCCGGGATTCGCTGTGCATATTCGCTGTGCAGTTTTTTTGATAGCCTAAGGTTACAAAACAGAGATTAATTTAAATTTCACCAAGTGAACTGAATTTGAACCTTAACCTTTGTCCTTCATATTTAAAAAGTTACAGTGACCAGGTTTCCATACTCTCAGCTTATTAAAACCCCGCTGATTTCACCTGCTATTCCATAACTGAACAAAACGATTTTAAAGAGAACTAAAGCGATTTTAAACAAAAACAATTTTGCAGCACATTTCACAATTCATTCACAATACATTTTAATGCCATTCTCTGCATGTGCACTTTAACTTCATGCAGGAGCAGGTCTGTAAATCACACTTTTCACAGCGTTCCTGGGAAAGTGGACTTGTTTTAAAGCAGTATGCTACCAGTAAAACAGGTTGGTCACATTTCTATAAGCAGGACATTATAAAACAAGGGCCAATATGCGTGAACCTATGGGTTCCCAACCCGACAGCTTCAGCGTATTTAGTGTCATCATTAAGGCAAAATAATGGTATTTATGTTATTGAATGCACATAATGAACTTCGGATGAAGCTTGAACTTTGAGAACGCCATGAGAACTGATGTTTGACAATGCTTCATTGTATAATCAAACAAAATTCGTGAAACAAGCAGGCTAATTTGGCGTTTTCTAAGGTGAGACTGAAGCCATATTCTGGTAGATTATTCTCAGCTGTTGCAGGTGCTTTTCACAAAATTGAACCGAATATATTTTCTAAAATAACAGCACTGTCAGAAATGATCTGGAACCCGTGCTGGTGTTAAACCCTAATGTTAAAGATTATTATTGTGTATATCAAAATGATTCATAATGGTTAGTCCGAATAATATTAATCATACTATTGATCCATACAGCCTATTCCTTGCTTGCACTACACACGCACGAATATGTCTGTTTCGCCATCATACAAGCAATACGCCAAGGTGGAAAAGCAGGCTTTTAAAGGAAATGGGATATGACATTTTGATTGGTTTATTGCATGTTACACGCAAGACACACCTATAATTAATGAAGAGACTAGGTTCATCCCAATTGCACGTTGCGCCGCACTCAAAAAACACGCCGTCTAAATAGCAAAAGTGGACTTGGACACGCCCTAAATGCACTTTGCGCCATGCGTTTAGACCAAGCGCTAAGATCGCCAAGATAGCGCCCCTTCTGTGTAGGAAGGAGGGGCTTTTCAAATTCCTAAGAACTAACAGCAGCAGTTCAGTTGAGGGTCGAGTTCATGTGGGTCAAACGTTGCTTCCTGGTCATCTTGTGCAGTAACAGTAATATAGACAACTCTGCTGCCCAGCTAAGTGTGAAATATCAGCCCTTGACCTCAAATGAACTTGAGCGCACTTGTGTCTAGATGGAGATTAAATCCAAAACCCTGACCTGGTCCGACGTGTTGTCCAACGAGACCTCGTGTGACCTTTCAATTTGGCCACTGCTGGTATGCACTCCTAGGCTTCTATGAGTGTCGAGTGTCTGCGTCTAAAAGTACGTCCGTTTGTGACAGTGTGTCTATACGTGTGTGCGTGTGCAAGACAATGCATCTGAGATTTTCCCTTTGTGTAAGAGAACGGGCATGTGGAGCCGTTTTACTGTATGTGAGATTGTGTGGCGGAGCATTGCGCGTGTGTGAGAACACATGCCAGGCGTCTTACTCGCTCACCCCTTCTCAGGAATGACGTAACTCTTGAGCAGCTGGGAGGCCGTGTAGCTGGTGAAGACTGACGGGATCTCAATCTGCTGTACAATACTCTCTGCGAGAAAACCAAAACGGCAATAGTCACACATTTTATTGAAATAGTTCACTGTGCCAGTATAGATAAAACCATTTATCCATCCAAAACAAAATAAAATACAGCCAGATTTATGTATATTGTAGTATCTTGTGGACGTACAACAGCATGATTTTAGCAAAGAAAAAATATATGCATATAAATAATGAATATAATATAAATATCTAATTTCCATTTTGAACTAGCTAGCAAGGTATAGTTTTGTTTACTCAATTTACAATGATAATAACTAGCGAATGAATGACAGAATAAAACTTATTATTGCACCAGAGGGAATTGTTCTCGCACACAATGAGCACAACATAAAACTTGTAAAGGATGTACCTTTAACATTATGGGACTATTGGAAAGAGATCAGTGAATAGTCTGTGTAGTCAAGTTGTCATACTAATGCATAGTCTGGAATGAAAGAGAGTACTCTTTGTAATAAAATTAAACACTAAAGTGAAGTGAAAATGTAAGCAGAGAGAGAGAGAGAGAAAGAGAGAGAGAGAGAAAGAGAGGCGTCTCACCATCATTGAAGCCCATGTTGAGCAGGACGTCTGAGTGCATGTTATGAACGATGGCAGCACTGTACCCTGCTTGCTGGGCATGCAGCACCTGGAGGAGGGAGTTCACTTACATACGTGTGCTATATTCACCTGGGCCAGACGATACGCTTTGAACAACAATCGCACACAAACTGGACAGTGAACGTTTCAGTCTTGGCCCTTGTTTCAAGTCTGGCTGTTGGTCGTGTCAGGACGCCAAGAACTTGTGCCAAAGGGTTTCAGCACAAACATGACCACACAATTACAACTCTCAGCCTGAGCTGAGCTGAGCCTTCCAACACAAAACAAAGCCGTTTTACCTTTACATTCACATGTTGAAAAATGTAATTTATATTACAGTCACTTTGCAGATGCTCCAGAGGGATGTGCAGAAGTGCCGGGAAATCAGGTGTAATGCACTATACAGGAGAAACATACACGTGCACAGACACACACACTCACATACTCACTCACTCACTCACACACACACACACACACACACACACACACACACACACACACACACACACACACACACACACACACACACACATACCTTGATGTCAAAATTGCAGTCAAAGCGCTGGATAAGAACGATGAACTTGGTGAGGTTTGCAGTAATAGGAGTGAGTGGCGTGGGCGGAGGCTCGATGGGGACACAGGCGTTGAGCGGCCGAGAATCCACCAACACCCCCTAACACAGAGAAGCAAGCACGGTCACTGTGGTCATGGCACAACAAAACAGTGCTCTTTCATTACAGAAGCAGCCCCCTGGTACTTAGGGAATCGAGTACTGACCAACGAAGCCTCAACAACTCATACATAACGCTTTCTTTAAAAGAAGCAGCCCCTGCCACTTAGGGAGTCCAGTACTGACCAACGAAGCCTCAACAACTCATACATAACGCTTTCTTTAAAGCAGCCCCTGCCACTTAGGGAATCGAGTACTGACCAACGAAGCTTCAACAACTCATACATAACGCTTTCTTTAAAGCAGCCCCTGCCACTTAGGGAGTCGAGTACTGACCAACGAAGCCTCAACAACTCATACATAATGCTTTCTTTAAAGCAGCCCCCTGCCACTTAGGGAGTCGAGTACTGACCAACGAAGCTTCAACAACTCATACATAACGCTTTCTTTAAAGCAGCCCCTGCCACTTAGGGAGTCGAGTACTGACCAACGAAGCCTCAACAACTCATACATAACGCTTTCTTTAAAGCAGCCCCCTGCCACTTAGGGAGTCGAGTACTGACCAACGAAGCCTCAACAACTCATACATAACGCTTTCTTTAAAGCAGCCCCCTGACAGTTAGGGAGTCCAGTACTGACCAACGAAGCCTCAACAACTCATACATAACGCTTTCTTTAAAGCAGCCCCCTGCCACTTAGGGAGTCCAGTACTGACCAACGAAGCCTCAACAACTCATACATAACGCTTTCTCTAAAGTCAGGTGAAATTTTATCCGATTTCCCCAATTTTACATATTGTTTTTTTACATTTTACATACTGATAAATCTATTTTTTCCGTACTTTCTCTCTCTGCTTCTGTCACTTACCAGCAATCCATCTTTTGGCAGCTGGTTCCCAAAGAGAGCCGGTAGGTCTTCAAACACCATGGTAGACCTGTTGTAATGCTGAGAGACAGACAGATTGGAAAACCTTCAGCAATAATGGACACATTAATGGAAGCATGAGAGTGCAAAAAACACTGGGAAGAATACATTTTGACCTGATTTTACAGATATCGGGTAAGGCTATAGTACAGGGTGAGGCCTATGGTTCAAAACAAACACACAGAACAAGTTCCCACAGAAACAGTGCCCTTTGATTCCAACCACACCTCAGAATAATTACACTGTGTTGGGCAGAGAGAGGGAACGAAAGAGGGGACAAATACACACTCACAAAGAAGATAACAAGAGAGCCACTGTACTATGCAGAAAGAGAGACTCACAGCGTAGATGTATGCGTGTCCAGGAGAGGGCGACAGAGTGAGACACAGAACCCCGACCAGCAACACCAGGCGGGCGCCCTCACCCCAGGAACCCCAACACGTCATCCCGAGAGGGGGCAGGGGCACTGGGCCACAGGAAGAGAACTGCCTGGGGGGGTCAGGGGTGACAGAGGGTTGGCACAGTCAGAAAAGCCGTGTCCAAACTCCTGGGAGAAACTCCAAAAGAACTGACCGACACAGCAAAGCCAGCGGTGCATTACAGAGCCCGATGAGATCACAAAAGGTCCAAGCAACCGTACACATCAACACAGCGACTATACAGGACTGATGAGAAATTCTGTGGCTGGGCATGGGCAAATGACACGTTAGCATTCCCACAAATGGCTCATGACAGAAATAGTTCAAACTGAACCAATCACTACTCAATTACAACATATCATTGCTTCACACAGTAACCTACAGTTACAACCAAATGGCCACAGGTTTCCCCATCCAAGACCAAGTGTGGCTTCTTTCATAATTTGTGAGGCAGTCATAGTGCACAGCAGATGAGGAAATCAATATATTTTAAAAAGTAAAAATGAAACCCCCCCCCACCCCTCCCCCAAAAAACCCAAAATCAATTCAATACTATATGAGCATCAAAGTGTGGTAGTATGGCTGTGAGGGTACCCAAGAAAGAAAATGGTGCTAGTGGGCTGACTGACTACACTGCTGGTGCAAGGTTTCCACAAGCACAGCCAGCATAACATCACAAACATACAGCAAAAACAAACGCCTCCAGGGACAGAACTATAGTTGGGCACATAGACAAATGGTGAACGACCAACCGGTCGATAATAAAATGTCAAACCTGACACCTTTATTTGTCTGGGAACCATTGGCTCTTGCCCAAAGGGCATATACAATTACAGTTTATTTAATTCAAGAAAGTATTTAAGTAACGCAACGCCCGAGGGTAAAAGAGCACATAGCAACAATGAATTTCCATTATGCATTTTACAGATTCCATTCATCTTAAACACATTTAACCTCATGGAGTATTTACAACTGCTTATGGAGGAATGTGGCACAAGCCAGACCACAGCGGGATGTGTGGGTCCCTAGGGTGACCATGTACACTCCTTTAGTGCACTGCACTTCACTTTGACTTTCTCTCCATGTGTCTGTTCCTCTAATCTCAGGCCTCTGGAGATAGAGCACGCATGCACGCACGCACGCACACCAAGCTTAAAAATAATTGCTGATAATCATTAACTTAATGGGTGAAAAGTCCAGAACAAAAACACAGACACAAATGTCATTCATAAATCAGCAATTATACAAATCAGATTATGCACTTGTCTTTGATAGGGAACTGAATGATTTAATTCAATACTCTAAATAGTAGTAAATACAATTACATGACTTTGGAACCAATTTGAAGTACTGGCTTAAGAACCAACGCATAGTGGATAATGGGGCTATATTTTCATATCCTGTCCACACAAAGTGGTGAATTTAAAAGTAGGCATTTGATTTAAGACTCTTTTGGCTCATGACCAGTAACAGAAATGAGGTAGAGATCACATGAGACCGATGACTAGCTCACTTCAAACTGCAATGTGAGGCCTCCTCTGCCCTGAGTCACAAGTGCAACAACAGCAACAAATCTGGATGTTGTAAAATAAGGCTGAAATATTCATGAATTAAAAACATTATTTTATGGAGGGAAAAAAAGAAGGTCCCCTAAGTGTAAAATCCAGCCTTTATTACAGCGATAAGCTCATAAACAACTTAAAAGACTGTGACAAAAGAGCAGACAACCCGACTTTCAATTAGCAGACACTAAGGGCTGTTCTCTGAACAAATACAGTGCCCTCCACTATTATTGGTGAATTAGCTTAATGTCACACTGAAAAAAACAGCAAAATCCAACCTTTAATTGAAGGAAATTTATTATGAAAGAAAATAAAAATTCCTCATCAAGAAATTATTATTTTTAACAAAACCACGTGTCCCACAATTATTGGCACCCCTGCATTTATATATAGAATAAATATCATTTTTCATATTTGGTCACATATCCTTTGCATGCCATGACTTCCTGATGTCTGTGACCCAACAACATCAAAAGACTCTTGATATCTTATTTTATGGTACTCTTACAAGCGATACTATGACATCTCTGCATTTGAATGGATCTCTGTGGGAATTGGGGGTGGGGGACTAGATTTAGCTGTAAATTACACTGGAACAGTATGGAAAACATGGTTGGTAAAATGGCTGTAAGTCATCAAGGGTTTGAGTTATCAAACGAGCCTCAAACCTTCACTCTGCCAGATATGCAGTAGATATGGATGGATCACTTTAAGGGTTGTTTCTCCTGACAAATTGTCCTACTGAACTCTATTTAAAAATAAGTCAGGTGAAGAAACCCTTCAAGTTATTTAGCCAACCATGTGTTCCATACTGTTCCAGCGTAATTTACAGCTAAATCTAGTCCCACCCCCCAATTGTCATAGAGATCCATTCAAATGCAGAGACGTTATAGTATCGCTTGTAAGAGTACCAGAAAATAAGATATCAAGAGTCTTTTGATGTTGTTGGGTCACAGACATCAGGAAGTCATGGCATGCAAAGAATATGTGACCAAATATTAAAAATGATTACTTTATTCTATATATAAATGCAGGGGTGCAAATAATCATTATTTCTTGATGAGGGATTTTTTTTTCTCCTAATAAAATTTACTTCAATTAAAGGTTCGATTTTTCTAATTTTTTCAGTGAGAGATTAAGCTAATTCACCAAACGGTGAATTTTTTTATAACCCTTTTTACTCATCTTTACCAGGGGTGCCAATAATTATGGAGGGCACTGTAAAGCGCAAGAAGAGGATTAGTTTGAACCCACTATTTCGCCCTGAAGGTTTCCAACCCCCGTCGGAAGAAACAAACCTCCACCTCTAATCTATTTATTTAATAAATTAATAAATAATATTAAATATTTAATATTTCATATTTAATATTGTCTATATATATATATATATATATATTTTTATTATTTTTTTAAAAATATTTTTATTTTATTTTATTTTTTTTAATTTTTATTTTTATTATTTTTTTTATTCTTGTATGTTGCTGTGAGGATGTTGTGGAGCCAAGACCAAAGAATTTTACTCCTTGTATTTGTACCTGGATGTAACAATAAAAGGAATCTGAATCTGAATCTGAATCTTATCTTCTTATCTGTGCCTTCTTTTATGTTAGGAGATTAGCCTGGTCATTTGAACCATACAGGACCCATAAAAGTGTCTATGCTATCTGAAGACAAAGGTTGCGTGGGATGTGTGAGAGCCACATCTGGATGACCCGAGAGCTAGCATGGACCATGACATCAACAATTCACATACTTTAAAAGTTTTTGGATGATACGTTCACACTGCAGATGTGTCTCGGTTATGCAAATAGCTTCAGGGCATAAGGGGTGTTGAAGGTACAGTAAAAAACAACATGTGAAATGAGCCTTCTTAGCAATTCCAATTTTTATTTATGAAAAATTCTCACAATTTTATAGGCTCAACTGTAACTAGCGGCCCATCCCTTTGGGGAGGGCCACACAAGATCTTGCACATTCTCGGAAACCTGTACAGACAGCTGACCATTTACCCTGTAATTTGAGCTGCTACTCTGCTAGAGGACAATGCAGATGGTCAGTGCCAAATCAACCAGGGGAGATGCCATTGATTGATGAAGCCAGGATTACCCTGCTCTTTGGCGAAGCTACGGCTAAATATGTACCACCCCCAGGACCTTCCAGCCAGTCAGCACTAGCCAGGTATGGATTCAATCTGGGCCATCGGTCCCATGAGAAGTGAACTGGGCACTTGCCCCAGGGCCCATGGACTTAGGGCCATGCATTTATGTTCAATGCATTTCACAAAATTATATCGCTAATCTAAATAAAATCTGCCCAGGTGGGAGGGCCCCTAGCCACAATCTCTATGACTACCCAGGATTTATTCTTTCACTGTAGAAGTGTTTTAATGAAGGTGATCTACCAGTATGTCCATATATGTGGGTGCATTTATATCAACCATTAACCTATATAACATTGTAATGCTAGATTGGGAACGAGTGGGGGGGGACTGGCACCAACATGCGGTGCCGTTTCGTTACCTCAAAAAAATTATTTGAGCTTAAAAAAACAGGGCAGGCACAACCATTGGCCTTCGCTGGTGCTGATAACCAGCATGGAACCAAATTTAAATCTAGCACGGTCAGAGCTCCTCTCATTGGGCGGCACGATGTTGCAGTGGACAGCACTGTCGCCTCACAGCAAGTTAGTTGGCGTTAACAGGCCGTTGCTGTAAAAGAGCATGCGTGCTCCGTCAACCTACCCTGTATAAATAAAGATTAAACTAAATAAAAAATAAATGTCAGTCCTGTTCAAACTGCATAAACAGGCCCTGCCCCTGTGAAAACATGAGTTGATGTTTTGAAATACAAGAGCGGAGGCAGAACAGAAACAGGAAGCAGAGGCAGAGCGCAAACAGGAAGTGGTGGAACTCAGCCGCCCAGAGGAAGACGGTGCTGAAGTGTCACCTGTCGTCGGAGACTTGTGCTCGACACACCATTGTGTGATTTACTACAAAAGTGCGCAACCAAGCACGCAAACAGAGTATAAATGCTCTGGCAAAAACATTCCATAGAAACACATAAAGTGACCGGAATGTTGGCATCAGATTACCACACATCATTCTCATAGCGTTGCTGTTATCCTGTGCTGGCTGTGAATGCATAGATTGCATTGATGTGGGGTGACATGTCTAATCACAGCTTCCTAACAAAGGCATATTATCTTCATGATGTTGCTGTAAAGTCGTGTTGTCACAGAAAAACCATGTGAATGCCATGTGTGACCTACGTGTCAGTATCACTAGATAAATCTTCTGATGGAAATGTTTGGTCAATTTTTTTTATAGGGAACAAAATTGTTCTGGAATGACAGTAGTGGTTGTATTGTAAAATACAAGACTTTTGAGGGAATTTTTCAGATTGTGTGATAGATGGGATTGAATCCTCTTGGCTCCACCTTTCCCACTAAAAATGTGTTTATTAAAAAAAACTTTGAAAGTACTGCTCTTCTGATCCACATGTATTCCAAAGAAAATCTTACATCAATACTAGATCATGTTAGCTTTGGTTCTCAGTTGTTTTTGAATAAGAACTACTGTAGCCAAGCTGCCTGAACCATTTAAACATTTCCTGTTATTGCATTCTTCAACCTGGACCCATTCCCCCCATGCTTTCAAAAGGAATATTTTAAATAACTTCATTCAAGTGAAAAGATAACCCAAATGTCACTTATTACAGCAGTCATTTATAATGGCCTGATTCAGGCTGGGCAAAAGGGCGTGCCAAACTCCCATTTTAGGTCAGCTTGAATTTAAACGGCAAAGTACTTCCTACGTGAAGCAATACGTAGCCTATATGTAGCCGAAGTTTCAAGTTAAATTAGCTTGTATCCTTATTTGTGTATTAAAAACAATACATCAACTAACCATTAAATAACATCCACTGATGGTACATTTTGTTGACTTTATCTTCGTGTTGTCGTATGCACTAAGGCTAAGCGGTGCAGTAAGTTAGCTAAACACTAACTTGTAGCTAAAACACAAACACGTTGTAACGTGGGCCCACAATAAGGCTTAACGTTAACTAATCAACACTTGATTGAAAGATACAGAACACGGAAATGTATGGGGGTGCAGGTATTATTTCAAACAACTAACTAGCAAGTCACTTTATATATTGGCAAACGATATGGCCTGTTCTCTGAATAATAAAAAGTAAAAACCACCAGGCTTTTCTAAAAGAGCACAAACACAACAGTGGCCAACGTTAGCCTACAACAAAGAACATCAGGCGACAATAAGACATTGCCAACTTGCAGACAACCTAGCGCTAGCTAGACAAACATATAAAATCCAATGAGGATATTAAAATGGTGACACAAACCGGCGATATAGCCATTTCAAGGGCGTATCGATCAAAACAGCGCTAGTAACCCACACCAGACTGGTTTACCTGACTGATACCGTACGTTAGGCCGTCTTACTTACCAGTGAACTTGGCTAACGTTAGCTAGCTAACACAGTATGTTCAGAACAGAAAGGTGGCTGGCTAACAGCTGATTGCTTCCTCACTTCATTGAATTGCTAGCCAAGCTGGATAACGTCAATTTAGTTAGCTAACGTAATGTTAGTACTGATATTGATAAACAGCATCCATTGCCAACCATCTTGACAGACAGGTTGCTAATGTTAATGTAACGTTACCTACTAAATAGCAGTAAACAGCTAAGAATAACTAATAGCTTCAAATAAATAAAATAAAAACCTCTGATCAATACATGGGATATCGTTGCGTTAATGGTAATCTGTTACATTTTCAAAAGAGCGATTGAATTGACTTTCACGAACGTCAGCTAGCTGCCTAATGTTGGCTACTTGTGATGAAAACAAAAAGTCCCATTCTAAACTTACCGTGTAGCTCTTAGCCTGTTAGCTACCTTGTTGGCTGGCTAGTTGTGTCGCTAGCTAGTAGCCTTGTTAACGTAACGTTGGGCTTCAATCAAACAGTGATGTCAGCACCTTTTTGTGTCGTTATCCTTCTGACTTCTCAACAAACAGTCCTTATCTTCTACTACTATTGATGTTTTCGCTTGTTTTCATCGTTATATTTCGATCCTTCTAAACTGAGCAGGCTAACGTTAGCTAGCCACATACCAAAACACCTTATTCTCTCTTTTATCTCATTCTTCTGTTTACACTAGCTTGCACACTCGATGTCCCACGGCCAAGATGGAGTCGCTGAAATCCCGAGTATCGCGTGGAGACAGCACCAAAATTAACCCATCCATCAAAACTCCCAAACATTTGTCCATCTTTCCGCATTTGCGCTTTCTGTACAACAATTAGTAATTATGATTCTAGTATCATAGGATCAATTCGTTGAAAGACAGTCTGATAACCAACTGTCATGTTGAAAATCATATTGTAGGGTGTTCACACACATAATTTTGCTTGCACTCTAGATGAAAGTAAACATGCATATAGAGAATGGCATGAGAAAAACAATGGTCCAAACCCCATGGTTCTATCATGTATGGTTCAGCAGTTATCAAGGTTTACCTCTTTACATTTACATGCGAATTACTAGAATTTATATCAATAGAACCTAGAACTAAAAGTGGTCACTGCTATGCAGAGATGGAACACAAAAATGATGAAATTAAAGTTTATCTTTTAAACTATTCATTTTTATGACATAAACCTATATATCATTTTTTTCAGAATTTTAAGACCAATATTAATAACAAATGGAAAAATGTATGACAGAATTCATATCCAAGATGGCGGATTAAATTCAATATGGCCACCATGCAGAGATGGAACACAACTAATTATGAAATTGAAGTTTATCTTTTAAACTATTCATTTTTATGACATAAACCTATATATCATTCTTTTCAGAATTTCAAGACCAATATTAATACCAAATGGAAAAATTGATCACACAATTCATATCCAAGATGGCGGATTAAATCCAATATGGCCGCCATAAAAAAATGTTTGTCTTTGGTAAATGCTGCGTTAGGTTTTTGTGTATTAATGCTAAGCATAAAACCTATACATAATACAGGTATAATTAATTAATGGTACAGCTAAAAATTTAAGATTCATATACTTTAAAGGTATTACATCTCATTTTAGGCATCTCGTAGTCTGAAAAATGAATGGCTGCTAATGGGATATAGGGCTGTTATCCAATTATGGCTCCCTCTTTGGCTATTCATTAAAAAAATAATTTGTCAATAGCCTACATTACTGTATAAAGTGTATCAAGTTAAATTTCTAATAAATATATACAGTATTACAGTATAGTATTAGTAATGAATAGGTAAAATTATAGCTTCTAGGATGTGCACCCACTGGTCATAGAACGTGAGAAAACGGTATCAGTCAAGGTATTCAAAAATAATTTATTAGTGCTAAAACCTCAATGTATACAAAAATAATTGACTAGTGCTAAAACCTCAAGGTATACAGTAAAGAACTAATTAATGCTAAAACCTCAGGGTATACAGTAAAGAACTGATTAGCGATAAAAACCTCAAGGTATAAAATAAAGAACTCATTAATGCCAAAACCTCAAAGTATTAAAAAATAACTGATCATTGCAATGGTAGAGGTGTGTGTGTGTGTGTGTGTGTGTGTGTGTGTGTGTGTGTGTGTGTGTGTGTGTGTGTGTGTGTCCGAACCGGGGTGTCGGGGGGTGAGGGGGAGATCAGACAAGATACAGGTCGTTGTTCTTGATATCTTTCAAGAGAGGAAAGCACCACAGTTCCTCGCAAACATCATACTTGATGTTGAACAGTGTGTTTGCGTCTTCCTCCTCTTGGGGCTCTATAAGTCCACTGACTGTGGCTGGAAACCATTCCACATTCCCATTCTCCCTGCACTGGTGCATTACCCTCTTGCCAACCAACAACTCAGGCCTCCTGCTGAACTCCTCCAGCCTTGACTTTGCCTGCTCGATTTTCCCCTTCCGCTCTGCCTCTTTTAATCTAAAGAGCATCTTGGCTTGGCAGTCGCTGACTACGACTTGCCGCTCTTCCCTGGACCTATACGCCAGACTGCCCGGTTGAGGGATCTGAGGGACATTGAAATTAGCCTCCAGGATGGACATGAGGTTTCTTTTCAATTCCTCCACCGTGTACTTCCTCTTCTCCCTCGACTCCTGGAAGAGATGCCGCTCCCCTGCAGAGTTGAGAATGGTTTTCTGAAACCGAATCTGGGACAGTAGTGCCTCCCTCCACTGGCCAGAGCCAATGTCATCGAGCCGCGACTGCACCTCCTCCTTTGACCATGGCCCCCCCCACTTTGTGACATCTTGGGTTAATCTAATTTTTGTGGCCCGAAGTGCGGCATCCTTAGCTTCCTTTGATTGGACCTTCATCGCCATCTTCTCCTCCAGAGCCAATTGAAGAGAAGCCTTCTTTTCCTTCATTGACGCGATGAAGGAAGGAACTTGACACCTCGCCTCGTCAAGAACCTTTGTCCTCTCAGCAGGGCTCAGGCTGTCCAGATAACTGCTTGGTTTGTTCTGCCACCACATAACCAGCGTCTCCAAGTTGTGACTGGAGATGGACGGCTTGGAACGGAGGAGATTGTCGAGGACAGCCATGTCACACTCACCCAGCATGTTGGTTTTGGGGACTGTGCTTGCCATCTGCTGTACTGGAGTGCTGGGCTCCCAGTGTTTCCCCCCTGGCAGCTGGATGGAAGCCTGCCTTTGTAGCACAATCAGCATCTCCGCACTAATTAGCTCGATGGCGAGCTGGGTGAAGGCATTCTCCTCCGCATTCTCCACCTCTCCGAAGATCTTCTCCGTCAGCTCGTTGTCAAGGGGCTGCACCGCGAACACTGACCCCCTCTTCATTGCTATGCATCCATCGCTGGACCACACCTGGAGGGAGGAGAGCATCCTTTCTAGATCGATGTTAAGATCCAAGATGTTGCCAGGCATCTTCAGGATCCGTTCAAAAGGCTCCATGAGGAGAGCATAGATGAAGCCCATGGCCCTGCACCCGGCCCTGTACAGAGGCTCCTTGATGTCATACCTCACTGACTTTACCAGGTCGTTGTCAGCAGGCCAGTCAGCGAGGAACGAAGTGGCATCTTCCCAGTGGAAGTACAGGGCCAGGGCATTCCGGAATGAAATGTTCATTCGGTGGCCATGATAGGTCACAAGATGGTTTTTTTTCTGACCTTTGCCTCTCAAAAAAACCTCCCACATGTCGGGTGCCCCTGCTACTGCAGACCCACGCCGTGTGAAAAGTGCTGCAGCGGTTCGGATCACTCTCCGTGTCCCTGCCTCCTCACTGTGCAGACTGTGGGGATTGGTGCCCTCAGAGAGTGTGATGTCCAGAACACGGAGAGCACGGGCTGCTGCAGGTTCCATATTGACCAGCAGGTGCATACGGCACGCAAAAGTCCCCATCTCCACGAGCTGCTGTTGCTGGTCTGTTGAAAGACTAAAAAAAGATCTCATTAGATTAAAGTGTGGAAAATGTGTTTATGTTTGCACAAAATAGAACACTAGTCAAAAAAATTTAAATACAGTTAACTAACTATTCAAGATTTGTCCTGTTTTAATTCTTTATCAATACTCATTTATTGTTTCTAACAGACAAAACAAATTGAAGCCTCCTTGTCTTATTGAAATAACTAGCCTAATACTGCACTATACCTATCAAACTCTGGGATTATGGTTGGCAGTAGCTCTTCCCGAAACTGGGCCAGAAGTCGATTGAAGACCCCGTTGACCGCTGCCTGGTCTGACATTAAGCACTTGATGCTCGACACAAGTGATGCCATGATGACAGACTTCTCCTCCTCAGCTGATGTGATTGCTGCTGCCAGACTGTCTATGCTCTCCTTAAAAGCGGTCAGATAGGTTTCAGCATCTCCTCCTGCTACCTGCCTCAGCCCTAATGTCAGGTGTTTTCCTGACTTCAGTGACACCTAAAACATACATAGTAACCTGTTCTTAAACCTCAATCATGTTTGCCTTAAAGCAAATTCACAACAACAGTAAATGCATTTTATATGTTGTATACTTTATTATATATTATATGCAAATCATGAATTGCAATCAATGAATGTCTTTAGTCTCCTAATTTACCGTCTGATGTAATTGGAAACAATTACATGTTGTTTATCACGCACGCACTCTCTCACACACACACACACACAGTTTAGAGGGGTATGGTTATTGTTAAAGAGCACAATGGCAGTACATACCTGCATGCCTTGGTAATGGCTGTGATTAAACATGGTTGCATCCTGGTGTAATGTTGTGCCTGCACCACTCTCTGGATCGAAATCCTTCAGCATTTCTTCAGCAACCTTACCGAATAAGTGCAATAATTTTATTGTGAATTTGCTATAAACATAATTGCGTTTAAATGGACAACGTTTCATCAAGAAGTAGAGCAATAGTGCAATATCATGCCAAGATCTGTTTTTACCTGCTTACTCGCCACTATTCTGGCCTCCATCATAATTCGACTGCTGAGTAGGGTCTTGCTAGGAAGCCTTTGCGGTACCTTGCCAGTCAAGTTTTTAATGACCGTCGTGAGAACCTTCGGCAGCTTTCGGATGCTCACATTCCCCTCCGTCAGCAGTGTCATGCAGACCTCCCGGATTTCATTCGTATACCGGCCATTTTCAAATGTGGTAACCTCATCCCTCTCAGTACAGTCTACCACAGACTGAAGCTCTCGCTCTCTCCTTTCCATCTGCCTCAATTCAGCTTCCAGTTGTTGAATGGAAGCCTCTGCCTGTTCTTTAGCGTCATCCCTCTCTTGCCTTGCCCTCGCCACATTACCTCTCACCACACTGAGCCTTTTCTGGAGGGCCACCTTCTCCTGCTTCCACTTGTCCTGGAGGCTCAACTTCTCAGTCAGCATCTCAACGAGTTCCTCTTTCTCCTCAAGAGCATGCTCAGATTGCTTGATTGTCGTTTTTAGCCGTTTAATTGTTTTTTCTTTCACGTCCAATGTTCTTTTTCTAGGTAGTTTTGCTTTTAGTCTAATTATTTGTTGTATGCAGAGGTCGTACTGTTTGGTCAGATTAGAGTTCTCAAGTTCAAATTGTTCCAATTTTAATTTAAATGATTCTCTGTCCAATGTGGCATCTGTGCTGGCCTGCTGATACTGCAATATAATTTGGGTGAATTTGGTATGATTATCAGCTATGCTTTCCTCCATAGCTGTGAGATGTGTTTGCAGCTGAGAGACCTGATCTTCTGATGACTGAAGCTTTCTGATTAGGGCTAGGTTTTGTTTTTTGAGTTGGGTTTCGGTTGAATTTTGGGTTTGGGCCTTTGGTGGGAGAAATTGAGATTGCCAAAATAATTGTTGGTCTTTACATTTGTTTTTCTTCATTTTTTTAATTTTAGAGAGGGTATCGGCACATTTTCTTCAGAGGGTGTTTGGGCATGTATATATATTGGGAGACAATTTAATTATTTCTGCTGTTAATTGTGTTGCAGTCATGCCCTTCAAACTCTGCTCATAGAGCCAACCATTTGTAATGATAGGTGTGCTGGAGGCCATAGTAGACTCTGTAAAAATCTAATAAACAACATATCAAAACAAAGAACAGCAATTAGGATTGTACTGTGTGGACATAACACAACATGTATTATTATAGTATTATAATCAAGGGGGGAAAGCAGCACATTATCTTTTAACAGACAGTAGATTAAAATAGATTGAATGCAATGCGCGCACACACACACACACTGCATTAACACGTTTCAAGCATATACAATATTAATCTAAATACTGTTTGTGTTTTCTTTATGTTTATGTTTTTTTTCTATCATGAAATAATCCTGTTTCATAGCTGTATCACAAGTAATTAGTTTGATTTCACAAGTTTGCATTTAATACTCGTCTTTTTTTTTTTACTAAACTTTAAAAAAAAAAAAAAAGTTGTGTTGCCCATAATCATAATAAAAACAAAAGTAAACCTAGTCGCCACTGTTAGCTGAGTTACAGTAACGTTAACTATTAAACTACAGCGGCAGAAAGGCCGTTAACTGTATCTGTTTAATCCCCTCACGGCCAGCAGATGTCTATTAATGTTACAAGTTACAGAGCCAGATCATTCGCAAACAGCGGCTAGCTAGCTGGTCACCACTGACCACCGTTCAGAATGTCACAGACTTCGCTAGGTTTCGCGCCTTCAATTGAACCGGAGCGGACTACCTTTTCTAATCGAAATCCGCGGAATACAAGACAAACATGTAGCTATATATATATATTTCTACATAGAAAACAAGTTGAATTTAACTGAAAACTTACCCCACTGATGATCCGATTCCAATTCCGTACCGTATCTTCCAAATGTCTTCTTAAAATCGCCACAGGAAAAAAATCTCCGAAGTGACGAGTAGTGGGGATAGACTAATAGGAAGCCAGAATACTTAAGATACAGGTGATGTGTCCATTAAATGGATTACTATTGGTCCAAACCGCGGAAATGGCAAGAAAGAGAGGTTGGAAATTGTTGAAAATGATGGGAGATAGGGTTTAGAACGGCGCTGTTGAAAGCGGTAGTGAGTAGCAACGGTAACGTTAAAATAACATTCTTACAACAATAGGTATGTCGAAAACAAGTACACAGAGCTAATACTATAATACAAATGGACATGTATGTTGACTTATTTAAGACAAAATCTTCCAAAAATGTATTTTTTAATGGTGATTAAGTACCGCAACCCTGGCGAAACTCGGTTTTCTCACGTTCCTTGACCAGTGTGTGGACGCCCTACATATTGAAGCTGGAACGTTTCCGTTACATTTTCCAATCGTCAATACCAGTCTGGTAGCACCCTTCATCGTAGTAGGCTAAACATTTTCATGTAAAAGGTAACTACTGCCTGGAGGCATAGCATTTCTGTACAGGCTGCTTGGGGAGTTGTCTGAAATGTATCTTCTTGCTTTAGACCACAAACTCCTAAATGTTGTTCCATCAGCCATTGTAACGGTGACAGATCGTCATAAACATCCATAAATATAAAAAATATCATGACACAAAAACTGAGACCAATCAAAAAAATACACAAAAACTCCAATCATACATTTTAAAAATCCAGAAAGTGAACTACCTTCTTTAAATAGCTTTTTCTATGGGCATCTGTGACGACAGCTCCTTCATTAACAGAATGAAACAATCAAAAGTATTGGACCCTAAACAGACACACTTTCAATAATGTATTGATACTGTTGAGTAGGTGGCCTTCTAACTGCCTTCCTGGACCACAAAGTTTTTTATTCCTGTTTATTTATGTTTAAATTAAAAAATTGCATACATGATATTCCTATTTCTTTTTATAATTTTTTTCGTGTTACCTCTGACATTCACTCCTACCCCACAAGGCAAAGAGATGATTTTAATTTACCTCTTTGTAGTACCTCAAAACAGCAATCCTTCATAAGATTTAGAGGCCCTCAGTTGTGGAGCTCTCTTGAAGCATCACTAAAGTCATCGCTATCTTTGTCAATTTTTAAGAAACATCTAAAACAACATCTTATTTCTTCCATATTGTAGTCCATATGATTTCGTTCTCTGATGTGTAATCTTTCCAAATGTGATTATTATTTTGTCTTTTTTTCTTCTTTTGTGCAGTTTCTGTTTTTATTTCTTTATTGCACAGCTGCTCCCCTTGGAAACTTGTATTTTTTTCTTTTTTTCTCCTTTTGTATTGTTCTTTTTGAACTTTAAATCCATTTTATTTTAATGACCTCTCCCATATAGGAAAGAATTCTAAATAAGCCTACTGGCTTCTTTCTTTCCTTGCACAGAAACTTCTCTTGGTATTGTTCTACTTGTTTTTAACATTGTGCTAAATAAACTAAACTAAATAACTACAACAAATATACTGTATATAAAAACCTATTTCTACTCCAACTTTGTAGTACATAGGTTTAGGAAGAGAAAAACCTTCACAAATATCAACCCATGCCTTAACAGTGAAGGTACAGTATCCTCCTACAAAGAAGTTAAGAGTGAGACGCCACCCCCCACATCCCAAACATGCTCACACAGTACACTTGGACATTAGCCTGTAACTATGGAGGACCATACCAAGTCAGGAGAGAAAAATGTGACGAGAAAACTAAGCATACCCCTTCTGTGCATGTTGTATGCATTGGCCAAACACAGACATCTTTAAGGGCCAGTTGTTCAAAAAATTTAATCTGGATCAAAATTATCCGGATTTGGAAATCCCATTTTATGCTATCCAGGATCAGGTAATCCGTCTTAGTTTCATGCCGGTTTTTCAAAGCAACATTGGATTGGATCACCCTGATCCAGATACACAGTTTTCAAGATTACCAAATCCGGATTACTAGTACTCTAAATGGGACAACATATCCATCAAATTCCGCATTACCTTCAAAGTACTCCTCCTCACTTACAAAGCTCTCCACTCCCTGGCCCCCCCCTATCTGTCCGATCTCCTGATCCTTCACCACCCCACCCGAGCCCTCCGATCTGCTCACACTCTCACCCTCACTGTCCCCCCATCCAGACTGAAAACCTACGGTGACCGAGCATTCTCACGTACAGCACCCCGCCTCTGGAACTCACTCCCCCAGCTCATCAGAGACTCACCCACAGTACAAATCTTCAAATCCCGGTTAAAAACATATCTCTTCTCCCAGGCCTACAACCTCCCCTACCCCTAACCATGCACTTCATCCCCTGACCCCCCCCCCCCCTCCCCATTTGTCATCTCTTGCATCCACTCACTACTGCTGTTATTGTTGTACTGTTGTCACCTGCCTGTCTACTGTTGTCACCTGCCTGTCTACTGTTGTCCCCCCCTACCTTTGATGCTGTTATGATTTGTTTTCATGTTCTGTTATGTTCTAGTTCCCCACTGCTACTGCCCATATGATGTTGCTATGTTATCTGTTATGTTATGTGTGATTACGTGATATGTGTTCATTACGTGTTTTTTGTACCTATGTAATGCGTCTTTGGGTCCCTGAAAAGCGCTATACAAATAAAATGTATTATTATTATTATTATAATGTGGACTACCAGCTATGTAAAGAAGAACAGGTAGAAGAGCCAACATGGTCATTTTAAGTGTTTCTTATTTTGAGACAAAATACAAAAATAACATAAACATCCACTTCCATTTATAATTTATTTTATGACCCCTGAGCCACAACAAATAAGGCGCAATGTCCCTCTCTGTGATAATGTTGATGATGCACCTGAGCCTGATGAAGAACCAGACCAACCTCTGCCGTTCAGTCAGAATGAGGGACTGACTGGACGTGTAGTGAGGGATGCAATTGTTAGAAATTATTTTTGACAGGTTCATCTCTGATGATTGTTTCTTTGAAATGAATATACAGTGATGATGACAGAAAAATGTAATATATTATTTTTGTTTGTTATTGGAATCTGTTTGGGGGATCATTTTTATTTTATTTTTACTTTACTATACTGAAAGGCTTAATTGGTAGTCTGTCTACTTTATCTACTTTATCACTGTAACAGTTACACAAGTCAAGTGCAAAATATAAATAAAAGTATATACACTAAATGATACAAATGTTGTATTATTTGACCAATTTTAAAGTTTTACTACATTTTATCCCTGAAATCCACCCTGAAATCCTACCCCCTGTTGGGATCAGGATAATCCTGTTTTTTTGGATCAAAGTTATCCAAATCCCACAGGAAAGTTTTGAACAACACAAACTGAAGGTTTGATCCAGATTTAAACTAGGATTGGATTACATGATCTAATCCGATTTCAGAATCCTTCTTTCCCTTTTGAACAACCCATTTTCAAGATTTGATCCAATCCGATCACCAAAATCCGATCAGATTACCTTTGAACAACTGGCCCTAGAGGTTAGGGCCTTGAATGAATGCTTTAATTAAGCCTTTATTGCCCATGGGGAATTTGCTTTGCACAGGGAGCTTAAAACATAAAAAGACCTCATAAAACATAACATAAAACATAAGCATCGTAAAAACATCATAAAAACATCACAAAAGGCATAATTTGGGAGATCATGTAATCAAAGCTTGTTGAGAAGCTGGATGCTGCGTGGGACAAAGGATCCTCTTTAGCCTCTTTTAGTCCGCACCCTGGGCATGCTATACCTTCGCCCTAAAGGTAACAGTACATATTCAGACCATAGAGGGTGCAGTGGATCTGCTATGATCTTATGAGCTAAATTCGTAGAGTACTGATCTGCCATGTAAGTAATACTGCACATTGGTTCCCCAGTTATCTTGCCACCCAGTTTAACAGCCCTGTCTAGTTTGTTCTTATTTTGTACAGACAATGCTCTCCCCCCCCCAACACTGAATACAAAAAGTCAAAATACTCTGAATAAAGGTCTTGTAAAACCGTGTCAGCATAGTTCTGTCCACATCAAAACTTCTGAGTTTCCTTAAAAAGTAAAGACGGAAAAATCTGATTTGAAACAAATTCCACAGGAAATGAAAAGCAATCCTATAATATTTAGCACAATTAGAATCTGGCATGATATTTGTAAATACTCTGGCAGCAAGGGAAGCTTTTCTAGGCTCTGCCCCTTGATTGATAATCAGGCATTCCTTCCTGGGGTTTCCAGGAATATCTTTGGTATTTGGTTTTCCAAGGGTATTCGAGTAATTAATGATTTATTTGAGGGTGAAATTTTGCTCTCTTTTCAACAAGTTCAAGGGAAAATCAATTTACCACATACTAATTTTTTTGCCTTTTTACAAATCAGACACTTTATTCAGACTAGATTGTATCTCCCAAAATAAACTCCAATAATAAGTCCTATCGGTTTTTTTTCTTAAACGTAAAAATGCAAAGAAAATTATATCATAATTTTATTCAACATTGTATGCACTTTTAATATTAGTAAAATAACAACAACTTGGGAGAGAGATCTTGGAACTCAATATAGTGATGACGTATGGAGTAGGGTATTTTCTTCTATAAAAAACACCTTTTCTTGTAATAGATTACGGGAGGGTCAATATAGAGTGCAAAGAATGCCTTACTTTCTCAGTAAATTTGACTCTCAACACTCTCCACTCTGTGGCAAATGTCAGAGAGATATTGGGACATATTTTCACTATATGTGGGATTTTGTCTTAATACAGAATTTCTGGGGAAAAATAACTAATGAACTTAATATTATTCTTAAAATTAATATTCAACCGAAACCCGCCTGTTTTTTTACTTAACATTCCACTCTCCCAGTTAACCAGGCCTTTATCACATCATTACTTAACTCTTCTTAATAAACTTCTGACCCTGGCTAGACGTTGCATTCTTCTACAGTGGGTTAAACCTACACCACCGACAGTAGCTCAGTGGTACCAGGAGATACTTAATATTCTTCCTATGGAGAGTTTTAGTGCCACAATTCAGGGCACTACTGAAGATACATTTAATGAAATTTGGCAACCAGTACTAATTTACCAAATGAACAGTTTGCTATACAACAAAAAGCCAACTTAAAGGTCTTTAATAATATAGGTTAGTGCTGAAAAACATTTATCATTACTAGGTTTGTCTAGTGCTGGGGGTATAAACACAGTAATGTTTGCATAGGGACACATACGAGGGCTCACTGTGAGCTAGGAAGAAGCATACAGCTCTGTGTTATATAGTCATTTGCAGGTTTATGTACTGAGGTGTGTATTTATATGTATATAAGTATGTATATGTATGTATGTGTATTTAATTCTGTATGCATCTTTGTGTAATATGACTGTTTCTTTGGAGGTTTAATTTAGTATATAATTCTAAGTAAGGTAAAGTAACCATTAAACTTATGTATTTTTTTACGTTATTTTTTTTACAAATCTGTCTTTCTCGGTTAAAGTGATATAAATATTAAATATAGTTATGCTGACATTTGACCAGATTTTCTTCATACTATTAGGTTTATTATCTTTATTTATTTTTCTTTTCCCCATGATTTTTGTACAAGTCTAATTGTATCTTGTCAAAAAAAAATGCTTTATTTGTTAAACTCATGAATTGCATTTCTGAAAATGTAACGGTATAATAAAAAATATATTTAAAAAAAGTAAAGGCGTTGTTGAGCCTTTGCAAACCTAGCATTGGTGTTAGCATTCCATGTCAGTTTGCTATCAATGATAGAGCCCAGGTACTTGTACTCCTGTATGCTTTCAATGGTTGTGTCATTCATAATTACCAGGGACAGAGAGGTCCCTTTCTCTTTTTCTGAAATCAATGATAATTTATTTTGTTTTCTTTGTGTTTAAGATCAATGAGTTAGTTGAGCACCAGTTGTAGAAGTTTTCATCTCAGCTCTCTAACTGGTCTCATCGTCGGTTAAAAGGCCTATCAGAGCCACATCATCTGAAAATGTGATCATTGTACAATTATCCTGATGACTAACAAAGTCATTGGTATACAATGTGAACAGCAGGTGAGAGGACACAACCTTGTGGTACCCCAGCCTGAGTGCTAATGACAGATGACTGTCCTCCATGGACATACTGTTGCCTCTCAGTAAGGAAATTAGAAATCCATCTTATGAGGTTATGATTTACACCCATGCTACCCAGCCTCACTGTCAATAGATCTACCTGGACAGTATTACAGGCAGATGAGAAATCAGCAGACAGTATGCACACATAAGATGATGGGGTTTACAAGTGCTTGTAAACTTGGTTCAAAAGTGTTACTGTTGCATCCTCCACATCCCTCTTTGCTCTATATGCAAATTGTAGAACCCAAGAGCAGATTATTCAGCCTTCAAGTTCCACTGTAACATTATCCTCAGGAGTGCAGACAATCATATGTTCTCCTTCAAAGCACTTGATTTCAAACACTGCTTCATAATTATATCACACCGCAGTTCGCAGGCGTGCTTACACAGGCATGAACCAGAAGACACTTCATATGCAACTCAACAGGCAGACCAGCAGGGCACCCAGAAGACCGCTGGGAGTCACTGGTGTGTGTCACTGGGCAAGCAAGCAGCAAGTGTGCATCACCCTACATGGTGCAAAATGTGATTTTTTTACAATAAACTATTTTTTTGTTTGTTTTAGAAATTGATCACATAGCACACATTAGCCATAGTGTATCTAATTTCACCATCCAGTGTGTTAAGACATCATTACAGCATAAAGAAAAAAAATGTATTTAAGAATTTGGTCAATACTAACAGAGCTGGCACTACAGAGATACATTTTGAAAAATAAATTATGCTTCATAGTTCCCCAAATTGTTCAAGAATTCTATAGTACTTGCTTCCTGTTTTTTTTATTTTATTTTTTATTTAACTTGTATTTTTTGCTATTTTATAGTTCAGAATGTATAGCTGACTGTGTACTATATTCTATGTTCATTACTAGGGATAGCTGCTACATTGTGAAAAAGTTGTGGTTTGTCGGACCTGCTTTGTAGTCGCGTCAATGACCTTCAATACGCACTACTTGTACGTCGCTTTGGATAAAAGCATCTGCCAAATAATTGTTATGTAATGTAACATCAGGTTCACAGGTTCAGATGTTCACACATTGAAAGAAAACAGACAACTATACAGCAAAAGTAGAACTGGGTTATTAATTTTCATTTGTTTATTTTGGAAAAATCCAGAAGACGTTTTTACTAACTATGTGAAGCCAGATTTGTTTGTAATATATTTACTGAGTATGTATTTCTGTGCTTATTATTTACTTATTTATTTATGTGCAATGAATGAGTAATGTCCCTGCTCATGTTATGGTATCTTAGCAGTTATTTAAGCCAAGAAATGCAGAAATGCACTTATGTACTTCAGTTGAAACAATGTCATTCCAAAGCTCAATGTATTGGATGAAATCACCCCAAAGAGCCACTGAAATAAACAGCCAACTTCAAGAATTAAATTTTAATCTTCAAGAATCAAATTTGAAATGTTTCTTTACTTATGATGAGGTTTCAGGTTAACTAACTAACCCTTTGCAGGACACAACAGCAGATTCTGTCTGAGGTCAAACATATTAGCTAAAAAGTCAGGTGTATGAAACTTAAAGGGTAACTACACCCACTGTTTCTGCCTGTCTCCGCCCACGCAACAATTTAGAAAAATACTTTGTGGGGTGAGCGAGGGAGAGGGGTGGGGGCGGAGGAGCTGTGTCCATCGTCATTTGCATAAATTAACGTACATTGTACAAATTATTTCGTATAACCCGGATCAAACTGTCAAACTAGACGTTGCATGTCAAATATGAATCAAGATTCAGCAACTGAATCTTGAATCTTTCTCACCTCAAATATTTTCAGAAACATATTTGAATGGACAATTTAGGTGGAATAAGAGAGTTTATGAACAGGACGCCATGTTGTTCCAGTTCAAAAACGTGGAGCCGAAACTAAAATAACGTAGTGGGTCTAACCAATCGGGTGCCGGCTGTTTCCGTTGTGGGCGACAAACAATTATCCATGTGACGCGGAGGTACCTCCAAAGAGGTACTCTGACATCAGGATTGGGGGGAGCAGAAAGGGAATTTCAACCATTAGGGGCAGCACAAAAACGCTTTTCTACCAGTTTCTTATGATATACAATATTATTTCAGAATTATTGAAATAATAAAATGCATGAATAAGTTTCATACACGTTTACAGCTAAAAAAAAGGGATCTTGGGTGTAGTTTAGAGGGTGGATACCCGACCCGAACCCGACGGGACCCGACGGGGCCCGACAGGTCGGGCCGGGCTCGGACTAAACTTTTAAAATGATGTTCGGGCTCGGGTCGGGCTCGGTCACGGTGGCCGAACAACTAGCGAACATTTTACTTTTGAACTACTAATTAGGATGGGTTAGCTTACTTCACATGGTGCTTCAAGTTGTTTTTGGTGAAAATATAGTGTGAAATAAATAAAAATGATACCGAATATTGTGTGTGTGTCTGTTATCTACCAATAAAACAATGCCTTTTGACGGTCATTTAGGTGCCCAGTGTCCACTAAACAGGGAAGCTGTAACCATGGTAACAACAACTGCGTGACAGGGAAACACTATGTCAGCGCTTCAGTGCCTTACATTAACTGCGTCGGGCTCGGGTCGGGTTCGGACATAAAAAGCAGAATTCCTGTCGGGTTCGGCTCGGGCTCGGTTACTACTATCTCGGACTCGGTCGGGTTCGGACAGAAATATGCGGCCCGATCCGCACTCTAGTGTAGTTGCCCTTTATGACAAAATTGAGCAGGGATGGTACGCCATCTGCTGGTGTGTGGTGATGTTTTACAATTTCAACCTCCAGTGCTCTGAAGATCCTCACTGGAGACACTAAACAGGGAATGTCACTCAGAGCAGTGTATGAATAAGCAGATTTTTGTTTGGGGTACTGGTTTTTGCGTACAATGCTAACACACAGGCAGCAGCTTCAGGTGAAGTGGAAAGAGGCTCAGTTATTAAATCAGATGTTTGTAGAGAGAAGGACTCTACTGGACCTACTCTGTCCTCTCTTTGCCTGGAGGCTTCTTACATTCAGTGGACTCATGACTTCCCATGCTATTGACACTGTAACACTGGTTGCAGTGATTGGATCAAAGAGGGGGCCAGTGCACAGAACAAGAGGCAGTGATTGGCTGAAAAAGGGTCAGCACACAGAAAGGCAAGTTTACTGACCTTAACACGCTTCCTCCATGAGACTTGAGTTGTGCTATTACATTGTTCATACCCCTGGGTAGGCTGAGCACTGAGCACTGATCCAGAATCAGCTTGCCCATCCCTAACAATTTTGTGCAAAGGCTGTACTTTATCCACGATTAATGTTTGGGAGAATGTGTCTATCTACACCTTCAGGTGTGTTGCGCCCTCCTGTTGTGTAAACCTATTTTAAAAGTGGCATAAATATATTTTGTGTCGCTAAGTTCACTTCTAAATTTCTGAATTTTTAAGAGCAGTAGGTTGATCCCAGTGAACAAAATATGTATACAGACGACAGCTGCAAACATGGTTTTCCGTAGGTGCCTGTGTCAGTAGCTTTAATGTGTCAGCTGACCAGGTCTATCAAAAACAAAGTTTAGTCTGTGTATCAAAGGCAATGAGAGGTAGAGGAGGCGATATCCTACAGGGGGAAGTTCACCATGTCTCTCAGTCAGAGTGACAGCAAGAGGGTCATTGTCCAGCCTTAGACTTGTGTCGTGTGTCGTGTGTGTGTGTGTGTGCGTGTGTGTGTGTGTGTGTGTGTGTGTGTGTGTAGATCAGAGTGAAACATAATGTCAGTGTCCGGAAGGCCAAGCCAAGCCACACGTTAATGTCTATGAGTCAAGGAAATAGACCTTGTAGAACTTATTCATCTGCTCCAGGAAGATGAATGTGAGCACCGTGTGGGGCCCGAGGCGGGCGTAGTACGGGGTGAAGCCCTTCCACAGACTGAAGAAGCCCTCATTCCGCACCACCTTCAACAGTACTTCCTACCAGGGCGAACATGGGAGAGGAGCAAAATAAAGTACATAACACATCAGTACTGCATGAACAGTGACTCACTTTTTTTTTTGCCATACAGCAAGTTACAATGTAACATTAATTCTAAATGCATACATTTCAGATATCCTTCAGTAAAATACCATAAAGAGCAACAGCTGTATGAATAGAGAGCCTTCTGCACTATAGCAATCCATGTAGGGTAAGCCTCCCTTGTCATGGCTGCAGCTGCACCCATGTTGCTAAACAGGATGTCACCCATAAAAGAAGGACAGGGGAATGCTGTATTCACAAAATTGATTGCAGGACAGATCATGTGACCCTAGAAATACTGACTATTTTCTGTAGCATATTCTTAAGCAGGAAAACCTGTTGAGTTTATGCATTTAGAATGAATGTTACTCAAAACCAAAAACCTTTTTAAAGGAATAGCAAACAAGCGAACATACATATTTACAGTACCACAGTGTACACTGCCTGGCCAAATAAAAAGTTTGCACCCGTCATGCATAGTTCCCACTGTACAAGCCTCTGGAGGTAGTGTTATGATCTGGGGTTGCTTCAATTGGTCAGGTCTAGGCTCAGCAACGTTATGCAGCAATAAAATTAAGTCAGCTGAGTACCTGAATGTACTGAATTACCAGGTTATTCCAGGACAACAATGCCAAGATTCATCAGGCTCAAATTGTGAAAGAGTGGTTCAGGGTGCATGAGGAATCATTTTCACACATGAATTGGCCACCAGAGTCCTGACCTTAACCCCATTGAAAGTCTTTGGGATGTGCTGGAGAAGACTTTATGGAGTGGTTCGACTCTCCCGTCGTCAATACAAGATCTCAGCCAAAAATGTATGCAACTCTGGACGGAAATAAATGTTGCGACGTTGCATAAGGTTGTCGAAACAATGCCGCGCCGAATGCGCGCCGTAATCAAAGCTAAAGGCGGTCCAACAAAATATTAGAATGTGCGACTTTTTTTTTGGCCAGGCAGTGTATGTGTCTCCCCTTGTGTATATAATCTACATCCTGCCTTGAACATTGATCTCAGTTATAAAGAAGATCCTACTCTCATTTGCTCTCTCCACTCAAACTCCCCTAACGGTCGGGGGGGGGGGGGGGGGGACAAACAACCAGACGGACTCACCAATCCGTTCTTGTACTCTGGCTTGCCGTCAATCATTTTCATATTCTGGATCCTGGGACAGAGATAAGGGCAGATATATAAATATACAGACATATAAAGAAGTCATGAAGGTAATGGCAGGGCAGCAAGCCAGTCCTAGTGCACTCTTAAATGGCACAGCCAAGACAGAGAAAATTTATAAAATAATCTGGCCATCTTCCACTGATTTGACATCAACACTATCAATCAGATAAACACCTGATCATATATAATATTTTGGGACTGTTTCCTTGTGCCATTAAACTGTACTACTTTAAAAACTATTATTGATGGTATTATCGAGGGAAACCTACAGAGTATTAGTAGATAAAATTAGATTATGCTAAGAGTTTAGTACAATATGTATTACAATTCACCAAATATGTAAATGTAGGTTTAATATGGTTATTATTATTATTATTACTCATTGTCAAAATAGGATATGAGGACGCATGCAGTATTGCATGTAACCTAGTGGAAAGCAGCGGGGTGCGGTGATGTCATCACTTCATAAATATGAGGGTACAGGCTGCATGTATCCCTTCAGCACAGTAATTAAATTTGATTTCAGAAAGTCTAGCTTCAGTGTGGATGTCTGCTGCATGGTGCATCTGAATCCAGCCACAGGATGAGAAACAAGGTTCTGCACGTGAGCTACTAAACAGGATGAGAAACAAGGTTCTGCACGTGAGCTACTAAACAGGATGAGAAACAAGGTTCTGCACGTGAGCTACTAAACAGGATGAGAAACAAGGTTCTGCACGTGAGCTACTAAACAGGATGAGAAACAAGGTTCTGCACGTGAGCTACTAAACAGGATGAGAAACAAGGTTCTGCACGTGAGCTACTAAACAGGATGTCACCCATAAAACAGCACAGAAAAATGCTGTGTTCACACAATGAATTGTGGGGCAGTCACGTGACCCTAGAAATGCTGACTAACAGGAGCCCAGGGTGAATTGCATACTTTCTCTCCCTCACACCTGGATTTCAGAACTTAGTATGAAACGCTGCAGAGCAAAAACCACGTCTTTAATACTTCCCGGACAACGGTCATTACAATGCAAATAACGTTATGTGAGCAGAAAGCCCAATGAAATTAAAGAAAACCTGGATATACAGCAGTAAATTAGACTCACGCCCAGAGGGTCAGTCTGTGCAAAATTGCTTGTGGCTGTCTACAGCAAAGTACAAATACTGCTCTGTTTGTGTGGGTTGGTGTCAGGTAACATGTACAACGGCGCTATGGTGAGCGTAACACACTGAACGACCACGGGGACAGTGGGTTAGACAGACAGAGGAACCGGCGGGAGGACAGACGAACCGGGTCTTCACGATGTCCACGGGCATGGAGGCGGCGGTGGTGACCAGGCCGCTAATCATGCTGGCACAGAAGTGGCACAGAATGCCGTCGTGGAAATGCCCTGCGAGAAAAAATGTATGAGGCCCTCTCCATGGGTGAGATTAGCACCCTGACACACACGAATGCTTGTGACGTGTGTTAGATGGTCCTCTTATTATTATAAGAAAACATTTTACGAGAACTAAATAGTAATCATGTCTAGCCCATGTGATGAGACACACAGATGTGCTCTTCTGTAGAAAACGATCAGAAGAGATTACTTGCTGCTATTAACCTTTGGTTAGCTAGGTGGGAGGGAGGGAGAGGGGGAGAGAGAGAGAGAGATTTCGTCTAGAGGTTTCATCCATTATGACCACCATATCAGACAAGAGTTGGACATAAGGTGGCATCCTAATCTCCTAATTTAATCTCCTAATTTAATGTGAATAACAAAGACAAAGTTACCACTTACCAGTGTCCATCAGCGCTTGTTTGGACTGAGAGTAAGAGGCCAGCTGAGCTGCATTGACCACTACAGCTCTGGCCATGGTGGGTACGCAGCCCTAGAACACACACAGATGCCATTATGACCCCTGCTGTGCCGACCCAGCGCAATGACCCTTTATTATTATATAACTGCACGTGAGTCTCATGAAAGATTCAATTTGGTTAGGGTATCGCACCAGCTCAGTGACTGAAGCCAGTGTGGAGGTGCGCATCACTAGACCAGTAGAGTAAGACATTCACTGTGCTGTAGAGTGCGAGTGTGACTAAAGGAGGAGAAGTGGACACAGGTAGGTCCTGTAGAGCTCCTACCCTCCACATGGTTGTGAGCCCCTCCTCACGGGTTATCCTCGATAGGGCATTGAAGACGTTGGAGTACCCCCTCCTCTGATCTGGGGGTAAGCTGGGGAGGGGAGGAGGGCATAGATTATTCATTACACACTCTCACGGTGTGTGCACGAGCTGCAAAATTATGTGTTCCTATCTCATACCTAATCTACTCCCTTCATTCATCGTACATCTTCTCGCCAGAACTCTAACATTACCCGATTAGACATCGTTCCAGGCCTTTTCCAGACCTGCTACGGTTGGTTCGCACAGTAACTGACAGTCTTCACAGAACCCTCAGAAACGTTAGCATGGAGCCCGAAAAGGCACTGAAAGCTGCCGAGGATGAATTCCCCGATTGGGCTGCAGACCCTGTAGTTTGACTACTCCCGTCCTCGCCCCGCTGTTTGTCTGTTCTCACCGGCCGTCGGCGGTCATGCGAATGAGGGCCACCTCGGCAGGGGTTCCCACAAAAGCCCCCGTGGCCCCGGCACTCATGCCAATCAGGGCCTTCATAAAGAAGTTGGGGGGCGTCCCGTCCGCCTTGGTCATCCGCTCAAACAGAATAGTGTAGATCCCCAACCGCGTGGTGGTGTAGGTGGCCTGTCGCAACAGGCCTGCCGACAAGCTGGAGAGAGAAGAGAGAGCAAGAGAGAAGAAGAGATAAAAAAAAGTACGACGGAAAAGAGAGCAAGGGGACAGAGAAAGAAGAGGTCAGAGTAACCATGGGAATGAGAAAGAGAAAATAAAAAGTTCTAAGGCGATGTGTGTGTACAGTCACAGTGACTGCTTGTGATTTTGAGTGCAGAATGATGTAGCAAGCTGTTCCTTTACAAATATTCACGGATGCAAAAATTTGATGATAGCCCCAGTTCTCTCTATGCCTAGAGCGCCCATTCCAAAATGCCCGGACTGCACTGCCCCTGTGGTCTTACCCTGTGTAGATGCCCCCGATACCCTCATTCCGCAGGATGCTGGCCACGGCGTGCAGGCTGGTCTTGTACTCGCGCGCCTTCGAACCCTGGCCACTCAGCTGCATGCGGTTCTTTACCAGGTCAAGCGGTTGCACAAACACCGTCGCCGCCATACTGCCAAGAAGGAGAGGGGTATGGGGGGTGTTACTTGGCGTTCTTATACAGCTGCCCTCAGCAAAACTGACCTTGGAGCTGAGATCACGGTCTACGAGGCTCACCATGTAACAGACAGATTAATTCAGATCACCACTATCTAGCGGTCAAAGAAATGAGCGAATCGAAACGGCAATAGGCTACTGCAGCATGAATACAGGCATTTACACAAAAAAACATCAATTAATCAATCCTGTAATTGTTGCAGGAATCAACAATAACATCATCACACAGCTCTTTGTAACCATAGGATAAATATTCAATGTAACCTTCACATAGCTAATAGTGGACAACATCATTGAACAGAGTAAAAAAGTAAACTTGTAAAATGTTTAAACACCATTTTCAAAATAAATATACAACACAGACGTACATGTAGACAGAAAATATGGAAAAGCGTGACAGAGTGATGGGTAAATATGGCAACCTGAGTTTTGTAGAAGCAGGTTTTATTGTAACCTGCAGTTTTTCTGTGTCAGTAATTAATTAATGGCAGGTCAAATTAACAGGATATTGAGAAATACAGGACAAAAGGTATCCTGTGTTTTGGCAGAAATACAGGGGGTCAAATTCAGTGTGCTTAACTGGAGTTTAAACCTCATATTTAAACCTAGTCTAGACCATAGAACTGCATTAAACTGGAACAGCTATCTAAATCTGTGAAATGGATCCATTTATTTAAAAATCCACATTTACATTTCCGCATTTGGCAGATGCACAACCATTCACAGTACAGTTGTTATTTGTGATTGTTCACAAGTCAAACATTGTACCTGATGTAAATTAACAGAAGGGGTCATTGGGTTCATTGATGTTGTTAGTATTGCTAATATTGCCCATGAACATAAATTATGCAGATAGAGACGGCTTCAGCCAAGACAAAACAATGTCATCTAGGATGCTTGATAGCTACAGTACTTGCCACTGTAATTACTATATGCCACCTGAATGCCATTAAGGCTTCTACAGAAAGTGAAGAATAACCTGATTTAGACTTTAAAAATTGTGAGGTTGACACTTTAGATTTTGGGGCAAATCTTTACAAATTAATAATGCCTATGCCAGGACTTGTTTTCGGCCTTATCATCGGCACACACTTGGTTTACTAATCTAGACATTAGGGGGATGGCCATCAAACTCGACACTTCGGCTATATCTGGCTACTGCTAACGTTACCACAGGCACAAGTTGACGCAACACTAACGTTACTGCAGTGTACCCGTTGAACAACATGAAATTACTTCAAATTTAACGTTAAATACGCCCACCAAATTTTTTTTGGTTTATGTCAAAACTTGACTTGATAAAAAAATATACAGGTGCAGCTCAAAAAATTAGAATATCGTGAAAAAGTTCAATATTTTTTGTCAATCATTTCAGAAAGTGAAACTCATACATTATATAGTTTCATTACACATAGTGACATTTTACAAGCCTTTATTTCTTGTAATTTTGATGATTATGGCTTACAGCTAATGAAACCCAAAATTCAGTGTCTCAGAAAATTTGAATATTTTGCTTTAACATATTTTTAAAGTATCATATTTAATATTTGGTCGCATATCCTTTGCATGCTGTTACTTCCTGAAGTCTGTGACCAATCAACATCAAAAGACTCTCAATATCTTATTTTCAGGTACTGTTACAAGTAGGGTTGGGCATCGAGAACCGGTTCCAATTTGGAACCGGTTCCGAAATTTCGATTCCAAAGGAATCATTTAAAAATAAAATATTCGATTCTTCTAATCGGTTCCTAAACAAATTTCACTCGCGCCGTCGCGCTAGTTTCAGTTTCCTTGTTGGCGGCTAACTGATGCTACACAATGCTCACTCGTTTTTGTACAGTTTGCATCGCACCATCTCCTTGGGCTCGTCTTGGGTGAAGTATTCCCACACAATCTAAAGTGAAATGTAAAATCCAGCGCGAGCCAAGTATATCCATGTAATGGATGCGGACGGGGTACTGAGAATGCAGCTTCTAAAAAATCTATTTTCTGCCGCGAAACGGTTGTTTTCATCAATCTGTCTTAATGAATCGCTAGTTGTGCTTACATTGAGCGAGGGCTTGTTGTGGTGTTTCACATGCCTCTGTAATATGATCTTTAGAAACGTCGTAGCGTAGAGAATGTGAGCCGCGAGTGTAGCCTACAGACGGAGAATAGCCAGTTTGCGCGCTGTGCGCATGCGTGCTGGAGCAAGTGGGGAAGCTATAGTTTCTAACTAAAGACGTTTCTAAAGATCATATGAATTAGACTCCTTACTAAAATAGTAAAAAGGGCTAATTTATATTGCATTTCATGGTTAAAAGTTAAAAACATAATTCATGGATGGATGTAGAATGTAGATTGTAGATAAGATAACCAATTAAGTGAATTATTGAAGGAATACTCTAGCTATACCTTAGATATTTAATACATTTTTAATGTTTCATGTCATTATTTTAAATTGGCATGAGAAGTATCTTGAAGGCAGAGATTGGACAACAGGGTGACATTTCCAGAGGTACAGACTTCAGTGGGTGAGTTAAAACATGCACTAGAGGCCGAAAGAGGAGCAGTGCCTACAGAAAGCAGAGATTCAAGGCATGACAAATGACTAATCGAAAAAATAATCGTTAGATTAGTCGATTACCAAAATAATAATTTATCCCAGCCCTAGCCTACTGTAATGTAAACATTTTGACCCCGCCCCTCAAAGAATCGGAATCGAGAATCGTTTAGAACCGGAATCGAAAACCGGAATCGGAATCAGAATCGTTAAAATCCAAACGATGCCCAACCCTAGTTACAAGCGATACTATAACCTCTCTGCATTTGAACTGATCTCTATGGGAATTGGGGGGTGAGACTAGATTCAGCTGTAAATTATTATAAACAGTATGGAACACATGGCTGGCTAAATGGCTGTAAGTCATCAAGGGTCTGAGCTATCGAACGAGCCCCAAACCATCACTCTGCTGCCAGATATGGAGTAGATGTGGATGGATCACTGCAAGGGTTATTTCTCCTGACTCATTTTCCTATAGAACTCTATGGGGGAAAAAATCAGGAGAAACAACCCTTAAAGGGATCCATCCACATCTACTCCATATCTGGCCGCAGAGTGATGGTTTGGGGCTCGTTTGATACCTTGGCTTAGACCAGGGGTGGGCAACTCCAGGCCTCGCGGGCCGGTGTGTATGCATGTTTTTACTGCCACCAGTTACCACGGCTCAATCAGCTAATTAGTCATACACACAATCACGATTCACTCGTAAATTACAGAACGATAAAACGCTACAATACACGCATACCGGCACATGAACATTCATCGACTGCTGTTCATATCGCGGATATGTAGATTAAAATATCAGATCATGTAAACGATTGGGCTAATTAAATAATTGGTAACTGGTGGCAGTAAAAACATGCATACACACCGGCCCGCGAGGCCTGGAGTTGCCCACCCCTGGCTTAGACCCTTGATGACGTACAGCCATTTCGCCAGTCATGTGTTCCATACTGTACCAGCGTAATTTACAGCTGAATCTAGTCTTACCCCCCAATTCTCATAGAGATCAGTTCAAATGCAGAGAGGTTATAGTATCGCTTGTAACAGTACCTGAAAATAAGATATTGAGAGTCTTTTGATGTTGATTGGTCATTGACTTCAGGAAGTAACAGCATGCAAAGGATATGCGACCAAATATTAAATATGATACTTGAAAAATATGTTAAAGCAAAATATTCTCATTTTCTGAGACACTGAATTTTGGCTTTCATTAGCTGTAAGCCATAATCATCAAAATTACAAGAAATAAAGGCTTGAAATATTTCACTCTATGTGTAATAAATCTATACAATATATGAGTTTCACTTTCTGAAATGAGTGACAAAAAATATTGAACTTTTTCACGATATTCTAATTTTTTGAGCTGCACCTGTATATACCATGGCATAACATTACTTTTCAGTCGTTGTAAAATGCAGATAACGTGGACGTCACGAGCCAGCTACCTAGCTAACAAAAATAGGTCCCCGGGACGTCCCCTGAACGTCTCGAAATGTCATCAGGACGTCGTCTTGACGTCTTTTTGCAGGGTTTTCTAAACGTTCCGTGGAATTCACAGAGAACGTTCCCGCAACGTCCCCCAGCCATTCATTACATGACGTTATATTGTAACAGGGGATTATTTTAACAGACGTTGCAAGAACGTCCCTGAATGTCCCATGAATGTTATGGGCACAACGTCATATCATAGCCGGATAGGGACGTTGCCTGAATGTCCCCGGAAAATTCTAATTAAATGTCATATCGTAACCAAACAGTGACCTTCCTAGGACTTTAATAACGTCCTAGTAATGTTTTTAGGACATCGGTAGGGAACGTCACATCATAACTCTGAGATGACTAAAATGGTATGTCCCTGGGATCTCAGTAGGCGAGAAACAGGCATGTTTACGTTTGACTGACGTATTAACGTTAGTTGGCACGGTCTGTGATAGTCTGAAATAACAAAACATCTCTACCCAAACCGCAGGTTAACTAGCTAGCACAGCCAATTAGACTGAGATACAAAACAGTGACATATTATGCCATGTATGTCTTAGAAAGACAGCCAGATAGCTAGATAGCCCCTTGCCATTCCAAACACAGATCATCGATTGATCCACCGACCTTCTCTTGCAACACGGATGTACTATAGGGTTAAGGCTTGCAAGCAGCCACACTAGCTAGCTAACATTTAGCTAACGTTACATGCGAAACCGGATTGAGGCAATTAACGTTACTCACCCGGCAAGGCCACCGAAGAGGAACTTTATAGCTTTAGGAGAGGTTTTTGGCTTTGCGGAGTCCGCTGCAGCTGCCATTGTGCGTACCATAATCTGGATAGTTAGACACCAATTCAAATGTATCTCAGTGTCACCTCACCTCTCCCTATCCACTCGTCAGGCAGTATGACGTTAGTCAATTTGCAGGGGCCTGGGTAAAAGCCGGAATGGAACATCGGAAGGAAGCTCACAATGGCTAAGAGTGCTCTGTGCGAAAAAGGACCTCAGTTCAAATGCCTGCAGCCCTTGCTGTGGAATGCACATCAATATAATTTTAACAGTTGCTGAATGGGCATCATATGTACTTTCATTTGAGCATAGAATTTTCATGAAATATAAATTTGAAATATATAAAAAATTGATCAAAACTAATAGCATTATCAAACATATTTCAGAGCCCCTCATCACCCTTTCGGAATAAGACACCAAGGTAAGGATTTCACCTTTTGAAAGTGCAGAGTTTTTTGTTTAAAATGAGTAGCTATATTAAATCTTTGATGACTCAATTATAAGTGGATCAAAATTATATTTTGATGGAAAAGGCCTGCTGGAGAGGATAAGGATATATTTCAATATTAAGCCCCAAGAATCTAATTCCGCATTCACACATCAAGGCATGGTGTATACCAAATGAAAGCTCTTGATTTGCCCTTCGTGTGTATATGATGTTATGGGTTTGTACAGAAAATATTGATTATTTAATGACTGAACACTTATATGTCCACTTGGTGATGTGTGTGTCCTAATTCCACTACAAAAGACTGTGTTCCTATTTACTCCCCACACAGTGTTACACATCAAATTAAACCGCACAAATAAAATAAAAAAATGTAATCAAACTCTGGGGTCTAACTGGCTCTAATAGTGAATCCAGTTTCAATCTACAGATATTTAGAGAAATGAATGGTCCAGTATGACTCCAGTCATTAAATAATATATTATATTTGTGAAAATCGTAACATCATATGCATGTACTCAAAGGGCAGATCCCAAGCTTTCATTTGGTATACACCATGCCTTGATGTCTGAATGCTGAATGTGATTTATGGGGCTTGGAGAGGAAATGGACATCATTTCATTCCAACAGACTGTCATTAAAACATAATTTTGATTTACTTATTATTGAGTCATCAAGAACTGGAGATACTCATATTAAACTGTGAGCTCTGCACTTTCTAAATGTGAAAACCTCATTTTGATATCTTATTCTGTTAGAGTTATAAGAGGCTATGGATGATAATTGACTTATGGTAGATGTAATGGTCAGACTTGATTGCAGTCCAAATATTGCACAATTTCTGCATGAACTCATAACATCATGAACATTTCCTCGAGGGCAGATCCAGAGCTTTCGTTTGGTATACATCATGCCTTGATGTGTGAATGCGGAATGTGATTTTTAGGGCTTGATATTCAAATATATTCATATCCTCTCCAACAGGCTTTTTCCATTAAAATATATTTTTGATCAACTTATAATTGAGTCATCAAGGATTGAATATACTCATTTAAAAAAATTTTTTTCAAAAGGTGAAATTCTTATCTTGATGTCTTATTCCGAAAGGGTGATGAGGGGCTCTGAAATATGTTTGATAATGCTATTAGTTTTGATCAATTTCTCATATATTTCAAATGTATATTTAATGGAAATTCTATGCTCAAATGAAAGTACATATGATGCCCATTCAGAAACTGTTAAGATTGTATTGATGCGCATTCCACAGCAAGTGCAGCAAGCATTTGAACAGTGGTATTTTTTTTAGCAGAGATCACTCTTGGCCATTCCGAGCTTCCTTCCGCTGCTCCATTCCGGCTTTTACCCAGTCCCATTTGCAGTTCCCTCAATCTCGGGAAGTAGGTGACACTAGGGAGCGCGCATGCAGAAAGAACCCTGCTGCTGCTCCAATAGAGGCCTGTCACATAGAACTAGAACTGTCGTTACCAATGGTTACAGGGACGCGCCGCCATGTTGGCGGACCAACCCTAACAGAGACGCTTAACGTTACCACTGAACTCGTAGTGTTCGCTACTCCATGAAACGAGTTTCATGCTAACGCTACTATGATTGCTGTCCTACAATGACGAACTTCTGCACTGCGTACTGATGTGCGAATAAAACTGGGAAAAGGCGAAAATGTCCTTTTACATGATAATTTGAGGACACACCATAGTAGCTAAACCACCAGGCAGGGTGAACGAACTCAATTTTACGACCGAAAGAAGAGACTGGTGGTTGAAAGCAGTGAGGAGTGAGCAGGGTTTAGACAGCAACCAGGCTCGGATCGTTACAGCATAGGCTCGGATCATTAATGGTAAATTACGTTTTATGAACAAATTATAAAGTTAGCCAGTTAATATATACATAACTAGCTGGCCTAATGTACATTTATGTGCATTATCTTAATGTTAGAAATTTAAAAGTGAATTAATCGCTTGGTTTAGCCAACGTTAGTAGCTATATCATTTGTGTGAACGACTGCTACGCCTGCGAAACATTAATGTTAACCTAATGCGATACGTCAAGCATATTGTGAACATCAAAACAGTGTTCATTTGAACTATTATTACATTGCTAGGGGTGCTATGTTGTACGATGTCTCACAAATAGATTGGATAAACTGTAAACATTAGCTACCTGTGCTGGCCAGGCAGGGTTCGAGCAATATGAGATAATCCAGAAGAGGGCGAAAATAAAATGTAACGTTACGATAGTAAGCACCAAATAACAATGTATTTGAAAGTAATAATTAAAGTAACGGTAAATGTACTTTACGTGTAGAACTGATTTGCCTTTTATGGTGTCTACAACTGAAGTTCCCTATCGGGAAAAAAACTTATTATATTCTATCCATCGAGCTAAAATGTTTTATTGCTGAAGTAGGTAGCTACCTAACATGTAACGTATCACTTTGCTCCCATATTAACTGCACAAGCACTTTACTTACCAAGGTGGTATACTACAAAGCAGGATTACTGAGTTAGTACTAGCTGGATAACTCAATAAAACCCAGAACAGCTCTTTCTACTTCAGCCCACGCATGTTCCAGATTTGGGAGGGTTCCGGGGTTTACTCTGTAATTAATCTTACTTCGTACGTATACCCCCGCGATACTCCTTATAATATTTGTTTATGTTGGTATTATTAGAATAGAATATAATAACTTTTATTTCCCGCCAGGGAACTTCAGCCCCAGCAACAACAAAAAAGACATAGACAGTGGGACCCACAACACACAAACAAACATATCAAACAAATATTTCCAACAGAATCATTACATCAATCAAGTGAATGGAAGTGCAATACAGCCATGATTAAAAATAGCGCCCGCTGTCCCGAGATGTCCAGTGTCTCCAAGCAGTCCAACATACAAACTCCACCTCCACAAATTTCCTCCATACATGCAGTGCCGCGGTCTCTGTACACCGCCAAAACTGAGAAATTGTTTCGTGATGTTGTGCACTGTATATTTTGTATATTGCTGAGCTACCTGTAAGCATTGCGCAAAGCAAATTCCGATGATGGCAATAAAGGAAAATCAAGAAACCTCCCGATTAAATGTGATAGCCTATAAGTTTGGTTTGCATAACGTTATGGATCACCGGCATTTGGTCCTCCAAGATGGTGGTTGGCGTAAAAAGTGGGCGTGTCTGGTCAAATTGTGACGTAGGTGACAGGCCTCTATTGGCTACTGTTAGATAGAGAACACAGCTATCTACATAACTACATAACAACGTTAATTTACTAGGCAAACAATTAATACACATAAGTGCAGTTAAGATAAAACTCTAATTGCCCTGGTTTTTTACTACATTCTTGAAATGTTTACGATGCCGTGGCTGAGTTATCTTTAAGGAAAAAAAAATGTAACACAGAATGCTATTTTGCAATATAACTTTGCTGTATAATTATTTTTAAATGGTCTTCTGTTCTCTTGCCTCGCGTCACTTTCGGGCAAACCAATAGACACAGACAAGGGGTGCGCGTTCACCAAACCAATAGACACAGACAAGGGGTGCGCGTGCACGCTGTCACTGAAACGTAAACACGGAAGATATCGGCGGCGAACAGCAACATAGATGAGATGAAGGACAAGCAAGTCGACGGAGAGATTATTCGATAATGGGCAGTCATCTATATTATCGGTTGGTTTGATCAACAGTAGGAAATAATGCGACGGCTTCACCAAGTACCGGACGGTAAGGAGTTTAAATATAACGAGCTAGCTTACAAACTTTCCTATTATTATATATCTAGCTAGCTATAACACACCATTGGTTGTGGTTAATGTTAGCATACCGCCACGATAGATTATGGTAGCAACAGGCATTATGTTGATTAGCAGGTAACTAGCTAGCTAGCCATAGACATGTAGGTTATTTGGTTTCTGGTTAAGGGATGTTTGCTGATTAGTAGCATACAAGCTCAACAAGCCACCGAGCTGATGTTAACTACCTGCCTGGCTTACTCAGATGCCTGGTAACTACGTGATATATCAAAATGCATAGGTGACACATCGACAGCTATCCGTAGGAATGCTTGGCCAGAGAAATGAAACCCGAAACAGAAAAATGAATAAAAAATATTACTGTTAACTTGCTATCTACCGAATACAGCCAGTTAGGGAGTCAGCCTTTCCATAACGTTGCTATGACGTTAGCCACCTGCAGCTGTGCACTAACGTTAAATTCGCGAGCCAGCCTCATGAGGGAAATTTCGATGAGAAATTATTCATGAACATTACAGTCGTGTTATCGAGTTAGGCATCGTGATGTCGACATGCTGGCTCTAACGTTAACTAACTAACGTTACACAAACTAAAGGCAATTGGTGTGTTAATATTCCTGTGGCAACAAGCGAATCCAGTTAGGTGCCTCACTTCGAGCTCTACCCAAAGCGATGCTTCAAGAGATTTTTAATTTGGGGGATAACATGCTCGGTCGTTATTTCATTATATAAAAGTTTATCTGAATATTCTTGTGCGCTCGCTACAAGGTTACTTAATTAAGGTTACTTCCGTACCTCATTTCCTCACTGCAGTGTGCCACTTAATCTGTTGTCCCCTAGATGGCGGCATTGTAACCATCAGTTTCAGACCTGACCAGCCTGCCCTGCCACTGCGAAGAATGGCTCTGGACATCGCACGCCGCTAACAATAATGCACCCGGACCAAAGCAGTCCAGATGGTACCCAGGAGACGGGCAGAGTACGGAAGCGGGACAGGCATGCCCCCAGCCCCTCTGTGTCCGTCCTTGGGAACCCCAAAACACAAGACAGCCTTCCTGTCTTCCTGTTTCCCACAGAGCTGATGTTCTACGCTCAGGAGCGCAGCTCTCACAGAAGGGTTCTAACCTTCTACAATCCTTACAGCTTTGTGCTGAGGTTCAAAGGTGAGTGACTGAGGTGGGGCACATAGGAAGAGGAGGGATGTATTGATTAAATAGTATTGGGGGCAGAGCTGGGACAGGGGATTTTTTTTTGTTGAGGGGAAAGAAAATGTTCAGACAGGAAGTATTAGAATTTGTAGGGCTTGCCGGTTCAGGTGGTTTAAGAGAAAGATGTTTGCTTTGTGCATTTGTAGTGACTAGCACTGCTTATTATTATGGGAATGCTTCTCTCATTCCCTGCTTCTGCTCTTCTTTTGCATTTGTGTCTTAGTGCTCTGCACGGCGCCTACTCTCTACACAGTGGTTGAAGCTGAGGGCAATGTGAGGGCCAGGTCCTGTGTAGACATGTGAGTCTATTACCCATATACATACATACATATATGCATACTGTACATACATACATACATACATACATACATACATACATACATACACACTTTATTGTATTGTTCATATTAGTAGCAAACTATGTACTATAACAAGTTTTTCAAGGTTTCATAGTAAGTGCCATTAAAGCTAGATAGAAAACTATATATGTGAAGATTGACAGTTCTTCTGGAAGGTTTTGTGCTCTGGAATTGTGAGCAGTAGCTATCATCAAATGATAGGATGTGTCGTAAGGCAAAATTAGCTGACATGGCTTTCTCCCTGTCCTCTCTTAGTGTGGTACGGCACCAGGATGTGAGCCCCAGGAACTGGGGTCGAAGGGACCGCTTTAGGCTGGAGGTGTGGGGAGGGGGGCAGAGAGGGACCCGGGAAATCTGGGGCGAGCTGAAGGGGAGTGAGGGAGGGGAGAAGCCCCCGGAGACCCCTCAGGGGAGTGCTGCACCTCCCGCGAGCTCGCCAGCCATGTTGCCTCTGGGAGGATTGAACCCTGGCAGAGGTAAGAGGCTGTGAGCGAGCAAGCGAGCGAGTGAATGAGCAAGCGAGCGAGCGAGCGAGTGAGTGAGTGAGTGAGCGAGCGAGCGAGCGAGTGAGCGAGTGAGTGAGTGATCAGAACAAGGAGAAGCAAATCTGGGATGGCAAGACAATGACTGAGGGAACAGAACATATATTGGGTAAATGACGTAGGTGTGGTTTCTGAGTTCATTAATGAATTAACATTCCAGCATGCTCATGTTAATTAATGATGTACAAACTTGCTTGGTAGGCCTGGTTGCTTATAATTATGGCTAGAAGACAAAACCTTATTGACCATGAAAGAGGGGTGATTGTTGGGGCACGTGTGGCAGGAGGCCGCTCCGCTTGCTGACGTTTCAAGAGGAACTAAGGTGTCTGTCAGCATGGAACTCTGATGGAAAGATGTCCCCAACAAGGGGAAACTATGGCAACATAAACATATGGCCTAAAGAAGCCTGCATGTCTGTGTGCCTGGTTTCAACAGTGAAGGGTTCTGGCAGCTCTGTAAGGATGTGGGGTGCATTGCATTTTACTGCTATGGTCTCAGTGAGCTCATCTCTTTACTAGGCGGGGTCAGTGCTAATCAACTAATTTGTGATTTTAAGCGATCATCTTCATCCCATGTTGCAGCATTTCTTTCCTGCTGGGAGAGCGGGAAAGGATGCTCTCCCATTTTGCAGTGTGTAAGCCGACCTATGTGCTTTACTGCTTTGCGTCTCATGCAGGTCGTGACCCCGCCCTGTTTGCTCTCTACGTCGCTGTCGGGCTGGTGTGCATCACAGTCCTCATGCTCCCTTTGCATAGTGAGCCTAGCCCCTTGGTTCCGGTTCACATTCATGTCACCGTTATGCAGAAACTGGTCTGCGCCTACATACTTGGTAAGGAAGGGTTCTGTCGTATTAACGATCAACATTAATGTACTACTGGCGATGGGCAGGAAATATAATGTTAACAGAACGTCTGTGCACATATCACACAAGTGTAATTCACCACGGCGTGATAAGCTGTAAGCTGCACTTTATGCAGATCATGGAGTCAAAGAGACTAACGCTTAATATTATTTCAAATGCCATGTATTAGAAACACGAGAGGGTGACATTTTGTCACTTACAAATTTAGTTTTCACTCTTCTCCTTCCCAGTGTTTTCCTGTTTTTGTTTTTTTCACAAGTGCACCACATGGTACTTTAGACCTTAGTAGATGAGGGGGAGTGTCGGGGAAACATTTACTCAGACATATTCACATATTCACAGATGCAAACACACTGAGGCCTCATCAGCTGGCACTTTATTCAGTCAGCAGACGGGGTTGCCGTGGGTTATTTTGAGAAAAAAAAAACTTGATACTTTTTCAGTTGAGCACAATTGGCTTACTCATCAAGTGATTCTGTAAGGCCCAAGTACATTAAGCGACTGCTTGAGGCTCAACAAGCTGCCTGCTCTGTGGGGCATTGAGGATTTTAATATCATTCAGGAAAGACAAATGACATCAACCCGCACAGTACCAACTTGTCTACATGCAATTAAAAAAATAGTACAAATAACCTTTATCAGGGCCAAAATATTTTTTTTCCCATTATATTTTCTTTATATTATTGGAGAGAAGTAGAAATAATTGTTCAAATACATGGAAACTCTTTTTCGTCACAACTGTATCAGAACTGTAATGTAAGCATACTCTCAAGTCTGAATAGTTGCATTCTGGAACAACTGCACCCTATCTAACAGTAACTTTGTAGCTCTTAATGAGTGGTAATTTGATGTGCACCAGACTCCTTTGGACACATAAACATGATCTGTCTCTCTTTCCACCCCTGCACCTCATTCTACAGGTCTGCTCACCATGGTGTTTCTACGGTGATGGAAGACAAATAGTGAAAGAGATAAAAAAAATTAAAAATGGAATTAGGTGGATGTTTACAGACAGCTGTGGTAGCAGAGGAATACTGTAGCTGTCCTGAAAGACTGAGTCCTGTAGTGTCATGGAACCCACTGACTAGACACTGCCTGAGGGAGGGGTTGACTAAACCAACTCTCAACAGTCAACCACAATATGGCCAGTTTTATCCAGCAGAAGAATGACTGGAGTGTCCACGCGGAAGGAGCCAAACCCAAAAGACAGACCCACACCGGGACCGACGAGAAACGGACCCGCATTTTAAACATCCGCTCCAAGACGCACAGCAGGCTCCGGACCCCAGCCAGCACACATGGCATGTTGTATTAACATTGCTACAACCTTACAGATATGTTGTGGGAATGTGATGTGGCCAGTTTATTTGAGGCTTCCCATAGCCTTGCAGGAACTTTTTTGCTATGAAAATTTTTCAGCTTGCAGACTGTGGACTTCTATAAAACATGGGGCCATTTTAGGGGACATCAAAAATACATACAGTACACCAGCATGTACCATTATAATCTTCCACCCTGTGCAGATCACACAGTCATCTTTACCCAAGTGCTCTTGCTGTTAATGAGCTGTTGTAATGTAGACGTATACTTCATTTTTAATTTGCTTCATCAGCGCAAAATAATTGTTGGCTGCAGCTTCTTGAATCCGATGGACCAAAACTTCTGCATGTAAGCTGCAGGTGCATGAACGTGTAGTACGTATATATGTATATGCAATGGTACATTGCTGCTGTATATATTCAGTATGTATATTAAAGCTCTATTTTTATTGCAGTGAAATTAAACTTCACTTTTGCAAAATGAAAAGATATTTAGTGAAGGCGATTTTTAAAAATATATAAAAGTGAGTATGAAGCTGTCTTTTCTGCACAGCTAGGTACAGTAGGAGAAAGAAATAGTGCACGAGGCTGGGGAGATATGTAGAATGTCCTCCATCATGGAGTACACTGATGCTATAGAAAGACCTGACTCAAGGTAAAAATCCTTGAGAAGGAGCTTGGCCATCAACCACATGGTAGCTAGGTAGCTAGCTGATTTAATGGTGTGGAATACCCGGGGTGTAATGCACATGTTTGGTAGCTGACTACCGTATTTGCATAAACATATTTTCTTTTTCTTGACATTTTCTTGTAGTACCAGTATCTGTGTCTTGTGTACCTTCTTGTACAGGCATTCATGAATGCTTTTAATTAATGATCAACAAGAATTACATTATATTGACCATTGTATTTCTCATATGCAACTACTGTAATTTTGCCTTTAAATTATTTCCTAGAGAAAATCAGTTGCAGAATACAAACCGTCCATCAAACTGCTACTGTTAATATTTTGCTTAAAATTCTCACATATAAAGATTTGTGGACAAATTTTACTTCCTAGTTGTGTGCAGTACCCCGATCTACCAATGTGCACGTCTGCTAGCAGAAGGAAGATGCAGATGGAAATACGTAATATATGTGAGTAGGATAAAACTGCACTTTCCTAAAAACTTAAAGAAATCCTTGAACGCCATTGTGAATCGGCCGCTCCGTGACCCCGGCCCTCAGAATGCTGTCCAAGAGCCATGAGACCTGATGTGTCTCACATGAGACTTCTAGTGCCGTTAAATAACGGGACCACAGTCAACAATATGGTTGCCACAAGAAAGTCTCAGTAGGATCTCTTCTATGAAAGGCACTGATCGTGGATAACTCACGTAGCTGTACGGGCATAAGCTGTTAAGAGAAACCACTTTTAACTGTTGGTAGAATGTCATTACGCTGTAAAGGACTGCTAGAGCAGAGGGTGCAGGTTTGACAAACCACGATAAATTGTGAAATTTAAACCTACTTTTCATGCACAGTTTTGTGGCATAAAATACTAAATTACGAGTAGGCTTGGAATCAGTCTGGTTTATTTGGTCATACAACTGTACACGTTTGTGTATTCCAGAATACCAAATGCCTGTTTTATTCCGTGATTGAGTGAACACTGCCATCTTGTGGATATTCTTGGACATTTGTAAAGACCAAGACATTCGTCACATCTTGTTTCTCAGTTTCCACCGAAAGACGTCCGTGCAAGGAAATCTATCTTATTGGGAATAGCTGTTCTGAATGCATATCTGTACATGCATCCAGGGGCAGGTGGCTCCAAGACTCCAGTATTTCTAGGCAAACATTGACTGATGGTGGGTGGAGTCATTGTCTATGTGGACAATCAATGCTGCTCTTCCTGGGAGCAATGTCCTGACCCACACTGTTCTGACCACCAGTAGTTTTATAAGCATTTATATGAAATTCAGTGTTGTCTATTGCAGCAAGTTGCCGTTGCTGCCTGGTGTCCAGTGTTCCTGAATGTTCTGGACACTAATATGTGGCAAGGGGCAGTAAACGGGGCTATGCATTTTGCTCTTACCACACCAGGGAGGTGAATAGTACCAGGGAGGTAAATAGTACCATGCCATACCATTTTTATGTTCTCTTCCTACCTACAAAAGAGGCCCTGCATGTACTTCTACAGGGACGTCGTCTGTCAGACATCTTTACACAGGAGCAGGCAGGGCTTGCACAAATCAATGAGAGCCATAATGAGGCAGAGCCTGTTTTTAAAATGTTTTTCACAAAAGTGCTTTTCATTTATGGAGCCTTATTTGTGTCAAAACTGCAGTGCAAATGAAAAGAAAAAAAAATGGCACTTTGTGGTGTGTTCATTTACATTGCGTGTCATTGCGACCATTAGCATTGCTTTTATTTGTTGGTGCTGCACATCAGTCAGATGATGATGGTGTCCTAAGGCCAGAGATTTTGTATTTCTATGCAGATTTTTTTGGCAAACCTGATTTTCCTGTCCTAAACCTAAAACAGCTTAAAAAGGTTATGGGCAGCCACATGTTGCTGTAGGCATCTTAGCGAAAACAAATACAGAGACCAGACAAATCAGATTATTCATCTTCATTCATATTCATAGATCCCAGGACGTGCCCCACATTAATGAATAAGATCATGTTGATTAGAAAACGGTTGCAACTCAAGGCTAAGAGCTGGGTGATTAAAATGTGGAGTCAATTTTCTTCACTTAAAAAGAATCAGGCCAGACTCAGGAATGTGACTTACTTCAGGAAGACTTTATTGAGTATCTTTAGTATAATGCTGCAGGCCATGTCACACATTGTCCAGTCCAACAATCCCTACTGCTCTCTCTCACACACACAGACACACACACACACACACACACACACACATCTTGTGAACTAAATGCCCTCATTAACTGTCAGATCACATGCGTAAGTCTCGGTGATTTCCCCAACAACTTCAGAGAACAAACAAATATTCTGTAGGCAGGCTTACCTGACCAAACATTTTTAATCTATATAACTATATACAAATAAATATCCTACAAAAAGCATTTTCTAAATTCTTATAACCCGACAGGGGAACAAGGCAAGTTTGCAGTGATGGGTAGAATAAGGAAAGGCGTTTAGGACAGACACACTGTGAGCAATGGTTTAACTGATATATGGGTATTGTCACCGGTCATAGTACTACCCCACCAAACCATTTATATTCTAATGTGCATGTTCGCTCCCAAACTGATTGTCTTTCAAATATATTTTCTTTGTGAGTCAAAATGCATTTGTACAATCCTCTTTTTTTCAGTAGTTGATAAATGTATGCATATACATGTGTATGTGCACATGCGCACATATGTTTGCAAACATTTGGGTAACTCATCCACTGCTTCAAACGCTGAATGTAGCCCCTCTCCAGAAAGGAATGAGGGAAGGGAGATAGTTGAAGAAGAGAAATAGAGGAGAAAATATGTAAAATTCATGGGGTTTGAAAACAATGGAAACAGAGAGGGGGCTAAACATTTGTTTGCATTTGTTTTTCCCATTTTGACTTAAATAATGATGATTCTACACATACCTACCTAAAGTTATAGGGATTACATTGCTCTATAAGTAGATCATTTTTCTGAAAGTTTTTTTTTTTTTTTAAAAGGCAAGCAAGGTACATTCAATACAGGGCTGTTTTTTTCTTTTGCAAGACAGTAATATACATATATGTTATACAAGCAGTTATTAGGAAGTGCAGTAAGAGTTTATATACACAAACAGGTCAGCTGATCGTCAATTCCGCCACTGATCTTTTCATTGTTATGTGTTACACTGAAAGTGTGCAAGTCATTATGTCCATCGGCTTTTCTATGAACCAACTGAAATGCGTGATAATCATATTCAAGGGCAATACAAGCTCCAGTGTGGTAAGACTCAGTACTAGAAGATTGTTGGTTCCTTCTATCAGAATGCATTACTCACACTACTTTGCTTTTCCCAAAAGCTTTCATAACAAGATACAAACTGATGTGCTCTCAGGAAAAGCAAGCATCTTGTTATGAAAGCTTCATCTACATTAAGAAATGGTAAAATAACACCAAAATTATATTTACTTCTACAGTTGACTCACATGTGAGACATTCACATTAACTCAATTTTCAGTCTTCCAATGTTTCTTCAGTCTTCTAACAAGAGTTGTGAGAATGACGGCCAACATAGATTTTTTTTTTTAATGTCGACTTTTTCAAGAGAAGTGGCAAATCTGAAATGACACTAATGCTTCATGAATAAGTCAGTAATCTCCGCAGGCCTAGCTCTGTATATGCATAGAGAGTCCTCCAAGCAGCACTCATTAACATTACACCAACAGAAATATCTGAGAAGTTGATAATCATGATGAACAAATTGTCTGTCGTATAAGCTATCTAAAAAAATTACTATTACAAACACCATACCCCCGAATGACCATTACAAACACCATACCCCCAAATGGCCATTACAAACACCATACCCCCAAATGACCATTACAAACACCATACCCCAAAATGACCATTACAAACACCATACCCCCAAATGGCCATTACAAACACCATACCCCCAAATGACCATTACAAACACCATACCCCCAAATGACCATTACAAACACCATACCCCCAAATGGCCATTACAAACACCATACCCCCAAATGACCATTACAAACACCATACCCCAAATGGCCATTACAAACACCATACCCCCAAATGACCATTACAAACACCATACCCCCAAATGACCATTACAAACACCATACCCCCAAATGGCCATTACAAACACCATACCCCCGAATGACCATTACAAACACCATATCCCCAAATGACCATTACAAACACCACAGCCCCAAATGACCATCGGGGAAATCTTAATGCCTGTTCTGTTTACATAATTCATACACTTATGTTAAATCATGATAACATACATATGAAAATATAATGACTTTAAAACCTGCATAAATACATAATGTGTAGAATCCTGATTGTTTGTAGGCTGATAGTCAAAAAAAGTTTAAATCCAGTATTGGTAACACTTTATAACACGATCAGCTTATTTTAACAGGACATTAATAACTCCATCATCAACCATTAACACATTGTGTTCAGTCCAACATGAAGGCTCTGAAGAAGAATTTGGTGTCTGACACACAGCAGTGTCTTCTGGTTCAATAAACTGTTTGGAACCCAAGGGAGTTGCAGACCAAAACCATTCTTTCAATATTTATGAACAAATGTGTTCATACATTAGGAGATCAGGGTTGTTAGGCTAATTCGTCTAAGCAGCTTTACAATATGCACTGTTGAGATGGGAATAAATACATAAATTAGCATTAATTCATGAACAATGTTCAATATGTTTATTATTTATTTTAAATTAATAAGCAGACTTGAACTCTTGTATTTTACTGAAACCTCAAATGCAACTCATACTTGAATTCAAGTCTTCTTTCACAACCATCTTTAATGTATGCAAGGGTAACTGATGCACTGGATTTGAACTCACTTAAAATTAATCTCCTACCAAGACCGGTTTCAAAATCCCGATATCACACAAAAAATTAATGGTATTCTGACCACCTTTATAATTTTCCTCCATAAAATCTGAGCTTTCATAGCCTTCCTTGTTAAGAGGTTTAAAAATAAATAGAATTAACTTAAAGGATCTCACTATTTCTATGAATTTCTTAGCATTAGTCAGTTGATTGGCTCAAGGAATAACATGTTAAAAGCACCGTGTTAGCCCAAGTTCCAAAATTGTTTTCCATCCCTTGATAGCCTATCAAAATAGTTTTCAAAGAAAACAGGAACAGGGTATCTGAAGAGTTGGCAAACGGCCCCACCTGCCTTTTGCCCCCAATGTTGATACATTTCAGTTGTGCCTCTGGCTGCTATACTTTTGTGGTATTGATGATTAAACTACAAGAGAAGCTTGTGACATGGTTTGTAGACAACACCTACAAGTCCTTTGAGGCTCAGTGTGACAGAAATCTCTAATCTAGTGAAGGTCTGCGGGCATCTCAACTTCATTGCAACTCAGGCCTTAATCAATTACCTGGAACCATTAACTGTGAATCGCCTCATTGATAAGTGAATCACCTCATTGATAAGTGAATCGCCTCATTGATAAGTGAATCGCCTCATTGATAAGTAAATCGCCTCATTGATAAGTGAATCGCCTCATTGATAAGTGAATCACCTCATTGATAAGTGAATCGCCTCATTGATAAGTGAATCACCTCTTCCTGGAGTCAATGAGCTGCTGTTTGAGAAGCATGTCCGTAGCCCTCGGGAATGTGAATCTCAGGGACATCAGTGACGTTCCCGTGAGAGCCCCACGCGGCCTGCAGTGTGGAAAACGTGACGTGGATCAGCCTGGTGTGCATTGGGAGACCGGGTGCGGTACGGTAACTCTCTCAAAGGAACTGCGGAGTTTCGGAGGGCCCAGCAGATACAAATGCTGCCCTGAAGCCTTACAGATAGCTGTCCCTTTCAAGTGCCTTTTTTCTTCTTCTTAAAGCCAGGCTGCTGCAGAGTGCATGCTGCTTTTCTTCTGTCGTATGATTAGCCAATGACAATGTAGCACCCTTCCCCCCACCATTTGTCATTCTTAAAGGGACATGCGCACACGCACAAGAAAGACATTAAGATATTGTGATTTCTGGGAGGGCCTTTTGGAAACTGGGCAAAAAGGTGCTGGAGGAAGTCACTGCCCTGCTCCCATTTTTAACTTCCTCTCCCATTCTCAGTCTCTCATCTGGAAAAACAGGCACACATCAGTCTGTGTCTCCCTCTCCCTCCACGTGTCACTGGATTTCTTAGTTTTTATTTCACCATCTTTTTTGTGCACTTTAAATGCTTTAGATAAAACATCTGTTGTTTTTTTTTCTTCATATACATACATGATATAAGTAGATGTGCGGCAGGGTACTGGAAGCGCGATGTCAAAAAAAACATGCGATTTGCTAATAAAGAAGTTGGAGAAAGGACGATACATCCTCACTGTTGTTCCTCCCTCTCTCCCTCTCTCTCTCCTTCTGTCTATCCGCCTCTGCGCCTCCCCCTCCTCATGCGCGCGACTCCTTCTTGGAGTGCGGCTTGTTTCCCAGGAGGGAGTCCATCTCGCTCACTGTCTGGGGCGTCATCTGAGACAGAACCTTAGAGAGAAGACAAGAGAGAGGAGGAGAGTACAGAGTACATCAGTGTTATCCATATGGATCCCAGTACAGTGTGTTATCGGTGCAGACTATGGCAGGGGTTCAGTGGTATCCATATGGGTCCCAGACTCCAGTATGGTGTGTTATCACTGCAGACTATGACAGGGGCCGTGTTATCCATATGGGTCCCAGTACAGTATGTTATCAGTGCAGACTATGACCGGGGTTCAGTGTTATCCATATGGGTCCCAGTACAGTGTGTTATCACTGCAGACTATGACAGGGTCAGTGTTATCCATATGGGTCCCAGTACAGTGTGTTATCACTGCAGACTATGACAGGGTCAGTGTTATCCATATGGATCCCAGTACAGTGTGTTATCACTGCAGACTATGACAGGGTCAGTGTTATCCATATGGATCCCAGTACAGTGTGTTATCACTGCAGACTATGACAGGGGTCAGTGTTATCCATATGGGTCCCAGTACAGTGTGTTATCACTGCAGACTATGACAGGGTCAGTGTTATCCATATGGGTCCCAGTACAATGTGTTATCGGTGCAGGTTATGACAGGGGACAGTGTTATCCATATGTATCCCAGTACAGTGTTATCGTTGCAAGTTATGGCTACCCGTATGGAGCCCAGGTTCTCCAGAAGCTGGTCAGTGTTGGACACTCCCATCAACACAGAGCTCACTCCCTCACTGCGCAGACACCAAGCTGAGGGAGAGAAAATGTGTGTCAAATACAGAAAGAGAAAGACCTGCACATTATTAAATTAACTTTATTCAAACACATTGTTCAAAATTATAATAAAAAAGCAAGAGAGTAGGAGAAAAGTGAGTGAAATAGTAAGAGAAAGAACGGGCGCAAGCAAAAAGAAGACCGGTCAATGACAGGCAGCTCTGGAGTGATAGAAGGTTTGAGGAAAGTGACAGATAAGAGAACGCAGCACAAATAATAGCTTAACAGCAGGTATAATAAAGTAATCGGGACTGAGTAATAATCAAGATGAAAAGAGAGACAGAGAATCACACGCAGATACATAAACACACATATCCACACACACACACACGCACACACACACACCTTAAGCACTCTCACACTTCCCTGCTCACCACCAACAGAACTATGTGTAATTTTTGTGTATGAATGCACTGACATTACCGATGGCCAGTTGTGCAGCTGTACAGCCGAGTCGGTCAGCCAGCAGGTGGAGCTCTTTGATCTTGGCCAGCTGTCTGCGCCCTTCCTCACTGTTAACACGCTCCTTCAGCCACTGGTACCCCTGGCACACAAACAAACACTTCAATTCTAAAAAGGCGAACACAACTTACAAATATCAGTGACGATACTTTGTATAGTGATAAAATCATCTTTTGCTCAATATTTAGTACAAACCACAACTAGCCTATAAATATGAGGTTATTAGGATTAACCAGTCTAATCACAGCAAGTGGTACAGTGAGCACCATAATTTCATTGGACAGTGACACATTTTTTTGTTATTTTGGTTCTGTACTCTATTCCCATAGAGATCCATTCAAATGCAGAGAAGTTATAGTATCACTTGTAAGAGTACCAGAAAATAATATATCAAGAGTCTTTTGATGTTGTTGGGTCAAAGACATCAGGCAGTCATGGCATGCAAAGGATATACGACCAAATATTAAATAAGTATTACTTTATTCTACATTATGTTAAACTGACCAATATTTTTTGATGCCATAAAATGGGGGGGGGGACTATGTACAAAAGGTTATGTAATTTATAACCGATATGGATGAAATATCCTCAAATTAAAGCTGTTTGCATTTCAACCTCATTGTCATTGTATCCTTTCAAACTCAAAGTACTAGAGTACATAACCAAATGAACAAAAATGTGCTCACTGTATATGTACAGTATCAATTACACCTATCAATAGTTTTAATTCATGTAATATTATCCTTGGTATATAAACGCTCTCTGATAACATGCCCTGTTAGAGGGTCGCAGTTTGATCTATGTTGGGTCGGATAGTTCCGGTGTGTCGGTATATGGGGAATGTCTGTACGTCAGTGTCAGTAGGTTTGGTTGGGTCTACCTTCATGGCGGCCCGTGAGCAGTCTGGAACCCCATCACTGTACTTCCCAGTGATCAGCCCACAGGCCAAGGGAGACCAGGTCATCGCACCAACACCTGAGAGAGACAGACATAAACACACACACACACACACACACAACAAAAAATAAATTAAATATGATTTCATATTATATGAGAACTCTGTAGTTAAGTGCATAAAGTCTAGTCTGTGTGTAAAGCAAACTTAACATTCATTACTTTCAGTTGTACAACAAATCATACACACAGTGTGAGACTGACTGATACAGCGAGTCACCGGACGCAGTGAGAAACTGACCGATCTTGTGGTAGAGTTCGGGTAGCTGAACCTCCACCTTGTCTCTCTGGAAGTAGTGGTACTCGGCCTGCTCACAGACCGGGGGTATCAGGTTAAACTGCCGAGCAACAGAGTATGCCTCCTGGGAGGAGAAACAATGGTGTGATTAGTGGGACAGACCTGTATGAAGGCAAACAGCCCACCAGGATCTCAACCCGTGGTCCAATCAGCATGAAACTGCCACTCATTTGTCGTGCTCCCGAAGAGACGATAGCTCCCTGATACAGCAAGGTTGGCCAGAACCAACAGTCATTATTTTATAACAGGTATAGAACTTGTGACATCCTCTTGTCTCACACTCGCAGCGGTTTAACATCAAATGCAGGCTTGTGATTTGCTCTGAATGAGAGTGTCTGCCTAACACAAACACGTACATCCCTAAATGGGTTTGATGCTCCTGTAAAGGGCACTTAGAAAGGCACCCGTAATATGTAAGGTAGCACTGTTACAGAACAGTTGGTCAACTACAACTACAGTGTACTGTTCCATGGGCTCCTTAAGAAAAATGCATGAAATATGTGTGGCTCATAAATCACTTCCATGGAGCTACATTAGCGGACAGGTGAGCAGTGTGACACTGTGACTCCTACAGGACTAAATGCAGCCACAGTGTAATCAGAAAAGGGTTCAGTGAAAAGGCATTGACCATGGGGGTAGGGCTTTAGGGGATTTTAGCGTTTGAGAGGATTCGTCTATAGCACAGGGTGAGGGATAAACTGGCTTTTAATACTGATGAATGATAATGGGTGGGAATCTGTAGCATAGTGAGGGGTTTTCAATGGCTTAGGACACTTGGGTATGGCGGTATTTCCGACTGCTGGCTGGAAAAAAAGTAAAGTCAATGTTTCACAAGTGCTAGCAGCTCAATAACAGAAATAATTCCTTTAACTGCCTGTAACTTTATAAATTTAGCAGAAGTATTGACCATTTTGTAATACGTTAAGGGAAATCTGGTTTCAATTACTCCGTTAAATAAAATAATCATACACTGATCTCTGCCCTCAAGCATTTTCACTTTCCTGGTTTGACATACTTTTGGTTTGGAAAGAGAGCAAAAGAGAGAGGGAGAGTATGAAAACTGTTTAGAACCACCAGGGTACGACAGTATACTGCATCTCAACAAAAACATTTTCGATGCAGAAAAAACCAAGCTACTCCCATAAACAAAGCACATTCTCTAAACTTAAATATCTGTCTTTGAAGAAAATTATTAGGGAGATAAATGACAGAGAGTACGCATGGGGGAATCACGGCACAGTGTGAGAAATACATCTCTTTATGCACTAGAAAGGATGATGGCACTGGAGGGGGCTAAAATGGTTTAGGACAGTGGGGATGACAGCATCATGGTGGGGAACTGTAAGAGTGGGGTTCCAGTGGACTGCTGAGAGAGGGGTGCCAGGGGATTATGCCGAAATGTCGCTCGCTCACCATGATCTCCATGGCACTCCAGCGAGAGGTGCCCCAGTACATGGCCATTCCTTGATTGATCACGAAGGTCATGGCTCGCACCACCTCTGAAAGACACCGCGACACCTGTCACTCACGTGCTATCTGTCACGTGACCCGGCGTGCTTCAATGGCAGGGGACTAACACAGTTATTCCTGTCACACATTAACTCATCTCCCGAGTATTTAAACTGACAGACGCATACAGTGGACAGACGTACTTCCAACTGAATGACATGCATGACAGTTTCAGCACCCCTCCCCTTTTTAAAGGGTTACTATTTTGAGAACAATAAATCTTTCATTATTTAGTATTACAACTACAGTATTATAATTACTGTACAAATATGTCGCATAGGGTTACCCTCCAGAGTAAAATATTTTCCTGCTTATTCCTCTCCAGCTTCCTGTCATTTACGTCAGTATTTAACCCTTAAACCTACTGAACACATTACGATTTCAACTTTAGTTCATCTGTTTTCATGGCAAACAGTATGAGTGTCCCATATGAGTTTTGAGTTGATTTATAACAAGTCATTTCAGAATGCATGCGCCTCAAGGAACTGCAAACAGCCAATGAAAAATAACAATTCAGTAATGTAATGTACCAACAAGGAAGCAGCTGTTTCCTGTGAACTATTTTCTGAAGAGCCACAGCAAAGAGGAGTGTGAAAACCAAGGTATCAGAAAAATGCAACGGCAAAAGAAGCCAAACCACAAACTCACGCTGGACGGAAGCAAAACACAGCTGTGGCACGAGCAAAAGTGTTTCTCCGATCCTTCTAACACAACAAACAATTAAAAACAAGACACGTGTAAAGCAATAGTTGGGCAGCTTTGCAGAAAAAGCTGTGTGAAAACCCTACATTAGGGCAGCACTTGCTACCCATCCACAGCATGGCTCAGAAATCAGTTCTGAAATGGTGACACGTAGTGAAATTCCCATAGTGTAGGTAGGTATAGTGTTCCAAGTAAATTTGTATATCATCATGTATATTAGCCATCACCCTTGTTATGCCTTTTCCCTTATGAATAACCAATATTCCCTTTCCCTTGTTATGTATTTTCCTTTATGAATAACCGATATGCCCTTTCCGGCCTCACTGGTTTTCAAAGAAGGAGCAAACAAAACAGAGATTCCAGGCTCTGCTTAGCTGACCCTGGCCTGACTTCAACACTGACTGATATGATGGAAAACCCAACAGCTGAGAACCCAGAGGACACTTGACCAACTCTGCCCGGGTCACTGGCTGACCAACCGATTAACAGTATATCACAGTGATTAAACTGTACACAGACACGCACACGCTCACACACACACACACATGTACGCATGCACACACTCACACACACACAGCCGGGGGGCGGTTTGATGGCTGACCTTCCATGGGGCTGTTGACATCAGTGCGGTTGGCGAATACGATGTCCACGTACTCCAGCTGCAGACGGGACAGGGAGCCCCTCAGGCCTGGGAGACAAATGACATCATCACTGTTAGTGCCAACCTTATGCGTGCCCTCTGTGTGTTTTACCACAGTTGCACCACTGTGCACCTGCACCAACACTTGTTTACTAAGGCCTTTAGCATGTGCAAAACCTTTTCGCACGCGCAAAATCAATAACATGACCAATGATTGGTCGTGGTATTTTTTTTGCCCCAATCATTGGTTGTGTTATTAGTTTTACATGTGCTAAAAGGTTTCGTACATGCTAACCAGGCCCTATGAGCACTGCAGCTAAACTGAGCGCACCCCTTTGTTTCATTCAACTGTGAGCCAGTGACTATTTCCCACACTACTACAGGAGTAGCTTGGGCCAATTAGAAGAGAGGAGTCTTTCACATTGACGGCACCTGATAGCCCGTGGGCCCCTGGCTGACATTTGGAGGAACTAATGCAGAGGCAACGAGGGATCGGAGCGCCAACTTAAACCCATTCCATCTCTGGCAGGATGATAACTGTGCCCTGCCACTCTGGAGTGCCAGTCATAATGATGACTAATAGCTCGGGCTCACACCTGCGATTATATGGCACAGGCTGAACTCACTGTGAGCATCTTTAATGCCTGAGTGCCATTGGGGGGGGGGGGGGGGCACAACCTCTCTTATTTTCACAGTCCTTCCTGTGCCTTTCCTCTGTCCTGGTTTGTGGATGATACAGTAGTCTCATAACAACCCTCTACGGCCTAGCGCTGACTGGCAGTGTGGAGCAGGGCTTACAGATTAAGAGCTATGACTACAGGGATAAGAGTCTGAACTTCAGAAACTCTGCTGTCGTCCCCTCCCGGAGGTGACTTTGCTACACTGCCTCAGCTACAAAAATCCAGTCATGTAAACTGTGATGTGACATGTACGCTGTATCTTTCCCTGTTTAAAGAGCAAGATTCGTCCTTTTCCTCTGGACATCCCACCCTCTGTATTCCACAACGAGGCCCTGGGAGATTTAGACCCCACCTTCCTCATCATTAATGATTAATTAATGATTCCCTCACCTCTGGTTGTGCCCCTGATGTTATTAAGCAGGCCAGTGTCGTGCTTCTTTAAAAGAAACCTGGCCTTGATCCATCCACCCTGCCAAATTACAGACCGATTTCTATGTTGCCTTTTGCCTCTATGATCCTTGAAAAGGTTATCACTGGGCAGCTCCTAGAGGTAGCAGTAGTGGACATAACATCTTTGATAAAGTCTAATCAGGTTTCCACCAGCTGCACAGCACTGAAACTGCTCAACCTAAGAGTCACCAATGGCTTACTCATGCGTGCTGACAATGGTGAAATCTCCATTTTATTGCTGCTCAACTTGAGCACAGCATTCAACACTATCGATCATTCTATTTTATTAGATAGGCTTAGGCACTGTGTTGGTATCCCTCAAATGTTGTGTCTGTTGGTGACTGTGTATCTTCCTCTGCTCCTCTGACATGCAGGGTCCCTCAGGGATCAATTCTGGGCCCTATCTTGTTCTCGCTTTATATGTTTCCCCTCAGTCATATAACTCGGCAATTTATCTCCTACCATTGCTATCTCATAACAATGTGGATGACATGGAGCGGTATTTATAGCTAAGCCAACCTATTTAAGTAACATGGATCTTCTGCATGATTGCTTGGCCGCTATTAAGTATTGGATGTCCCTTAACTTCCTCCAGCTAAACTGATATAAAACTGAGAACCTGATTATTTGTCCTGAGAACCACACTAGTGAAATCAGCAAGCATATTGGTCCACTGGCTGCTAATATAAAACCCCCCTCCACGGTCTGGCTCCACCTTATATAACTGATACCATACATCCCCACAAAGCCACTCAGGTTCTCTAACCAAGATCTCCTCGCTATTACCCCCGCTCAAAATTCACTACAAACGTATTCCATGCATTTCATTTTCTGTTTTAGCACCCACCCTTTGGAACCACCTCCCTTTAACCATTCCATCTGCTGAGTCTGTTTTACATTTTAAAAAACTTTTGAAAACCCATCTGTTTAAATCTGGGTTTTATAATTGGTGTTGTTTTTTCTTTTATCTGTACTTTTATTTTTATATTTTCTCCATAAAGAACTTTATAATTTTTGTTTGTATAAGTGCTACATAAAGAAAGATTTATTATTATTATTATTATATTATTATTATGTCCAAAAGCAAAAATATATATATCTTTAATACATTTCCTACATGTCTTATTCCTAAATGAGTTGTTCTGTATTCTTTTTTCACAGGTAAATGACAGATGACAGGGAAACTAGTGCAAAGGGGCTCAGTACTGACTGGGGCATGCATGGGCTACATTACGCTTCCCCCACAGGGTTGTGTAGAGTACATGCTATAAGGGAGAAAGAGCAGGGATAATTAGAGCAGGGATGTGCTACTAGGGGTACTGAGATAATTAGAGCAGGGATGTGGTACTAGGGGTACTGAGATAATTAGGTTACACTCCCAAGGGAGGGGGGCAGGGGATGATGCTATATTGTTTCTACGTGCGAAAATATGGGCCTTTATTCTTGAGCCTTGGGGAACTGGGCCTCACCAGAGCCACACCCTGATGGCAGTGCGGGGACACTGACGGGACAGGAAAGCAGTTTAAGAGCAAATGGGGTTTCGGAAGCAGACACTGGATTTGTGACCTTGTTAGGATTGTGAGTTCAGGTCTTTGCGGGACATGAAATAAAGCAGCTTGGACCTTTCCGTTAATTTGTACAGTGATAATACAAGAATACGTAGGGCCTGATTTACCTTTTAGCGTACGCAAAACCTTTTAGAACACACAAAACCAATAACACAACCAATGATTGGTGCAAAACAAATACCACAACCAATCATTGGTCATGTTATCGGTTTTGCGTGTGCTAAAAGGTTTTGCACACGCTAAAGATCTGAGTAAATCAAGCCCTACATGTGTTAATGTGATGCAGATGAGAAATGGAAAAGGGAATATTAATAAATATCACAATGCAGTGAATGGACAGTGATGAAGAATAAGATGATGATGATGATGATGATGATGATGGAGGTAGCCACATTGCAACAACAGTGCTGTACCTTCAATGATGTGCTTTCTGGACAGTCCCCTTTCTGTCTCCGCCCTGCAGGTGGACACAAGTATTGTCACAACAAGGCTCAAGAGTGTGAAAACGAAAACCAACTACACTCCCCTGCTTTATTCCTCCATACAGTAGCAATTCATTGCCGGATTATATGTAATAAAGGCTCTGGGTAAAAACACTGCATCTATTGTAATGTCTTCACAGCTTTAAGGATCATAAAACTGTCAAGAAAATGAAAACTGTTGTTCCCTGATCAGTATTACAACAAATATATTTACAAACTACAGACAGTAACATCTGTTCAGGGAGATAGCTTTTATTTCCATCAGAGTGTATGTGTAAGGGATACATATCAAATTACTTAGAATAAACTAATACGTATTTATGTTGTGTAAAAACACACGCAAGTTTGTATTTTTAACAGTATTTTAAAAATGTTTTGGCCAATCACAATAATCATCAAAAAATACGTCAAATAATGTGTATCGACAAATTTCTAATTAAAAGTAAGAAAATTAATGGGTAGAAGTGATTTTTTGCAACAGTTCAAATACCCCCCTGTATGGAAAAAAAGTATGAAAAAAGAAAGACACTTACTGTCCTCCCCAGTAGATCTTAGTGGTCACTACAAAGCTGGATCGTCTGTGAAAGAGAGAGAAAGAAAGAGAGAGAGAGAGAGAGAGAGAGAGGGGAAGAAAGAAAGAGACAAGCAGGCAGACAGAGAGATAAAGTGCAAGAAAAAAACTGAGATGGGCACAGAGGAGTCACCAATTATTTACAGCATTTTACCATTACTGCCTTCATCACAAAAATCACAAATGCGATGCAGAAAGATAAATCAAAATGGAGCTATAAATATACAAGAGATGCACCTCCATCCTTTCTTCTTAATGATGTTTCCCAGGGTGATTTCAGCCCTAAAGAGAGAGAGAGAGAGAGAGAGAGAGAGAGAGAGAGAGAGAGAGAGAGAGAGAGAGAGAGAGAGAGAGAGAGAGAGAGAGAGAGAGAGAGAGAGAGAGAGAGAGGGGGGGGGGGGGGGATTCATATTACATAACAAATTACATTCATATCAAATACACAACTACCCAGCCATAAATCACATGATCAAACATACCTGGCTGATACAGCACTAACCTTCCTGAGGCATATACCTCTGCAGTGTCAAAAAGATTTACACCATTTTCATAAGCGATGGTCATCACGTTCTCTGCCATCTGAGAAACACACACACTAAAGCTCAGACACACTGAGACTCAGAGACACTGAGAAACACACACACTAAAGCTCAGACACACTGAGACTCAGTAAGCGATGGTCATCACATTCTCTGCCATCTGAGAAACACACACACTAAAGCTCAGACACACTGAGACTCAGACACACTGAGACTCAGAAAGCGATGGTCATCACATTCTCTGCCATCTGAGAAACACACACACTAAAGCTCAGACACACTGAGACTCAGACACACTGAGACTCAGTAAGCGATGGTCATCACATTCTCTGCCATCTGAGAAATACACACACTAAAGCTCAGACACACTGAGACTCAGAGACACTGAGAAACACACACACTAAAGCTCAGACACACTGAGACTCAGACACACTGAGACTCAGTAAGCGATGGTCATCACATTCTCTGCCATCTGAGAAACACACACACTAAAGCTCAGACACACTGAGACTCAGAGACACTGAGAAACACACACACTAAAGCTCAGACACACTGAGACTCAGAGACACTGAGAAACACACACACTAAAGCTCAGACACACTGAGACTCAGAGACACTGAGAAACACACACACTAAAGCTCAGACACACTGAGACTCAGAGACACTGAGACTCTGACACAGAAATATGCAGAGAAGCACACATGTGAGAGACATAACACTGGACTGACTTACTTCATCTGAGATTTGTGAGCCAAAAGTCACCCAGGTGCCTGAGAACAGAATGAATACACACCATTACCTTATTTGCAAAATATGAGGCTACACACAGACACACACACACACACACACACACACACACGTGCACACACACACAGATGTCTTACTCTTATTATAGAACTGCAGGCTATACACATATACACATCCACACACACAGACACACACATATATACAGCTGTTAAACTCTCAAACAATGTCACACACACTAAACAAACATCACTACACACACAATAAACATACATCATAGTTGCAAAATATGCTATTGCATACACACGAACGCACACACACGCGTACGCACACACATGTACACAACACACACACAAACACGCACACACACACATTGCCTTAAGCACTCTCACACTCTCCACCGCATGTTGAGATAGGGCCTGACATGCGGGGTGCAATAATCCAGTAATCCTCACACAATGTCTCTGAATATATATTTAGCGAGAAAGTCACAGCCAATGTCACATTGTTACATGTCAGCCAGGCATATATTAACAAATCTTGGATGTTGGGGTGTAGAAGCCACTGAGGGCATTAGAGCAGTGGCATGAGTGTATTCAGTTCCCACTGATGGGAGATCCTTCATGTAAAATACTTCAGTAAAAACTCCTGCAGTTATCAAGCGTGAGGCAATAGGTCACGCTGAGATCAGAGTAAATAAAGACATTTAAAGCTGTACAGTCGGTTTGGAGTCTGCCTACAGTGTGTGTCCTTCAGATATCCATGGACACAATGGTACTGCCATAGCACTGCAGTATACCATGGTACTGCCATAGCACTGCAGTATACCATGGTACTGCCATAGCACTGCAGTATACCATGGTACTGCCATAGCACTGCAGTATACCATGGTACTGCCATAGCACTGCAGTATACCATGGTACTGCCATAGCACTGCAGTATACCATGGTACTGCCATAGCACTGCAGTATACCATGGAGTGCAATGGGGAGCTTTTTGCTCACCTAGTCCCAGACAGGATACTCGCAGGCCCGACTTCCCCAGGTTCCTGAAACGCAAAAAGAGATGAGGGGTTAGTTCAGTTCATTTTTACAAAGTCCAGTCTGACCCAATCCATCACAGATAAAAAAAAGCTAGTGGATCCAGCATACAAAGCCAGATTGTGTTGTTGGAAGCAACATGCTTTTCAGCCAGACCTGATAAGTCTACTTTGCCATTAGGATACGAAAACTCAAACCAGAAAACTGATACACTCTCCCCCCTAAACACCAGATGGGACTGATAGGTGTCAATCACCGCTGATGTCACAGCACTGCAGTACATACCTAAAAGACACAAATGTAGTAGGCAGTATAACGTGTGTAATAGGGACTTGGATTGTAACCGAAAGGTTGCAGTTTATTTTCCCAGGAGGTAGCTGCTGCCGTTGTTACTTTTAAGGCAAGGTTAACTACCCTTGCTTCAGTATATATATAGCTATGAAATGAATGGATACATGTAATAAGAAGTTGTGTAAGTCGCTCTGGATAAGAGCGTCTGCTAAATGCCTATAATGTAATGTAATGTAAATGTGCAGCCTTCAGTCCTGAATGCCAACATTCAGGAACAACTGCACCTAAGTAAGTTATTCTGAGGCTAATTATTTAGCAAAATGCTGTCTTTAATACTTTACATTCAAACTGAATAGTGAATGAATGATGCCACTATACTGGATCTAATAGACTGTACCGTCTTCACCTCAGTCCAGGACGTGCTGCTGGGCCAAAATGTGCAAACATTAATCCTCTCTCAGTCGTCAGTGTTCATTAACGGCATTCTTTTCAACAGATGCCTGAAAGCTTAAAGTCCCAAGAGCAGCATTAAGGCAAACGCAGAGACACGCTTCTGTGGTGCCATCACACCCTGCCCGATGATAATGTAACCCCCCCCACACACACACACACACACAATGCCCCATTCACTACCACACAACGCAACACCAAGCAGTTAGGTCGGCAGTCTCAAACTCCAGTCCTGGAAGGCCACAGTCTCTGCTGGTTTCCAGGATCCAATCAGCAATCAGCTGCCAATCTAGCCATTCAATGACTTGAATTAAGCACTTAAGTACATGAAAACATGGAAAATCAGCAGAAACAGCGGCCCTCCAGGATTTGAGTTTGAGATCCCAGAGTTAGGTACGCTTAGTCATACATGGTCTCTGTGTCTCTGTGACACTGGTACTGACAGTAATGAAAGCAGTAATAACGGATACAGAATGGTGTAATTTAAGTTAGTGATATATAACCTTGACTAACACAATGGGCATTCTCATTAATTGCAATATCACCAAATGGGTCTCTTTGTTACCGTGGTGATAATTATACTTTTCTTAGAATGTACTTCGCAGTAATATCAGACACTATAGGTATGCAGTTACATTTTGGAAAAAAACATTTTTAATTACAGATTTAGTCAGAATAGAGAAACTCTGCACACCCGTCTAGTCCTGTAGCAGGTGCAGTCGAGAATAAAAATTGATCCAAGGGATGTTCTGATGAAGACCCCTTGGGTCGAAACGTAAATAAAACTTTATTTTTGTAACGCAGTGTTGCGTGGAGTTCTTTATAAATTACAGATTTTAACACAAATAAAGTTCAGTTTTCTTATGTTAAAACATGAATGACACTTTGATACTTCACACTACACTTAGGGCCTGATTTGCTAAGACCTTTAGTGTGTGCAAAACCTTTTAGCGCACGCAAAACCAATAACATGACCAATCATTGGTCATGGTATTTGTTTTGCACCAATCATTGGTTGTGTTATTAGTTGTGCATGTGCGTGTTGCACATGCTAAAGGTCTCAGTAAATCAAGCTGTTACTGTATCTAATTCCAGTCCTCTTGCTTCAATACAGCTGTCAAATGCTAATATCACTGTAACAGAGAACTTCAATCTAATTCTTATTGCTCGCAGAGATCAGTGCTATAAATAATCTCTGGGTAAAATGATAAAAATGTAGCCGATTTATATTCTTTGTGACTTTTATTTGCAGTGCATCTTCATGGATAAAGACAATGCAAAGCATCAGTAGTTAGCTGCCGCTACATAAGTACCCCCCTAGCTACTCACTAGGCACCTTCATGTTACTAGTATTTATTAAATAAGACCCTGGTATCATAGTATGACACCACAGCTTTCCTAGTACATTGCATAGGCTATAGACAGTGTTGGAGAAGCTACTCTGAAAATAAATAAGCTACCAATTACTCCACACCGGAAGTACGTAAGCCAATAAGAGAAAAGTACTTAACTAAACTAAAGTTACTTAAAAAAATTAGGTAACTACTGTATATTGAAGCCACTTCATGAGAAAATGACCTAATAATCTTTGGGTGAAAATAAAATTAAAACTTTGATTGAAAGAAAATATTACAATAATTAGCAATTTGCAAAATACCACGCAATGCATACTTAAAGTGGTAGGACCAAAAACTACAACAACAACCTCCGCTGCCCCTTTGCCACGAGTTAGGCAAGAAATGCTGTGTTTATCACAGGTATAGCGTCAATGTTATGTTTGCATTGTTGATTGCATGTAGCCTACATTTTCAGAATGGTGATAATATTTTTAACACCGACCCCGTTCTGTGGCCTATGGTACAGTGTGTGCAAAATGTTCACTGGCTTGTGGATAAGATTAGTGTGGGAGTGTTGAAGTATCAGCTGCAGTGCTGCCTGGGGGGGTGTGGGTGGCATAAAGAAAAGTACAGACTGATGCCAAATGGGACAGAATATATATATATATATATATATAGAGAGAGAGAGAGACAGAGACAGAGAGAGAGAGAGAGAGAGAGAGAGAGAGAGAGAGTGAGAGAGAAAGTGAGAGAGAGTGAATATATGATTATAGTAAGTTATACATGTATTTGACCAAAAACTTTCTTGACCTCTCATTGAGCCTTGCTGATCGTCGAGTTACCCATTTGATACTCGTATTAAGAACATCTCCAGGGTTGCTTTCTTTCAGTTTAACTATTGCTCATAGCAGCCGTTTATTATCATTAGAGGATGCTGAAAATTGTTATGCTTTTATAATGTCTATGCTATACTACTGCAGTGCCCTGTTATCTGGCTGCTCTAATACGTCATTTAAAAACCTCCAGTTGATTCAAAATACAGCGGCTCGTATTTTGACTAGAACAAAGCATGACCATATTATCCCAGTGTTAGCATCACTGCCCTGGCTAAACATATGGATGCTTCTTTAAGCTTATATAGGAGTTACATGGACTAGCACCAGTATATTTATCAGTTATGCTTTAACCCTTGTGTGGTGTTCGGGTCTGTGGGATTGCATTGAAAACGGGTCCGACAGACCCGAACACCACACAAGGGTTAACCTTACAATCCTGCAAGATTGTTTCATTCTCAAGAAGCATGTTATCAAGTAGTTCCACAAATTTTCAAGAACTTGACAGGTGGTAGAGCCTTTTCCTAGGGGGGGGGGGGTAGAGTGGCCCGGAACGGACCGGTATGGCATACCATAACTTTTGCGTTTTGCTCAAATGAGTACCTGCACTTTTTATAGCATTCTGCTACTTCTCATAAGTTCTCTTCATCTCATTCCCACAGCAGCCACTGAATTGTAGTCCATAACGATTAATTCAAGTGAGCCCGTCCACTGATATGCAAACGGACTTCCTTACCTGCTTTCTTGCTTTCTCACTGCTTTTCTGCAAGAAAACTGTCTTTTCTTAGCTTAGCTTGGCTATGGAATAACCTTCCAAAACATATGGGAATCAGACACACACTCAATATTTAAGTCCACATTAAAAACACACTTTTTCAGTGACTCTTATAACCAGTTATAGTCACTTCCAGTGAGTTTTTCCTTGCCACTGTTGCCTCTGGCTTGCTCTGTGGGGGTCTTGGCCAGGTTAAAAAGTGTGTTTTGACAAATCCTGTGCTAGATAATTGATCGGTTGATTAACCATTAATGCAATACTATTAGCAAAAGTAATTGCATATTTGCTGGGATCAAGCAGGAATGGGCCTGTTTACCACCGTGCAACAAGAATATCTTCTGAAACAATCTTTGAAGTGCAATTTAGTCAAGCCAATGTAAAAATAACGTGGCACAAACTGAGCTTCCCCCATGCAGTGCTGGTTCTAGAATGATCAGCACATCAGGCATGTCACAAAAATTTAACTGACATTTTGCTGAACTCTCCTTTCTCATGGTACACTGAAAAAGACCACATTTAATGCAACAATGGTGAAAACCTGTCGCCACAAAAATATATGCCATAAATGAGTAATACAACCCCTGTTGTAATATTGTGCTTTTAGATTAATTAAAAAATTGATTGTAACTAATATGTTAGTTGCTACTTTGCTGTTTTTCTTGCTCTCAAACAACTTTGGTTTTGAATATAATTAATTAAAACTGTACAACTAAATAAAAATAAAATGAACCCTGAAGATTTGTATGTCATAGTGCATTTTAAAAAGAGACCCTTTTCAAAGTGTAATTGAATTCCCTGTTCAGAGTTGGGGCTGAAAGGTGATTGCAACATCTAACAGAGAAAGGAAGCGTTGGAACAATACGGGCATGTCCGGTTGATCCGAGGTTTAGCGCACGCCGCTCCATTCTAATTAAGCGCGCCAGCTGGAGCCAACAGCGCCGCTGCATCAGACCTGCAGCGGAATACCGCGGCTGCATTTTCAGCCCCGTGTTTTTCCAGATCTTTTTTTCATCTCCGCCGAAGCAAGCCGCCGCATGCCGCGCGCTTTCGCGGTCTCCCCATAAATAGCTCGATGGAATAAGCAAGTTTGTCAAATCGTTTCTTGTACAAGAGGATGAGCGTTTCTTTCATTCCTAGACTATTTTTATTTGGTCAGTTGTGCTATTTTTAGAATTTACATTGTGTGAGAGTGCACAAGGCTGTGGATTGTGTGTGTGTGTGTGTGTGTGTGTGTGTGTGTGTGTGTGTGGGGGGGGGGGGGGGGGGCTATACTATTATAAATAAGGGCTACTCTTTAAAGAACTATAAAGAGATTAGGAGAGATTTTAGGCATCACTTCCATTAATCATGAGCAATCGTCAAGAGCAAAAGCTCAGGGCATCTTGTTTAATCTAGAATGACACAACAAAATACTGCATCGATCACTGATGCACTGAAATATGCACTGTAAATAAAAAAGGATACATTGTCAAGTATATATGCTTGCATTTAACATATGCCAGAATAGAAAACACATATACATCATGTAAAACCACATACACATTTTCAATGTCCACTGGGGTCTGCGTGTGTGTGAGGGTGTATGCGCGTGTGTGTGTGTGTGTGTGTGTGTGTGTGTGTGTGTGAGCGCATGCGTTTGTTCAGGCTGTGGGGTCGCACAGCTGTGTCTTTATGTGTGCATGACTAGCATGTGTACATTGAGGACAGGAAATTTGGGAGTGTGTCCAGGTCACTGCAAAGGTGATACAAGGCAGTAAACTGTCATCCTGCAGGGCTACTATTCCAAAATGGCTCTCTCTCTCTATCTCTCTCTCTCTCACACACACACACACACACACACAGAGGAAATATCGTCTGCACTGGCACACTGTACATATTCCTACCTTAGCATACGCCACATACTGTATCCAGTCGTGTACGCAGTCACCACAACATGACACATTTGCACAGGGCACATGTTATCATGCATTTAAAGCACAAGCATATTCACATGAGCATGCCAAACGCACATCACACTGATGTTTGCATCTCCATATCTGGAGCTTCACACTTCTTGTTTAATCTAATTCATACAGTTAAATGCAATCAACTGAAATTCAGGATCAGGTGATAATATTTAGCGTGAGCAATTTTGCCTCTAAAGGTCCAGTCAGTAATTTTGGTTGCTAATCGACGAAGATTACGAGAATGTCAACTAAGTACCTCGGTGGATCATGGTTCTCATATTTTTGTTTTACTGTAACCAGCCACACTACAATACAACAAAACCATTTCCAAGGCATGGTTTATTTGGCAAAAATTTAGCTACCTGTTGTTTTCGATATATTATCTGACGAGTGAGCACCAAGTAAAAACAGCGATTGAGTGAGAAGTTTGTTTCCATGGAAATGAGCTGTGCAAGGACTAACAAAGAAGAAGCATGGAATGTGGAAGATGGAAGAGGAGCAAGGAAGTTCCTTTAAATAATTATTTTTCCTTTTGAAGTGCTTTTCATGAGGATCTTTACCGTTATTTTTAGCACGATAAAAATTATATACAATAGTTCGTCTTTTTGCTCATTGTAAGAGATTAGCTTTTTTTTTTTAAACACCGGTAAAACAGGACGCCTTGCGGAGTTCAGATTGTCGGGGACTGATGTCTACGAACTCCCGAGCACAAAGTCCGTTTCCATTAGGGAATTTGCGGGATGGCGGTTGGCATGGTGAATGCTAAAGCCCCAGGCTGGTGCTGTTTTAGGATGCAGCTTGTGTCACAGCGTCCACAGAGCTGGCCTTGCAGCACCGCTGAGGTTTCGCACAACAGCTACGGAGACAGTTTTGTCACCGCACATCACACTTGCATCAGGCTGGAGGCTGAGATTTCCCCTGAAAACGCCGCCCTCCGTCCCAAAAAAACAAAACTGCCCTCATATTACCACTATCCCCTGAGGTTTTTGCTGGTCAGCAAGCTGCTCTTTCCCGTCCACCTCCTGCATTTATAGTTAATTTGTCGATGGAAAAAGAGAAGTGTAGTTATGAATCCTGCTGACTCAGCCCACAGCTGGATTGTAAGTAGGACAGCACCAGTAACATCAGCAGGATGAGCTGTGCTACAGGTCAGCGTGAAGTAAAAGGAAAATCATGGAAAATCACCCAGATCCTGGGCGACGGGAGCCAGCGGGGCTCAAAGCCTACACGTGGAAAAGGGGCACAAACATCTCCCTGTGGAACGGAGCCAAGCTCAGTCATGCAGAGACTGACGTGTCAACTCTGGCCTGGCAAGCTGCCACGCCCTCACACTCGCTGGGCAGCTCATGCCCGGGCCACGGGTGAGGATAAAAGAGGGGCGGGGCTTGGAATCGGGCTCTTCGGAAGCCTTTTAAAGGTTGTTCTCTGTGTAATGTCTCTATGTCTCTGTTGTTAATGAAATCAGACAGAGGGGGGCCTTTAAACTCCGATGTCGTGTGCAAGGCCCCTGTAGACAAAAGTGTGAACGTGTCTTTTACTGCCCTGATGCACTGTACCTTACTCTACCCCAGTACAGCCTGCTACAGTATACCTCACTTCATTACTGCTCTGCTATACCCTACTCCACTACTGCCCTGTCATGCTCTCCCCAATACTGTTCCCTATACCCTAGGGCTGGGCGATATACTGTACTTGCTTGATAATTATTGAATATTTTACTGAGCGCAATAAAGGTAATCGCCACTATGTGGTGTACTGCCTCTCTTTCTGTCTTTTTTTCTTTAAATATACCAGATGCAGAAGTAAACAAAAATGGAGGGGGCAGTGGAGCTTTTGCATTTTCATACTACCTTAGAAGTCCTTTCCTGCATTCTGAGGAATTAAAACACACACAAAAAAGCTTTCTGACAATTAGGGTTAAGACATTTCGGCCAGTGATAAAAGTGATCTTAAACTTTGTTTTCTCTGAACAGTACAGTACTAAAAATATATATATATTTATGAAAATAAACTCCAAAAAAAAAAAAAAAAATTAATAGTGAAAAATGTATCTCTCACTTCAAGGTTTATCACTTAATTAAAGGTTGAAGAAATATGATAAGATATGTGAAGAGTCCACAGTTTTAATGGGTACCCAGTAGGGGTGGAATGGTACACAAATGTCTTGGTTCATTATTCGCTTTGACTCCATGGTTCGATAAATTTTCGGTACAGCAGAATTTTTTTTTAATGTGAAGTATAAAATTGCTTTTAATTTATTATGAAAATGTAAACTGGCCATAATTTCTTTCTGAACAAAATAAGGCACATTAACACTAAGTCAAGGAGAAAGAACTCAAGAGTTCTGAATTTAAGTTAAAAACAGTTGCACAGGCAGTGTGTGGCAAACCAAAAGTCCCATATCAAAGGAAAGACGGGTTACTATTTTGGTTACAGAGTGGTGCAAGTGAGGGGACAGAGTGGTGCACCGTTGAGTTCAGTGGAGTTTGGGTTGGGAAAATATGGTGACAAATCTGGGATAAAAAAAAAAAGAAAATGGACGCATATATGCCTGCTCTCACAATTACAAACACTTTTCAAACTACACAAAGCCATACAGGCCCACACACACACACACACACCACACACACGCTTCAAAAGATCATACGGTATACACAATGCACTCCAGTGTACCAAGTGCTGCAATGCACCGAAAAAGGATTTGACAGTAGGGAGCGGAGAAGGATGGAACAGAGCAAGAAATAAACAGGGGAAGAGGAGAGGAGAGGCAAAGAGAGAAAGATGGACAGGGATAGAGGGAGGAAGTGAAACAGGAGTCAGAGGAAGAAGAGAGAGAGAAAGTGAGAGGGAAATAGAGAAAGAGAGGGGTGCGGAACACACGCAAACACAAACACGCACAGCAGGGCTGAGGCAGTGAGGGGACACGGTGATCCATAGACCCTGTCTGTCTTCCAGCGCGCCCACAGCTTCCATCTCTGTAATGGCTCCCCGCTCTGATGACTGACTCGGTCTAATTAGTTAGCGCAAGCGATTAAGGTGCATGCAGAGAAGGAATGGGGTGAAGTGTGTGCCCCTCACCCGCAGATAAATGAGCAGCCCTTAACATACAGCAGCTCCTCCCGGGGGATGGAAAAAACAACTCAACAGAGCACTGCCAACCACATACACACACACATATGCACACCTATACATGTGGACGCGGACACGGACACACACACACACACGCGTACGTGAACACGCACATACACACACACACATATGCACACCCATACATGTGGACACGGACACACACACACACGTACATGAACACGCACACGCACACATGAACACACAGATACATATGGACATGGACACACACACATGCACGTGAACACACACAAATATGCGCGCGCACGTGAACCCACACACACACACATGCAAACACACACATACATGATAATCAGATTGAGCTGTCCATCCAGCAAGCACAATTGTAAAACTATCACAGTCTTTATGATTGTAATCCTGATTGCAATCATGCGTACGCACACTATTAATGATCATCATAGCATGCGCCCACTGTGATTAGGCCAAAATAATGATGATTACAATGAGCATAAGCTCTAAAACAGAAGGCGGGAGCAACGATGAGGGTGGGGTGGGGGCCATAAGTCTTTTGGGGGGGGTTAATGTGTGCTCCATTTTCACCCAGCCTGAATCGGGACGTTAAAACAAACCACCGTTCTTGACAAGAAGCCAAGATGGGCTCCAGAGCCTTCAGTCACTGATGGGTATCAACAATTTAGGACTCTTAAGATGAAGAGCTGGACATCTTCAAGGTCGGAACCTCAGGGGGCTGCAGCAGCAGCCCAAATCTGGCTAATAAACTTGAGGAGATCAAAACCCACAGATGAGTACACAAATACAAATCTGTTCACAGCAGGCCCTCCTCGTAGAGAGAGAGGGAGGCTCAGCTCTTTAGCTGCTGCTATGCTACATGAAGGTCATCGCTGCCTGCAAAGCTCTGCTGTGTACCCGTAAAGCCAGACAAATGATCGCACCCTCAGCTCTCACCGTCCCATCCAGACAGCAGGAGAACCGCGCGGACATTGCGCGGGTCTTATATAAGTTTGCTCGGATTCAAGGACACACAGCGCTGGTTCCTTGAGAAATGGATTTCTGCTCATTCGAATGTGTCTCAGCAGTTGATATCCCATAGGGGGACCGTGAGATGCCTCCAGCCATCCATGTCGGGACGAGAAGAAACTGCACGCGTGTGTGAAACAGGGGCTCTCGCTACCGGAGCATGACTTCAATCAACAGAATCATTCACATTCACACAAATGGAAACGTGCTTAAGGGGCTACCCCTTGGTAAAGAAAAAGCTTCTAAAGAAAACCACATTAACTCATTTCTTCAGTGGTAGCAGCTTTGAAAGCTTTAATTTTGTAACTTTAAGAACTTTAGGCCAAAGCTCTATTTTCTATTTGCTTCAACATTTCAATGCCTACCCAGTAACATATGCATGTGGTCATTTCAGTGACTTTGAAGAGCGGTAAAAACTGTTCATATCATGGACTGTCCTGGAACTGGACGAACGGCAAACGTCTTCGACGCCCCGGTTGATTGGGGGCACAGTGATCAAACGCCAGCTTTAGAGCCGGTCGGAGTTGATCGGCTTTCGCTCCGTGATTAAACCAGCAACCCGCGAATGCATGAATTAAAGGCAGACAAATTAAAAGCCAGCTGACCTTTCCAATCCTACACAAACGTGCCGCGTGGGGGCTGATTTGTAGCTTCATCTGAAGAACATTGCGAGAACGCTTCGGAGCAATTATGCAACCAAACAACTCTGACATGTGCATGACATTCAACCGCTGATGAGTGTTCTCACACCGACGGCCTTTTGTGTTGCCCTGGCTACAGCTGCAAGAGAGTACAAAACACTCTGTTTAATCACGTAGGCCACAAAAACCGATGCGGAGTAAACCAAATAAGATAGAATTCCATGTTCGAGAGGTTTATGGGATCAGAGTTAACCGTAATTCCTCTTCTGTAGAGCCTGCTTAGTGTATAAATACACTCCAGGATAGTAGAACAATACATCACCCCAGGCCGTCTCGTGTAACGTGCGGCAAATGTGCTTGGGATGGTTTAAAAGGAGGCTGAAGATAGGCATGCATACGTCTATAGGGCTATAATGCCATCTCGGTAAACATTTGCCCTGCCATAATTTGTGTAAAAAAGAAATGCTAACGCTTGTGTTAACCCTCGGCACATTCATGGAACAGTCAGTATTCGTTCACAGAAGGCCTGGGGGATCATGAGAGCACAATCTCAGTCTAGGAGGACTAACCCAATGAAACGAATTAAACCTGAATTGAAGGGAAATTAATTGAACTGAAAGACAGATACAGGACTGGTTCCACAGTACTGCCGGACAGCGCGTCCGACACAGTGGCCAAGCCATCAGCGCGGTATGCTGTCTCCGCTGTGCCTTTTCCCCTTTCAAAGGAATACAGATAACAATGCAGCCCCGTCCAAAAATAGCACAATTATGAAGAGGCTAATGGTAATATTAGCACTGCTGTACTTGTAGGGGCGGTTAAAGTGGCGGTGTACAAGTGACGGTGCAGATTAAAATCATGGCAATAATAAATGTTGCTAACTTCCCCCATGAGCACAAAGGCAAAACTGCACTGTGAGGTTATACTGTACACCCTTAAGCTTAACAACAACATCAGCAATGAAGGGAAATTAATGTAATAAACAGTCATTATGATAGAAACTATAATAATGCTTATTCCCAACAGTGGTGATTAACCCTTTGATAGCAGTCCAGTCATCACAACTGCAATAAGCTGATGTCCTTTCCAAATACGTCTAGATACACCTCCCATCCTCGCAAGTGTTGTCATACCAACACCCATGTTTCTTCTCAGAGCAACCTGCTTCATTCGGAAGTCCTGCAGCCCCCCCCCAAGACAGGCCTATTATTACCCCTCCCCCTCAATTTTCACCACCATAACTGAGACAAGCTGCAATGAAGCTCCTCACGATAGCACGGGCCAACTGGTTTCTGGATTTCCACCAGGTGGGACTGTGGCCATTATCTCCAACTGACCAAAATAATGTCACATTTATAACACTGAGAGCTAATCGCAAGGTCCAGAACTAATCACATTTTGAAAACCACATAAACAAGCTGCCAGTGCTGTAGTCCAGCCACAATATCAGTTACAGGTGACTCCGCCAACAAGTGTTACCCTTAAATCCACCCTGGCAGGCGGGCAGGGCAGGGCCTAACCAGCCAGCATCAGACCCCCCACCCCCCCCCACACACCTCCCACTACACTGCTCCTGTCCTTCCCCCTCCTCAGCTGACAAATGTGTAAAGATTTCGCCCCAAAGCCTGGGATCAGCATCAGCTGTTTGTGAATACAGATGGCTTTCGGTTTGGGTTTTGTTTAGCTGATCCTGGAACAGTTGTTTTTGGTGCAGAAGATATAATTTTCCCAGCAGCAGCAGCCTCCCTGTCCCCTCCCATCTCTTGTCTCTACTCTGCCTCGCCTCATTCTCATCCTCGTCTCGGGGCCCTCTCCTATCCTCCCGCCCTGCCACTCTCCACCCACTCACCTGTACTTCATGCTGCTGTGCCGCCCGATGGTCTCCTTCATGTGGGCGTGCCCGTGGGTGATTGTTCGCGTGGCCGCCACCACCGCCCTCGACTTTGTGTGCCCCTGGGACGTGTGGTGGCCATTTCCCCCCTGGCCTCCCCCGCCACCTCCTCCTCCTCCGCCGGGGCAGCCCACTCCGGGCGGGACAGTGCGAAGCCCGCAGAGCCGGTCCTCGCTGCTCCTGCTTTTCAGGTTGTGCTCCGTGCAGGCGATGGACACCTGCATCCTGACCGTCCGCTCTCTCTCGTGCCCCCTTGAGAATGAGACAGCGTGCCACTACGACCCCCTTCCCACCAGCCTCTTCCCAGCTGGTTTGCCGACCCTTGCTCGTTTCTGAAGCAGGGTGGCGCCTGTGTGGTCTTCGCCTACGCTCCGTTGGCGCGCGTTCTCTCGTCAGGGATAGAGTCCAATCTGGCACGCCGGGCTGCCTCTTAACTGGTCTTGCTACAGTTGTCAAGGTGGCACGGGTCCAAGCCTCTGTAACCTGGCACACGCAGGTGCTGTCTGAGTAAGGTGCTGTGAGCTACGGCTTTTCCGGTGTTTGTGGGTTGACAGCGTGCTCGCCGCTGGCCTCTAAGTCAGCATGCCTATACTCTCCTGAGGACTGGTGCAGAAAGCCATGTCGGTCCGACGGCAACTTTAGGGACTACAGCCCCCGGACTGGCAGTCCCAGTGTCTTCACTGAGAAGGCTGGCATGGAGATTAACCCCTTGTGGTCACCGTGCTTGAACACACTGATTAAACAAGTTAAAAATATCCATGCGCATACTGCTCAAGCAAACCCCAAGAGAAAACACATGGATAGCCAGGGATTTGGAACGTGACAACTGACTACTAAAACACTGCCTCGCTAGACCACAATTACACACACAATCATCTGACTCATTTTAACGTGGTGGACGGCCAGATTGACTCAGCGCGCGCTGCGCCGGTGACATGGACAGATCCACAGAAATCTCCTTGCACCTAGCCGATCCCCTGTCGCGTACCCGATGCGCACTGACTGACTGCTCGTACAGAAACCGAGATGGGCTTACAATGGCCAACCACACACAGACGGTGAGCTTACATGCAAGTCCTAACACACAACAAACTCCCTCTCACACAAATACAGTACACAAGAACTCGCACACACAGCGGTGACACTGCGCTGCTCAATCACATGCTTCTGATAACGGACACTGCCCCCGGTAACAGTCACCGCAAGACTGACTCTTGCCATTAGTATTTTTTTGATCAATTATCATTGTTAACCCGTTTACAACCGGGAACTCTTTGAGTTAATTTTGCCTATATCCATCGTAAAACGCCCCTCCACAACAATCAATACATATAGCTAACTATCATCCAGTAAAAAATGAATTGAACTAACTAACGGATAGACGCACCACCCTGGACCCTCTTTAGATCAGTGATTGAAAATAGCTGTTTCCCTATGATATCTTAGTTGTTTCCCCCAGAAGCCAGGAGAAAAAGCTGAACTCCACTGCTCTCAGCCGGGCTCAAACACGAAGGCACGACGAAAAAAAACATTGGTGATACCGAAAAGCACCTGCTTGCTTCTGATTGCCGCTTCACCTCTCTATGATTTTCTGATGCAAGCAAATATCTCTTGCGGTGAATAGGCGAAGAATCGCCACATCCCACATATTCAGGACAGATAGATTCCACCATCCAGTGTTCAATGCTGTACTCAAATGCACGCTACTTCCCTCGCTTTCTGGTTGCGCGAAAGGAATTGCCTTATAGACAGCGAAACGAGCCCTTCCCGCACGCTCGCGCGCTACAAATGTGTCTAACGTTAACTGCGCTGGCTTGTACTCAGCTGCCTTCTTCTGTCCATGCACACACGAACGGCGAAATTATTATTTTAATAAGGACCACTCCCTTTTCAATGAACACACCAGCCTGCGCTTTATTTTCCCTCCCCCTTTTTTCCTCTGTCACTCTCACTTTATCTCCTCTTCCTTTCCCTTTCTACATCTACAACCCCCTCCCTCCCTCTTCCCCACCTCCCCTTTGCCTGCATAGAAACACAAGTATGCAGTAGAGCGCGGCGTTGCTTAACCCATCTTTCCTCTACTCAGCGAATGGAATTGTGCAGTTTGTATTCACAGTGTAACAGACGCAATGGGGGAATTGAGTTGAGATTCAAATATAAGAAATGTGCGAAGGGAAGGAGTAGGTATAGTGTATTCACGTCCAACCCCCTCATGCCACCCAAAACATATAATGCACAGTCCTAAGAGAAGAGTATGAAATATGCAAACATTTAAGATTTTTGTCGAGACATGGCAATAGTTTTATCCCAGTCACACAAATGCCCAATACTCCACGTGCAGTAGTTCAATTCCTTACCATCATACACAAAAAAGTCCAAAGGGAATGAAGGCAATCGTCATTTGTATTTTTACAAAGTCTACAAATAACAGCAAATTGTCAGCAAATAAAAAAGTATCAGCAAAAAAGTCTACCTGCATGTAATGTTTCCAGGAAAAAGACACACTTGCATTACTACTGCTGATAACACCAATGGTGTAGGAAAACGCTTTGCCCCAATATACTGTATGATACTGACACACGAGATTGGTAAACAAGAAAAGAAAAAAAGTAAGCCAAAAAAAAAAAACACATAGCCTAACGTGCAAAATATAAGTGCCAGAGAAAACTGCATAAAGAAAAATGTTTAATTAAACTGCAATTTCATTACTTTTTATATTTTTAAATGTTATTGGCAAGCATCATCCATGGAATTTTTCAATTTAAGGCATTTATCAGATGTTCTTATCCAGTATCCATTTATACTGCTGGGTATGTACTGAAGAATTTATACTGCTGGGTATGTACTGAAGAATTTATCCATTTATACTGCTGGGTATGTACTGAAGAATTTATCCATTTATACTGCTGGGTATGTACTGAAGAATTTATCCATTTATACTGCTGGGTATGTACTGAAGAATTTATCCATTTATACTGCTGGGTATGTACTGAAGAATTTATCCATTTATACTGCTGGGTATGTACTGAAGAATTTATCCATTTATACTGCTGGGTATGTACTGAAGAATTTATCCATTTATACTGCTGGGTATGTACTGAAGAATTTATCCATTTATACTGCTGGGTATGTACTGAAGATACTGCTGGGTATGTACTGAAGATACTGCTGGGTATGTACTGAAGAATTCCATTTATACTGCTGGGTATGTACTGAAGAATTTCAAGTTAAGCACCTTGTTGAAGGATATGACGGCAGAGTCTCACCTGAGAATCGAACCTGCAAACTTTTGGTTACATGCCCAGTTCCCTAACCATGCCACCCCATGAGTCATATTCATATTGATTACAATCATATGCACTAACGAGGGATTTATCAATAAGAGTATATGTGACATGGCTGGAGTGTTATTTGGTGACTTTGACAAGAGCCTGTTTTGAACTGTAAATACATTGTAAGACTGGTTGGGGAATGTTCTCAGTATGCTGTTACCTCACAACACAAATTAGAGTATAACTGGAAGGTTTTTCTAATGTTCTTGAAACATTTTATGCTGGCCGGGGTAATTATTACAATAGATCATATAGAAGGAGATCCGACAGAGGACATGTTACTGCAGATCCTATAGGAGGAGATTCAACAGAGGACATGTTACAGCAGATCATATAGGAGGAGATTCGACAGAGGACATGTTCCAGCAGATCCTATAGGAGGAGAATAGACAGAGGACATGTTCCAGCAGATTCTATAAGAGGAGATCCGACAGAGGACATGTTACAGCAGATCCTATAGAAGGAGATTCGACAGAGGACATGTTACAGCAGATCCTATAGGAGAAAATCCTACAGAGGACATGTTACAGCAGATCCTATAGGAGAAAATCCAACAGAGGACATGTTACAGCAGACCCTATAGGAGAAAATCCTACAGAGGACATGTTACAGCAGACCCTATAGAAGGAGATTAGACAGAGGACATGTTACAGCAGATCCTATAGGAGAAAATCCTACAGAGGACATGTTACAGCAGACCCTATAGGGGGAGATTCGACAGAGGACATGTTACAGCAGATCATATAGGAGGAGATTCGACAGAGGACATGTTACAGCAGATCATATAGGAGGAGATTCGACAGAGGACATGTTACAGCAGATCCTATAGGAGGAGATTCGACAGAGGACATGTTACAGCAGATCATATAGGGGGAGATTCGACAGAGGACATGTTACAGCAGATCATATAGGAGGAGATTCGACAGAGGACATGTTACAGCAGATCATATAGGAGGAGATTCGACAGAGGACATGTTACAGCAGATCCTATAGAAGGAGATTCGACAGAGGACATGTTACAGCAGATCCTATAGGAGGAGATTCGACAGAGGACATGTTCCAGCAGATCCTAAAGGAGGAGATTCTACAGAGGACATGTTACAGCAGATCCTATAGGAGGAGATTCGACAGAGGACATGTTCCAGCAGATCCTATTGGAGGAGATTCGACAGAGGACATGTTCCAGCAGATCCTAAAGGAGGAGATTCTACAGAGGACATGTTACAGCAGATCCTATAGGAGGAGATCCGACAGAGGACACGTTACAGCAGATCCTAAAGGAGGAGATTCGACAGAGGACATGTTACAGCAGATCCTATAGGAGGAGAAAGACAGAGGACATGTTACAGCAGATCCTATTGGAGGAGATTCGACAGAGGACATGTTACAGCAGATCCTATAGGAGGAGATTCGACAGAGGACATGTTACAGCATATCCTATAGGAGGAGATCCGACAGAGGACATGTTACAGCAGATCCTATAGGAGGAGATTCGACAGAGGACATGTTACAGCAGATCCTATAGGAGGAGATCCGACAGAGGACATGTTACAGCAGATCCTATTGGAGGAGATTCGACAGAGGACATGTTACAGCAGATCCTATAGGAGGAGATCCGACAGAGGACACGTTACAGCAGATCCTAAAGGAGGAGATTCGACAGAGGACATGTTACAGCAGATCCTATAGGAGGAGATTCTACAGAGGACATGTTCCAGCAGATCCTAAAGGAGGAGATTCTACAGAGGACATGTTACAGCAGATCCTATAGGAGGAGATCCGACAGAGGACACGTTACAGCAGATCCTAAAGGAGGAGATTCGACAGAGGACATGATACAGCAGATCCTATAGGAGGAGATCCGACAGAGGACACGTTACAGCAGATCCTAAAGGAGGAGATTCGACAGAGGACATGTTACAGCAGATCCTATAGGAGGAGAAAGACAGAGGACATGTTACAGCAGATCCTATTGGAGGAGATTCGACAGAGGACATGTTACAGCAGATCCTATAGGAGGAGATTCGACAGAGGACATGTTACAGCAGATCCTATAGGAGGAGATCCGACAGAGGACATGTTACAGCAGATCCTATAGGAGGAGATTCGACAGAGGACATGTTACAGCAGATCCTATAGGAGGAGATCCGACAGAGGACATGTTACAGCAGATCCTATTGGAGGAGATTCGACAGAGGACATGTTACAGCAGATCCTATAGGAGGAGATTCGACAGAGGACATGTTACAGCAGATCCTATAGGAGGAGATCCGACAGAGGACATGTTACAGCAGATCCTATCGGAGGAGATTCAACAGAGGACATGTTACAGTAGATCCTATAGGAGGAGATTCAACAGAGGACATGTTACAGCAGATCCTATAGGAGGAGATTCAACAGAGGACATGTTACAGTAGATCCTATAGGAGGAGATTCAACAGAGGACATGTTACAGCAGATCCTATAGGAGGAGATTCGACAGAGGACATGTTACAGCAGATCCTATAGGAGGAGATCCGACAGAGGACATGTTACAGCAGATCCTATAGGACGAGATTCGACAGAGGACATGTTACAGCAGATCCTATAGGAGGAGATCCGACAGAGGACATGTTACAGCAGATCCTATTGGAGGAGATTCGACAGAGGACATGTTCCAGCAGATCCTAAAGGAGGAGATTCTACAGAGGACATGTTACAGCAGATCCTATAGGAGGAGATCCGACAGAGGACACGTTACAGCAGATCCTAAAGGAGGAGATTCGACAGAGGACATGTTACAGCAGATCCTATAGGAGGAGATCCGACAGAGGACACGTTACAGCAGATCCTATAGGAGGAGATTCAACAGAGGACATGTTACAGTAGATCCTATAGGAGGAGATTCAACAGAGGACATGTTACAGCAGATCCTATAGGAGGAGATTCGACAGAGGACATGTTACAGCATATCCTATAGGAGGAGATCCGACAGAGGACATGTTACAGCAGATCCTATAGGAGGAGATTCGACAGAGGACATGTTACAGCAGATCCTATAGGAGGAGATCCGACAGAGGACATGTTACAGCAGATCCTATTGGAGGAGATTCGACAGAGGACATGTTACAGCAGATCCTATAGGAGGAGATCCGACAGAGGACACGTTACAGCAGATCCTAAAGGAGGAGATTCGACAGAGGACATGTTACAGCAGATCCTATAGGAGGAGATTCTACAGAGGACATGTTCCAGCAGATCCTAAAGGAGGAGATTCTACAGAGGACATGTTACAGCAGATCCTATAGGAGGAGATCCGACAGAGGACACGTTACAGCAGATCCTAAAGGAGGAGATTCGACAGAGGACATGTTACAGCAGATCCTATAGGAGGAGATCCGACAGAGGACACGTTACAGCAGATCCTAAAGGAGGAGATTCGACAGAGGACATGTTACAGCAGATCCTATAGGAGGAGAAAGACAGAGGACATGTTACAGCAGATCCTATTGGAGGAGATTCGACAGAGGACATGTTACAGCAGATCCTATAGGAGGAGATTCGACAGAGGACATGTTACAGCAGATCCTATAGGAGGAGATCCGACAGAGGACATGTTACAGCAGATCCTATAGGAGGAGATTCGACAGAGGACATGTTACAGCAGATCCTATAGGAGGAGATCCGACAGAGGACATGTTACAGCAGATCCTATTGGAGGAGATTCGACAGAGGACATGTTACAGCAGATCCTATAGGAGGAGATTCGACAGAGGACATGTTACAGCAGATCCTATAGGAGGAGATCCGACAGAGGACATGTTACAGCAGATCCTATCGGAGGAGATTCAACAGAGGACATGTTACAGTAGATCCTATAGGAGGAGATTCAACAGAGGACATGTTACAGCAGATCCTATAGGAGGAGATTCAACAGAGGACATGTTACAGTAGATCCTATAGGAGGAGATTCAACAGAGGACATGTTACAGCAGATCCTATAGGAGGAGATTCGACAGAGGACATGTTACAGCAGATCCTATAGGAGGAGATCCGACAGAGGACATGTTACAGCAGATCCTATAGGACGAGATTCGACAGAGGACATGTTACAGCAGATCCTATAGGAGGAGATCCGACAGAGGACATGTTACAGCAGATCCTATTGGAGGAGATTCGACAGAGGACATGTTCCAGCAGATCCTAAAGGAGGAGATTCTACAGAGGACATGTTACAGCAGATCCTATAGGAGGAGATCCGACAGAGGACACGTTACAGCAGATCCTAAAGGAGGAGATTCGACAGAGGACATGTTACAGCAGATCCTATAGGAGGAGATCCGACAGAGGACATGTTACAGCAGATCCTATTGGAGGAGATTCGACAGAGGACATGTTCCAGCAGATCCTAAAGGAGGAGATTCTACAGAGGACATGTTACAGCAGATCCTATAGGAGGAGATCCGACAGAGGACACGTTACAGCAGATCCTAAAGGAGGAGATTCGACAGAGGACATGTTACAGCAGATCCTATAGGAGGAGATCCGACAGAGGACACGTTACAGCAGATCCTAAAGGAGGAGATTCGACAGAGGACATGTTACAGCAGATCCTATAGGAGGAGAAAGACAGAGGACATGTTACAGCAGATCCTATTGGAGGAGATTCGACAGAGGACATGTTACAGCAGATCCTATAGGAGGAGATTCGACAGAGGACATGTTACAGCAGATCCTATAGGAGGAGATCCGACAGAGGACATGTTACAGCAGATCCTATAGGAGGAGATTCGACAGAGGACATGTTACAGCAGATCCTATAGGAGGAGATCCGACAGAGGACATGTTACAGCAGATCCTATTGGAGGAGATTCGACAGAGGACATGTTACAGCAGATCCTATAGGAGGAGATTCGACAGAGGACATGTTACAGCAGATCCTATAGGAGGAGATCCGACAGAGGACATGTTACAGCAGATCCTATAGGAGGAGATTCAACAGAGGACATGTTACAGTAGATCCTATAGGAGGAGATTCAACAGAGGACATGCTACAGCAGATCCTATAGGAGGAGATTCAACAGAGGACATGTTCATGATGCTCCAGATGCAAAACAATTCCCAGTCTAAGAATGACATTTTAATATGAACAAAGAGATTTTCTTGACGCCTCCCCAATGAGTGAATACAGTGGTAATGATTGCATTCCCCTGTGTAAGGGAAATTGATCTTATCTTTTGGGGTGAAAGCTCTTAGTAGAGATTGCATTCCAGGTTGTTTTGGAGGTCACTGTTTTACAAGCTCATAGAGTAGCATAGTCAGATGTATACCATACATTGGTGGCCATTGCTATTATATTACTGTGGCTGAGGTGTACGTTAAAAATGAGTAGATCAATAGGGCTCGGTTTATGTACCTTGGATAAGTTTTTGTTGGAGGGGTCACCTTATACTGATGGAGAGGTGAGATCTCATGAGATACAACGTACAGTGTAAAATTGTATGTGTTGTGTGTCCAGGTAAGTGGAAAAAAGTTTAGTGGGAAAGGTACGTCTGTGTGTCTACAGGTAAGAGAGAAAGACATGTACTGTAGAGAGAGGTGTATGTGTAGTCAGTGGAGTGTTGATGTTTTATTTATGCTGATGGTCATCGTGCTTGCCTTCTGCACAAGGTCATTCAGCAAAGGAAGAAGAAGAGAGCTGTCTCAGTCTGTCAGGATCCAAGACTGCTACATACACACACACACACACACACACACACACACACACACACGTGCGCACGAACACAAACACACACGCGCATATACACACAAACATAGGCATACAAATACGCATGTCCAACCACACACTGATACAAATATACTGTATCTGTGCTACATACTGAAAGTATGTACAGTATGTATGTATTTTAATGTACAGTGACATACACTATTATTGGCACCCCTGGTAAAGATGAGTAAAAAGGGTTATAACAAATTCACCGTAGCTTAATCGCACACTGAAAAAATGAAAAAGAATCCAACCTTTAATTGAAGTAAATTTATTATGAGAAAAAAAATCTCTCATTAAGAAATAATTATTTTTAACAAAACCACATGTGCCACAATTATTGGCACCCCTGCATTTATGTATAGAATAAAGTATCATTTAAAATATTTATTGCATATTCTTTGCATGTTGGTTAGAGATAAAAGGCCAAGAGGCCTAAGGCACACGAGAATCCAAGATTATGACCTAAAATGGCTACATAATCCCAATACTTACAGTGGGAACACCATATGATTATGGCTATTGATTACAGTATATATGGTTATGATAGTCAATATGAAGATCAAAGAAACATTTTGGTGTCCAAAATCAAAGCAAGCAAAGCTGCAGTAAGTAATAAGACTGAAGTTTCTCATGAAGCCCAAGCCCAGCTCTGAACATTTAGTCACTTAGCAACTTAGCATGACACTAAATGTGGGGGTGTGTGTTAGTACAGTGGATAAACAAATTACTTTGCTTTAGGTATCAACGGGTGTCCGTATGTCTGCCAATGTTTCAATTACTCACACTTTATTTATAAGTACTGTATGTTTCTCTCTATCGCTCTCTCTCTCGCTCTCTCTCTCTCTCTCTCTCTCTCTCTCTCTGTTTACATGAATGAGAGACATACTGAGTATATATGAGGGAGAAAGAGAGAGAAAAAGGATGATATTGTGAGAATGTGTAAGTGTACACCTTCAGAGCAATTGTAGGTTTGTGAAGAGTGAGACAGAATGTGTGAAACTTTGTGTGTTTGAGAGAGGAAAACAGAGGAGTGGATGCAGTCTAGAGCACTGCTGACTCAGTGAGAAGTGAAAAGATGGACTGCATGTCCCCAAGAGAGAAAGAGAAAGGGATGGAGAAAGACAGTAAATCTCAGAAACAAGCTCTGTGTTGTTTGCTACAGGACCACAAAACAACTACTGCAGTGCACACACACACACACACACACACACACACACACACACACACGCATGGACGCACACACACACATATATACACACACAAATGTCACAGAAAGAAACACATTTATACAGAGCACCTAACTGGATGGTTGTGCATGCAAACGCATAAACATGCATGCACACACACAAACACACACACAGATGAACACACACACACATTGGTGATGACAAAGATAGACAAGTACATTAAAAGCTTTTGCACTCAACAGGTAAGGATGAGCAGTATGCATAATCATGCCTTTAAAAAGCCTATGTTTTTGGTTCAGTGGTTTTGCTCAGCAATGCAGAAATGAGATGACATGACAGTGTAGCCCATAGGTGTAGCCACACAATATGCTCAACATTACCCTCCTGTGGGGAACATGTGTAATTGCATGTCTTAGGAAGGAAGGCAGACACTGTCATACCAGTGACCTACTGACATTAGTTTCTATACAGTTAAAACACAAGAACTTAATCTACAGTCAGAAAAAAAAAATCGAGAGAACTATCAAAACCCAAATAATCTGGCTAACAATAAATAAATGATGGGTGTTTTTTGACAAAACACACAAAAAAGCATTTGGTATCTGTATTACACCATGTATTTAGTATTGAAAGCCACTCAGTGAAATTGCCTTCATTCACATTTGACCTGGGCAGATACAATCTGCTTCATTTTACAATCATTTTGAGACCTTTATCCTGAAGTAGTGTGACTCAACTCCATTGTACAGAACTCTGGTGAATTATCCTTTGTGGAGAGCAATGGAGCCATTACAAGAGGGATGACAAGCGAGAGCTCCAAGATGAGAGGGTCAAGAGCATGAAATTTCTCTCCTATCAGTATTTTGTCTGTTATGCAAACCATTTATTTTCTAAAAAGACACGGTCCAGTGTAATATTGGCTGGGATGTGTAAAATATAACTGGGCATATACAGTATTACAAGCTGAATGTGAAACATATTTCCTGTGTTGGGTTTTCCTTTGTCAATTTTGCCATGTGCTTCAGGTCATTGTACTGTTGCAACATGAATCTACACCCGTAGCGCAGATCTACTGAGGACTGTAACAGGATTTAGCAGTATTTGGCTTTGTCTCATCTTGCCCAACATAATGATGCTGGCCCCACCCTGCTTGACGGCAGGGATGGTGTTACCTTGGTGATGGGCTTGCGTCAAACGTATCGCTTCTCTTTCAGGCCAAAGAGCTCAACTTTAGTCTCATCAGACCACATATGTCTAAGGACCTGTCTCAGGTCTTATAGCAAACTTCAGGCATGTCTTAATGTGGCCCTTTCTCAGAAATGGCTTCCATCCAGCCACTTTCCCAAAGGAACCAAATCTGTGAAGTGCTGCAGAGATCTCTGGACATTTTCTCTCATTTTAGCCAATGAGCTGTGGAGCTCTCAGTGTTGTATCCGGCCATCACTTCTCTGATGAGTTCCTTCCCTTGTCTGGTTGCTTAGTTTGGTAGGATGGCCTGATTCTTCTCACTTCTTGCCATCTTTCCTGTATCTATTAAAATTTATTTCTGACATTCAAGCCTGCATCAAACATAGTGATGGTCAAAATCTTTCACATTTTTATCAACCTGTAGTCTATACCTCCACCCCATAACCGCTCTACACCCCAACTGACCTCTTTACCTCACTGGCCCCCCAGTGGTAGAATTAACTAATAACAACTGTAGAAACTAACAGGTCAACTAAAATGCAGCAAAAAAAAAAAGGAAAAAAAGCATGACGGATCGAAAGGGAATCTCGTCTACTAACGGGTTCACTGAAACAGGAAATAGTTGTTCCTGCATTGCCTGTAAAACGTCACACCAACCCCAGTGATATACAGAGACATTGACGCTGAGGAATGCAGATTGATTAGCATCTCACACCAATCAGGGCCTTGACCAGGATCCTGAGATATTCATTAAACGCCCACTGTATCACAAAACCAATGACACCAAACTGTTCTTCATGAACTGAGTTTTCAACAAAAATAAAAACACCAAGCATTACCATGCTGTATGCAAAAATGATGATATTACGGTTGATCAAAAATATAGAACTCAGGACAAAACAGTCAGGCACGGCTGTGGGAACACAGCTATATAGTCTCCGCTACCCTATAGGATGTGAGAATCAATAAAGTCTCCGCTACCCTATAGGATAGGAGAAGCTGTGAATGTCCTTTATTGCTTCCTGATGGCTTTCCCGTGCAGGTGTATGGCGTGGCTGCGAGGGCTGTTGTCTAAAAGCCTGACGCAGGAGAAGGCAACTCAATTGCTTTATGGATAATTGTTCACCATTATGTTTTTCTCCTGAACCTATTTACTGACATTTTTACTGCACTGAATTTAATGTAGCACATCGTTTGAGCTTTATAAGTCCTTCTGGGTAACTGCCTGCCAAATAAATAAATACATAACAACAGCAGTAGCAGCAAAACCAACAACAATATTAACAACAACAACAATAATAATAATAATAATAATAATAATAATAATCGACATCATCATGATAATCATAATTTTCTTTACTCCTGATCTTCCTCTCTCTAATCTTTCTGAATTCTGTCTGTACCGTTCCAAGGTCTCCTCTTCCTCACACTGCATTATTATCCCCAACGTACCCCTCTCATTCCCCAAACATACAGTATCTCTCAACTACATTATTATACCCAACGTACCCCTCTCATTCCCCAAACATACAGTATCTCTCAACCACATTATTATCCCCAACGTACCCCTCTCATTCCCCAAACATACAGTATCTCTCAACTACATTATTATCACCAACGTACCCCTCTCATTCCCCAAACATACAGTATCTCTCAACTACATTATTATCCCCAACGTACCCCTCTCATTCCCCAAACATACAGTATCTCTCAACCACATTATTATCTCCAACGTACCCCTCTCATTCCCCAAACATACAGTATCTCTCAACTACATTATTAACCCCAACGTACCCCTCTCATTCCCCAAACATACAGTATCTCTCAACCACATTATTATCCCCAACGTACCCCTCTCATTCCCCAAACATACAGTATCTCTCAACCACATTATTAACCCCAACGTACCCCTCTCATTCCCCAAACATACAGTATCTCTCAACTACATTATTAACCCCAACGTACCCCTCTCATTCCCCAAACATACAGTATCTCTCAACCATATTATTATCCCCAACGTACCCCTCTCATTCCCCAAACATACAGTATCTCTCAACCACATTAATATCCCCAACGTACCCCTCTCATTCCCCAAACATACAGTATCTCTCAACCACATTATTATCCCCAACGTACCCCTCTCATTCCCCAAACATACAGTATATCTCAACCACATTATTATCCCCAACGTACCCCTCTCATTCCCCAAACATACAGTATCTCTCAACCACATTATTAACCCCAACGTACCCCTCTCATTCCCCAAACATACAGTATCTCTCAACCACATTATTATCCCCAACGTACCCCTCTCATTCCCCAAACATACAGTATCTCTCAACTACATTATTAACCCCAACGTACCCCTCTCATTCCCCAAATATACAGTATCTCTCAACCACATTATTATCCCCAACGTACCCCTCTCATTCCCCAAACATACAGTATCTCTCAACCACATTATTAACCCCAACGTACCCCTCTCATTCCCCAAACATACAGTATCTCTCAACTACATTATTAACCCCAACGTACCCCTCTCATTCCCCAAACATACAGTATCTCTCAACCATATTATTATCCCCAACGTACCCCTCTCATTCCCCAAACATACAGTATCTCTCAACCACATTATTATCCCCAACGTACCCCTCTCATTCCCCAAACATACAGTATATCTCAACCACATTATTATCCCCAACGTACCCCTCTCATTCCCCAAACATACAGTATCTCTCAACCACATTATTATCCCCAACGTACCCCTCTCATTCCCCAAACATACAGTATCTCTCAACCACATTATTATCCCCAACGTACCCCTCTCATTCCCCAAACAAACAGTATCTCTCAACCACATTATTATCCCCAACGTACCCCTCTCATTCCACAAACATACAGTATCTCTCAACCACATTATTATCCCCAACGTACCCCTCATTCCCCAAACATACAGTATCTCTCAACCACATTATTAACCCCAACGTACCCCTCTCATTCCCCAAACATACAGTATCTCTCAACCACATTATTATCCCCAACGTACCCCTCTCATTCCCCAAACATACAGTATCTCTCAACCATATTATTATCCCCAACGTACCCCTCTCATTCCCCAAACATACAGTATCTCTCAACCACATTATTATCCCCAACGTACCCCTCTCATTCCCCAAACATACAGTATCTCTCAACCACATTATTATCCCCAACGTACCCCTCTCATTCCCCAAACATACAGTATCTCTCAACCATATTATTATCCCCAACGTACCCCTCTCATTCCCCAAACATACAGTATCTCTCAACCACATTATTATCCCCAACGTACCCCTCTCATTCCCCAAACATACAGTATCTCTCAACCACATTATTATCCCCAACGTACCCCTCTCATTCCCCAAACATACAGTATCTCTCAACCACATTATTATCCCCAACGTACCCCTCTCATTCCCCAAACATACAGTATCTCTCAACTACATTATTATCCCCAACGTACCCCTCTCATTCCCCAAACATACAGTATCTCTCAACCACATTATTAACCCCAACGTACCCCTCTCATTCCCCAAACATACAGTATCTCTCAACTACATTATTAACCCCAACGTACCCCTCTCATTCCCCAAACATACAGTATCTCTCAACCACATTATTATCCCCAACGTACCCCTCTCATTCCCCAAACATACAGTATCTCTCAACCATATTATTATCCCCAACGTACCCCTCTCATTCCCCAAACATACAGTATCTCTCAACCACATTATTATCCCCAACGTACCCCTCTCATTCCCCAAACATACAGTATCTCTCAACCACATTATTAACCCCAACATACCCCTCTCATTCCCCAAACATACAGTATCTCTCAACCACATTCTTATCCCCAACGTACCCCTCTCATTCCCCAAACATACAGTATATCTCAACCACATTATTATCCCCAACGTACCCCTCTCATTCCCCAAACATACAGTATCTCTCAACCACATTATTATCCCCAAGGTTAAAGGTTAAAGTGCAGACTTTCAGCTTTATTTTGAAGGTTTTTAGTCCATATCGGGCGAACAGTGTAGCAATTGTAGCCATTTTTTAACATATTTTTATACATATACATACTTTTGACTCATTCACCAAAAAACAATGCTAACAAAAAAACGAATCATGTCTAGCCCATGAGAGACACATAGATGTGCTCTTCTGCAGAAAACGATGAGAAGAGATTATTTGCTACTATCAACCTTTTGCAGCTTGGTGATGAGAGAGAGAGAGGGAGAGAAAGGGAGAGAGAGAGAGAAAGAGAGAGAGAAAAAAAGAGAGAGAGAGGTGTGTGATGACTGGGAAATGCAAGCCACAGCTTTCAGCAGAAAGGTAGACCGATTTATGTACATACTGTAAGAGCCCTGGTATCCAATTATCCAGTATCTACGATCATTACGATCACACAAACACACACACACACACAGATATCTGAAGACAGCCTCGGGCTCTTTCCTGCCTCGCTGAAATGCTCCAGTGAACCTGAAAGAGCATGACCGTGGAGACTGCACTGGAGCTGTTGTAGCAGGACAAGTTCTAGGGACCCCAAACCACTGATATGCACTAAATCTGGTGGGAATGGAAAATATGCGATATTTTCACAAATAATTCCGTTTCTAAGCTGATTTATTCACAAAAAAGTTGTGCATAGGCAAATGCCTTTAGCAGTGAACTAAATGATGAGCTGAATCAATGAGCCCAAATAAATTGCTTTATTAATTTACAGAATTGACCCCAGTGAGGCCAGAGACCTGAGTTCTCTGGCTTTTTTAGGAGTACTAGACCCAGCATACACAGCGTGTTAGGCAACATTTTGTATACGAAGAGTAGTGTGGATGCCTTGACAACACATTGCATTTCAACAACATTTCCATGATACTGTACCAGTAGCCTATAGGAATATAATATTATATATGCTATTACATTACAGGCATTTAGCACACACTCTTATCCAGAGCAACTTACACAACTTTTAGCATTTTTAGATAGTATCCATCTATACAGCTGGATATATACTGAAGCAATTCAGGTTAAGTATACTACATGGCCAAACATATATGAACAAATGTCATGGGCATTAATATGGAGTTGGTCCCCATTGGCCGCTGTAACAACCTCCACTCTCCTGGGAAGGCTTTCCACTAGATGTTGGAACATTGCTGTGTGGATTTGTTTCCATTTAGTCAGAAGAGCACTGATGTGGGGCTATTAGGCCTGGCTTGCAATCGGCTTTCCAAATGATCCCAATGGTGTTTGATGTGCAGGCCAGCCCATACCATACCGATCACGACAAACCATTTTTGTATGGAGCTCTATTCGTACACGGGGGCATTGTCATTCTGAAACAGGAGACAAGGCCTTCCCCAAACTGTTGTCACAAAGTTGGAAATCCAGAATTGTATGCCATTGTATGCTGTAATTTTGTTTTTCAAGATTTGCCTTCACTGGAACTAATAGGCTTATTGAACCATAAAAAACTGCCCCAGACAAAGGGGTGTCCACATACCTTTGGATACAGAGTATACCTTGCACAAGGGTACAACAGCAATGCCCTAGTTGGGATTTGAAGCACAATTCCCAAGCCAATCTATTACACTGCCGCCCATGTTATAGTATCCAGTATCCACGTCTGTATGATTTAACACTGATGTCTACAACCAGGGGAATTCTGCTGTTAGCTGCCTTCTCCAAGCATTTCTCTAACTCTATGGTAGTGGGTGGGTTGCTTGCTACTGATACAGTGAGGGCAACAGTGACCGTGCTACTGCAAGTGACACTGCCAGATGGCAGCATTCACCAACCATGACTGCACTGGCACAAAAAACCCAACGACATATGGATATAAATCAGGAAAGAATAAATCCGTATTTTCCAGTAAACACTGATCCATGTCAAGTGATCGTGATTGAATTGGAAAATCTGTCACACGCCACAACAGCAAAACAATGTCATTATTTTTCATAGTGACATGCAATGACATTCAGACTTTGTATTCGTCAGGTTATTAAAACTTACAACCCTTGAATATTAATCCTGTGTCAATTACTTAGTTTATGAAAATGGATTCCAATACTGAATAAACAGTGTTGACTGCCTAGTTGTAGTTGATTTTCACGTTGACTCTTTAGCCGAGAGCCTTGGGTCAATGTCCTTCCACTGCTTTCTCTTTGGGCAAGGTATTTTTCCTCAGCTTTTTTCAAAAATAAACACCGTACCAAAGGCTTACGGATTGTGTCAATGTCACATTTTACGCATTGTCCCTGCCTCCCTAAATATGTTTGTAAAGACATTTTCACGCAGTAATAATACTCCACTTCTACATGCTGGTTGAAAATAAGAACATAATATTAAGTCTTAGAAACTGGTTGTCTGCACACCCTGTTCTACCCATACCACAGTAAATATGAAGTCTGAACTGTGACTTGGAATGAAATGTAAAAATACTAACACTTGGACCCCAGAATTCACAGCCCTAAAAAAACAATCCACCCACTTCACTCTTCGATTTCCCTGTAACTTTGCGCTAACAATATTGTATTGATAAAATGTAGCAGCAATGTTGGAAAATGGAGGGAAGCATTCATTGCTCCACCCCCTTCCTCCCCTGGAAATGCTGCGAAGGGTTCCTCACCTGTACATCATGGCAGTGCGGTTCGCTACGCAGTCGGCTAGCGACAGGCCGCACTCGCGCAAGTACATCTCCAGTCTCCGCCTCTCCATCAGCCGGCGTGCCGCCTCCAGGATCTGCGATGCCAGAGCCCCTGACTCGTCCTTTGGCCCCGGGCCCTGCCCAGTGTGTCCCCGCATCCCCAACTTTGTCACCATAGCAGCTGGTTTTTTGGGCTTTTTGGTGTAGCCATATAGCTGCTCCACAGTGTACTTGCCCCCTTTACCCCCAGTGTTAACTCCGGCTGCCCGTCCCACAAACATTGTCACAGAATCTGCCTAGTCCGCTTCTTCTGAGAAATACACCTCCCTGTTTCCAAATTCTACTGCTGAGGACAGGGACATTATGTAATCCTGGGTATTTGTTCAAAAAATAATTGGGACACAAAACATGTTCTAGTCAACATATATGTAACGTAAACTTCTATGGTTTCATAAGTATACATCGCTGGATACAACGAAAATATTTAATTTATAGATATCATGCCCGTCATGTGAGTTTGGCATCTCTCCCAAGCTTGAGATGAGCCCCGTAACTTCAGCCAGCCTCACAGGATGTGCTCACAGTGTTTCTCCACAGAACATCTTTCCTCTGCCAGATTCATCCACAAAACAATCACTTTTTGTTATTGAACCAAAAAAAGCCAGAAAGTTAAAAATAGTTCAGTAGAACAAAATGGCTGCTGGAGTTTGGGAAAGTATCACCATGAACATGAGCACAGCTGGAGGCGAGTGCAAACAAACCAGGCTTTAAAAATGCTCAATTCCAAAAAGAAATGCGAGCCTTCTATGGGACGTTTAAGGAAGCGCTGTTCTGTGGGTCCTCCGCCTCTCCAGTTTCCCGATCCAAAGGTGGACAGCTGACTTCACTCTCATGGCCCGACACTCAACGGTCAAGCCCAGAAGACAGGCAACAGGCACTCAGTTCTCTCTCTCTTCCTCCCTGTGTTGCACACAAATATCTCACCCTCCCACAGTCCCCTCCAAATCTAGATTAGATTAGAATTGATCCAATGGCACCCTTAGCCATACAGATGGACACATACCATAGAGTCAGAAACACTGGAACCTTCTGCAATCCATTTGTCTCTATCTGTAATTCTAATTCTCATTCTCTTTCCCCCTCTGTCAGAAATGAATGACAGAAAGGGATTTACATTAATGTCTTTCTGTTCGAAAAAAAAAAAAAAAAGCTTAAAGCCACAGCTTGCGCTGGCCCAGATTAGCAGAGGACAGGGAATACAAGTGACCCGGTCTGGGCAGGGCACCTTTTCCTCCTGAACACGCACAGCATCATGGGATAGATTCATGATGGACTGGACTTTCGCATGAGCCTACATGAGCTGGAGAGGATCCAAAGCAGGTCCAATGTGTCGGTATGTCTACGGTATGTCAGTTGAGTTGTCAGTCTCAGTCCAATGGACGCCAGTAATAACTGATTCCCTGTCCGTGAGTGAATGGACAAGCAGTGGTGGGAAGCAACACCTCGGGCCCCAGACATCCAGTGATGAGAGCGATGTTTCCAATAGCACCCTCTGTACAGCAGGAGCAGGGCACATGCGAAATGTGCCAATATGCCACTTGTTTTCCTAAGCCACCTCGTTTCTCCTTCTTTCTTTCTTTCTCCTGCCCCGCCCTCTCCTGGGACTACAGTGGAAAGCCTCTTACTGTACCTCCTGGCACCTGTTGGATGAAGTGGAATTTGTCATGAGGCAAAATCTGTATGCAGATTCTGCTCACTGACCCAATGGAGACAGACCACTGGATACAATACTAAACAACAGGGGCAGGGTATTGCTGATGGACAAAGAGTAGGGGGGAGGATTAGTTTGCATGACATCTGTGTGTGTGTGTGTGTGTGTGTGTGTGTGTGTGTATGTTTGTGTGTGTGTGGCCACATTAATGTATTTATAAATGGACATTGATGACCAAGTACACGTCACTGCACAGCAAACACTTAATGAAATGCAAAGTGCAACTGAATGGCATTCATTAATCCTACAACAAACAGATCTACTCCAGCATACACAGTGCATACTTATGTGTATACATACATACTTACTTACTTCCCAACCATCAACTTGGAGGCACTGACTATGGTTACTAGTTATAAGGCTTGCAATTAATTTGTTTTATTGAACCATTCATTGAATACAAATTTGGACTCCAGACATGCAATCGGATGAAAGTCATGTCGTCTTTAGAGGCACATTCATGGATAATAGACTGCAAGTGAGTTGTGTAATGAAAAGTTAATCAGTCCTATACACTCATTTGGAGGATCTCTCTGAAATACATGTTGTTTTATTGGGCCATAAAATATATAATGAAATATGACACTGTTCAATTATTTTTTTTTTTTGGCTGTTCAACTTTTCAACCCAAAAAATGGGTGATTCATTAAAAAATATATAAGTCATTTAATAATTGAACTAATTGAAATGATGAAGGTGAAATAAATTATTAAAAGTAAAACACCCATTTTGAAGTTGAAAAGTGAAAATAAGTAATAGCAGGAAGTAATTAAGAATATGTTGTAAGAGAACAGAGACTCCTAAACAGAAATACACGAGCATAGCTCGAAAAAGAGAAAACAAAGAATCACCTTCGGAACGTAGACTATAACGCCCGATAAGAGGTGAAAAATAAATGAAATAAAAATAACCTCTTACTATCAATATAGCAGAGAGTAGAAGAGAGTAAGAAACAAAAAATAACGAAAGGGACTAATCCCTAAAGAGCTTCAAGGGCACCACCCACCCTGACTATGTGAAGGCACAAAATGACAAAGGAGCACCAGGAAGCGGAAGTGAGAGGCTTAAATACCTAGCAGGTAATGGGACAGGTGAAACGAATGATAAGCGGGGAGAAGCAAAACCCCGAACCGGAACGTGGAAAAAATCCGATAGACTGCTTACTGGAGAGAGAGGACGAGAACCGTAGCGAAACAGGAAAAAATAGCCACAGACCATGACATATGTATTAAGTAGTAATAGTACAATTAATATTAAATGCAAAAATATGTTTTTCCTCTTTGCAGTTTTGAGTTTTAAGTTTTTGACCTCACAAAATAAAGTGTATTAACTGTTTTGTCTGACAATAGACAGGAACAAGGTCCTTACGCTTATCTTCTCATCCATTGCTCAATGCAACAAGTCCCTTAACCACACATCAGAAAAAAACACATTTCCGTCCTACAGTGTGGTTTCGGAGCAAAAGAAAAGGGAAACTCAACCTGGGAGCACTATCAGGCTTCCTCTGTTCATGAACATACTAAAGCTTCAATTCGTCAGGCTGTTAATTCAATTATAATGCCCACTGCAATTAATATCGAGAGCCACTTCAACAAAATCAGATTTTTAGATTTGGATTTCAAGAAAAAACACAGTTTACAGATGGAATGCAAAATATTGTTTCCTGTCAAAGCATGTTTCGTTTATTTAGTCTGTCAGCAGACATTCATTGCATTGCCTTATTAAGGTTTTCACAGCATGGCTACAAGAATATGACAATGTTGTGCCTCAGGCATCTTTACACTTAACCGTGCAAAAGCCCACTTGGGCTCTGAAACTGACAGAGTCTCTCCTATAATCTCATACGGTCTCCTGATGGACTGGACATAAGGACGTTACATACAGCAGAGCCTGATTCACCGGATACAGAAACCCATTCAGGAGTCATTCAGATTGGATTCCGCTGGATTTTCCTTGTCTCCCTGCATGTTTTTTGTCTTATCTTCTCTATTTTTAGTCTGGTATTTTTTTGGTTTCAGCTTGAATGCCAATCCCCTAGTGTCAAGGTCCATACAATGCTGGACTGGGCAGAGTCAGCTTTTGATCATCCGGATTTAAATAGCTTCCTGTAATCACTCTTTTAATTATCCACGACCACACCAACAGCTGGGCACAATCTTTATTTCATTTTTCATAACAGCTACACCCCCCCCCCCGGAGCAGAGGACCGTGGGGTCAGAGTTCAGGCCTGGTTACGTAAGGTCCTTACAGTATTGAATAAGTTGATTATCCAATTCCATCACATTTTCATTGGACAATGGGGCTGAGCTTGACTTTTCACTGCCCTTCAGATCAAGCAGAAAACAAGAGGAACTCCAGAAAAAACATGTGAGAGAGTAAACTTTAGAAGGACAAAACTTTATTTTAAGAACTGCCGTATAACAACATTATCATTCAATGACACCCACGATTTGTGGTGTAGTGTCTTGTAAGTTAGCTTATCCGTTCTTCCAATCACCCAGTAGAAGACTGCAGCTGAAATGAGAGGATTTGTGTCTGTGTCCTTGACAAAGGTGCTTCACCTGCTTCGCTGCAATAAAACCGTCTGAATAAATCCGTGGGCTGGTGAGTCAGTTCAGCTCAGACAAGCGTCAGCTGAATTCATTAAAATGCAGTGGCACACTGCTGACTCAGTGTAGAAAAAGCGTTTTTTTTTGTAGGCACAAACACAGTCCAGATATCACCCCAGGAAAATCTCGGACAATCGATATACATCTGCTGGACAGGCTATGTGATTACTTTCGAACAAAAATCATGCTATCCTATATATGGTACCCAGAACTGTCAGAGCTGCCATCAGGGAGGCAGGGAGAAAGGACAACTTCCTCCGATTATATCACATCGCCTACATCACTACTGCCTGTGCTTCGTGGGCAGCCAATTTAGCTGCATTTTCAGTGAGGAGAACTCTTTCACCCAAAAACATCAACATGCTTTACAGCAAGAGCAAGCTCAAACCTCCACCGTATATTTTTGAGCGCTCACCTGGTGGTAACCTACTCCATGCTGTGAAGAAGTGAAGGTTTATTCATATTCGTAAACTGTGGTATGATAACATAACAAGATTAGGTTTAATGCTGCTGCTCTTTGCAAAGTACAGTGCATTTGTAATGAACATAGCCAGTCAGAACCTCCGTTTCACTGCACTCTATTGTAGTTGTAAGATTAAAGAGACAAAAGCACAAACACACTGTCTTAGATAAGATAAACTGTCTTCACAAGCAGAAGAGAGCATCAGCAGATTGCAAATACCGCTCTGAATAAGAGTCACTAGGTAGTGATAATCGGAGGTCAATGTACCAAATCCTAACTTCTAAAGTCTTTTGGTCTGATGTATTGCACAGCTAAAGCATTTAAATGGCAGATTTGATCAATCATCCTCTTTGTTTTTTCTTATGTCTTCACAATGAGGGCAGAATAAGAAAGACCTTCACTGCTTGGGGAATGGGCTTGATTGAGAGAGAGTTATAAGGATGTAAAGAACCTTGAGTCTAATATACGTACATATTAAGATTATTGAAAACTGCAAGCCAGTATGAGATGAGTAAACCTGACGCACATCATGACACACCACACGTGTTTTTGAAATTGTGGAAATTGTGTCACCATCTCAGGACTTGGTAATGATATCTGAGCCATTGTGGTGCCACCCATTATCAGTGAGGTTGCCTTATGGGGTTAAAAAGCACAAATGAACATTACTCCAGGACACACCGAGTCACTATTTGGAGAGCCATATTGTATATGCAGTGGTACAGTGGGTCGCTGCAGACGCATTCAATTAACCCTCATACTCTTGCCACAGCTGTAAATTCCTGCATGCATTTTTGGGTTGGAGCTTGCATTTTTTTTATTGTGAAAAACATATTTCTTGTTTACCCACCGGATAGGGAATATGCTGTTGAGATTTGTGTTTCCGTCTGTATTTCTAGTAGACCAAAATTAGATCATATCCACTGGACTGCATGACTGGTTCATAATATATAGTATTCCCTTGATTGGTTTTCTTTTGACAAATATAGGATTGAAATTTTACTTTAGAGTTTAATACAATTTTATGAGGAATTCCCTGCAGTATCTTTAAAGAATAGATTGACTGTGCAAAATCAACTTTACAAATAATGTAACGATATAAATACATTTAACACTTTATAAAATCCAATTGTTAATTTCTCATCTGTTTCATAGGCATATCACCTTGTTGAATAATTTTTTTGTATGCATTGGTCCAGTGGACTCTGAGAGAATTATATATCCCCATGATTCTTGTATTCTCCTGAGATTAAAACTAAATAATTTGCCACTGGCAGCACGTTACATGATTCAATCACGTTTGCCATTGATTGTAAGCTGTCCCTCACTGCCAGTGAAAACCAGCACTGAGCAGAAATCTGCTGGGGGCCGATCCTATCCCAGCATTCATTGGGTGAGAGGCAATAATACCTCCTGGACAGGTCAGCGATCCATCGCAGGGCGCACACACCATTAATTTACACACTCATACCTATGGGCAATTTAGAGTCCCTAATTAGCATAACCTGCATGTCTTTGGACATTTTCCCCACTGTGTCGCCAGTAACACACTTGTAATGCCAATCAAGACTAAACCCATGATGCGTGTTGCATTAGGATTTTAGCCGATGAAAGCCAGTGAACCAGGCAGAAATTTTCCATTCAAATTGGATAATACAACGCAAACAAAAACACTGAGAACCCATCGAGCATTATATCTGGACATTCGCTGTCATCTCTCTTTTCTTGGCAGGTTACCATGGTTTTCTTATTTTCATTCTCACATCCAGGTTTTCAGGGGTTAAGCTGCACCTAAGCATAGAGGTGTAAGCCCTGGTCCTGGAGTTCTGCCAGCAATAGGCCAAAAGGTGTACTGCTGTGAGGAGTATATGGATAGACTATATGTTCAACATTGGAAGCGACACAGTGGGAATATCTAGCATTTGTAGCAAGCAACTGAACCATCAAACTTTGACATCATTGGCTGTTTTACAATTCTAGCAATAACTCAATCAACCAATGACTAACAAAAATGTCCAGAACAAAAAATAAACATTTGTGATTTTTTTGTGTCATTCTCACTGGCATGTTGTCGGGCATTCATGTTTTTTGTGTCTTTTTTAGCGGCAGGTTGTCCGGCATGCGGTTAAAGAAACTTGACACATGTTACTCTCACCTTCTGTGCAGTCGGTTTGTGGCGCCGCTGTGGAGGTTTAAATGTTTAAATATTTGAACATTTCTGCCCGTGCAGCTCCGGCCAGTCTCTTCCACTTGGCTACATGCCTGCCTGCCGCCCGCTCTCCACAGACAGTAATGAGTTTCATCGCATGCTTGTCTGTGTGAATGACCCCTAAGAGGATAAAAAGATGGCGGTGTAAAAACAAACAACGGCCAATTTAAACACTGGTTCTGTCAGGTGTGCCTCCAGAGGAGGGGCAGCAGGGACCAGCTGAATGCGCGGAAAGGTTCAGTTATATCATTTATTATTTATTTCACTCCTGAAAAAAAGGTGTGAGATCCACATACTTGGTTTGTGTAGGCGTGCACATAACTGTAAACAAATGCCTAAGAAATATGTATATGAGAGTTACAGTAATAAACATTATTTTGTGTCTTATTACCTGTAAAGGGGTAGTACTATCTGTTGGTTATGTACAGTATGCATGCCAGGGTTCATACTGAAACTCAGAAACTCTATCAGATGGTATGATTGTCCTTCAGCTCAGCGGCAGTATGTTTTCGACAGATCAAGTGCAGCGGAGATTAAATTACATCCCTCTTCATCCTGGATTATGTCAGATATCATGCAGAAGGCCTGGAGCATTGTAAGGGACAAACTTTATGAAGCTCACAAGGTCAAATGATCCACAGTAATGCAAGGCCTTTACACAGATAAGGGCTCCCATGGGCTCACACTGTCATCTCCACCCATGCTTGCAGCACATGAGATGTTAGTGGAGGCCTGGAGCACTGGCCCAGAGAAGTGAATTACACTGTAGTGTTAAGCCCAAAGCCACATGGCTAATATGAGCACACTATCTGTAGTATTTAAACAAACAAACAAATAAACAAATATATTCACTTTCACAAAACAAAAACAACACAGACAAAACTAATGGAACACAGAGACATTTTCAGCTTTCAGCTTTTCAACTGTCCAGTTTTTCAGCTGTTCAGCTCTTCGGTTTTTCAGTTTGGTTCTTGTAGTTCGTTTGTCGTCGAATGTTGAACATTTCCTTCCCATGCAGGTGCAGTACTGACTTTCGTCGGAATGATGGGCAGTGGTTGAGTAGCAGTGTAGCTGCCTAACCTAAATTGCTTTGATAAAATATCTGGCAGTCTACATGGATAATGCATGAGAAGAAGTCTTAAGTTCCTCTGGCTCAGGGCCTACCCTAAGGCAAGGTCGGATTAAGACCCCCATGGGGCCCAAGGTGCCGAAACTGTAAAGCCCCTCACCCCTCTCTCTCTCTCTCTCTCTACTGCATTCATTAATGCAATTAAAATTATATCTGAAATATATGTTTCACGTTCCAAAACGCCAGTAATAGATTCTTGTCAATGCCAAATAAAACCTTTTAATTAAAAAACATGATACACGTTGTGGCCTTTGAGAAAATTTTTTGTCACATTTATTACATAGCTGGCTGTAGTATTATAGAAAATTAAAAAATGGACAAGGGGATTTAGCTAAATATTATCTGCGATAGCCTGGCTGTTCCGCTGTGTGGAATGAGCGTGAACTGCCTGCTAATGGCATTACGTCAGTTTGTTCATTCTAAAGATTTGTGAACTGCCCGTCACTCTTCCCCATTAAATCTTTAATATTTTCCCTTGTACACGCAAAAGCTCTTTGGCATGATGGGCCCCAGGGTGCACACCCAAGTCACCTTGACGGTAGATCTGGGCTAGCCCTAAGCACATAAAAATTTAAAATAACAAGTATCAACGTGAAAGCAACACAGAATGTAACGTGTTCACTAGGCAGAAATTGTTTATTGTCGGATAACAGGAGTGTCCTTGTTGTGACGGGTTTTCTACAGAATCACAAATTTTGTGATAGTCCTGGAGCCCTGTTTCTGAAAAACTCATAACAACTATTCCACTTAAAATTATATTTATGCCTGCTCTCTAGAACTGGATTATCATACATGCTAATGACTAAATAGCTGTGGGTTTAAAATGGCCTGTAGCAGAAACAATGTTTAATTTCATAGACTTCTCAACCTCTTATCTACTTAGGAACCAGTACAATGATGTACCAGACATTGTGATCTAAATTTTGGCCATAGCGATATACTTTTCCAGTAACAGATTTGTCATACTCTGTAATAAATCATCTAGAAAGGTATTCTTTAAAAAGATGAGTGTGATTCCAAACCTGAAATATCAAAAAAGATCTGTCTGCTGAGTAATTCCTTTGATAGTAGAGCCTACAGAAACTACTTAAACTGTTGGTGGTACTGTAGTAAGTTGGTCTCAATTGTGCTTTCAACTGATCGATGATACTTACTTACCAAAGCGAATTTCTTGTGAATAGGCCATCAGTATAATGTCCCACATGGGACATCACTTGGACTGTGATTCTAGTGAGGTCATTCATCACCACTTCTACACCATACTGATTACACACATTTTAACTTATTTTATTTGCTCTTTTTTAACCAGGTATCAAGTATCTTTAAACGCCTTTATACCTTTCTCTGTTTGGATGATTATTATTATTTGCTTTACATGGATGAAAAAATGATATTAATTTTTTTAATTCACTGGAAGACATCAATACCCTGGCCTTTTCACATTACATTGATTTGTTTATGATTAACCTTTACTTCTGCTTTTAATTCTATACTTCTTAAAATGAGTATGTTTAAGTCACATATCTGTGAATTCGAATTTTTTTCTTAAAAACAGTGCTATTTTCTAGTCAGTGTTGGAGATATCATGCAGAAATCCTTGGCAATCAGATTGGCCTTTTTATGTGTGGGGGCGTTTTTTAAATTGCTGGTGTCTTGCACACAAGCCATAACACAATGATGACAAAAATGTGTAGCCAAGGCACCAGATGCTTTATATGTATGAGGAGTGCTTGTTAAAATCACACCAAACCATTAGAAAATTTGATTAAACTAAAAAAATAATTAAACTTAAAAGCTGCCTTGGTTATGCAATCCGAATTGAAGACACTTATTTATATCTGGAGAAATTAATGCATTACAGGATATTAGACCTGATGGATAGGAGATATATTGAGGCTCTAGGGGACCTGGATTGGGGCAGATATTCCCCGATATCTGCATTCAGCTCATTTATGTTCTCCAAACGGTCACACATTCTATGAATACAATATAGTAGCACATAATACAGAAGATAAGAGTTCATTTTGTTGTCACAATCTAATTGGGAGCGTGTGTTGTGAAACGAGCGGCATATTTTCTTTTAGATAATCACAAATAAACACGTAATTCATGGAAAATTCAGGTTTCCCAGGAAAATCCTGCTAGGGTATTTAAATGTGTGCTCTGTGAAATATGAAGGGGAATGTAACGTACATGGTCTAACTTGGTCTTCAGAGTATTTTAAATGCCCTTTGAATATGTTTTTATGTTAAGGAAGACTTTCCCCACAGACACTAAGCACAGCCAGGGAGTACACAGGCAGATATAATTGGGCTGTGGTTCAAAGTTGTCATTGCCCCTGTAGTTCCACATTTATGTATGTACAAGAGCAGGGTATGGTGTTTTCAGCAGCCACAACCCACTCCCGCCTCCCCGCGCTCTGAGTCTATGGGTGTAGGTCAGTAATCAAACAGTGGTACGCGTGCGTACGTGTATGTGTGTGTGAGCGTGTGCGTGTCGCGCTGACAGTAAGGACAGTGAGAATGTGAGTGTGGTACAGGAGCGCCGCTCTCAGTGCAGACTCACGCACATCAGGGCCTTTATGTAATTATCTGATGAGGGACAGTACGGGTTGGAGCTGATGTGCCAGTTGCATAACCGTACCAAGATGTTCACAATGCCCAGGGCCAGGGAGCAGCTCTCGCATGGATTACTCCTGACCGCAATTATCTACACACAAAATCGCACGCTCACCGTTGGACACTCATGCAGAACAACAGTCCGTAAAGTGACCGATACAGGTACTGTATTTACACTCGCTGGAGCACTTTTGGAGTACCCAAATTCAGGCACATTCAGGCGGAGACACCCATTCATTCGAATGCCATACAATCTAACATGGTCACACACACACACACACAGACACACACACACACACACAAACACACACACACAGACACACACACACACACACACACACACACACAGACACACACTCATTCGGTGATGCATGCCTCCATTCACATTCACAGAAGGATGGATTTTCTTTCCCCTTGTGTGCCTTGTCAATATATATTGATCAGTGCTCAGCAAGCGTATGGATAAAGACCGGAAATGTAACCCAATATTCTACAAAGCTCAGTGCGCACACACAGGCTTCTTATCTGAAGCGCACCAGACGTCCAGGCCTATTTTAATCAGCTGAAAATGCTATCTGTTGTGTCATGTGTGAAAATGTGTGTTATGGAGTCTTGTTGCCTGACATCTCAGTTTGGGACTACGTTAACCATCTAATTTTTATCCTGTTTTTATCTGTGTTGTAGTGTCCTTGGGCTTCTTGAAAGGCACATTCCAAATAAAATTTATTATTATTATCATTGTTCAAAATAGCAACAATGAGTACCCACGAACCGGAAATAATGCCCGACTTAATTTGAAGGTGACAGACAGGACAAGAGCGTATGAAATGTACAGAACTGCACTTCACGCGAGTGAAGACAGAGCAGGGTCTTAATACTGACATCTGCTGCAAGGCATGACACAAGACTGAACCCAAGTGAGTGTTGGAAGGGCAAGGACGAATAAAAATCGGCTAGCTCAAAGGGACTCCTGTCTGTCGACGCGTGATTAAAGCTGTCAGCAGCAGAGGGCCACTGCACGGCTTACGCACTCCGATACTGTGGCACTTAGCGTTAAAGCAGACGTGTCAAAAACATCACACGGATGGTCTTAGAGGGGGCTTCAAGCCCATTTCCTGGAGGACTGTGACAGGCTAGGCTTTGTTCTAACCCGTTTTCACATACTGATCAGCTTCCCGAAGCCCTGGCTGCCGGAAAGTAAGTATTGTTATGGATCTATATAAGTCCTAAACACCTACAATTAGGTAAAAAAAAAGGCCTCCAGCAACTCAGATTTAAAACTGGACATATTTGACGTAAAACACATCCTGTTACTATTCTGTTCTTAAATTAGCTACCAGAAGGTTTTATGATGTCTATTTTTTGGAACATGTATTATACTTCGGTGCAAAAATGGGACAAAATGTTATGATGTCTGCTGTGGTGGAACAAATAACGTAGTTGCAAATGAAAGCATATCACTTTTTTCTTTGCAGAAAGTGAAGAGATAACCTACCTCATTTGTTAGATTACTTATACATTGTTGGGAGTAACATGCAGGTGACAGCAACCAATGAAACTCTGAAACTCAATTACAGTACAGTTTCTAGGTTTGTGAGACAATTTCTACGACTTTTTCGAAGGATAGGATACATATGACATGCAGGATCCCACCTACTTTACCAGCCCCCTGGATTCTGAGAATTAAATGTGGAAGGAGTGTCAGATGAAATATATACATGAGTGGCTCTATTTTTAAACACGCATTGCATAGCAACTAAATACAGAATGTCATAATGATTCAGCCTAAGAAAACTTCCTCTTTGTAGTTATTTTTAAACCATGTAATTAAAAATGATAATGTGCCCTGCAGTGTATTAACTAAATTTAAAATCTGCATCACAAATGCGTATATTTTCATGAAATTGTCGTACTATCCAAGAGCTCCAACAAGACCATTTCTGCCTGTTTTTCTAAGAAAAAAATGACCTCAACCCTAGATTACAAGCCATGCACATTACATTGAGTGCCATGTCTTAAAGGGCCAATGCTCTATGAATAAAGACAGCTCACACACCAGCAGCATATTTTACATATTTATTTCACATCTTTTGGAGGGGGATGTAAAATAAAGTAGAAACGGTATGCCTCAGTAGAAAATCAGTTCAATTGTTTTCCGTGTTTCATTTTGTTTTTTGGTGTCTTTGGAGTACAATTGTCAATCTGTGCCACTGTCACACATCGTCCATCTAGCCCCTCCATCAATGTAAGACAGTGTGTACAGTGTGTGTATAGTGTGTATGTGTGTACAGTGTGTATAGTGTGTATTTGTGAATGTCATATGTTTGAGAACCCCCCCCCGGTGGTTTCTTTTCCCACCAGTAAACCCACAGTTCACCCACAGTATGGACTCTCCATCTCTCTCACACTCCCTCTCACAGTGGACCTACTCCAAACTCCTCTGTCCTTCACTCCCTACTCCCCTCTGTTGCAAACATATCCCATCACACAAAGTTCTCACTTGCTCAACACATGCTGAAGACCACTGCTGACTGATCACATAGATAGGGTAGTAGGTGGCAAGGGTGCGAGTAGTTTGGAATTCCCAGTGCATCACCTTTGAATCCTTCCTCCCCTGCTCCTCCACTCCCTCCTTCAGCCAGCGCGTGCGCTGAAGAAGGGCAGCGCTCTGATAAACGACTCCAGTCTGCTGTTGAAGAGTTCACTCTGTAGGGTCTCCCCCAGAGCACACAGTGGGTTCTTTACTATGTACTCCACATATAGCTGCAGGCACAAAGACAAGTGTATTAACACACTCCACATACAGCACTAATATTCTCCACTATGAACACTGTTCATTTATGCATCGTCTTATGCATGGTCAGCAGTGCGGTAATGGTAATGGTAACGGAACTGCGCTTGTAACCAAAAGGTTGCAGGTTTGCTTCCCAGGTAGAACACTGCCATTGTATGATTGTAATACATTTTATTGTGACCGTTTAAAATACTTTTTTTAAAGGCATCCATGACTGTTAAAGTTGATCAATGCTGTGTCTCTGTGTTTGCTGTAGTATATAAAGTGAATTAACATCATAGGCCGCCCCATTTTTTGTCAGGGATGCTTTCGGACTTTGAAAATTATTCAGCACATTCTACCGACTCTAGCTGCCTTTTAAATGCTCTTTAGATGCTGAAGTGAGCATAATATTTTATAGATAAAGTCCATTAATCACTATAATGTTCAGTACATTGTGAATGTTTTCACATTTTATTTCCTAGTGTCATTATACACACTTCATAATTTTTATCTGTTAGCATTTGTGTTTACATAGTTCAGATGGGGCATGACTATTCAATTCCATTTCAAGGTTGAAACAAAAAATAATCTTGGCCACATTTATATTCTTATTTATATATTCTTGGCAGTTGATATTGCAAAGATTATTTCTCAATTTCAAAAACATCCCCTTGTTTTTCAACAACAAGCACTCACTCACTCACTCACACACTCACACACTCACACACTCACTCACACACTCACACACTCACACACTCACACACTCACACACTCACACACACACACACACACAAACACAAACACACTGGTCCTCACCGTGCTGTAGATCTGATGGAGAATTTCCCTGCAGTTGGGGACACCCAAATCGGTGTTCATCACTACCTTCACCCCAGTGGGTGTCTCATAGTAATGCAGTTTGTAGCGGCTGGTCTGAAAAGTCAGAAAACCATCCTTCCTGCAAGAATGTGGGAGTCAAGGAGAAATATGGGAGCGGGGGTACAGCATCTCAAAACACACACACACACACACGCACACACGCACACACGCACACACGTCTTCAGATTCACACATTTAACCAATGTAGAGACAAAGGAGAGAGCCAGTCCCACACAGACGAACATCCACACAGGAACAGGAAACAAAACACCCAAAAGAGCGTCCTGCAGAAAGAGCCCAACATCCATTACATATATATACTCAGGCAAAGGCAGAGACGGGCTTAAAGATGAACACTAAGACACAGTACGGGTAAGAACAGAGAGACAGAGACAAATAAAGACAAAATAACTCCAACCAAAGCACTTTAGCCTGTTAGATTTACGGGAAGATAGAGGGAGGAAACCAAGACTCTGGACAAACACACCACATTGTCCCCAGTAGATTATTCCAAAAGATGCCACATAGAAAATGTGCCACACCACACCCATACGGCCATATGCACCAACAGACCATCAGGATACATGTCGAGAGGAGACATCTTGCTGACAAAAGATCGTATGGAGAACAGCATCCCATACATCAGTTTATACTCCTGTGAAAGATATATAAGAAATATATGAATCTCAGCAAAATCATCATTACTCATCATCCAACGTTTTGTTCCTGATGCCACAAATAGAGAGTCTACATGGGATATACCAGTACTAGCATCTGCCTCACGACAAGGAAATTGTGGAAAATGAAATGCTAGACGAATTAAATGTTTCTAGAAAAATAGTTGAGAAAACATTGCCATTTTCTTAAATCTTTGATTACATGCGAGAGAAAGACATGAGTATGTTATTTTATTTGATTACATGCGAGAGAAAGACATGGGTATGTTATTTTATTTGATTACATGCGAGAAAAAGACATGATTATGTTATTTTATTTGATTACATGCGAGAGAAAGACATGAGTATGTTATTTTATTTGATTACATGCGAGAGAAAGACATGAGTATGTTATTTTATTTGATTACATGCGAGAGAAAGACATGAGTATGTTATTTTATTTGATTAGATGCGAGAGAAAGACATGAGTATGTTATTTTACTTGATTAGATGCGAGAGAAAGACATAGGTATGTTATTTTACCCATAATCTGGAAACAAAGTATCTGTAAATCTCAGCTGTTCGCTGAAAAGGCTGGTTAACGACTTTAAGCTCCTGTCTCTGCAGAGTAGAACCAATCAAATGTACATAGCAGGCTTACTGCCATTTCCTGAAGTATAATATAATTTACCAGCCAGGGTGCCACATTCAACTAAAGCACTAGTACTGGGTGCATATCAATATCAAATTCTGATTTGTGGCCAATTGGCCATAGTGCCACCCAGACTGAGGTGAAGCCATTTTGACGACATTATCGACATACTTTAAAGACATATGTAGCAGCATGGGCTATAAGAGAAATAATGGAATGGTAACGGCAAATAGAAGACAGCACAATGCAATCAGCTAAGGTATGAGAGAGGAAAAAGAGACTTTACACAAAGGCTGTGTTACCTCGTCCTTGGAGATTCCAGCCTGCTTCTTCCGATTCCACTCGCTGTAATGTAGACAGGCGCCATTTCGGTCAAAGATGTATAAGTTGTGGACAGTCATCTGATCAAAATGAGGAAATACAAGATGACAAAAGGGTCCGTTCATTCAACACATTGCTCCTATACCGGAATTGTAGTGTATACAATATAGGTACACTTTTTAAGGCCTTTAATTGGAGTAAATGACTATTTGTAGTAGACTGTGATAACAAAATGGCATGTTGAGATAGAGGGACAAGTAAAATAGTAACTCAGAACAAATAAACATGAACGTTACTGTTATATAAATAACAAAACAATATTTGACCAATAATAATACATAAAATAATGTTCAGTTATCGTATAGGCTACACATACTGTTTTCAGATTTATGCCATTAGACAGCAAAACGTAGAAGCGTGGACTTTTCTTTGATGTCTCTAGCCAGATGAAACGCTAAATATATTTATATCTACCAGTATATCTACAGTAGCTAGTAGTAACGTTAGCATAAACAGCTAGTTCGTATTTTGCATATGCACCAGCTAGCCAGGTAATCACTGTCGAACAACTATGCTAAATGCTTTGAAATTGATAGCTAACGTTAACTAACAAAACACACATTGCTTTATATTTCAGATCGAATTACTAATTCAATGTTTTATTGTAGCAGCGATCTCTTAAAAAAAACAAATGAGAGAAATGTTGTTTATCGTACCTCAACCTTCCTGTTTCTCTATCGCTACGACCATCAGGGGGGTGTCTTCTGTATTGCCAGTACAGTTAGCTTACATTGGCTGTCAAAAGTCGGAGACAATATCAAGATAAATATATCCAGCAGCTTGTTTTAAGATCAGTTTTGAATGCTTGAGAATAGCACAAACGTATGTAGTTTTGTTTATTCATATACCAGGATAATGTATTAGTTCAGACTGGCATTCAGGCGAGCAGCTTATAGCCAAACGGAGCTGATAGGGTCCAGTTTCCACTTATAACAGTCGCACAATAAAATAAAATGTCTAAAACGTATGGCTGGTTTTTGTAGATATATATATCAATATAAGTGCACAATATTGCTATTTACTTTGGATCATAACCAAAATACAAATTTTAAATGAAGCTGTAGATTGGGATAGCAACAATATTGAGTGTAATGTTTCCCGGCTGGTAAGGTATTTTGATCACATGACATGACCCACCACCATACACCGGAAAGCCCGAGCGCATTTATTTACGCTATTTGCGTAACATGTGGAAAACGGGGGGAGATTGTTGCAACCAACTCCTCAAGATAGCCATTCACGATGACATACAGCGCTTATTAGGAAAACAAGATGGCTATGGCAATGAATCGGATTCAGCATCTCACCGGTTCCAATAATTTGGTCCCGGACTGGATGAGCGAGGAAGTTAGCACTGGGGTGAGGCACTTTAGCACGACCTATTTAAAACTGGTGTTTTAAAATGTGTTTCAGAAGTTAGGAAGGGAAAGGGGAAAACTGACTTCTTGCCACAGGGCCCTCCTGTATGAGACAGCAAATATGCTCGTACACAGTGCAGTAACTTTAGATTACGTTTACAGTTTATGCAATTTGCTATTATATTTGAATTATAACGTTAGATAGCTTAACTATTCATGTTAGAAGAATCCCCACACAGATAAAGTAAATATTGTGGAGCAATATTTTTCGAAGGTAGCTAGATAACAACTTAAGCAGGTTAGCTATGTAGCTATTCGTATGCCTCAAACACCATTGAATTGCATTGCTCTCCTGTAGACCACGATCATGGCGGTGGAGTTTGATGGAGGGGTTGTGATCGGCGCAGATTCACGAACAACTACCGGGTAAGAGCCGCAGTGAGTCAGCCCCTTATGGACACCAGTCTCACTCCGATGTTATCTCTCATCCCTACTCGACAGGTTAACTCCGTTAACACTCTTATCGGTACCGTGCAGGAGGTTTCGTACATCACTAGCTGATCTCTGATGCGCACTCATGTTAAATGAGCGAAATCATGAGTTCTGTCCAAGTACAGCACTCAGACGAAATGGTCGTGTCGTTAGTCAAATGGAAACGTTGTACTTGTATCTGTGACAGGTCAGAAGCGTTATCTGTGTGAAAATATGCTCTAAGAGTGCCTCTCATTTTGTCTTTTATTTTCCCCAACCCCCCATTCTGCAGTGCCTACATCGCCAACAGAGTAACCGATAAACTGACCCCGATCCATGACCGCATTTTCTGCTGCCGCTCTGGTTCAGCGGCTGACACGCAGGCCATTGCAGACGTTGTCACCTACCAGCTGGGCTTCCACAGGTGAGATGTGCATCACTGTTCCTGTTTCTAATCGATGCACCTGGGTCTCCTGTTGGGAACGATCTTGGCACGGATATTTTGTAACGGAAAACAGCAGCTGTTTTCAAGGTCAGGACTCATCAGGTAAGTGGAGAGGTAGAGATGTATTCGTAGATTAATGCTGTGGGATAAATTGATGGTTTCATTTGGATTTGGTTGGAATTTGGTAAGGACACCAGGGAGCCCTCTATACTAATTTAATTGTATACTAAACAATGGCTCTCAGACATGGGATGGCTTTGTATGTCTGTCTATAATTCCCTTGCTTTTATCGCTTCAGTATTGAACTGGATGAGCCCCCACTGGTGCAGACAGCTGCCAATCTGTTCAAGGAGATGTGCTACCGGTACCGGGAAGAGCTGGTGGCCGGGATCATTGTGGCAGGCTGGGATAAGAGGAGAGGAGGACAGGCGAGTTATGTCCACAGTAGCTACTCACTGCTTCTCAAAGAGCATCAATATGTATTGTCAATTATCAAATGTTACACTGTGATCTAAAGTTAATCAAATACCGAAATGGGATTTATTTTCAGTGTTATCCTCATGTTGTGTGCCAAATTAAGCATAACCTCTACCCTCCAGGTTTACACAGTGCCTGTAGGGGGGATGCTGGTGAGGCAGCAGGTGTCTGTCGGTGGCTCTGGCAGCACCTACATCTATGGATACGTGGACTCAAACTACAAATCTGGCATGACCAAGGAAGAGTGCCTGCGCTTTACCGCAGGAGGTGAGAGAAGAGAGAGAGGGAGGGAGGCAGTGGGCGAACGGTCAGGGTGTCACTTATTTGAGTATGCAAATCATTCACTTTGGTATGAGGAACGAGAGTGTGGGATCGGACCCCCACTCCAAACGCATTCATACACACAGGTGGTAGGGCTGCATGATTATGGCAAAAATTTTAATCACAATTATTTTGGTTAATTTCAGTCATTGAGATCACGATTATTTAGCATGATAATTAATTGGTTTTGGGTAACATAACGTTTTTATTGCACTTTAACATTTTGAATGAACAGAATAATGCTTATTTTTGTTTACATTTTCTAACCCTAACCCTCTACTGTGAGGGAGGTAAATTAGGAGTGCCTTATTTGATGTAGAACACCAGAGAAAGTCCAATAAAGTTAGTTTAAATTTGTAAATGGACTGTGCCTTTAAAATCGTCATTCTCGATTATTCTTGTTTAGTAATCGTGGAAAGCCAGTATTGATATCACGATTAAGATGTCATTAATTGTGCAGTCCTAACAGATGGAGGTTGCTTTGTTTTATGTTTTCAGAATGGCTCCAAGAATAAAACGAAGGCCCTGATTTACTAAGACCTTTAGCGTGTGCAAAACATTTTAGCACACGTAAAACTAACGCAATCAATGATTGGTGCAAAACAAATAATTTTGATCTTTTTATCAGTTTACCGTGTGCTGAAACATTTTTTGCACACGCTAAAGGTCTTAGTAAATCAGGCCCCGAATGTCATAATGTTGATGTAATTGATGTATAATATAATGAGTTTAGTACTTAAGCTGTAAGCTGCCTGGTTCATTTGTGTAGTGTTAAGGCAGAGTATTTGTTGATGTTTGTGTGGCTTCTCTGCACAGCCATTTCTCTGGCCATGGAGAGGGACGGCTCTAGCGGAGGGGTGGTGCGCCTGGCCTCCATCTCTGAGGAGGGGCTGGAGAGACGGGTCATTCTGGGGAACGAACTGCCCAAAATCTCCAGGGCTTAGCCAGAAGAGCAGAGTCGACCTACAGAATTGACCCACCTGCTGTGCTGTGCTTTCATTTTCCCATTTAAACGTACTGAAAGACCATTGCATTGTTTTGTAAAGCTCTTTGACATAAAAATAATCAAAATTAACCTTTTTTTGAATAAAACTGTTTAATGCAAAGGCATTGAGAGTCCTGATGATACTTCCAGACACTGTGGAAGAGTCCCTTGAGATTTTGTGAATCCATTAGGTTTGCCATTTTTGGGAAAATATGAGTTGGAGTTCATGTTCATTGTTTTAAGACTACGCATGCAAGAATGAATCGAGAATTGAGCATTAGAATTCTAAAGTCATTCTTTAATTTCTGCAAGGCAGGACGTCAAATAGCTTTGAAGGTGATGCATAATTATTTGGAGTCACCGTTAAATGGTTGGACGCAAACCCATCAACCTGCTCTTTCCAAAGTAAGCATTTACCCAAATATGAACACCTGTTTACTTCAGCTAGATGCTAATTCTATATACATTTTGCATGTTGTCAGTATTTCCAAAACTGGACTTTTAGGGCCTGATTCACATTCTTCGTTTGCAAAACCTTTTACCACACGCAAAAATGACACAACCACTGATTGGTGTAAAACGAATACCATGACCAATCATTGGTCGTGTTATTGGTTTTGTGTGTGCTAAAAGGTTTTGCACACGCTAAAGGTCTTGGTAAGTCAAGCCCTTAATGCATGTTTTCTGAGAGGCACAATTAGATGAAAGAATATTTATATGATTGAGTATCGGATAACTTTATTTGTAATATCTTCCAATAATGGAGAAAGCTTGAGTGCATCGTTTAAGCTACAGTGTACAAAACTAAATTCTTAAAATGATTGGTTGTTAGACACCACATGTAGTATATATGTAAAACCGCTTAATTGAGTCAATTATCACCCTCATAAGAATGAGGTCATTGATGGCTAGAAGACATCCTATTAAAATACAAATCTTAATTATCACCATAAACTGACTGACTAAGCAAAGCACAGGGCACATACAGTAAAGCACACAGTTACTTTAACACCATATAATAATGTTCTAATCAGAGAAGCCCAAGCAGAGTTTGAGAAAGGAGGTAGAAGATTAGGCTGTGTAATGGCTAGTTCTTTTCAGCGCCTGTGACAAAGCTGGGCCTTGCCACTGTGAAAGACATTGGAGATGGGTACACAGACGTGGCCAAAAAAAGAGAGGAAAGATGTTTGATATGGCCGAGGCTTCCTCACTGGAAATTCGTCGATCTGCAATATACCATCAGCGACTCACTGAGTAGAACCACTGTGGTTTGCTTTTGACTTGTTTTGATTTCTATACTGAAATGATTGCTGAAATGGGCCCACTTATAAATGTTAAATAAATGTAAAATTATAAATAATTTAGTCTAACTTCATATTACCATAATCCTTCCTATCATGTGCCCTTTTGTTTATTTTATTTTTTAAAGTTCTTGTGTTTGTCTAACAGTGAATAGGTGGGCAGGGCCCCTTTCCCCATACGTCTCAGTGGGCTGAGTGTACTGAGTAAAACCCGGAAACCCAGAATATGGAACATATGAACTAGCAAAAACACTTCCGGCTTTTATTCAGGGAAGTTAGTTAGCTACAAAGAATAGGGCTCAGATGTTTCTGTATAACGAATTAGAACTGGACTCAGGCTTTAGTAGTTACTTAGATTAAGCTACTTAGCTTTAGAGATGATCATGTGGATACAGGATAATATTTTAATTCAATTTGTTAGTTGAAGCGTAACATCAACCTATTATTTTATTATTTTTCTCACAAATGTATAATTGTATTTTCTGGATAATGTTGACATTGCATAAATACGTAGATGTGTTTGCAGGATTTGGCAAGCGATAAATCTATTGTATCTATCTATTGTATTGTATGTGAATGCAGGACCGAAAACAGAAGAAAGGTCGCTTGTGGCAACAGTCAGAAATGAGTATAGGCAGAGCTTAACAGCAGGGATCTACAGCAGCATTCAGGATCTACTGAAGGGATCTGCAAGCACTTTCCATGACTACATGAAAGACATTTAGTTTGTTTAGTTTAGTCATTCATTCAACGTACAACTTAATTTACATTTTCCAAAAATTTGCTGCATCTCCAGTGCAAATTATGATGAAGCAGATAAGCCTTGATCTGAAACCTTTGCTTTATACTGTATGTGTCAGGTGGTTATGGATTTATGGATCAAATACACACAGGCAACATACACATGCAAGAATGTTCAGAGATGAGTCTCTGAAGAGATTACATTTGTGGCGGTGGAGCTGTCTCCATGTCTTGGTTCAAGGTCAGTCCCTCTTGCAATTAAAGGCATCAGTGACCACCAATCCTCCTCTCTTGTATCCCCTCCCACTCCCTCTCCCCCTCTGTCTCTCAAAAGCCACTCTCCTACGACCCACTCATTCCCAACGGAGGACTCCGTACTCCTACTCATGTCCCGTTCCTCCCCTTCTACCCGCTCTTCTCGTAAGATCAAGCTGTACCTCTTGTTGAGCTCACTGCTTCTCCTGTTTCTCTCTGACCATCCTTGCACCACTCTCTCTGCTTCCTCCTTTGGATTTTCTTTATGAACCTTCTGGCTTGTATCCATATCTCTCCATCCTGTTATCTCTGCCTCTCGGCTGATCACTTTGTAGACTGTCTTCCTGTGCAACTCCCCCCTTTCTCCCACTCCAATCTCTACTCTTCCAGTACCTTCTCCTATCATACATTCTTGACTTGTAGTGGGTCTATCTTCCTTTCCTGTGTCCTCAGATTTTACTGCCTCACACTCCTCCTCCCCTTCCCCTTCTTCTTTCCTTTCCCCGGACTTGTAGACAAAAAGCACAGAGCGAAACGTAGCTTGCACCCCTTCAGAACCCTCAAAGGGCAGCGAGATGGCCCCTGCCCGATCACCAACATTCTCTCCTTTCCCTACTGTGTCCTCTCTCTGTCTGACATGATATCCCAGCAGCCTCAATGTATTTCTCCTCTGCTCCTGTTTAATTCGAGCAAGAGGCAAATAGACCTTGAGGTAGGCTCGGAGGGTCCAGAGGGAGATTGTGCACAGCCATAATACCAGCAAGACACACAGACAAAGGTAGCTAATGAATAGCCACCAACAGTAATAAACCACTGGTCTCTCCTGTATCCTGTTTTCCAAAACCACAGAGCCAGTAGTGAGAGACTGCTTTTTGATACAAAGAGGATTAATTGTGATTGGATGATGTGCAGTTGTGGATAAGGGTGCGGTTGTGGATGGGGGTTTGAATGTGGATGTGGATGTTGGTGTGGGTATAGTTGTCATTTGGAAAGTGGTAGAGATAGTGGTAGGCTCTGGCTCGTTCCCCATCTCAGCTACTATCCTTGATGTGATAAACTCTGTTGCATAATATTCATACCATGAAGTCCATGTGAAGAAATGCATTGTTGCTGTTAGAAACCCAAATGCCCTATTGGTGGTGTGAGTCTGGGTGGGTGTGGTTGTTCTGATAAATGTGTGTGTGGTGCTGTTTGTCTGGATGGGTATGGTAGTGGTCTGCGTGGATGTGGAGGTTTGGGTAAGGGTGGGCATGGTGGTGTTCATCTGGGTAGGAACGATGGTGTTGGTCTGAGTGACTGCAGCAGTTTGGGTAGATGGGAGGACATACACAGTAGAGAGGGTAGTACTGATGGCTGTAGTGAGGGGTGCTGAATCCATGTCACCAGAGGGAGAGCAGTATTCATCACCAGTTAAGTCAATGATGACTCGGTCCTTTAGTCGGCTCGGGCTGTCACACACCACACTCTCTGGGTCATTTACAATATTGGATGGACCTGTGTGCACGTAGACGTTGTGACCCTGATCCTCCAGCCAGGTTGTCAAATAAAGCACCTCGCAGTCGCAGACCCAGGGGTTCTTTGACAGGTAGACATATGGGATATCGGGTAACTTAGAAAAGAACTGGTTTGGCATGACCTTGAGATGATTGTCCTCCACATCAAAGGTTTTGAGAATTTTGGTGGTAATGACAGACAGCAGTGACAAAGGCAGCACCTGGATGAGGTTTTGGGAGAGATCCAGGACCTCCAGGTTCTTCAGGTTCTTGAAGGTGTCCTCATTCAGAGTGTGTAGCTGGTTCGCATGCAGGTAGATCTCCATCAATTCGGATGCCGCAGCAAAAGCAGATTCTGGGAGTTCTTGGAGCCTGTTACCAGAGAGACGGAGGACCCTTAGAGAGGGGAGGATCAGGTCTGACGTCTTCTCGAGTGATGAGACTTTGTTCCGGGAAAGGTCTAATTCATGCAACTTGAGGAAGCTCTGGTAAGAGGTCCAGGACAGGGACACAAACCCATTGTCTGCAAGAACTATGACTTCTGTTGCTGGATCGATTACAGACGGGACAGTGCTCAGAGTCATCCCAGTGCAGTTCACACGTGCTCGGTTATCTGGATTCATGTCACTATGGCAACAGTTAGTCATACTCAGGCATAAGTTATACAAAATCAGGAGAAAAAAGGTGAACCTCATTGTGATGATAGCGGTGACACCTGCCAGATGAAAAACAGAAAAGATTGTTATAATGATAATGTAAGACTGTATAATAGTACAATAGGAGTATTGTACCAGTTGATAATAAGCACTTGATTGGGAGAACATCAGGGGGGTGCTGAGCAGTCACCTGCACTGGATCCTGTAAAATGATACTTTTAGCTTCTGTTACATTTCCTTTTTTTAACACACATAACTTCAGACAACCCTTGAATTTAAATTGATTAATTGAAAAGCAATATTAAATATTAATAATATTAAACAGAAGTTTAATATTGGCTTGGGGTCATGTGGCAGGAGTCAGAGGTAACATATGTCCCTGCAAAACTACTTGCCCACAAAAGCCACTAAGTAGAACCCACAAAACCTACTATAAATCGTTCTTTTCACAGACTGTAATTTGCACTCTAGGGTTAATATTTCAGTAAAAACCAGCGGAATGTGCAAACTGATCAGTGTGAAAAAAGATCTGTGAAGTGGTGGCATTATGTCTACAATATAAATTGTGTGATTATCTCTCTGCCAGGGATTTATGAAATATAAATATAGGTATTATTCATGAACATCTCATTGTGTTGTGCCAAAAATTGTTCACATGGAATTCCAGCAAATACTATACTGACTTTTGAATATCAGCAAGGGTAAGCCATATAGTCAGCATTGCTGTGACCCTTTTTAAGGGTGCATGATAAAGAAATACTGTAAATATCATAATATATAGTAATATGATGCGATACCAACCACTGAAATGATTTAGTACTTTAGTGTTGTCTCTTGAGCAGGACAGTTTATACAGCCATATTTTCTCAAAGTTTCTACTTACAGTTTATTTGGTCCTCTCATGTCTGAGTGATAAGTGCTCACAGGTAAAAGGCCCATTTTTGCTCCGCACTGAAAATACTCTGGTTAAAGGAGAAGTTCGGTATATAGCATTATAAGCCCTGTTACGATCATATACAACGGTCCATATCAACATTTTGACTAACTGTGCAGTTTTGAGATGTATTTCTCATTGCTCATGTCACAGCTAACTTACATAATGGATCGGGATAGGCATACAGAAAATCCTTCAAAAAACACCATAAACTCTCGTTTTCAAAAACGGAAAACTCACCGAGTGGTCACTGGTGTCCGTTGATGTTCGTATCGGGTTTTATTCATCATTTTATTAAATCCATTGACTTGTATAGACCACTGAACTCTATGATATGCTCTATGGTATAGACACCAAAGGAGGTTTAGATAGGCTGTGTCCCAAATCGCATACTCCCGTGCTCCGCACTATCGTACTTCGCTATGGACTCACATGGATGTGCGTGCTCGCTATGCATGCTCAGAGCATGGAAGTATGCGATTTGGGACACAGCCATAGATACAGCGACTGAACATAGGTACGGCGACTGAAAATTAGTTCTATAAATCTTTAAACGGTTATTTAAAACATGTTTTAAACGTAAACATAAATTACAAGAAGACACCAGTGATCACTCGGTGAGGTGTTTTTTTAAGGATTTTCTATATGCCTATCCAGATCCATTGTGTAAGTTAGCTGTGGCATGAGCAATGAACATACATTTCAAGACTGCACAGTTCGTCAAAATGTTGATATGGACCATTGTATATGATCGTAAATAACCTTATAACAGGGCTTATACCAAATGTAATATACCAAACTTCTTTTTTAAGTGGAAACCAATTCATTTTTTCCATTTTGTTTTTATAAAAACCTCAAATGACCACACAACATATTCAATATTTGTTTTAACAAGTTTAAAGTAGAAAATAGGACCAAATCTCCTTACTTTATTTTTCTTCAGTTTTTCCCAATCATGTCCCCTCAATATTATTAGTCCATAAATCTACAGTTACTTCTGTTCTGCTTACTTCTGTACTCTGCTACAATGTCCTTTAAAGAGTGTCTGTGTGGTTTTTAGGGTTTGTCTCCATGAGGGTGTGTGTGTGTGTGTGTGTGTGTGTGTGTGTGTGTGTGTGCGTGGAAAAAAATCTTCTCATAAACAGGTTTCCTCATGTCTGCTGTAGAGTCATGTACCAAAATGGATTATCTCAGTTCATCCGCATCCTCCTGTCACTCAGTCTCCCTGACTCAGCTCTAAAGAGCTCAACTCCAGGATAAGAGTCAGTGTACTACTATGGCACAACATAAATAGCAACAGCAAATTTACCAACAGCCCTGAATCGCATGTAAGATAGCCTATCTGTGCCCAACATACTGACTGTATGGGGTTGTATTCTCAACGGACATAGTGTAACCAAACACACACACACACACACACGTCAAATTTAAAGGAAATTGCATGACTGTCATTAAGATTCCTGGAACAGGACAGTGACAGTACATACACATGTGTTGTTCATTGTTCATAAAATAGGGTGAGTTTACCTGCAGGCTTTAGTGTTTCAGTTCAATCTTGACACATTCATTTATTTCCATAACCCATGTGAGATAAGTGCCAAACATGCCTTATAGTGATTGATGTTATTGATTTATACGACTTTTGAAAGTTGTGTCCAGTTCCGCTTTCATGCACTGGTTTAAGGTGTGGAAACAATGTTAAAGGCAGCAAACCCAAAACTGACCACCATTTTCAAGCACGCAACGACGTCTCGAAAGATAAACCATGAGAAATTAAATCTATAAACAAAAATGATGACTTGCACTGTAATCCCCAGTGATTTTGTCCAGTTTACTTATGTATAATGACCATGGCACTTTCCCCCTAAATCCTATCTAATAATCCATCACACAGAAAGGTTTTTCTGATTACTTACATTATAAAATGTATATATAACTAGCCAGCTATCCTACCTGAAGTCCCAGCAAGAAGATGCTTAAAATGATCATTTATGGTAGAGGCCATTAAAACAATAAATTTTTTTGGGCTTCTTTGTCATCTAGAAATATAGCTATGATGCCAATTACCTCATTTGTTGAAATAGTTATCTTTAGTGACAATACAGAAATACCAGATTTTGCAAAAAATATCCCTAGTGACTCCAGAAAACAGATAAGGCATTGAAATTGTAACATGACAAGATTGTGCGCATAGTCATCGAAAAGATGACCGTTCCACTTCCCAGAGTAAGGGAGGTCACAGCATCATGTCACCCAAAACAAGAGTCCTGTTGTCACCTTATTAGGTTCCCATTTTTAAATATATTCTGTAAATATGCGTTGTAACCTACGCATACACCGGGGATTAGATTTAGACCCAAGACAATGCAGATATAAGTCCTCAGATATTGTTTTGCTTATATAAAAGCAATGTTACTTTTGTGAATTACACATAAAAACCTTTACAGATAAAAGCAGGGATGTCTGCTGTGTGTGCTCAGTAGCCTATACGGGGCTGTGAAGAAAAAGAAAGCACTGCATTTCAGTCTAGTGATCCAATCTGCTTTCAATAGTATTCAGAGTAATTAGCATAATGTGAAGCTGGTGGTAAAGGCTGACTAATCTAAGGTTGTGACTTTCACATGCAGGCTTTGTTCAATCAGGAGTTACCACAGATGGCACTTTAACATTCATATTGAGTAGATTGCGAAAAATTGAGTTAGCATTTTTTTCCTTCATGTTTTCCTTAATTGCAAGGTTGAAAATAAATAAATAAATGAAATAACTTGTCTGCAGATTTTTTTTCTGGACATGATTTTGGTGATATCATTTATACGCACACTGCAATGTCATACTGGTGTTGTAGGACTCAGTTTGACTTCAGACATTGCATCACAAATGCAAAAAGATATATTCTTCTCAATGTGCACGTAGCCGACTACGTAACAAACACGAACCATTCTTAATATCGTTGTACACAAAAGCTGTAATTTTTAATATGTCCACTGAGGAAAGGTATTATGGATCAACAAACTAAACACATCTAAGCTTAAACAGATCATGCATCCCTGCTTACATATCATACACATTTAATCCGGAATGAGAGACCTTTGCCTTCTGGAACGACAGCTGCCTATCGTTTGCTTGCTGGGAATAGGAGCAGCAGATGGGCTCTCCCCTATTTTTAATTTCCATTATTCCTGTCATGATGGAATGCATCCCAACATGCAAGTTAAATGATGTTCACAAAGCTTACTTTCTGGGTCATTTAAGCGCAGGGGACCAGAATCCCCATTATGATCTTTTAATCTCCCTTTCAACACTGCAATCCACTCCTATTTCTACTGGTACTCTTGTATAGCAGATGAAGGCATCTTCACAAAAGCACACCTTTAAACTCAGTTACATTCTTTTACAGCAGTGATTTTGAACCTTTTCTGATCCAGGGGCCCCCACCCAGGCATCCAAGGGACCCCCATGATAATAAATTAAAATGAGCATTTAAAAAAAGGTTTTATACTCTGAAATACTGTCCCAAATCTATATAATGTTATTGCATATCAAGTCTGGCCAGGGACCCCCTACAGTACCTTCAAGGACCCCCTGTAAAACCCAAGCTTTACAGAAATAGTGGCATTTGTCAGTACAAAAAAAAGGGAAGTTCGGATCCAGTTCAGCTGGAAATTTAATTCAATAGTGTGCCGTCCCATTGGGTGCAGTCTCTGCTTGCACAAACACACTCAGACCTACACCACCATGGAGAGGGACAAGCCATGCTGACAAGCTCAGGAAATACAAACACACAGATCATCGCTGGTCTTTTTCTTATATTCCTTTATTTAAATTTTATGTTTTCAAGCTCGGGTTACCATCAACTTATACAATTGTGCCCTTCTTATTCGTTTCCAATCAAAAAAACAAAGAAGTGAAAGGCCAACTAAAAAAAGCAAAAAAAAGACAGGGAGACTAATTATTGTGGGTTCTGTCCACGAGAGGTCTAGTTCAAGCCAGGAGGTCTAGTACAGGTTAGGCAGGAAGGGGTGGGGTTAACCGATTCCATTTTTAGTCAAGGAAACCAAACAAAGTGGCTACAAGGGGACAAGCTCAAAACAACACAGAAACTGAGAGGGTCATAAGCAAGGCTTTTTCTCAAAAACCTGTGTGTGTGGTGCTGTTGGTCTGGATTGGTATGGTAGAGGTCTGAATGGATGTGGTGGCTTAGGTAAGGGTGGGCATGGTGGTGTTGGTCTGGGTGACTGCAGCGGTTTGGGTAGATTGGAGGACATACCCAGAAGACAGGGTAGGACTGATGGCTGTAGTGAGGGGTGCTGAATCCAAGTCTCCAGAGGGAGAGCAGTATTCATCACCAGTTAAGTCAATGATGACTCGATCCTTTAGTCGGCTCGGGCTGTCACACACCACACTCTCTGGGTCATTTACAATATTGGATGGACCTGTGTGCACGTAGACGTTGTGACCCTGATCCTCCAGCCAGGTTGTCAAATAAAGCACCTCGCAGTCGCAGACCCATGGGTTCTTTGACAGGTAGACATATGGGATATCGGGTAACTTAGAAAAGAACTGGTTTGGCATGACCTTGAGATGATTGTCCTCCACATCAAAGGTTTTGAGAATTTTGGTAGTCATGACAGACAGAAGTGACAAAGGCAGCACCTGGATGAGGTTTTGGGAGAGATCCAGGACCTCCAGGTTCTTCAGGTTCTTGAAGGTGTCTTCATTCAGAGTGTGTAGCTGGTTCGCATGCAGGTAGATCTCCATCAATTCGGATGCCGCAGCAAAAGCAGATTCTGGGAGTTCTTGGAGTCTGTTACCAGAGAGACGGAGGACCCTTAGAGAGGGGAGGATCAGGTCTGAAATGTTTTCTAGTGATGAGACTTTGTTCCGGGAGAGGTCTAACTCATGCAACTTGAGGAAGCTCTGGTAAGAGGTCCAGGACAGGGACACAAACCCATTGTCTGCAAGAACTATGACTTCTGTTGCTGGATCGATTATAGACGGGACAGTGCTCAGAGTCATCCCAGTGCAGTTCACACGTTCTCGGTGATGCAGATTTTTGTCAGTATGGCAACAGCTAGTCATGGCTGTAGTGAGGGGTGCTGAATCCAAGTCTCCAGAGGGAGAGCAGTATTCATCACCAGTTAAGTCAATGATGACTCGATCCTTTAGTCGGCTCGGGCTGTCACACACCACACTCTCTGGGTCATTTACAATATTGGATGGACCTGTGTGCACGTAGACGTTGTGACCCTGATCCTCCAGCCAGGTTGTCAAATAAAGCACCTCGCAGTCACAGACCCAGAGGTTCTTTGACAGGTAGACATATGGGATATCAGGTAACTTAGAAAATAACTGGTTTGGCATGACCTTGAGATGATTGCCCTCCACATCAAAGGTTTTGAGAATTTTGGTGGTCATGACAGACAGCAGTGACAAAGGCAGCACCTGGATGAGGTTTTGGGAGAGATCCAGGACCTCCAGGTTCTTCAGGTTCTTGAAGGTGTCCTCATTCAGAGTGTGTAGCTGGTTCGCATGCAGGTAGATCTCCATCAATTCGGATGCCGCAGCAAAAGCAGATTCTGGGAGTTCTTGGAGTCTGTTACCAGAGAGACGGAGGACCCTTAGAGAGGGGAGGATCAGGTCTGAAATGTTTTCTAGTGATGAGACTTTGTTCCGGGAGAGGTCTAACTCATGCAACTTGAGGAAGCTCTGGTAAGAGGTCCAGGACAGGGACACAAACTCATTGTCTGTAAGAACTATGACTTCTGTTGCTGGATCGATTACAGATGGGACAGTGCTCAGAGTCATCCCAGTGCAGTTCACACGTTCTCGGTGATGCAGATTTTTGTCAGTAAGGCAACAGCTAGTCATGGCTGTAGTGAGGGGTGCTGAATCCAAGTCTCCAGAGGGAGAGCAGTATTCATCACCAGTTAAGTCAATGATGACTCGATCCTTTAGTCGGCTCGGGCTGTCACACACCACACTCTCTGGGTCATTTACAATATTGGATGGACCTGTGTGCACGTAGACGTTGTGACCCTGATCCTCCAGCCAGGTTGTCAAATAAAGCACCTCGCAGTCGCAGACCCAGGGGTTTTTGGACAGGTAGACATATGGGATATCGGGTAACTTAGAAAAGAACTGGTTTGGCATGACCTTGAGATGATTGTCCTCCACATCAAAGGTTTTGAGAATTTTGGTGGTCATGACAGACAGAAGTGACAAAGGCAGCACCTGTATGAGGTTTTGGGAGAGATCCAGGACCTCCAGGTTCTTCAGGTTCTTGAAGGTGTCCTCATTCAGAGTCTGTAGCTGGTTCGCATGCAGGTAGATCTCCATCAATTCGGATGCCGCAGCAAAAGCAGATTCTGGGAGTTCTTGAAGCCTGTTACCAGAGAGACGGAGGACCCTTAGAGAGGGGAGGATCAGGTCTGAAATGTTTTCTAGTGATGAGACTTTGTTCCGGGAGAGGTCTAACTCATGCAACTTGAGGAAGCTCTGGTAAGAGGTCCAGGACAGGGACACAAACCCATTGTCTGCAAGAACTATGACTTCTGTTGCTGGATCGATTACAGACGGGACAGTGCTCAGAGTCATCCCAGTGCAGTTCACACGTGCTCGGTTATCTGGATTCATGTCACTATGGCAACAGTTAGTCATACTCAGGCATAAGTTATACAAAATCAGGAGAAAAAAGGTGAACCTCATTGTGATGATAGCGGTGACACCTGCCAGATGAAAAACAGAAAAGATTGTTATAATGATAATGTAATACTGTATAATAGTACAATAGGAGTATTGTATTATTTTATAGAGGCCAGTTGATAATAAGCACTTGATTGGGAGAACATCAGGGGGGTGCTGGGCAGTTATTTGCACTGGATCCCGGAATATGATTCATTCATGACTTCACACAAGTCATCAATATAAATGGATTAATTGAAAAGCAATATTAAATATTAATAATATTAAATAGAAGTTTAATAGGCTTGGAGTCATGTGGCAGGAGTCAGACTCAGATTTGTGGACCAGGTTGCCTCCCTACGCACACATTAAATAGTTTCATTGAGGCTGTTTCTCATAGACTTTGTTCTCTTGCGGGCAACTGCATTCAAAATGAAAACCAATAACTAATTCCCATTATAATTAATAATACGTATAACGTTTATTATTAAAAATTAATTGCATTGATATTTTGTTTGTTAATTACTATATTAGATAAATACTGGGAAATTTCAAGAGGGGGCCTTGGAGTGCAATTTTGAATTCACCCCATTCATCTCTTGACCCTCAATTCTAAAATCATATCATGCATTGTTAGTAACCCTGGGAAAGGGCATCTGCTAAATTATAATAATTAGCAGTTCATTTGCCCAGTCATGAATAATTATTTCAGCGTACTATATTGTCAAGTCTATAATTTATGTTTTTTAATCATAAATCATAGAATAAGAACTTGGTAAATCAACATGATAAATCTAAGACAAGTAATCCATCTTTGCTTAACAAACTAAACCATTATACTTCCATAATAAATTAACTACTCCCCGCAAAAACCTAACCGCCAAAAAGTAGAACCACAAACCACACGAAAACCCATAATTTTCACTTCTAATTCACAGCACTCTAGGGTAATAATTCAGTAAAAAAAAGCAAAAAAAAAAAAAAAAATGTGCAAAAAAAAAAGAAAAAAAAAAGTGTGGTGTGGTGTCTACAATATAAATTGTGTGATTGTGTGATTATCTCTCTTCTTTGGGATAAATATAATATATATTATATATATATATAGCATGCAGCATCTCTCATTGTCAAAAAAAAAAAACTGTCACAACATTCCAAAGCATATACTATTACTATACTGGGTATCAGCAAGTGTAAGATGTACAGTCAGCATTTCTGTGAAACTTGTTAAGGGTGCATGATAAGAAAATACTGTCAATATCATAAGGTATAGCAATATGACGTGATAATTACCAACCCATGCAATTAATTAGTCCACTGCGTAGTGTTTGCTCTTGACCAGGACAGCTTACACAGCCACATTTTCTCAATTAAAGATTTTACTTCCAGTTTATTTGGTCCTCTCATGTCTGAGTGATAAGTGCTCACAGATAAAAGGCCCATTTCTGCTCTGCACTGAAAACACTCTGCTTATGTGAAACATATTCACTTTCTCCATTTTGTTTTCGTAAAAACATCAAATGACCACACAACATATTCAATATTTGTTTTAGCAAGATTAAAGTAGAAAATAAGACCATATTTCCTTACTTTATTTTTGAAGTTACTTCTGTTCTGCTTTTATTTTATTAATCTTTTATTTAGCCAGGAAGGTCCTATTGAGATACAATAGCTCTTCTTTCAGGGAGTCCTGCTTATGTATATGCTCTGCTACAATGTCCTTTCAAGAGTGTCTGTGTGGTTGTTAAGGTTCGTGTCTATGAGGGTGTGTGATTTTCTCATAAACAGGTTTCCTCATGCAGTTATGTTCCAGAATTAATATCTCAGTTCCTCCACATCCTGCTGCCGCTCAGTCTCCCTGACTCAGCTCTAAAGAGCTCACCTCCAGGATACGAGTCAGTGCACTATGACAAAACATAAATAGCAAAAGCAAATTTACCAACAGCCCTGAATCGAGAGTGAGATCTGTGGCCAGCACACCGACTGTATGAGGTTGTATCCTCAATGGACATAGATAATGCAACTCCACATACACATACACAGACAAACACACAGACACACACAGCTTGGAAAGTCAAATAAAAAACAGCTGCATTACTGTCATTAAGGTTCCTCGAACAGAACAGGACAGTCACAGTATAGAGACATGTGTTGTTCATTGTTCAAAAAGTGTAATCAAGGGTGAATGAGTTTACCTGCAGGCTTTAGTGTTTCTGTTCAATCTTCATACATTCATTTATTACCATAACCCATGTGAGATAAGTGCCAAGCATGCCTTATAGTTGTAGTGATAGATGTTATTGATTTATCCCAGTTTTGAACATCGAGTTCAGTTCCACCTACATGCACTGTTTTGAGGTGCAGAAACGATGTGAAAAATATGAATAGCAGCAAAACCAAAACTGACTACGTCTCAAAAGATAAACCACAAGAAATGAAATCCATAAACAAAAATTATATATTGCACTGTAATCTCCAGTGAATTTGTCCCATCTTACTTATGTGTAATGACAACGGAGCTTTTCCCTTAAATCCTATCCATTAATCCATCATACAGAAAGGTTTTGCTGATGAGTTACTGTACAGAATTAATATATAACTAGCCAGCTCTCCTGCCTGTCCTATAATTTCAGTCCCAGCAAGAAGATTAAACTATCAGTCATGGTAGTTTGTGTACCGAGTCATTTAAAAAACATTTTATTTTATAATATGTTTTGCTTCTTGGTCATCTAGAAATATAGGTATGATGCTGATGCTTATATTTGAAAATGAGTTTCTGTCATCATTACTATGATGTCAATTACGTAATTTGTTGAAATGGCTATCTAGTTAATTTGGTTAATGACAGTACAGAAATACCTTAGTTCAGCCTTTGCAAAAAATATCAGTAGTGACTCCATAAAACAAATAAGGCGCTCAGTCTATGAGGCTGTCCAGATTCACGTCCCACTAAAGCACTGCGTTTCAGTGTAGTGATGCATGGTCAGGTCCCGGACTTCATTTACATACAGTATTTGGACTATGAAGAGTCCAAATGTCATTCATTTGTATGCAGATAACACTAGTCTACTCAAGTGCCGATACCCTTAGGTACGCTAAGTAAATCTGCTTTCAATAGTATTCAGAGTAATTAGCATAATTGGAAGCTGTATGTAAATTCTGACTAATCTAAGTTTATGACTTTCACATGCAGGCTTTGTTCAATCAGGAATGACCACAGATGACACTTTAAAGATCATATTGGGAAGATGGCAACACATTGCATTAGCATTTTGTCCCCTGTTATGGCATAAGTAACGTCGTTTAAGGTTAATATAATTTACAGTATATGCACACTGCAGCATCATACGAGCTTTGTGTTGGACTCCTTGTATCAAGGGGCCTTAAGATGAATTACAGGTAGTAAATCACTTACTCCTAACTGCCTACTGTCATAAGCTTGGGTGGCCTTCTTATCTCATGTTTTTATGAATGTTTTTAATAAATTCAAATGTATTTATAAATTTTATTATTGTGATTATTATTATTACATTTGATCTCTTATCTCATGGTTTTTCTTAGTCTTGTTTATTATATATTTATGTTTAATGTAAAGAACTTTGGCCCGCAGTTCATTGCATGAAAAGCTTTAGTAATAAACATTACGCACGCAGCTCCTGTCTGTCTGTGTCCCTATCATCCATAACTCGCACAATTCTATGCTGATTGTGATGAAACTTTTTGGAAATGTTGACAGTCTGGCATTAACCTGAATCTTTAATTTGTTCCCCAATCAGTCAATGCCCGACTTCACAGCGCAAGATCAAAGTTTTAGCCCCATGCATATTACGTTCAGGGTCGAGATTAGCACACACGCGGGTGTAGCAGCATTATTATTATTACTTTTTTATTTGCAAAGCTGTTCTGAGCACTTTACCATAATAACTTCGTACACCAAAACCTTTGTGTAGTTCTTATATCTGCTTTCAAGCTTTGATTACATTCCAGGTACAAAAAGTAAGAACTCAGCAAGGGGGCAAAGCTTTTTTTTAATTTATTTTTTTACTGCACTTATATAGCGCCTTTATCCAAAGCGCTTTACAATGGCCTCTCACTCACCTTTTGACTTCCTGGCACCTTTGTCCTGCAATAACCTTTAGAAAACACCCAAGAGAGCTTAAATTCAATAATACGAGTAAGAAATTAAGAATTCAGGAAGCATTGCTGGAAGTGTGTAACTGTATTTAACCATTGGTATTCTTTGTTTTATTGTGCATTAGAAGTCATATTGCACTATTCTATGTACATACTTAGCTGCTCCCTTGTAAAATCAATTCTGTATTTCAATAGGTCTGCCTTGTTAAATAAAGGTTAAATTGTAAAAGAAATGTAGTTAACGAGATGAAGACCACAAATTAAACCTATCTAAGCTTAAACGGATCATGTATCCCCGCTTACATACTGTACACATTTAATCCAGGATGAGAGACCTTTCCAGAGACCTCTGGAACGGCAGCTGCCTATCACATGCTGGAAATGGGAGCAGCAGATGGGCTCTCCCCTATTTTAAATTTTCATTACTCCCATCATGATGGAATGCATCCAAACATGCAAGTTAAACGATGTTCACAAAGCTTGTTTTCTGGGGCACTTAAAGGGAAATTGCAGGTAAATGAAGTTTGATTCGTAGAAGAGTAGCTGTCCTGATTAAAATGATCTCTCAGCCAACTCTCTACATGTACTGAGCAGACATATAACCCCAAACTACTGCGCATGTTCCAAGTACCAATTTTATTGCGTCTCCAGAGAAAAACGCCTAATGAATACAGCCATTCATTAGGCTAAGCTGTATTTAAGAAAAAAACAGCCCTTCAATTCATCCACTTTTGGTATAGTTTAAGTTTTCACTGACAACATAAAAGAGCCTAGCCAGAAGTCTGCAAGACTTACTCGTTACACATTTCTCCTCCCGGTCCACCAGTCATCGTTTACCCAAGGCACTGCCGGGTCGGCTGCCCGTAGCACCCGCTTCAGCTGCCGCCTCACGCCTTCGGTTGATCTCCTCAGCAGTGTACAGCTCAAAACAGTAGCCGTCCTCCTTCGATTTAAGCAAAATTTCTCGGAAGGTGTCAACTAGCGCATGGTCCACTGTCCATTGTTGGAAGCCATTGTACTGGAATAATTGGTAATGTTAACTTAGCCAAGAACTCTGAGCTAGCTTGCAAGCGAATACTGTTTACAGTTGTAACAACAGGTGCACCGCCTCTGGCCGTATCCGAATTAGCGCAATTGCCTATTGAGTATGCCAGGCGAGTATACTTTAAAAAACTTAAAAAAAACTTAAGTATGCGACAAAATAGTAAGCAGTAGCTATACAGTATGCTAGAACACAGTAGGCTACAAAGGAAGCAGCCAGCAGCCTCTTCAAATGACGAAGGGTAGAGGTATACGTCATTTTGACGTATAGGCTAACTCTACCAAACTTTAGCTGTCGATATTCCCGTTCAGATAGATTTGGCCAGCCACAGAGAGAGACACTTAATCAGTTGCTCCTTGATCTATTAAATAAGATTAATGTTGTTTTTCAGTGGAATTGCCCTTTAAGTGTAGGGGACCAGACTCCAGAGTCCCTATTATGATCTTTTAATCTCCCTTACACTGCATTATACTCCTAATGTTATTCTTGTATAGCGGAGGAATGCATCTTCACTATTCACCAAAAAAATAAAAAAAATAAAAAAACTTTTAAACTCACAATTGCATTCCTTTACAGAAATAGTGGCATTTTTCAGTGCAAAAAAGGGAAGTTTGGATCCAATTCAGATGAGAAATTTCATTCAATAGTGTGCCGTTGATTGGGTGCGGTCTCTGCTTGCACACACACACACTCAGACCTACACCCCCTTGGACAGGGACAAGCCATGCTGGACAAGCTCAGGAAATACAAACACACAGATCATCGCTGGTCATTTTTTTATATTCCTTTATTTAGGTTTCATGTTTTCAAGCTCGGGTTACCATGAACTTATACAGTTGTGCCCTTCTTAGTCTTTCCCAATCAAGAAAAACAAAGAAGTGAAAGGCACAAAAATAAAACAAACAAAAGAGGGAGACCACTTTGTGTGGGTCCCGTCCACGAGAGGTCTAGTTCAAGCCGTGAGGTCTAGTACAGGTTAGGCAGAAAGGGAGTAGGGTTCACTGGTTCCATTCGCAGTCGAAGAAACCAAACCAAGTGGCTGCAAGCAGACAAGATCAAAACAACGCAGAAAGTGAGAGGGTCACAAGCAAGGCTTTCTCTCAAGGACCAGAAGCCAAACCGTCAAGGCAGTTGAATTTGTATTAGAATTATCCTTTTGATCGCATGATCCTTTCATTTGCTTTAAACCCCGGTTTACAGGAATCCCTCACAGTCCGGACCCACGCAGGGAACAAAGTAAACCCCGGTTACAGGCATCCCTCACAGTCCGGACCCACGCAGGGAACAAAGTAAACCCCGGTTTACAGGGATCACTCACAGTCCGGACCCACGCAGGGAACAAAGTAAACCCCGGTTTACAGGTATCACTCACAGTCCGGACCCACGCAGGGAACAAAGTAAACCCCGGTTTACAGGGATCACTCACAGTCCGGACCCACGCAGGGAACAAAGTAAACCCCGGTTTACAGGGATCACTCACAGTCCGGACCCACGCAGGGAACAAAGTAAACCCCGGTTTACAGGTATCACTCACAGTCCGGACCCACGCAGGGAACAAAGTAAACCCCGGTTTACAGGGATCACTCACAGTCCGGACCCACGCAGGGAACAAAGTAAACCCCGGTTTACAGGGATCACTCACAGTCCGGACCCACGCAGGGAACAAAGTAAACCCCGGTTTACAGGCATCTCTCACAGTCCGGACCCACGCAGGGAACAAAGTAAACCCCGGTTTACAGGCATCTCTCACAGTCCGGACCCACGCAGGGAACAAAGTAAACCCCGGTTTACAGGCATCTCTCACAGTCCGGACCCACGCAGGGAACAAAGTAAACCCCGGTTTACAGGCATCTCTCACAGTCCGGACCCACGCAGGGAACAAAGTAAACCCCGGTTTACAGGCATCTCTCACAGTCCGGACCCACGCAGGGAACAAAGTAAGGAAACGCTGGTTTCCACAGCAGCTTCCCGTGCGCTGGGTGAGTAGAGTAGTGACAGCAGAGTATATGGGAAATTACTGCAAAAGCAACGACACAAAATGATCATAACAACACGGAGGTACAAAGGGAAAGGGAGAACATTAAAATATTAGAAACGTGGAAACGCACACATACACACACACACTAATAGGGGTAAAAGCAGAAGCTGGGATGCTGTACGTTAAACAAAAATAAAGGCAAAGAGGAGGAAGAATCCCAAAAAAAAAAAACGAGCACAAACCCAGAAATTCAGAAACACACTGTAAATCGATTGTCCTAAATAAAAAACAGAAAATAAAATTTCAAAGAAAAACTCACTTCGTTCACTGCAGTATGGCAATGCATTAACGTCCTTCCTCCATTGCATCTGTGAAATTGCATTTTTACGTGGGGCAGCCCATTTCATTCTGAACGCTTGCCCACATCTATTTACTTCTCCTCCTTCCATTTGTCGTCTTAGCTGTGCGTCTCATGCACCTGGTAACAGCACATGTCCATGGTCTCAAGTCAAATGAGTCACTCATTAGTAAGTTGCATTCTTGATGGGGGTGAAAACATCTCTAAACTTACTCCCAGTGGACCCTCTTTCATCCAGTCAAAAGTCAAAGGTTAAAATCCTTATAGAGCTTTTCTCAAGGAGCTCATGCAGTTCGGTCTGATGGTTGTTTGAGGCCCAGTAGTGAGTTACTGTGTAATAGAGTAACACAAGTCCAGCTAACATATCAGCAGTCAGGTTGGACAGTCTGTGGTTACACCATCTTCCCTGACTCCAGTCAAATAAAAAAAATAAAACATTTGCTTAAAACCTCTTTGTACAACAGAAAACTGGTTAAGGACTGAATCGAAGAGAAGAGCACAGTGGGGTCACACACGCTATGCTTTAATTACACAATGGTGGAGATTTTTTAATAGAAGTAGAGTCACAGAGTGGTAAACTCTGCTCCTCTATGCTGCTGCAACCTTTCTCATCTCTTATGCACCAGTTCTAATCCATATGACTCAAGGGGCCACTACAGACTTTTCAGTCTGTTGGAAACAAAAATATCCAAATTCCAGGCCTACGCAGGAAGGTAATTTAAGCATATATTAAGATGAAATGGTAACAGACAGAATAGTAGCCTTGGGCAGATGAATAGTATGACGACTGGATTTTTAATATAAAAATCAACATAAATGTGCAGTCCACCTAGTCTTCCTTTTTCTGGTTAAACTGCTACTTACATCGACTTACACCATTGCTCCTGACGTTTGCGATTTAACAGGGACTCAGTGGGTGTGTTCCTACATTCGAATCTCACCTACAGCAGGAGAACCTGCGCTCTCGTGTCTGGTCCTAAAACAAATAACTGCAGTCTTTGGCTCAGCCATTTCAGATCTGCAGATGTGATGCGGCCAAAGAATTGCAACCTTACAGAGATTATCTGAAAGGAAATACTCCTGTGTCTCTAATGCCAGTTGGGAGAGAATTTAAAAACCGAACCAATTTTACCTGCCCTCGTTTTAAATAAAAAAACCGAACCAATTTTACCTGCTCTCGTTTTAAATTTAAAAACCAAACCAATTTTACCTGCTCGCGTTTTATATTTCAAAACCGAACCGATTTTACCATCCCACATCACGGCCCCTCTTCCACACACCGCGCTTTCATTTATTTCACCTTCGCTGACCAATAACTAACCTTGCCTATGACACATTCTACCAACTACCCAGTTCATTAATGTCTGCAGCTAAAACCTGACGGTTACATTCAGGCCAGTCGGCCGCTTCCCTCTGGTCCCTGCAATGAGGACAGTCCGAAGTGAAGAGATTCTTACGGCACTGCACCGTTAAGCTCTCATGGGTCGGGTGTTGTGAACAGTTTAATTCCTCACTGAACTGCACTTAAATACTTTTCGTCCAATCAACTTCTCAGCCTCCTCCTACCATTTCTGTGCCAAAACCATTTCTGTGGCACCAAGATTCGGCACCATGACGACTATCCAGTAACACTGGGCTGAAATACCCCACAACGTCATGAGCTAAAAATCATGACGTCGTATTGCGTGGTTTGCAGTTAATCATTTTAAAAATACAAAATGGAATTTAGTTTAAATTACGCCCAACAGCCACTTCCACACTCTGCATCTACGTTATGTGGGTTTCAACTTTGTATATGATGCTGGTACAGATCATTACCGTCTGCTGCTCAGATTGCTCTCCGTAGCGGCGCACGTGGGAAAAACAACGCATTCCCAGTGTGCCACTGCGGCGCACAGTTAGCGAGCTCCGCGTCGCTGCCATCCTGCGAGGAGCGCTCAGGTGCCCTTTACCTGCTGCTCACACCTGTACCTGCTCACACCTCCTCAGGCCCAGCGGTGAAGAGCAAAGCGGGCTGCTGTATTCTGACTGTAAAACACCAGTGCCTGCGTATATGTGAGCTTTCATATAGAATAGGTGCTTAACTTGCGACGTGTGTTTATCTTTATTCCCGCAGTCCCCGTAAGCAGTAAACCACTACTGTGCCCTCAAACAATCATCCGCTTATTCAATAGCTGCTTGATTTCATCCGTCAGCTCGTGGTAAAAACAAACGCCAAAGTTAATTGTCTTTTAAAGAATACATCGGTCGTTGCTGAGAGGGAAAGTTCTCACCTCGCAGGGTCTTCCGTTTTAGTGTCGTCACAATGGGGAAACAACAAGGTCACAGCAAGCAGCATCCTGCTCCGATTAATCTGACCAATAACATGAAAGCACAACACACCCCCATCGTGGGAGAGGAGACCCACATGCACACCACATACACACAGTAAAAGGGCCCCTCTCTCCCAGCCTTGTCTGCTCCTACTCCTGCTGCTCTTCATCAACCTCCTCTCCAGATCAGCAGCTCTCAAAGGGTACACAGAACACACTTCAGACCACTTTCACCATGGCCACAAGTAACCTGTCAATTACGAGGCACGACTTAAAATTCAATTTAAATGAATTTCCATTAGAAAAAAGAAAGACGCGTGTAAATATATATATATATATATATAGTTTGCTTAATTTATCAACGCCCACAACCCACAAATTAAATCCAGCTACATAAAAAAATTAACAGCTAATCATGATGAAATCATTTATGGATTAAGAAAAAAAACAAAACACTTCAGCTAATGGCTAACAAATGTGAGCTTAACGGCGTTAGCGCTGTGAGGAATCTAAGGTGCTTTGAGGGGTCCAGGTCACGGCATGAAATTCACTTTTTCATCCACTGGCCAGAGTGGCTTGTGGATTCCAAAAATCACCCTTTTCAACATTTTACCAGCCAAACTACCTTTTACAATATCACACAACCTGGGTGCTTACCAGCCAAAGTGGCTGCTAGAGTAGAACATCTTCCCAGGCACAATCAAAATTTAGATTGTGGCTGGTGGCTGGTGTACAGCATTTGGTTGGAGGCAGGTGTTAACTTCACACCCTGGTTGAGGTCAGTTATACATGATAGTTGTGGTGCGGGGCTGAACCGATGAAGTAAAAGCACACGGGCTGGAAAGGCACCCTGTTTATGACCCCCCCCCCCCCACCCAACACCCCCATCTTTACTGTCACCAAATACAGTATTTCTAGACCTCCCAAAGCATTGTAGAGGCGGTGTCACTCTCAAACAGTCTTAAAGAAAACAACCTACAATATCAACAGCAACTCAAGAGTAAAACAGCATCATGTTACAGTTTACAGACCACGTACATTCCGGAGCCAAAGTGAACCCGGCTGGTCGCGCCACTTTTAGGGGACGGCCAGGTTTCTCTGACACCGGACAACAAAGATTTCTTTGGGTGTTTCAGTAGCTAAATGTTCATTTACCCATCCGTCCCAATTCCCTCCCCTCCATAGTATTCTACAGCAGCTTGCGGAAGACACGCACATCTCACACAAACGCATATACACACACACACAGCACTCCGACGGATGGAAACATCAGTCTCCCATACTTATTAGCTCTATATATATATATAAATTCTGTGCATGTGGGGGAGGGGACTGCCAGAACAGACCTGCACTTCTGCCTGAACACTGTACGTAATTCACAGAGTGAAATATAAGGCATCATTTTGAGGTTTTTGTCAGTGGCCTGGGAAAATATGAACAGGAGAGGAAGGAAGGGGTGTGTACGTAATGGTTTTGTAGTTTTAAGGCCCAGTATTTTCCCCACTGCGATTACTAGCCTCTGCTCTTTGTACATTTCAACGCTGACGCTCAAACAGGTCGTTAACCGTCTAAACTGCCAGTCCTTGTTCTGAGAGACATTCGACGTGTGAGGAATTTTTCCGTGCACGTTAATCTTGTGCAATAAGAGACTGTTCCCATCTACCTGAAGCCTTCCTTCCTGTGCTGTAGTGATAAGCCTAATCAGAAAGAGTGTGTGTGCCTTTTGTGTGTGTGTGTGTGTGTGTGTGTGTGTGTGTGCGCCTTTTGTGTGTGTGTGTGCCTGTGTGTGTGTTGCTGTGCAAGGCGCATGGAGACATATGGGGAACACATCGCACAATCCACAATAATGATATTAATAACAATAATAATAACGGTAAGGTGGAGAGGAGAGTCGCCTGTGCAGGGATATGAATGGGTGAAGATCGTCCTCCCCAGAGGACAAGCGATGCGGACATGTGAGGAGCAGAGCAGAGCAGCTGCTCTCAGACGGGGGTCTCCCTGCTCTTCAGGTCCGGAGCGCTGAACTGCCGACGCATCCTGGGTGGGGTGGTGTAGCCCTGGAATTTGGGGTTGGCTCCCCAGCCCCCGCCTCCCCCGGGCCTCTCCTGGGGGCTGTGGTGCCGGTGGGGGGGCGGGTCCCCGTTGGGCAGGTAGCGCCCCCCTCCCCGGGGGTGGTTGTATTGCGGTTGCTGGTTGTAATAGGGGTGGTGGTAGTGTTGGTGGTACCCCGGCTTGCGCTGATTGGGGTAGCCCCCATCCCGGGGCTGGGCTTGCCCGTCTCGCTCCTGACCTGGGTTGGAAGACTGCCGGCGGTAATGGGGCCGCCCCTGGTGATTGGAGCCGTTGGGGGAGCTATTGGGACTGTTCGGGTTGCTGTGGTTGCTGTGGTTGTTGGGGCCAGACGAGCTGTCCAAGGAGTTCCTCCTGTATTGCCGTGGCTGCTGCTGCTGCTGCTGTTGCTGGGGAAAGTGGTTTCCGTGGTTGCTGTTACTGTAGTTGCGCTGTTGCCAGGCCCGGTGGGGGCTTGGTGTGCGCATGCGATGGTTGCTGTTGCCCCCGGGGCCCATGATCACCGGCACATGCATGGGCAGCGGGAAGGGGAGAGGAAGCAGGGGCATCGCGGGCGCTGGGTTGGGGGCGGACGGAGGGGGCGAAGGCGTGTTTTTCCCGCTAGCCCGGCCCTGCGTGTCTCCATCTCCTCCCATCTGCTCACCCCCCTCTCCTTCTTCACCTCCTCCTCCTCTCTCTGCCATGCCCTCCTCCCCTCCTCCCATCCCCAGCATGAAGGCGGTGGCCGGGTCCCAGGAGTAACGGTGCTGCGGGTTGCTCTTGAAGGGGAACTTGAGCTTGCAGTCCTGGGGCGGGATGAAGCGGCCGGTGCCGGGGAGGTGTGGCCCGCCCTCGGCCGCGCCCCCGGCCCCGCCCCTGCGCAGCCGCTTGGTGATCTGCTGCTGTTGCAGGTTCTGCAGGCGCGTCTGCTCCTGCTTGAGCCAGCGCATCCGGCCCCTGCGGAACGCCGCGTCCTCCTCCATCAGCTTGCTCACCCGCACCTCCTTGGGCGGTTCCTCCTGGGAGCTGCGGCCGTCCTCGCTCTCCGGCCCGCTCCTCTGAGAGCCTCCCTCTCCATCCTCCATCAGGAAGTCCTCAAGAGAGCCCTCGTCCTGCCATGAGAGGGAACGGGAGTTAGGGGTGAGGAGAACTAGGCCAGCAGTCACGCTTCCTGGTTGTTGCCACTGTGCAGTTTCAGCTGACTAATGTAAAAGCACCAAGAAAAACGGCCTTCTAGCAGTAAACGGCAATTAAGATTCTTTTGATTGTATACAATGCTTTCCAACACTATATCACAAGTTACCTCTGCAGACTCCATATAGAGGAAGTAACTGCCTTTAGAGTCTCATAAAAATGTGCAACCAGTGATTCAGTCAGTAAAGACCCTCACTGTGAGTTCAGATTCAAACCTGCCACTGAGACACTGTTACTTTCTGCATTTGCTTTTGTTTCCAACTTGTTTGGAGGGTGTACCAGCGGTCTAATCAACACAAATGTCAGAAGTCCCACTGCCTGAACTCTGAGCAATTCAGAAATTATTGGAAAACAAGGCAAGGCTGGGTAAATAGACAGTACCATGCATTAACAAGGACAGGAATGCATAATAACCTTCAGAGAAGTTTAGGGGAAAAAATCCAGATCAATACCGTAGTATAAAAAAAAAAACATATCTTCATCCATCTTGTTTTTAATTTTCTTAGAGCATTTCACAGGTTTGCAGTATAGATTTGGAGGCTTTCCCGCTTAATGCTATACAAGGGAGTAACGTTAACTGCAAGCTATAAAAAGCTTTGTATATTACAATTATGTAAGAGCGTGGCAGCACACTTTTTAAATATAAATTTAGGACACAGTTTTGGGACAGTTACTTTCTAATTTATCACAAAAGGCAAAAATATTTTTCTGTGGTCAGCAATTCTATAGAAGCTGAAAAGAGTGTGTCATGCTCTGGTATCGTGTATCGTGTTTGCAGTGCAAACAACAGTGCTGAAACATGCTGTGTCTGCCCCATAGGTGAAATTGGTGGTCACTGTTTAGAGCTGAACTTGTTCTTCTCACCCACCCGGCATGGTGACTTCCACATGCACCTGGAGAGCCTCACACTACTGCTACCTGGAGAGCCTCACACTACTGCTACCTGGAGAGCCTCACACTACTGCTAGCTGGAGAGCCTCACACTACTGCTAGCTGGAGAGCCTCACACTACTGCTACCTGGAGAGCCTAACACTACTCCTACCTGGAGAGCCTAACACTACTCCTACCTGGAGAGCCTCACACTACTGCTACCTGGAGAGCCTCACACTACTGCTACCTGGAGAGCCTCACACTACTGCTACCTGGAGAGCCTCACACTACTGCTAGCTGGAGAGCCTCACACTACTGCTAGCTGGAGAGCCTCACACTACTGCTACCTGGAGAGCCTCACACTACTGCTAGCTGGAGAGCCTCACACTACTGCTAGCTGGAGAGCCTAACACTACTGCTACCTGGAGAGCCTCACACTACTGCTACCTGGAGATCCACACTCTGCTATGAGAGCCTCACACTACTGCTACCTGGAGAGCCTCACACTACTGCTACCTGGAGATCCACACTCTGCTATGAGAGCCTCACACTACTGCTACCTGGAGAGCCTCACACTACTGCTACCTGGAGAGCCTCACACTACTGCTACCTGGAGAGCCTCACACTACTCCTACCTGGAGAGCCTCACACTACTGCTAGCTGGAGAGCCTCACACTACTGCTACCTGGAGAGCCTCACACTACTGCTACCTGGAGAGCCTCACACTACTGCTACCTGGAGAGCCTCACACTACTGCTACCTGGAGAGCCTCACACTACTCCTACCTGGAGAGCCTCACACTACTGCTACCTGGAGAGCCTCACACTACTGCTAGCTGGAGAGCCTCACACTACTGCTACCTGGAGAGCCTAACACTACTCCTACCTGGAGAGCCTCACACTACTGCTACCTGGAGAGCCTCACACTACTGCTACCTGGAGAGCCTCACACTACTGCTACCTGGAGAGCCTCACACTACTCCTACCTGGAGAGCCTCACACTACTCCTACCTGGAGAGCCTCACACTACTGCTACCTGGAGAGCCTCACACTACTGCTACCTGAAGAGCCTCACACTACTGCTACCTGGAGAGCCTCACACTACTGCTACCTGGAGAGCCTCACACTACTGCTACCTGGAGAGCCTCACACTACTGCTAGCTGGAGAGCCTCACACTACTGCTACCTGAAGAGCCTCACACTACTGCTACCTGGAGAGCCTCACACTACTGCTACCTGGAGAGCCTCACACTACTGCTACCTGAAGAGCCTCACACTACTGCTACCTGGAGAGCCTCACACTACTGCTACCTGGAGAGCCTCACACTACTGCTACCAGTAGTGTGTGTGAGAAAGTGTGTGTGTGTGTGCTAGCTGTGCATGTGTGTGTGTGTGTGTGTGTGTGAAAGAGTGTGTGTGCGTGCGCGTGTGTGTGTTTGTGCATGTAGTGTGTGTGTGTCTGCGTACGCGTGTGTTACCTGTTGTCCCACCCCAGGTATGATGCTTTCCATCTTCACCATGCGGTCACGGAGAGAGCGGATCTCCTCGTCCTTCATGTTGTTCTGCAGCTTAACCTCCTGCAGGATGTCCGTCAGCTTGTCGATGTGGGCCTTCAGGTCGTACGCGCCCGCCTTACCCCCCTCGCCCTCGCCCCCATCCTCGCCCGGGCTGCGCTCCTCCCCGATGCCCACCGTGTCCCACACGTCCTGTGCCACGCTGCGCCACGTCTCCCTCTCCTGCGGGTCGCGCTTGACGTACATGCGGCACAGCTCCTTCATCTTGACAATGGCCAGGGCCTCGATCTCCTGGCGTGAGTGGCGGAAGTCGCCCAGGGCCACCTCGTAGCAGATCTCCTTGACGGCCTGCATCTTGAGGTCGGGCATTGTGACGCGCTTGGGGTCCTTGCTGATGCGCCGACGCTGGGGGATTTGATAGACCCGCAGGGGCTCCCGCTTCTTACCGCTGCTGGGCAGGCCGCAGCGCTTAACGATACACTGTACCTGGGAGAGGAGGACCAACATGTGTGTCTCACTGCTGCTCCTGCTGCTTATCGTAGACAACTCTAAGGCTTTAAAGACAATTCCCAATGTTACTTTAAAATTGAATATTTTTTCATTTACTGAAGAAATATTTTGATTGATAATTCAGGCCTCAGTAATTCAGTACCCAGTTAAGAACAGGAGAATGTGGAGCTTGGGGAACAAAACACTAACGTAGCAGAACATTAGATTTAGCAGAACACTACATTAGATTTGTACTGTACATCGATACATACTGTATCTCTACGGAGAGTGCAGCAGAGTTTAGTACAAAAAAGAAACCAAGAGAAAATCCAAGAATCTTCTGGCACTCTGCAGAATCAATGTACTTTCACAACCTTTGAATTCTCCATATATGAATGTAGCACTTTGGAAACCGCTACTGAGATCTGTGTGAGTTGTTTTGTGAGACAGATGGGTGGGCTGTGACATTTCTGCCTTTGAGAGTACAGACACAATATGGGCGAGCGTGCTGCAGTGTGACTGTGTGCTTGTAGTCTCTGACCTTGTTGGCCGGCAGCTTCTCTCGGAGGGAGGAGATGAGCCTCCAGCTCTCCTCACATGAGCGCTTGTCTGAGTCGTCTCCACTGTCTGAGTCTGCATACTGAGGAGGAGAGGGACACAACAGGGCTCACACCGAGGGAAATCTGAAACGTCCCCACAGCTACAAACTGCTGCAGTCATGAGGGCAATGAGAACAGCTGGCGTGTGCGTGTGTGTGTGTGTGTGTGTGTGTGTGTGTGAGAGAGAAAGAGAAAGAGCGTGCAGACGAGAAAGAGAAAAAGAGAGAGAGAAAGAGCACAGACGAGAGAAAGAGAGAATGAGAGAAAGAGAGCGAGAGAATATGTCCAATCTGTTCAATATTTAGAGCAATGAACTTGCCGTGCTACTTGAACAATCTGCAGTGCCTGGCCTCACCCTAGACAATAAGTAAGTCAAATATGTACTCTATGCAGATGACCTGATGACAAATTTTCCAAAAGAAGACAAATGTCAGAAAACCAGCAACTGTTTTACTCTAGGAATCACCACCCTAGAGCATTCTTTATACTATGACTATTTCAGACTGAGAATTAGCGCCCCTTCAAGATTTTTGACAATGCGATCTTGCCTATTGCGGCATATGGGTGTGAGGTATGGCATCCACTCAGTAAACTCGAGTACACTAAATGGGATAAACAACCAACAGAGCATGCTGAATTCTGTAGAAATATTTCGAAAATTCAAAGGAATCCCCCAACTAATGCAAGCAGGGCATAATTAGGCCTAATTGTACCGGTTCAAAACAGACCCCTACAATTTTGGGATCTCCATTCAAGTCCACATAGCTCCCTCCAATTGGAGGCACTCAAAACCAAAGAGCTCAGCACTAAAACCAGTCCTTTCTGTCAGCTGGTATAGAAAATTTCTCACCCAAGTAAACCAGAAAATCAATTTCAGATCAGCACTGCTGATCAAACTCAAATTAGAGTAAACCAAATCATGAAACAAATAAAACACTCGTATTTTGAACACAGGGACATAGAAACAAACACAAATTAGAATGCTATTGTGCCCGAAAAAAAGAATATAAATTGGCAGATTATCTCTGCCGTCAGAGATACAAAGCAGAGACAGATCCTGACCAAGTACAGACTCAGGCTCGAGCCATAGAAAAAGGCAGACATAAAAAATCATGGAAACCCAAGGAGAATAGAATATGCAAAATACTGCTAAAACCAAACTTCTAATTACCCACCAAAGACAAAATTCCAATTGTGTTGGGAGAGGGACATACAGCAGCAATTGCTGAAAAATATGTGATAGTCTGCCATAACCTGAGAGAAAGTGAGACAATATATATACCCTAATCTACCCCAGCCCACCCTATAAGCTCTCTTCTTGATATATACATTTTTTAAATTTTATTTTATGTATTTGTATATTCCTTTCTTAATTATATTTCAATCTTATGTTCACTTTCAATGTTGTTGCACTAATTCACACTTGATGCAGCACCTACACATAAATGCATGCACAGGCTAACACACACACACACACACATTTTTATTCAGTTTATGATTATTCCGTTTGTTGTATATAATATATACATACAGTTTATTTTGCCCCCACGCACAGTAAGGAGGATGGTAAGAAAGGCAAGAAAATCCCCAAGGATCACTGTTAGAGAATTACAGAGAAAAGTAGCATCTTGGGGTCATCAAGTCTCCAAAACTACCATTAGACGTCACCACCATGCCAGCAAATAATTTGGAAGGCATGCCAGAAAAAAGCCTTTCCTGTCATTTCACCACAAAAGTAAGCGCCTGGAGTTTGCTAAATGCTACTGGAACTTTGACTGGAACCGTGTTCTATGGTCAGATGAAACAAAAATTGAGCTTTTCGGCAACCAACACTCAAGGTGGGTTTGGCGTAAAAAGAAGAAAATAACCTGATCTCCACTGTTAAGTATGGTGGAGGTTCCGTGATGTTGTGGGGCTGTTTTTCCTCTGTTGCCAGATATGTAGTAGATGTGGATGGATCACTGCAAAGGTTATTTCTCCTGACTCATTTTCCTATAGAACTCTTGAGTGTAGATTGATGGGCAAAAATGTAAAATTTTCTACAAAAATTTTTTTCCATTTAAAATAAAATCTACAACACAAAGTGCAAAAAGTGAAAGAGTATGAATACTTTCTGAAGCCACTGTATGTATGTATAATATACATACGTCATGCCAACAAAGCAAATTTGAATTGAGAGAGCGAGAAAGCTTTGAACAGAAGCCGACAGGCGAGTTCTCTCACCAGTCTGTGTTGCTCCAGCAGTAAATCAGCATCCTCCTTCTCTTTACGGTATTGAGTCTCCATGTCCTGCAGTCTGAGAGAGAGAAGAGAAGAGAACCAAGTGCATAAGGACAGGAAATTCACTCCATCATAGCTCACCATCTGCCTTAAAGCTAACGTTAGTCGCCCTTTAAACTGGAGTAAATCTGTCACTCCAGCTTATCATCCCATCAACTCTGACAGTAGCACATTACATATAATCCATTCTTACTGAACTTAAAGTATGTACTTTAGTGTTAGTTTGAACTCACTCACACTAGTGCATTCTGGTCCTGTTCTAAAACCTGTTGCTTAAGCACAGACCTACTGCAATTTAACAAACAAGTAAATTAAGTAAGTTAAGTAACTTAATTCTCCTCTCGTAAGTTTGTCACCATTGCAATTTATGTGCCCTAGACCAGTGGTTCTCAAACTATTTACACCGCGTACCAATTCAGAAAATACTAGAAAATTTATATTTAAATTTTAATATATCTTTTAACCATAAAATGAGACCTCTCGCGTACCACTAGAGGGAGGCTCGAGTACCAGTTTGAGAATCACTGCCCTAGATCATTTAAAGTACATAAGAGACAAAGCTCCCAATACCTCGGGATGATACACTTTCTTTATAGCCCTATTCTCAGTATTGTAGTGGAGGGTATACGCGGCTATACACAGTATACCCACTTCTTTCTTAGTGGGCATAGAGTATACTCACTTCTTATTCCTCACTGGTTATTATTAGTAGTCATTATTATTAGTAGTCATCGATTTGCAAAATTAGAGTATACCAACTTCTCTAGAGTACACCCACTTCTCCAGGCACGACTACACCACTCACTGCCTATTCAAATAGTCACTATTATTGTTATTCCATGCTACAGCAAATGTTGAGTTTAAGTGAGAGCACTGTTGGCACGTAGGTCAAAGACCTGATGGGTTCTGTCTAGATCTGGATGACAGCAGCACAAGAAGCCTCTTTGCCTCTCCCTCCATCTCATTCCTCCCTCTCTCCCTCCTTTCTTACCTCTTCTCCATTTCCAGTTTGATATCAATACCCTGTTTCTCCAGCAACTCCTTCTGGGCATAGTTCCAGTCCACCGTCTCCCCCTGCTGGTCAATGCAGGCACTGCGCTCGCGCTCCAGCCTGGCCTGCTCCGGGTGGTTGAAGCGAAACACATGATTCTTCCCCATAACAATGCGGTTACCTGAGAGGGGGGGAGCGGGGTCGGGGGGAGCGGAGTCCGCAAAGTGAGCAATGTAGGAGAGGCAAGAGGAGAGGTGGCGTCACACAGAGGATAAAAGTGATTCTCGGCCAACTGGGCTGTTAATCACTGATGTTAAATTAAAAAAAGGCATTTATGGTACCACTGGTTTGTTCAGAGGTAATGGCGGCCCCAGCACAGGAAATGAAAGGCTGGTAAATCAAAGCGCTCTGCTATGCTGACAGGAGGGCCTTGTCCAGGTGTGCTCACGCCAATGACCAGGTACGTGGAACTGGAACACTCTGTGCCCCAGGCGCACATTTACAATGCTTGTTCTGAGAATGTTAAACGGCACATTCCCACTGTGTCAGCGGAACGTCTATCACTCAACCACCCCCACCCCCCCTGCCACATACTCACACACACCTGCGCATACACACTTTTGCACATGCGCGCGCAGACGTGGCAGCGTGTTCATGCATCCAAATGACTGAGACCAAAGACTTTGCTTAGGCCTCATTTGAAAGAGGCAATCGCCAGAGGGAGTGAACCCCGGGGCCTGAATGAGGAGTCCCTACAGCTCTGAACTTCACCCTGCTCAGATGGGCTTTGTGGGGAAATTGGAGCGGGCTGCTGCGCGACTGTGGTGCCGTCAGGCAGCGTTTCGTGAAGGAACGTCGCCCCCTGTTGGAGTGAAGCTCACCTTGCTTGAGCACCAGTGGCTCAGTGATCTGCTTCCCATTGACATAGGTCTCCGCTCCCTCCAGGGGCTCCAACGTCACAGCCACTGAAGAGAGAGGGAGACGGAGAGAGCATGTTAAAGAACGAGGGCAAAAAGCGGTGGGTCGCAAGCATAAAGGGGTGAGAGCAGTATCGTGTCCAGGGGACCAGGGAAACACACAACAGTGGGGGAACATGGGCAGGATAGGGAACGGTGGGGAAAGCACAGTAGCACCAGACGGAAGGCTGAAAGAATGTTCACATTCAACAATACCTGAATTATTTCCTGGCAAGCTTTACCAAGAGAGCCAGAGAGAGAGAGAAGAGAGAAAGAGTATCATAACATAATATGCTTGGAGACCACAGTTCTTATGTACAAAGTCGAAACACTAAATGTAGGCCCCAGCATAAAGGCTGAGCTTAACTGTACCGCTATCTCCCTTTGTAAGCTGTACTCAGTAGCAATTACCTCTGACCAGAACAGAGAGAGAGAGAGAGAGAGAGAGAGTGAGCGAGAATGAACGAGAGAGATAGAGAGAGAGAGAGAGAGAGAGAGAGAGAGAGTGAGAATGAACAAGAGAGAGAGTGAGAGAAGAGAGCAAGATAGCAAGACAGAGACATGGAGAGACAGATAGAGATGCAGAAAGACGGAGAGAGCGAGATAGTTGACTTTGGTGAGTTTAAAGAAGCAGCTCTTCAGAACTGTCCTTCCTTGTTGTGGAGTAGAGGTAACCTCACGCACATTTATCCCCATCCAACACTAATAAAGGAATTAGGAAGCGAGGGGGGCGATGTTTAAAATGGCTCCCCAGCCATCCTCACCCTCTCCGCCATCGTTGACCTGGCTGTAGAAGATGCAGTGCTGCTCTTTGATGCACTGGCCGCTCAGGCGGATGTCCACGTCCTTCTGTCCCACCCTGGACACGCAGAGAGAAGACACATCGTCAGACACACAGCCGGGGCGAGGCCTGCACACAAATTCACACGTTCATGTGCCTGCATCCACACCAGTGTCTTCAGTAAAATAACAATAGCACGCTTATATCTGGTTTTTCAGTTTGTGTAAAAAATTTAATTAGGTGTATAATTCCAGCATGGAATTTTTTCCCCCAATTAGTGCCGTTATAGGCAGAGTGCGACATACCTTCACTTTGTAAAAATATATGTGCTTTCAACATCCCGAGTTTCACTCTTACGTCACGTGGCGCTGTAATGGTGACGTAGTCCAGCTGTCTCTCGTGTTTGTGTTTGTTAATTAGAATGTTTTTTGTTGTGTCAGGCTTTTGTCTTTGTTTTTTTCATGCGCTGTGTCTGTAGTGGGACAGGGAAGCAGGCTGGAGATTTTTTCAGGGCACTCCTGCAGCTCGTTTTGATAATATTGACAAATTGTCTAGTCGATATCATTTTGTTTGTGGTCGTCACCATGGAGACGCATTCGCAACATATGCTCGGGAATGTCCGTTGGATCTGCAGACTGCAGCAAGAAAGTTTACCATCGCTCTTCACCGGAGTAGAAGATTTCGGGACTGACTAATGCGGGGGAGGAGAGAGGAGATGACTGGGAAGATTGACGCAGTTGGGTGCTCCGTTTCAGCTGCTTACAGAGACCGTGGCGCTGCGTGTATGGAGAAGAGTCGTGGAGGCGGAGTTTGTGTGTTGGACTGCTTGGTGACACTGATCTCGGGACAGCGGGGGCTATTTTTAATCATGGCTGTACTGCACTTTAATTCACTTGATTGATGTAATGACTGTTGGATGTCTTTGTTTGATATGTTTGTTTGTGTGTTGTGGGTCTGTGTGGGGCCACTGTCTATGTCTTTTTTGTTGTTGCTGGGGCTACAACTGAAGTTCCCTAGCGGAAAAATTAAAGTTATTCTATTCTATTCACCATGCCATGGTGGACCTTGCCTACTCTTAACTGATATATTAATGTGTATGCCCCCCTTAAACTATCATTCATACGTCTCATATTTCTGTCCAGAGCTTTTTCTTCAGGCTACGTGTGAGGCGTGTTCTTTGACGTCTGTTTTTTTATTACAGCCTAATTCACTGCCATATGTTCAGCAGAGTGCTTTACAATTAAAATAACATTATTATAACACTACTATCATTACCACGACATTTTGAAGGTGGTTTCATAGCATGTCAATAAAAAATAGCTGGCAGAGGGCACTCCATTTAATGTATTATATTGAAACAACATCAGCACATCATAGTACATGGGATCAAGTCCAGAATCTTTACATCCAACAATTACTGGCTGCAACATCACAAGTGTAAGAAATCAATACATCAACCAATCAGATTGACCACTTCAATGAGTCATTAAAAGAACTTGAGCTGAAAGATAGCAATTTTTAATATAATCATAAATTATTAATTAACTAATTAATCAACAGCGTCAAATAAATTCTTATTTCATTCATCGTCAACATTACATTCTCAAAGACAGAATGATTGTGCCGTGTGAAGAAATGCATGTGCCCTTAGATAAAACAAAAGGCAGTGTGCGTCTGACCTGGTCACGCCCTCCTTGATGTAGTACAACAGGCACTCTGACATCAGCGGGTCCTCGTTCAGGTTCACCAGGTGGGGCGTCTGAAATGGGACGGGAACGAGACCGTCACCCACACAGGTGGGAGTTTACCTGCTGCTTAGTCAGAGAGCCCGCAGGCCGGCCGGCCACTCACCCCTTTGGGAGAGAAGACCCCCACTGTCCCCCCGTCCTCCTTTATAGACACGCCCATCTCTGCCAGCAGGGATTCCCTGAAGGGAGGAGAGGAGAGAGAATGAGCGAGGAGATCCAACAGAAAGAGGAAAAGGCCAGTAGGGCACAGAGGAGGAGAGGAGACTTGGAAGACATGGAAGGAGAGGTGAGAGTCCAGTGTGGATAAGGACAGGCAGGCGGCACTGGAGGGGATCAGGGTGATTGTCGGTAGGTAGGAAGAAGACAGCCAATGGGAAGGTACAATGAAGGGTAAGGGCTGCAGCTCACCTGTCCAGCCGAATGGACTCGGTCTTCCTCAGCTTCTCCTCCCATGTTTCGTTCAACTCCGCGATGATCTTCTCCGTCTCCTGCAACCACGTGAGGGCAAGAGGGGACAGGTTACGTACACAGTCACCAGGAATACTGCCACTCCCGGTGAGGGCAAGAGGGGACAGGTTACGTATACAGTCACAGGGAATACTGCCACTCCCGGTGAGGGCAAGAGGGGACAGGTTACGTACACAGTCACCGGGAATACTGCCACTCCCGGTGAGGGCTTTGAGAGGGGACAGGTTACATACACAGTCACCAGGAATACTGCCACTCCTGGCGAGGGCAAGAGGGGACAGGTTACATACACAGTCACCGGGAATACTGCCACTCCTGGCGAGGGCAAGAGGGGACAGGTTACGTACACAGTCACCAGTAATACTGCCACTCCTGGTGAGGGCTTTGAGAGGGGACAGGTTACATACACAGTCACCGGAAATACTGCCACTCCCGGTGAGGGCTTTGAGAGGGGGGAGACACGAAGAGGTGACGGCAACAATACAAAGAAAAACAAACAGGGTGAAAACCGCACCTTCAAGCGCTCCACGGCCTCCTCTTTGCTGATCGGCTCCTCCTGGGGCGTGAACTCATCTGGGGGGGTGAGGGTTATGTTGGCAGCGTTGGGGTCACTGTCAGATCCAGGGGCGGGGTCTGACCCAGGGGCAGAAGGCTGCTGGGAGGGCAGGGCTTCATTACCAGCCAATCTGGGGCCGAGGGGAGGGGCGGCCACGCCCCCAGCGGTCACGCTGTTGTTGTTCACCTCGTGGCCTGAGGGAGAGATGACATCACAGCTAAAATCAGAAAAGTACGTGCTCTATGTGTAGGAATTACACAAAAGGGTAATATAAATTAAACAAAGCCTGCGCTCAATGGGTTAAGTGTTCAGTGTAAATTACGTGTTTTGAATGTGCACGCGTGCATAGTTTAAGGAAAGCATGCGTGTGTACTGAAACGATTGGCTCAAAGCCAAAACACGATTACAGGAAATGCTGATTGAAAGTACCAAAAAACTTTAACTGAAAAACCGAAGTACACAAAACCAGTGGGGATTAATTGTACATTAGAGTGAGTGTAGGTATTTCAGTGTGTCCAGAGTTGAGGGTGTGTATGCACACACAGTATACTGCATATTTGTATTCTATTGATGACATATTTGTATGTGTGTGGTGTGTGTCTAGTATAGAGTATGCATGTGCATCTATGTACGTTAGAGCACATATGTAGAAGAGATCATTATGAGAGACAGTGCATTTGAGTGTGTGTACATGCATGTACATATGAGAGACAGTGCATTTGAGTGTGTGTACACGTAGGTACATATGAGAGACGGTGCATTTGAGTGTGTGTACACGTAGGTACGTATGAGACGGTGCATTTGAGTGTGTGTACATGTGTGTACGTATGAGAGACGGTGCATTTGAGTGCTTGTACATGCGTGTATGTACAAAAGGCTGCGCATTTGAGTGTGTGTGCGTGTGTGTGTGTGTGTGTGTGTGCATATGTGTGTGTGTGTGTGTGTGTGTGTGCATATGTGTGTGTGTGTGTGTGTGTGTGTGTACTACAGTACTGTGATCACAGCTGTACAGACCTGCAGCAGTGATGAGCTCTGTGCTCAGGCCCTGGGAGAAGAGCAGATCTCTCAGCCGGTTCACCTCCTCCTTCAGCTCGCGGATCAGACGGGCGTTGGGGTCCTCATTGATCACGGCGTTGCATCGGATCTGTTTCGCTCGGTCAGCATACCTGAGGGAAGGACACAAGAGCTTGGGGTGGACAAGGGGCGGGAGCGAAACCTCTCTGTCAAAGGTGGGAATATCCGCTATTCAACAATGCCATTTCCTTGGCTCTACAGGAAAACCCGTAACGCAACTTTGTTACATCTGAATGCCAGAACAATGGCAGTCCCGCAGAAATTCAGTGGCAGATCTGCCCACTCAAGACATAGCTACCTACAGAAAGCACTGATTTACTTCACCATAGATAAGCTCAAAGTAACACATCTCCATCTCAAACAGCACCTTCGTACCGAGACGGTGTATAGAGTTAACGGCACTGCTGGAGGGTAGAATCTACAGCAGGGATCGGGATCGGGACGGACAGACGGACGCTTGGAGCAGATGGGTTTAGGGGTGACAGTACCTCAGAGTGCTGAGCGTCTCCTCATAGTTAATATCTGCAGGGCTGAGGGCTGCAATCATGGCTGTGCGAGAGTTCCCACCTGCAGGACGGACAGACACAAGGTCAAACGTAAAGACGCACGGACAAACACGCAAACACAGGGCAGGTAACACGGTCAGAAACGCGTGGCCACAGGGCCAGACACACTGACACCCAGGACAGTCACACGAATATGGAGAGACAGAAAGAAGCAGGAGCAGAAACAGCGAGATGCGGTTAAACCACAGTCCCACACTCACAGGAGGGGGTGCAGTGAGGGAGAATATAGCAAAAAAAGCAACCATAGTGCAGCAAAATGCTTGAAAATAGGAAAAAATAAATAAACAAATTAAATGCAAGTGACAACATGAGAAATAAATTTTACTGCAGGTTGTTGTCATAAAAAAATACCACAATAAAGAGTGGTTGCGGTTACCTATGCTCCCCCTTTTTTTCACATCGAGACATTACACAAACATGGAACTGTAAGAAAGACAGGACAACACTAAAGAGATGTGTGACTGTCCCTCTTACCCAAATTCTCCTTTAAAAGCCAGGTCAGCACAGAGTCTCTGTAGGGGATGAAGTCAGACTTCCTCTTCTTACTGCTTTGCTGTAAGCAGAAAGAGGAGGAGGAGGAGGAGGAGGAGGAAGAATATACATGTCATTTCTCTACATTTGACACAACAAATCACAAAGGTGCCTGTTACTTGAAGGCCTGAAGTGTTTCACTGGATTCATAATTCAATTTCAGAATCAATATTCCGCTGGCTCTTGTTACCTTATGAATCAGACCCGTTTGATACGGAGTACTGACTTCATCATGTATCTGTTTTCATTCAAATGTAATCTCAGGAGCCTTGACAGTACACAATTAGAACATTTGTTTCCGACACCGAGCCTGGTTTGGCTGTCATTACCAATGTAGTTATTTTTTTAGTTATTTAAAGTGATTTTTTTGCAGCTGGACAGGAGATGGCCAAATTCACAGACATTACAACAGAAGTGTGAAGGAGTAGCCTTCACTTTAGAGAAGTAGCCTTGTAGCCACTGTTTTTTTTTTTCATATATTTGAATCTTATTTACAAATGTCTGCATAATAAGTTTTATTTGCCATTTTATCAACTGAATGTTGGATTGGTGTGTATGGTGTGTCTTGCAGGTAACTGATCAAATGACATACTTATATGTAAAGTCTCAGTGCCTGCATTTCCGGCTTGTTTGTAAAAAAACAGTTTTATGTATTTTGGAGCTAATTTTAAAAATCTTTGGTTGTCCGAAGAATCGGCCGGATTTGTGACAAGAAGCAACATTAATGTGTGTGTGTGTGCGTTTCATTTTATAGGTATAATGATGTGTGCAGGCAACTGTGTTTACAGGGTGTTATTAGAATTCTGGGAGCTTTGCTTCATACCCTTCCACTTTTGAGTAGACAAGGCCTTAAGGCCGTAAATGCAGGCGTTCTATGTGGAAACCGGGATATGCAGGGGTTTGTGTTTTGGAGCTGTGTGCAGTTAGAGATCGCGTGGAGGGGCTCACCATTTCAGCCAGGGCCGAGATGACCTTCCCCAATGTGGTCAGAGACTTGTTGATGTTGGCTCCTTCCTGCAGGGGGCGACAGTGTACACTCTCAGTGTCAGATAATGTCCCATAGTTCTTGTGGTCAGGCACACGATAGTCTCTTTAACCCACATCAAAAACATTGATTTAATGATTTGCTGACTTCAAAACTCATCACACCAGTTATCAAATGAGCGGAGTAATTTTGTCACACACTCACAGAGAAAGGTCAGTCCCTCAGCTCACCTTTAACCTTATGCCCTTCGCCCCCGAAGAATCGGCTCTCTCGCTTCCAGCCAGGTCGACAAGACTGATCTTACTGACCTGAGTACACCAAGAACACAATCAATTTAAACACAGTGGGAGAGCTTAATCTTAGTTCACATTAGTGGAAAAAAAAAAAAGCTTCACTCCATGTTCTGTGAACCACATGGAAGTCATTTCAGAATTACACCACCAGAGGGCAGCAGAAAAGCAGTATATTTGAGCTTCCTTGGGACAAATGCCATGCGACAACATACTGTACATGTGAGGACATGTAGGGCCTTTTGAATGTACGCACAATTACACCTGAAACAGGGCCCCAAAAATCCACAGCTAGCTCTGTGTAAACTCGAGCTCACAGGTGAGCCAAAAATAACAGGGCGACTGGAGTTTTCCACAAAATACTGTAATCTGATTCAAGAAATTTGATTTGTGTTCCGTTTAAAGAATCCGGACACAGGCGCACACCTTTTCTGTGTCCAGATTGGTCATCTGGTCGTGTCGTCGCTGAGTGAAGACGATGGTGAAGACTGCGTGTGAGCGGCTGCTGGTCTCGTTCATGTTGGTCGCTGCCACTGTCCTGAAGCGCAGAAAGCAATGAATGATTTATACCAGGTGTATTAATGCCTTTGATATCTTACCTCTGGTTATGAAAATTTAAAGTGATGTTAACAATGATTTAAAAGTGCCCTGCAGAATATGAGTAATTATTTGAGAATTTTAAGAATTTAGTCAGGGTGCACATGCCATGGAATGTGGGATTTCCCTTCCGGCTCTTCTTCTCTGATCAGTACCAGCGGTACCAGTTTTGCGTAAGATGCTCATGAGTAACATCTCACCTAATTCCCTAGCAGTTACTTGCTAGTTTACTCAACTAGTTAGATTACTAAAGTGGCCTAAGATTGAGTTGCACAACAGAGACACACATATAACTTGTATATCCGAGTATCAATCTAGTCCACAATTTAGAATAAGCCATCAAGAGTATGTTCAGAGCCACCCAGTCATGAAATTATTGATATTTTGCTTTAAAACTAGTGCAAGCACAGCGCTCTCCAAAATTATTCACGCTCTTGATAAAGATGAGCATACAAAGCACCTACGGATCCCAGGGCTCTTGTTGAGGTCAATGAATTTGAATCATGAACTCCAGCAAGCACACAAATATTTGGGCCAAGAATCTGGCACCTCCACCAGGAAGCTCTAACATGGCCACACCAAAATATGTGGGCCAAGAATCTGGCATCTCCACCAGGAAGCTCTAACATGGCCGCACCAAAATATGTGGGCCAAGAATCTGGCATCTCCACCTGGAAGCTCTAACATGGCCGCAAATTGATCTTTCATCAAGACAAGCACACCGCAAAATCAATCAAGAAATTACTGCCTTGCAATTGTCATCTCAGTCTGCAGAATGAAAACTTTTGGTTTTAATTAAAGAGGGCAGTCCACAAATGCAGGACGAACAATCTTGAAAAATTCCGTACGGAGGAATGGGCAAAGAAACCCCCCCCTCAATATGTTCACTCAGTCATGTTTTCCTTCACAAAGAAGGTGCACAAACTACTAAAACAGGGATGTGAATAATTGTGACATTATCCTTTTCTGGGGGAAAAAATTATGTGTTCAACTTTTTCTCTAAACAATTGTATCAGCATATAAGAATATATATTTTCACATTTTTTGCGCATACAATATAGCTCATTAGCTGCATTATTTTACATAGCCTTTCTTTGCTCATCTTAGGTTTTTCTCATCAACGGTGCGAGTAGTTTTTGGGGGGGGGTACTGTACACAGCTAGCTAAAATGTAATAAACAGATTTAAGAATACAGCGCACTAACTACAATTGTAATTAAATGCACATTGTTTGGGGTACCATGGAGTAAACCAACAAGCCACCTAGAACCTACTATCTAAGTAGCCTGTTGTAAATCCTTTCTTTGTCATTTAGCAAACTAGCGATGCAAATACAGTAAAATAAAAGCTTGATGTTACCTGGCCTTATTACCGCAGTCCATGAGGTCGGCTATGTCATTGAAGTTGGTAACAGCCAGCTTGGAGAGGTCCTCCACATAGGGGCCCATGATGGGGTGCTCTCTCACCCTCAGGGAGCTCTTGCTTTTGGGGTTGAGCAGGTCGCGTACGCGTTCGCAGTAGATCTCCATGTACGACACCTGGAGGACAGGTATGGAGGCAGGACATCCCTTACATAACCTATGCATAACCTAGTGCTCATGGCAAATTATTTATCTTTTAAGCAGCTTGACCTGCAGACACACCCATACGTAAGGAAGGATGCAAAGGGTACCATTTTTAAAAACAATATTAGTCTGGATATAAAATGATATAGTATATGTCTACACTTCCTGATGTGAGGGTGTGAAAGAGAGAGATGGCACACAAACACTTATTCTGGAGGAATCCTTACAGATGTTTGGTCAAAAGAGTCGGTATACACCAAAAATAATAAATAACTGTTGATATATAATAATATCAACAGTGTTAATAACTGTGGATTCCTGAACAGATGCAGTGATCTCACCTCCACAGAAAAAGACAAGTCTGGGCTGGCGTTGTCCAAAGTGCGTTTAAATAAGTCTTCACAAAGCTGTACAATAGGAAAAAAACATGAATGACAATATATATTCACACATGCAAACAATAAAACACATTTACTACATGTACAGATACTCATATATAGTGTTTGAAGGATAAAGTTCTCACTTCCCCTTTAACTGGTGACCAACTACAGTCCTCTCTGCTTCCATAGTGGCCACAGTAATTTAGTTGGATGCAAATAAAGGTTTTTCCAAAAGGTCTACTACCCTTGATGTTAAAGTAAGAAATAATTTTTGGGTGAATATAGCGAATTTACTGCGATATACTGTGCATATTCTGAGCAAACCATTTCTACATACACACGGACATAGTATCTCCATTGGTTCTCTAGGTTTTCTGCTCTCGTCATTTAGCCCAGTGTAAGCAGTGAGAACTACAGTTCCCATCATACTCTGCTCACGCTATGTTGTACCTGTGGGATGATGCCCTGCTGGCCAGGCTCCTGTTTGCCCATCATCGTGTAGGACTTGCCAGCACCGGTCTGCCCATATGCAAAGATGCAGACGTTGTAGCCTTCGAAGGCATGCAGCAACATCTCCTCTCCTATGTCCAAGTAAACTTGCCTCTGTGAGGCAAAGCTTGGGTCCTCGGGCTACAGAGAGAGGAACAGTCGCACATAAAACCTTAAAACTATGTACATACATATTCCATATTATACATGTAATAATGTGTTTAAGTACATCTTCATAAGCACTACATAAATGTTCATAAATGCTTGTGTCAATAACTGCAAATGGACATTTGGTACGTTATGTCACCACCGGTTCATCAAGTTACCACTACCATGACACAATGAGTGACACACACCATGTGCCCATTTGCAGTTACAGAATTAAGTGTATATAGTGCTTATGAAAGTGCTACATAGTGCTTATGAAAGTGCTACATAGTGCTCATGAAGTGTGTTGCACTACTTTTACTCATCTACTCACTGCCCTCAAGAGGACACAGCTACAGAATTAATTAGCTTCATTACCCATTAATTGAAAGAGGCGATATGGAATGAGGTATCGGTCCAGTCTCCAGAGAGCTGTACTCCAGTAGGAGAAGCTCAGCGATTGTGCCCGTGTGACATCATCACCCGCCTTTCAGCTGCAGGTCGTACGGGGCAGGAAGTGCCGAGTTCCACGGTAAAGGCGGCACGGACCTGCAGTGCACTTACCGTTGTGTGTGACCAGTACGAGTAGTCAAACGCAAAGTTCTTGGCCCCATCTTTGGGTTGCTTGGGATTCGAGATGCCTGAAACGACATAACCGGGAGCGATTACGGACTATACAGTTTGCTACAAATATTACATCAGTAAGGGGCCTCCTTAACACAGACACGCACGCACACGCACACACAGGATCTGAATGCAACTCTGTTTGTAACCCGATTTCAAAGGCCTGAAAACAATTACCCATGTGGTCCATATCAGATCAATGGCAACTGTAAGAAAAGGTTTATGAAGGTTTAGTCAGGCAATCGAGAGCTTGGCTGGAGAAAGACCAGGAAACGGTAGAACAGAGATCAAGCAACAGAACGGGGCGTTTAGAGAGCAAGAGAGAGAAAAAAACAAAAACAAATAAAAAAACAGCAACAGCTTTATTTACACTGCTCATTCCATTCCTGTAACGTTAGGGAGGTGAGTCAGCCAGGCTGTATCAGCGATTCGTTTACAGAGAGCTTGATGTAATAAGTCCTTGGAAAGGCACCGGTATTCACATCATGGGACCCGAGAAGGACATGTGAGTGTGTATTTGTGTTAGCGAGCAGTTGCACCGTTTTCACCGTGCTCTGCCGGGGGTGAGAAACCGCCCCCCATATAGATGGAAGATCATCCCTGACTGAATGCGCTCAGGGTTTCGTAGCTCATGAGCGGACGTCTAAACGAAAGTGCTCTCCCAAAACCTGTGACTCAGTCGGAAGACAGAACCGAGTGGGGGGTCAGAATGTAGCTATAATCAGACCGGGTGGGATGTTCTCTGAAAGAGGGCGAGGGAACCAGCCAGAGATACAACTGCAAGCAAAGTAAATAAACACCACTCGAGTCAATGGAGTTGGGGAGTCGGGGAGTGCGAGCGAGTGAATATTTCAGACTCAAACGCCACCCTGAAAGGCATTCTGGGTTGGCGGTGGCTCTTTCCCAGAGCATACATGTGCTGTGTTGAGGGCCGTTTTCATGGCGACGGGACGGCAGCACACACTGGCTCGCTCCCCTCCCACTTGCCTCTTGCTATTTTTAGACAGAGGGGTGCAGCTGGCCTCTCACTCTGCTCTCCTCTCTGGGGTAGACCGGCAACGTGGTCTGGCATTGATGCAACCTAGCTTGCTCTTTCTCAGCATGTCTCGCCCGCTCACGTACACACACACACACACACACTCATGCGCCTGCAAGTAATTTTGCGCGTCACTTCGGCATCACAGCATGGCTGCACTTTCATGGTCTGAGAATTTATGCAACCCAGCTGTCATCAGACTGATGAGATCCAACCAGAAAGTTACTTTTGTGTCTTACTTTATCAAAAATATACTTTAAAAGTTTTGCGATTAAATATTGACAGCAAAGATATTTGACAAGCAAACAAAAATATTCTATTGAGAAGAAAAACTATTTCAAAATATTCTATTTGGTCGCACTCATGGTGATACACTTTTCATTCGCATGTTGAAATTTGAATTGTGTGTTGATATTTTGGTTGTGTTTTGAGGCGTAGGTAATGCGTCACTATTGGCCAGTCTACTTAGCAGTGATTGGCTATACCGGCTGTTCGTTCCTGTGCGCGACTGTAAAAGTCAATGGCCAGTTGACCACAGGTCATAGAAGTAAGTTTAGAGCTATGGTTTACACAGAACTTTCTGCTTGCTTATGTTACGTCATCGGCGAGCTGTGTAGTCTTACAAACGCATGCTTTTGTAGATGCTTTCTGTTCAAGAAACCTATGTGGTTTGTGTTTTATGAATTTGTGTCATATTTTGATTAGGCTAGCCTTTTCAGTCATCTATCTAGGCCTACGATTACAGCTCAATGCTAGCTAAACTAGGTAGTTAAGTCTTATCTTATGCTTTAACCTGGAATGACGTTTTGGCACTACTACAAAAAATATAAAATCAAACTGTGGTACATGGCTAGGTCAACTCAGAGTTTTATGTTAGTATGAGAATATGTTGAGAAACAAATTGAGTTCAATAAGCGCACACACATTACACACACACACACACACACACACACAGTCCTGTATTCATATCTTTGCAGGGACGTCCTAAACCTAACCCTTGTATTCCTATCATTATTGGGACTTCCTAAACCTAACCCTAAACATAACCTTTGACCCCTAATCCTAACCATAATTGTAACCTTAGCCCTAAACCCAACCCTAAAATGAACTTTTCCCTCATGGGGGCAACCTTTTCTATCCTAACATTTAGTCCCCATAAAGTAGGCTAAACATCCACACACACACGCACACACACACACACGCACACACACAATAATTGAATCCGTTACAAACATCAAACGAGTCCTAAGAGAGCAGTTAATTTTTACTGCGTTGTAATTGTAATACTTTGGGAAAGTTCTGAACACATTATGAAAAAAAAACTTTATTTTTTATGAAAATGTTTTTTTTTGTTTTTTTATTTTTGGGTTGAAATGTGTTTTCAGTTAGAAATGAAAAATACACGCACTAAAAAAAAGTTTTTCTAGTTTTTTTGTTATTTTTGTGCATTCGTTTACTTTCCCCACTGTTTCCTGATGGGAACCGTGAAACACTGGTCCACATGTGCCTTCAGCTCATAATAATTTCTCTTCTTCAAACTTAGCCTGCTTGCACAACAACAAAACCAACTCCTGCCGACTCCTGGCTGCCAGGGACAGTGGCTGTGTGCAGTTAAATGCTGAAGAAGATGTACACTTTGACCTAATTGTTACATAAACCTGGGCAGTACTGCGGTTTACAGCATTTGATTTTTTAAAGCTGGATTGAGTGATTCACTGAAGTGGATTCCACAAGGCCCTATACATAGAACCTCCACTACTGGACATGACCTGGCTCCCAGGCTCATTCATACTGTACACCGACAGTTAATCTTCAACTGACTGCCAGTGCCTCTCATTCATATTGACAAAGTTCCACTGAATACAGCACCAACGGCAGCAGCTTTCTCCATTACACACCGGTACAGACCACTGCTGCTGGAAACACACACATGAATGTGAATAAGTGCAGGCTCGACCGCAGTGCAAGCGCAGGGCAGGGAAGGGTGTGTCCACTCTGTTCACAATCATTCTCAAAGCTGACATCCTGATTCAAGCCAGCCCTCAGGAGAACACACTCTGTACAGAAGGCGGAACGCCAACACCCACTCAGTTCTCAACCGTGATTGGTGGAGCAGAGTGCCTTTTATTGTGAAAGCAGCACCGGTTTAGGCTGAGGGAGAGAGAGGGAAGGTATGAGGCACATGGCGTGGAGTGCCCTCTCCCCCCCCCGGATTCCTGGTTCCTCCCCTGTCCGCACACACAGGCCCAGGCCTGTCCCCCCCCCCCCCCCCCCCATCCCCAGTCCGAGACAGGACTGTCACACATCCACGTGGGGGCATGGGGCGTGGGCCAGGGACGTGTGGATGCATGCTCAAGCGGGGTGGCTACGTAGCCATGCCAGGCATGTGCCCTCATCCTCCCGTCATCTACACGCTAATGGCTTCAAATTACATCTGGCACGGCACACATCTCAAGTATTCTGCGGTACATAAGCAGGGTATTGCGGAGCATCCATGTGGCCAGGCCACTGCGAACGGCTGCATCTTATCAAAAACATTTATTTAAGGCAAGACAGTCCAGTTCACCTATCCAATAGAGCTTGAATATCCTTGGCTTATGATAACCATCTAAAAATACTTTGTGATATTGTAGCTTATACTATTTAGAATAGCATTGTAGTAGAGATGATTTACCCAGTTCACTGTGAACTGCACTGTGTTCGTTACTAGGGATAGCTGATACTGTATGGGAAGAATGTGCTTTCTTATCTGTTGTGTAGTTACTTCGATGACCTTTCTATATGCACTTACTGTACGTCGCTTTGGATAAAAGCGTCTGCTAAATGACTGTAATGTAATGTAATGTAGCCTGTCTTTCTTCTCCATGGAGTCCTAATGGTTCTGAGAACGGCTGTACAGCTGGTGTGCTTCATTCCGGATGGCCTGTTACAGGATGACCTTCGGTTGTTGTTTAAGATGGAGGTTTTACGACATGACAGAGCCAGAGCTTCTCTTTCCTCACCTCTCCAGTCTTTACATAATCCAAACATGCTTGGCACAGGCATACACACGCACGCACGCACGCGCACGCATGCGCACACACACAAAGTATTTCACCGTTGACATTTTAACCTCTGATTTTAAGAAACAAACTTGATCAACAGTATTTGTGGCCGTTATACATCCTTACAATTAGAAATGATGCTCAGACATCCAAGTATGTTTCTGTGCCAGTTATGTATCCCTCAAAACTGTCTAAAACAAATTAGCAAAAAACTAACAAAAAAGTCCAGTTAAAACCCTCCTATTATATTTGGGGTCAATTTGACCCAATTCAGTGTTTGACGTCTCTTAAAGGGTAATTCCGTTTTTTTAATGAATTTTTTAAATGTATTTCTCGTCTCGGCCCTATTTTAAGAACTATTTCCACAATACTGATTGGTAATAATGTCGTCACGTTTCTTTTTCGAGATTTGGTCGCCCAAAGAATGGCTCCGCTCAGCTTTACAATGGAGTCTAATGGGGCATATTTAGATACATGTTCAATTTACTTCTAAGTCCAGTTTATCCAAGCATGTTATTTGGAACTGAAAACCAGTGTGAAAGTTTAAATTTATTTGCCACAATTAAAATTAAAATACATTTTCTGCAATGCTCTTGCAAATAAATATAATTCCGTTTTCAAAATTCCAGTACCAACTTTGTATACAAAGCTGTTGTGTGGGCCTGTGGGGTCATTTTGACCCCAGGCTCAGTAGCTGTATAAAACATAAGAAAATATACAGCACAACCTCTTATTTTTTATCTCATTTTCTGTGGGTGACCCTGGGTACTTTTCCATAGTACAGGTTTTAATCATCGCAAACTTTCACTTAGGCGTTAAAATGTAAAGTATATCACAGATTTGGAATATTTATGGATAAAATGGCATTCAATTTGGAGACATTAAGAAGGTGACACAAAGTTAAAATTTTTCTTTTACAGTCATTTTGTGTCGGTTTAAACTGTTGGGCTTAATTTGACCACAAACATAAAAAGCGTCATAAAATTTCAACATTATAAGACGGTTACAAAGGGTTTGCAGTTGGAAACACTCAAGAAATTATTGTACCATGAAAGTATTTAACAATTATTTTCTACTGGAGTCAACTGAAACCTCAGCCGCTTGCAAAAAAATAAACCTGCTGACACCAGAGGCACAGAGATCCCTCTGCTTCTACTGGCCTGAACCTCTCAAGATAGAAATTCAGACAATGCACTGGCAACAGAATTAACAGGTAAAAAAACACACAAGCTTCTCAGTTCTGTTTTTCATCTGTTCTCTCCAATTGTGAAAAGTGTCAAATTTAAGGTGGATAGAGTTTATTCTGCGATTGTTTTCCTCAATAGGCACCCAGATCAGGTGTCTCTTCTGCTCTGCTTCTCTTTCTCATCAGTACAAAGAGCCGAGAACACAGATGGGAGGGAGAGAAACACAATGAGAAAGAGAGAGAGAGAGAGAGAGAGCGGAAGGATGAGTCACAAAAGCTACATGGCAGGTCTGCAGGTCCTGCCCCTCATTCAGCAGCCTTTAACCTCAGTCCCCTGGCTATAAGCAGGTAGGCAGTTTGCATTTTCCATTGACTCTAAAGATGCATGAACCAGGTGGAGTGTGTGTGTGTGTGTGCGTGTGCGTATCTAGGCGCAGTTTAGTGATCAAGGGACAGCAGGCCAGTGGCCCAGAGGAAGTGCCGTTGCAAAACACAATGAAGAAAAAGAAGTTGCAGGATGCAAAATTAGAACAAATTATGAATTCTACTTCAGCAGGAAAAGTACAGATTCTTTACAATGTAATCCCCACAGAGCATTATAGTCAGTAGTAAAGATTTAGACTAATGCCGATATTCAAAGAATGCCTGTTCTCTCATTTGGACAAAAAAACGATTTGACCTAAAACCAGTTAAAAGATCTCCTTCACTTCATACTAAGGAAATGCAGTGGAACAAGCAGGAGAAACGGACAGGAGATTCCCAAGTTGGAAAAGTCCAGGGAGACAGAAGAGGTAAATTAAAGATTGAAATAAGAAATAAAAATAAAGAGGGGGTGACAAAGGGAGTGTAGAAGAGTGTCGTTTTTTTCTACTCAAGTTACTCAGTGAATTTAAGGCCATTGTAAAGTCTATGGAATGAGAGTCTATTGATAACTATTTTAATGGATAACTGAATGTCGTTTTTCTTGCACTTTTCTTGTGTAGCACATTCAGCTCGACTGTCATGAGCTTAATGTGAGTTTTTATTGTTGCGTCTGAAACTACATGCACTGCTGCCCTTCTTGGCTAAGTCTCTCTTGGAAAACTCAATGGGCTAACCTGGTTAAATAAAGGATAACCTTAATAGAGGTTAATAAATAAAAAAATAAAAGAGTGATGAGAGGGGGAGAACCCATACGTTGTCGTTTAATTTGAACCGTAAACGTATCCTTTAAAGTTGCATTACTGTTAAATTATAGACAGTGAACAGAACACGTCTGGTTTTACGAGGCAAAATTGAATACGGAGTTTCAGTACTGGATTGATAGCAAAAGAGGAGAGAAGACAGAATAAGCTGAACTGCAGTTATCAGTAACATATGAAAGGGTTTCGGGTTTCACTGGGGTGTGCCATTCAAAGAGCGATGGGGGGGGGATGGAAAACGTGTCTTGACCAGAGTTGCGCCATCTGTCTCCTGCTATGTGGGATAAGGGGAGCGTCAACATTTCACCCGAAGTCGACAGGCACATAAACACAGACTGAGAGACGGACTCAAAACAGACAGACACAGAAACAAAGAGACAGCCAGTCAGACAGAAAAACACAGAAAGACAGACTCAGTTCTATACTTTGGATACTGGGTTCATTCAGAAGCACAGGGCATGTGTAGTCAGGCCTCAGAATAATAATTAAAAAATAAAATATAAAAATAATACAGTAATAATAATAGTGGTACAAGTAGTAATAACGAGTATTTTTACCTTTTATTAGTTTGCTATAATTATTATAGCAAATTATAAGAATTTCACTTGTATAGCACCTTTGATACATAGGAAGCATCACAAAGTGCTTCACGTATGTCTATGAAAAACAGTGGCGAACAGTGGGACGTAGAACCAGGCCCTCTGTAATCTTACCTTTCAACGGATCACTCCCAATCCGTTTCCATTTACTTTGCCTAATTGACAAACAATTGATTCACTCAATAACCAACACAAATAGGTAAATGATTACCAATTTATTTTGCTAGCATTACTGTTCTTTGCATCATAAACATATGCAGTCTTTTCCTATATCCACATTTATGATTACACAAAATGTGTTAATGTGTTATGTGAAGATTCTGCAGTTTAAATGCTCAATGAACAGCACACATTTTTTGTTAATTTGTTTTACTAGCCCAAATTAGGCGTTGCGTTAAACGCTGGTCCGAGACACTGAACAAGAGGTTTTCCTCTTTAAATTTATGCTTATTAATGTTAAAATCGTCTTGACTAAATCGAGCGCAGTCTTTAAATTAACTACATTCTTTGACGTGTGAAGAAAATGGTACGCTAACGTGGGATTCAGAGATAGTGTAGGAAATACTTTTTTCTAATTAATTATTGTTAAACAATCGGACATTGTAGTTATCGCTTTGTCATTATCTAATTTCTTAATCATTATAGGCTACATATTGGTCTTGATTATTCAGCGAATTTATTGTTTGATTGTTAACCAGGCAAAATAAACGGCTGAGAGAAGGCTACTGATCGGTTTAAAAGCAATGCTTTACGCCTCCCTTCTACAGCCCACCGGCCGTCACTACATACAGTACATTTAAACGCTACACAATTTTCAATTTCTACACTTATTGATATTTGTTATTCAGTGAATTAATTGCTTGATTTATAATGTAAACGGAAGCTGGTTGAGAGTGCTGGTCCGTTTATAGGCAAGGTTACAGAAGGCCTAGTTTTACATCAACGGTACGTGACTGATGAAAACCCCATCCACAAACCCCAACACCACTTTCCCACCCTTTCCCCTGTTGGTTTGCTGAAGGACCTGGACAGCAGGCAGGGGTTGGTGAACACTTATCCCAACTGTAGGCTGCTTGAGGACTCATAAAGACACTGGTTAGAGGAAGCTTGATAGAGGGTTAACCCATCGCAAGTATTTCATTTCTGAACTTGGAGGTTTTGTGTACAGGAGAACACGGAAACTGGGGGGGAGGGGGGAGTTGGAGGTACCGCACAAAGGAGGCATCAAAATGGCCATGCTGTGACTCTATACTAATGGGGAGATCTAGGTGGATCTCTTTGTTTTGATGCCATAAGCCAGGTGATGAGTATGAGGGTTATTTTATAAATCCTAATAAAATTTGAAAAATCCTCATAGTCCCAAGCTAGAAAGCAGGCCATGCAGCTCTGTGAAACCAGCGTAAGCAAACACAAAACAGAGATCGACATGGGATCCAGTGCATTTTGCATCGTCCTATCACAAGCGTCAGGTCTCATTAAGCACTTTATGTTTGTTAATTAATACCCGCACACACATTTAGCACAAACATTAACAAGATCCTTATCGGAGCGTTAACCAAAGTCACAATCAAGGTTACGTTGCCTCCTTTTCCAATTTTGGTCAACCTACTATCGATTATTCAATCCCTGTCATTTGTGTAGTCATCCTAAACAGTAATGAGGGTGCGTGTCACTTACAGGTGGAGCTGCCCTGCATCTGGATGACACACTTGGCATCGCGGTTGGTTTCGCGGGAGTTGAAGGGCCGAACCCTCACCGCCACCTTTACAGAGGCGGAGGCCATCTTGGTCAGGGGACGTGGCGATTACGATGAAAACCTGGAGCAGAGACCAGAGTCACTTTCAAATGCTCAGCAGTGACAGAAACAACATAACCAATCAAAATCCTTCACCAAACAAGAGAGATACAACATGAATCAATAAAAAGACTTGGCACAGCACTAACACAAAGAGCATGAGCCAAACAAAACCTATAATGGTCTGTCTGGGGCTTTGTTTTTTTATCTGCCTCTGTATTAATTTCATGAGCATTAAACAATCGTCCTTGTGCACTCGGTAATCATACGTTCATTTTCGTTTCCAACAAAGACACTTGTAAAGCTGTTGGTAAACCTTATTTGAGTGGATTTAGGCAGTTATTTAAACAAAATTTAGCAGGGGGCGATTAAATCCAATGGCAAGATGCTAATCGTTAGCATTGTTCCAATTCAGGTTTAGCCAATTTTAGCTACAATGGTGAGACCAGGACAGAATCACTACAGCCTTACATACTATTTCGGGGGAAAGTAGAACAATATAATTTTTTTCTAAATGGGTGAACTGTCCCTTTAACAGCTAAAAAAAATTGATGCAAGAAGAAGAAAAAGATGGGGAATAAACAGACAGCCAGGAAAAGCCAGTACACCATGCCACCGTGTCATTGACCCAAGTGACACATTAAAGAGGACAGCCTAAAGCAGCCAAACATCCCTGGGTACAGACCTGTCTAAGGGGTTAATCTCCCAGCTTCTCATCCCTACACCCCACCTCAGAAGTACAGTCATCAGCTTCAGTTTTACCAGGTGCAGTAAACAGCCAGTAGTATCGAGGGATGAGTTACAGATACGCCAACAACAATGTGGACAGGAATGCCACTGCTGTGACGACAATGGCGGCATTATATCCACAGAGCACGTGGGCTGCTGGGGGGGGGGGGGGTCATGTACAGGACTGCTGCGGGTATTTGAAGCTTTCGGGAGTAGCGATATGCTGATGCCACAAAATTACATCAGAAATTACTACAAAAATGTCAGGATTCCATAGCCTGAGAGGAGTGCATGAAAAATTTATATTTTGGGAGCACTGACAGCTCATGACAACTGCACCATTAATGTCTCTACAGTTTTGCTCTTGTAGCAGATCCACTGTCATCTGCACGTAGCAAGAAGGATAATAGACTAGTCTGCACAGGAGCATGGGCCCAAACACAGTTTTAATTGGCTGATGTTTGTGACACAATATACCTACACATGGACAGTCCTGAAAATTGCTTGCCAATGTGCCAGCTACATGAGACATTGGATATAGCAGAGGATGTCTAACAGAACAGTTTTTCGCATGACACACAGCTTGTCCAAGTGTGTTACTGCAGTGCTGGGAGAGCTTGTACCAGACCTCAAATTTAGTAATTTTTTAGGCAAGGCCACTTTAGCCTTGGCAAAGCACAAATTCCATTGGGCAAACGAGCAGGCCCAAATCAAATTAGATATGAGGGCATCATGGCCAGTAAGCACATTGTAAAAGCACTTATTCCATTTATACAAATCAAAAGTCCCAAGAGAAAGCAGCATAAAAATTTTAAACTATTTAAACCAAAACCTAATCATAACAGAAACATGGCAGGTACTGCTAAGGGCTCAGATTGTTGATTTAAACCAAAACGGTTTAGTTATACCACAAAACAGAAATATGGCAAGTACTGGTAAATTCTCCAGATTGTATGCAGATGGCTGTATATCTAGAATTATTCCTAGATAGATAGGCAAGGCGCAAACGGCTGTGCAGCTATGCTTGTTTTTAAAGGGCATTCACGGTAATGGCCGCATGGCCCCCGTGTAATCTGAGCCCTGTTGTGCACCAATGGGGGCACAGAAACAAGAGCACAGTCTCTGAAGGAGCTCAATTTGTGAATGTTCTTTGGGGTCCTGCCCAGGATAGAAGATTGAAAACCGACTAACAGTTTCAGTAAAATATACTTTGGTAGCCCTTCAGGTCACACCATCCGGTCATCAGTCCACACAATCCTGAGCATCAGAAATGGCATCTAGATGCATTGAAACTAATGAAAACGCTTTAAACAACGAAATGAGGCACATGGGCAGCCGAAAAAGAGGGGGTGACATCATGAGTAAAGATGAAGGGCACATAATCACAGAGAAAAGGGTGCATGAGAAAGGGAGGAAGGGTGCATGATCACAAGGCAAAAGGGTGCATGAGAAAGGGTGCACGGCACAAGGTCACAGGACCGGAAGGTAGAGCCACTGCCATTGCTGTGTGACACTGCTCAAGCTCTTGTCCCCGCTCACAGAATCTCCCCAGCCTTGACAATGAGAGAATTGTGTACACAGAGAGAGGGAGGGGGGCAGGGGGGAATGGAGGGGGGAAAAGAAAGAGGGATGAATAAATAAAAAAAACATCCCTGTTCCCTTAGTAACACCAAAAAACAAACAGAGAGGTGCTACTGTAGGGAGCAGGGGAGAGACAGCCGGAATGTGCAGCACAAACAGAGCGGGGCAGCAGTGGAGATGTGTGACTCGGGGGGGCTGTGAGGTCACATGAATGGTAAGGGGAGTGGGGGTGGGGGTGGGGGAGAGGGGATTGGCAGTGTGTAGTGCTGCTTCTGCTGCTGAGTCAGGCCTTGTAGTACAGCTAGAGGTACGGTCAGTGCAGCGTAGGCTTATTGGATATACTGTATATATGAAGGGAAAGTAAGGATACTCGCCAAGTAAGGCGAGTATCCTGACGGGTATCCTCTTGTCCTGACGTTCTAGCACTTTCATGTAGCGCTTGTAGCTTGATCCTGATGCTCTTTTTTCGCGTCTCTTGTGATCCTGCCTCGCTCTTATCTTGACTTGACTTGACCGTATCTTTACTGACTGTAAGCCTCATGGGGCAAGTTAACCCAAAAATAAAATTAAGATAAGATAGTTTTGATGTGATTTCACTAGTTTTATAGATATGCGCTGCAGCTCACCGTGATATCACCCTGATGGAACAGACCTCAACAGGTCCAAAGTTTGTGGCACTCAAAGCACCAAAAAAAGGTAATTCAAAAAAGTCCAACAGAAACGTCTTTTTCCAAATAGAAGAACACGGTTACTCACAAACATCCACATAACTTGTTGTGCACGTTTTTTACAAAAATGACTTTCTACCGAAGTATGATTACCAACCGTGTATATCCGTGCAAAGTCTCAACCAAAGCACGGCATGGCACGGTATTCTGGGGCTTATGTCAACACAGTGCAACTTAGAATACTGTCGTGCTTTGGCTGAGATATCACAGTGAGCTGCAGCAGATATCTATAAAACTACTGAAATCTCAGCGAAACTATCCGGATGGATAGATAGCACTCAGGGTATGTAGAAACATATCTTCATTTAATTTTTGGGTGAACTGCCCCTTTAAGACTTAGCCATAGCTTTACTGTGCAAACTAGATTTGAAGTTCATGGCTTTAGATAGCTGATACTTTATGTTAGAATTGTACTTTATCTGACCTGTACCTGTATTTGTTCCAGTGACCTTCGTTAGACACTTATTGTAGGTCACTTTGGATAAAATCGTCTGCTAAATTAAAGTAATGTAGTGTAATGAGGCAGACACAGCTCTGGTCCCCCTATCTGTGGATGAATCATTCTCCCCCTGTCCAGGTAAGTAAGAACACTAAAATACAGCATGAAAAGAAATGCGGGGGGGAATAAAATGCAACACGTTCGCTCTCTCAATCCAACCTCTATCCTATTCAAACAGAGACCGTAATCGAAACGTTCCACTACAGACTGCCATCATCAAGAGTGAAAAGAGGATAAAGTGCTTGTGTGCGCATGCTAGCGCAGGCGTGCACGTATGACGCGCTCCGTCCGGCGTGGTGCGCGGTGTCCGGCCCACCGCGAGCGTGTCCGTACGCGCCGAGACTGTGACGGCATGAGCCCCTGCTGGCAGTCAGAACATCTGTGTGAGCGACATGCAAAAGGCCGCAGTTACGTTACGGTCTACAGCAACTCTGCGCACCGTGTCAGCAGACGGCTCTTTCCCCCCTCTCCACGGTGAATTAACAGCAGCCGTGTGACCCTGGCAGTCAGTGGGGAGCCGTGACCCTTTTAAGTGCTGGGGGTTTGCTGCTGTGAAAGCACTTGGCACGAGGTCACAGATTAACTGACCCGTGGACGGCACGGACCTCTGGGAAGGGAGGGCGAGCGGAGGCCCCCTAGAGTTGCATTAGTTCCTGCACACAATGCTCCTGGTAACAACAGCTTATTTATTCTCATTAGCAAAACGATCATCTCTCCTCCAATTAGCAGTTGCTCTAATGTGAGGCCTGTAATGTGGAAGCACAACACAGGCTCGCTGGTGAGTTTATCAGAGGCGTGCAAGTACTCGAGGTACAACTAACGTTCGTGAATAGTGAAATAGCCAGCTAAAGTTCTACTGTACAGCAGATCCTGCCTCAGTGATATCCCAGAGTCTAATGGAGTTGCCTCGGTTAATTTGTGCTGGGATGGTTATGCATGGCTGCAATGGCTCGTTAATAGAACAGGTCTTATCTGTTATATTGCTGACCAATGCACACCAAAGGTGCTTGAGTTGGCAAAGTTTTCCAAAAGGTGTTTTCCAAAAGTGTTTTCCTGTTTTCCAAAGGTGTTTTAAGTAAAAAAACATAAACATGTTTTATGTTTTTTTATAACCCCAATAAATGTCCTTTGGTATTGTTCGCCACACAATACACTTTGCATGCGCTTTCCCCTTAGACTTGTATGTCCTCCATGGGAGACATTTCACAGCAGAGCCAAAGAGGAGATCAACTGCTGACAGATATTTCACCTGAGGGTAACCGTCACAGGCTGCAGAGTACAGACTTGTTACTCTTCTGTCAAACAGTCTTTCACCCAATGAGAGGACAGCCACACCTGCTGGCTGAATGACAGCGAGAGCGAGACAGAGAGAGAGAGAAATAAAAAGGAAAAGGGAGGTGGAGAGGGAAGGAGCATGAGAGACGGAGAGGTGCCAACTCGAGCAGCCAGCGGCAAAGACAGGTGTTTCCGATGTGCAAGGTGCACAGGTGAACAGCGCTGGCAGGCTGCCAACATATATATATATATATATCATTACAGCACCACGGGACATGCAGACAAGCAAAGCTGTCAGGAGCCCACAGCAGGATGTGGATCCTCACGCTGACTCGCGCAGACCTGAACACAAAGTCAGATAGATAGATAGACAGACAGACAGACAGACAGACAGACAGACAGACAGAGAAAGAGCAATAAATATACTGGGCAAAGACGCTTGCTGGGCTTCTCACTTAAGCCTGGAGTAACTCAGACACTCACGCTAACCTAACCCTCAGTCACTCCCAAGCACAGCCAGAATCAAGCGTACAAGCACCCCCTAATCTATTCTTAGGCCCATTCTACCCCGACATAACTTGCGTAACGCGCATAGCGCGCATAGCTCTCGTGTTTTGCAGCGAATAACAGCACATGAGATGTGGTGAGCCCAGGAGGAACATGAGAAGAGGGCTGCTCTCATCCTCACGCGCTGCATCATCCTGTTCTTCCTGTCATTAGACGGGTGGGAACATGATTAAGCGGGGAGGAGCTTGTGACACTACTCCTTAAAGGCAGGATCTAGTACCAACTACCAAGGACACTCTGCCATTTTTAGAAGACCCGTTGGAATTTTGCTCTTGTGTAACCCTGTTTCCAGACTGTGGGTGTCTGAGTAAAGAAAGGACAGGATTCTACTGCTGTGACTTCACAGCAAAAAAAGCCTAAAAGAAAGTGCACTTACAGCGGTGACTCTACATCACTGATCACAACACAGGCTAAGCTCAGTACGGGCACAGACTCCTCATTCTTGACTACTGAAGTAGATAAACTAAAAGGTAATGTCTGTATATAGTACATTTTATGCATGTTACGTATTGTACACGCTGTTATCGAAACAGTGCATGTTAATGAATTTACTTGCATTTATTCACACCATTATTTTAAAGGGCTTCACTCAAAATATTTTTCTATAATATTCTTTAAACCCATCACAAGTCCACATTGAACATTTATGGCAGTGCGTTAGTTAAAACATAACCTTGCCAGCAAAAGGGAATTATCGTTCATAATCAATTAGTCAACCTTACATGAAAAAAGGAAAAATCTAACAGCAAGCATGTTCCATGTCGGAAAAACGGTTGATAGAAAAGTCCTACAATTCCAAAGTGTCAAACATCCCTTGTGCGGTTTGAAACATGGCAAACATTTACACTGCACACTGCCTAAAAACCAGGGCCTGGAGATAACCTCACATAAATCCTACCCTTTCAGAATCATCTTATTAACATCACAATGAATGTCCCTTGCAGCCTCCCAAAATAAAGGCTAGCAAGGCTAACAAATCTCATAGCTGTCTGGGTCTCTAATGTGAGGCGTTCTACAGGTCGTTAAAAAAAACATGTTTATGTTTTTTTACTTCTTAAATACAAAATTAGAGATTACATTACATTATAGGCATTTAGCAGACGCTCTTATCCAGAGCGACTTACACAACTTCTTATTACATGTATCCATTCATACAGCTGGATATATACTGAAGCAATTCAGGTTAAGTACCTTGCTCAAGGGTACAACGGCAGTGTCCTACCTGGGAATCGAACCTGCAACCTTTCGGTTACAAGTCCAGTTCCTTTACCATTATACTACACTGCCGCTGATACAACTAGGAACCCGAGCATGTTTCAATACTGGAGCACTAGAATGAATGGAATATAATTAGCTTGAGCCATGCCCTTGGTGTGGATAAATCCTTTATTTGAGGAAAAATTGAATTGTCAGAATATTTGTAATCCCAAGCACTTCAAGCACTTTGAATGCTTTGACCTCTTGCAAATTCATATGGATAAGAGCCATGTGTTCACAAGCTATTTACGCTTCTTTTCATGATACAGTTCTGCTTGAAGGGAGATACACTGTATGCCTTTCCTTTAGTTAAAGCACAACTGAACTTTGGTAGATCTTTGGGTTGTGTAGTTACCTAGCCATGATGAGTCGAAATGGTGGCAAAATATGTTTGTTCGTTGCTCTGTGCTCCCCTGGGGTTATAACCCAGAATAGGGTATTTATCGCTCTCCATTCACTTCTATAGGGCAGTTAAACCGGTCTCAAAATGACACTTCTAGCACATATACGAATGCGAACGAAGCGGATTCTGTCAGTACAAACAATAACCAGTCCTCGTACGTATTTAATTTAAAATGTTTTTATGAAATGGCTTTCCCCTATTTTATTTGGAATGTAGATCCGGTAGGTAATTCTTGAGCCAGAAACAGCGTTAATGTGCCGATGCGTCAGAATTCAGAAACCACTCATTGGTCCAAATTTCCATGAAAGCAAGCGTTCCTGGTAGTATCTATAGTAAACAAACCGACATGCTGACATTTTGATAGTCTTTTCTGGTAGCTTGCTAACAACATTGAAGAAAATAGTACTTTAATAAATAATTTTAATTACACAAAAAAAAAAACGTACGAAGATTTATTGTTTGTATTGACGGAATCCGCTTTGTTAATGTTTGTATACATGCTAGAAGCGTCATTTTGAGTTTTAGCTGGATTATCACCCCAGGGGAGCACAGATCAACTAACGAACATATCTCACCACCATTTGGACTCATATCATGGCCAGGTAACTACACAACCCAAAGTTCTTCCAAAGTTCAGTTGTGCTTTAAACTAGATTTAGGCCTAATTTATCAACAGCAACCCTCTGTAAGGAAAAGAGCTGAAATGATTGAAGAGCAGCTCATTAGTGCCATTTGAGTTCTTTTGAGAGATCTATTTAAAAAAGGTGGTGAGCACCCCTTAGTGCAAACATTGAAAGGCATTCCTATTAGTTTGGCATGCAAAAACACATTTGGATAAGAAACACATGGGTGTGCTTGCCTGCTCAGTGAAGTATCACTATACACTAGAAGAACAAAATTAACACGACACAAGAAGCACTCATTCTTTAAAGTCATTCACGGCTATCCTTTAATTTTTGCATAATAAACAACAAAAATGTAATAATCACTAATGTTCCTTAATGTTCTTTTGAGAACCTGTTTATGTTTTTTTCTTGATTCTGTAAAATTGTGATGTTAAGATTTAGGCCTAGTGTTTTCTTTTAAAAGAGTGACATGTCTATAACTATTGTGGAGTACCTTTGACAATAGCCATCTGATAAATCATACATTACATTACATTACATTATAGGCATTTAGCAGACGCTCTTATCCAGAGCGACTTACACAGCATTTTTGCATTTATACATAGTATCCATTTACAGCTGGATATATACTGAAGCAATTCAGGTGAAGTACCTTGCTCAGGGGTACAATGGCAGTGTCCTACGTGGGATTCGAACCTGCAACCTTTCGGTTACAAACCCAGTTCCTTAACCACTGTACTACACTGCCGCCCACCTGCCACAGCACTGAACACTGAATATCACAACATCACAATATGTATAGGGGAAGCAATGGCTGTGGCAATACTTTCCACCATAACTCTGATGTCACCTGGTTGACCACCAAAAAGAAACCCCTCTATCTGCATGTATATCCGTCACCCTTTGACCTAAGGCTAAAATCTGAAAAACAAGTCTTGCAGCTTTAAATGTGGCTTCCACGTTAGAATAAGTCCAGAATAATCCAAATGTAATAAGGTCCAGTTTTAACACCATTCAAATGCCACCAAAAAGACAATGGAAATTAAATGAGAAACATTTTCAAGCCTTTTTCTTCTGTTCAAGCAGAGCATGTTTTTCCAAAACAGGGGTCATTGGACCATGTTCACCTTTAACCATGGGGATCATCTTCTGTTTCTGGCAAATAATCTCTTACTTCAGGTCGTTGTTACAAACGGTAATATATTTACCTATAGTAAATAAGCGGTAATCAATCCTGGTTTACGTTTTGTCACCATCCGCCAACTAATTGCGCAATAGTACAATCTACTTTCCCTTGTACCATTCTGACACCCCCTTATGGAACATCACATGTAACAGGAGATGCCTAGATACATATCCTATACATTTTATGGAAACACAATAGTTATGCAACCGTTGCAAAAAATATTTTGATATAATGAAATCGCTGTTGTTTCTTGGAATACAACATTCAAATAAAATTGTTTTGGTCCAGATGACAGCCCTAATGCAGACATTTTCTTCTAAAAAGCCAGTCATTACATCCTAAACCAGGTACCACCCATGACAGAAGAGTACAAATTAAGCAGAGTGACCATTCTACTTAAAGACAGCAGCTGATTTTTAACAAGGTCACAACTGGACTTGACATTCGACCATCAAAACATCATAAGGCAAGGAATGATTCATTCTCAAAAAGCATTTAAAAAAAGAAACTGTTTAAACATACTAAGCACCAACTAAGCAGCCTTGTACAAGGCAAATTCCAACCTAACAAACATAACATCCAAAACATTCATCCTTGACCACATCCAGAATTTCAAACAGAGGGGAAAAAAATATCACAAAAGCAAAGAACGGATCATTTCTTCAGATTAGAACACTTGGGTATGCGTCAAAGACAACAAAGTATTAGGTTCTCAAAGAAAGAAGGTAGTTTAACATTTTGTGGTAACCTGCCTTCAACTGCAAATTATGACAAATGAATAAGAAAGCACTCCAGAGAAAACCACCAAAACATAACCGGACTTTTTAGACTCTTCAAAGTGAAAACACGTAACCAACTGGTCTGCACACTTTCAGGACTCCTGTGTGGACAAGCCGAGAGAGCGGCAACACACACAGACGGCTGTTCCGGCTCACATCTATACAGGAAAAACCAGCCCCTGTAGATCACATAAGGGAGGAGGAAAAATGGCAGTCTCCATTTGTGACAGGACGCATAATTACGAAACATCTGCTTCAAATGCCCTCCGACGAATAAATAAATACAAAGGAAGTGTGGAAAAATGTTCGCCTGAGGGGGAAAGAAAGTTATGGAAACAAAGTGGTATAAGGCTCTCATTAAAACACTTCCATCGACTGCAAAACCCAATCTCGGTACAATTGGGGGGGGGGATACAAAACCTTAAGCATCAAATTCCAAATCAAAATGGAAGCTAGTCCTAAGACTTGGATCACTGGTTTGGTGCTTCTCCACACTAACAGTCTTTTCAGGGTCATGAACCCCACAGACATCTATGTGATCCAAGCAGATGGGCAGTGTAGCAGTCAGTAAACAGCTCTTTAAGCTATCATGGCAGCTGTAATGCCTTACACTTATCTGTATTAAATATCAGAGGTGTATTCAGCAGTTTAAATTCTCTTTGAGCAACTGTCAAGTGTTTTGTCTTATATTTTTGTATTCAATTAATCTTTAAGTAACAATTATTCACTTGTTGTGTACTTGTAAATAAACTACATTTTTACCTACATTTTACTCTAAGCAACACCTTAAGTGTTATGGCAATCAAAGCACAGCTGGCTTATTAGTTGGTTTGCTCTGACCAAAATGATTTGACCCAACAAAAAAAAAACACATACAGTGCTGGTAAAGCTACATGATACACTGGCCAATGTTATATACGGGGGTGGACAAAATATCAAAACACCCCTGAAAATGGCTTTAACTTTGAAGCATCTACACAGGTGATTCCCATTAATATGAATGCTAATTAGCAGCATGTGTCTGCTTAAAAGAGGTATAACCAGCAGCACTATGCGAGGTAAGTCTCCAAAGCAAGAAGAGGATACGAACAAGGGGCCAAATAGTTGGTGCCCGAATGGCAGGTGCTTCGGTCAAAAAAAATGGCAAAAAAATTAAGGCGGCAAGGGGAACAGTGTCAAAAATTATGACAACATATACCCAACACCAAAAAACAGCATCAGCAAAAAAAGAACTGTGGCCGCAAGTGAAGGCTTTCCGACAGGGACAGACGGACAAGTCAAAGCTCTCCGGCAGGGACAGACGGACACTTGGTAGGATAGTTGCTAATAACCACAGAACTACAGCTCTAAAAATCACCACAGAATTGAATCAATCCATATCTGAACCAGTCTCAACAAAAACAGTATGTCGTGAGCTTCACAAAGCTGGTATTTATGGCATGGCCGCCATTCGGAAACCATTTGTATCCAAGGCTAATGCACAAAAACGCATAACATGGTGTAAGGAACACAAAACCTGTACCCCTGAGCAATGGAGAAAAGTGATATGGTCTGATGAGTTATCTTTTACTTTTTAATACATCTGGACAGGCTTATGTTTGGAGAAAGCCAAAAGAGGCATTCAATCCACAATGTCTGTTGCTAACTGTTAAGTATGGAAGTATGGTGGTGGCTCTGTAATGGTATGGGCAGCCATTTTATGAGACTCATTGGGTCCAATGATTGCTCTCCATGGATGTGTAACGGGCAAACGATATGAAAGCATTTGCACCATATGGTGCAAACACTGTTCCCACATGATGTCCCCATATTCCAACATGAGAACACCCCCCTACACACTGCTAAAAACATTAAAGAATGGTTCCTAGAACACGAGGATGATGTCAAATGCCTTCTACGGCCTGCACAATCACCAGATCTAAACATAATTGAACCTTTATAGGAGGTTCTAGAGCGCAGAGTGCAAAATAGATTTCCACCCCCTTCATCCCTCAAAAGAACTAGAGACTGTCAGCATTCCTAGAAGGATTTAAACTGTTTTGAAGGCAAAGGGTGGGCCTACTCGTTATTAGTTAATAGATATTCAGTTGTTGTGTTTCCAATACTGCTCAAAAAATTAAGGTAACACGTAATCAACACAGTATAACACCAAGTCAATTAAACTTCTGGGATATCGATCTGTCCAGTTAGAAAGCGTAAACAATTGTGAATCAATTTCACCTGCTTTGGTGCAAATGAAATTGGCAACAGATGGACAGGAGAGGCAACAGCAAGACAACCCCCAAAGGTAAATGGTTTTGCAGGTGGTAGCCACAGACCATTTCTCTCTCTCTTTATCCTTCCTGATTTTTCTCTAGTTTTGCATTTTGCTGGTGCCCTTGTCACTACTGGTAGCATGAGGCAGTACCTGCAGCCCATTCAGGTTGCACAGGTAGTCCAGCTCCTCCAGGATGGCACATCCATACATGCCATCGCAAGAAGGTTTGCTGTGTCTCCCAGCAGTCTCAAGAGCGTGGAGGAGATACCGGGAGACGGGCCATTACACGAGGAGAGCTGGACAGGGCCAAATGATTAACACGCCGTGAACAGTGAACATTAGGTATGGTTAACTAAAGGAAGTGTCCAAATGAGGGCATATTTGAAGAAAAAAAAAATGAAAAAAAAAAGAAAGAAACGGACAAAAAAATAAATATAATTTGCTGTCCATTTAATTTGAGCTAAAAGCAGTTTCCTTGAGGGTACTTTTAAGTGTCTGTGGTCAGGTCCATTTCTCAGGAGGCGTAGGGGGGATCCTGCCGACACTGCCTCTTTGTGACGAAGCGCTGGAATGCACCTCTGTAATTAAAAAAATGTTTCCCCGGTAATGAATGAGGTCCCTGCTCATGCACCCTTTAAATGGAGTCTTCCACAGGCAGATGGGAAATTCCGCCTCCTACGCACAGTTAAAGGCCTGCACTGCAGTGCGCACAACCCAACAAAAAAAGTGGGAGTCTTCAGCGAGTCTTTAAAAGGGTGCAATTTTTATTCACAGGGCTGCGGTGAAACCTTTAAGGTTCTGGAGTCAACGCTCAGATTTAAAAACTGTTCCCAACTTCCCACCGGACACAGGTAGACTGCTTTTGGCGTTTTGTACCTATGGCTGACAAGACAACCCACATACAGGGCTCTACGCTAACATTTTTTCCAAGGAGCACATGCTCTGAAGTTGAAAAATTTAGGAGTACGCTAATGCATCCCAATTAGAAGATGTGCAACGAAACTATTTTTTCCCCAGTCAGCACATATCGATATTCAAATGCTCCTTAAATTGGAGCACTGTAGAGCTGAGACAGAACAGAAATATTTTTCAATTACAAACTTCACTAATGTCGCTCATTAAATTGCAGATTGTGTCTGCTTCACATAAAATTTGAGAAAGTCAATTCTGGTTTTCTTGCCGGGACTTTTAAGTCAGGGGTCCTACTTCCTACCTGGAGATAAGATAAAAAAAAATTCCTTACTTGACAATGAAATTAAGAATTTATTCACGTACAATTTGAGGACATTTTAAATTTCTGCAATAAGTTCCACTCCATTATTGCAGGGTGGAAATGCTGGAAAAATGCTATGCAAAAGAAATGACATTAAAAAAATGTTTTGTGTGCCCAGACACATTCGAGATTAGAACACACCCAAATCCCTTTATCGTAAAGGCAATAAATGACACTACCATTTTTGCATCAACAGTAAAATAAATTGGCTTTATTAGTTTGAAAATCACATGCAATTCAACTTGTGTACCACTGAATTAACCACTGTAGTGTTCATTAATAGTGCACTTTTGCCTCAGAAGTAGCTCACTATGCCTTCAGTGCCCGATTAGGTACGTTACCATTCAGCTGATAGCTACCGTCTATGGACTGGACAGACAAACCTAGTATTTCACAAGATGATTTCACATTCGGGTCAATTAAGCTAAATGATGATTGCAACATTCCTACTCAAGTTGCTATATTGTACAATTTGAAGGCAGGTGCAAGATTCCTATCTTATGTAGGCTACTGTCATACATTAGTGTAAAGCACAACAACCAACTCTTCAATGCCAGCTCAGGAATATGAGTCTGAGGGTTAAAAAGTGCTGCAGACAGCATCTCATCATTTACTGCGAAAGTATAACAAGCACTTTTTAAATGTTTCTGTCCTATATTCAGAACAAACTTCCAAACAGAGCATAAATTCCATCCTTTTTCATGTTGATACGTGATGCACCCCACACGTGCACTCAGTCACCTGCTCTCAAACACACAAGGTTTTAGTTCATGCAAAATTCAAACAAATGTATGAGGCATTGAGTGAGTCCATTACAGACTCAATTTGTAATATAAATATATATAACGGTATGAACTGTGTTGAATAGTTAGAACAATATCCTTAGCTTCAACGCTACAAAAAAAAGTTGTGTTGATACACACAAATGATATGTTGTGGCTTATAATTCTTATTTAAGGAATAATTCAATTCAGATACATGCTATTTGTACAGTGCTTTTCACAGAGAGCCTACACTGTCAGATAGCGGTTTGTTGTGAAAGACCTGACTGAAAAACTAACCCCCCCCGCCACCAAAAAAATTAATAAACTCCCCAGTGGGTTGAAATCTCAGGAGGAACCCAGCTATAGAGGGAGAGGAGCTGGCCAGCCTGGTGTCAGTAATTTAATTTAGGCTAAAGAAACCAAGTGGTATTCACAGGCCCGCCTGCTTGTGCTGCTTACCCAAAACACAAAATCTGAAATGAAAACAACAACTTTACCGCTATAAGTATTTTCCCTCATTGGCATTTGATCAAGTGAAAAAACAAGAATGATTGGTTTAATTTGTGCATTGCAGTTTGCCAAGAGACTAGCAGATATGCTGATAAAACACAAAAGGAAGCGATATATGTTCTCAATGCATCATCCCAGGAAGTAAACTCACCTTATCATCAATCAGATGGTGAGTTGGTCATGAGTAAATAGTCTACTGTGACTAGTGCCATATGACGGTCATAATGCAATTAACCTGCAGAAAAACTAATCATTTACTTTAAATAAGATAACCTACACCATCAGCATCATCACCACACCTGAATGAGACTGTGGTATGCGCCAAGTGCACAGGAGTACATGATTGAGCTGAACCGCAGAGATTAGATTTGCAGACGTCACTTTCAGGTGAACATGGTACCGCCTAAGTTAGTGTTTTCAAAGCACTGAACATTATTCACTTTGCAAGGAGTCAAATAGAGCCCATGTCTTATGTGTATAACGTATCGAAATGTAGGTCAGATGCAAACATGTCAAAACGGACAATGGAACCCATACAAATATTTCACTTAAACTCTAGTCTGCTACTACCCCTAAGAGAACGAGCTGATCCTGGGGAGGAGGAGTCTGTGTTGGAAGTGTGTCTGATGTTGGTGTGGACAGGTCAGCTGTGATATTTGCATACCATGTGATAGGTCACATGACAATACCCGCACACACATACAGAGAGCTAGAGAGAGCGCAAAACAACCAATAAAACAGTTAAGAGACATCTAAATAGTATGCAAATGAAACACGGGGTAGGCAGTCAAAGCAAAAAATTAAGTGGCTAACTGATGGACAGAGGCTGACTGCAACACAGAGCCTCACTTTACTTCTACGTAGGCAGATTACAGAAGAAGGACAAAAGGACCCTGTTGTCAACAATTATCTCATGATTGTTTGAAGTGTGAGAAGAGATTGACTAGATCAATACCAGCTTGCCTAAGACATGCTTAATCATTTAGCTACATCATGGGTGTCAGCCTGCAGTACCAGTGGGACAGTGTCGACTGGCTTTTCATGCATTTCAGCACTTAAGCGATTAATTTAAGCCACTGATTGGCAAAAAAAAAAAAAAAGTTTCCAAGGCCTCAGGTCCTGTCGATCGAAAATAAACCACAAAACCCACTAAGCTACGGAAAGCTAAATTAATTTCAGGGCTCTCCCCAGATTTGTTTCTCCCCACAAAGTGGTGCTTAGAGGGTTTAAAAAAATTAATAATAATAATAAATCAATAAATATATAGTTTTTTTTATTTTTAGTTCCGCACCTGCATTAAAGACTAATTTTTCGGTTCGCAGCACGTGCCAAACCGAAAGTCCGGCATGAGGGATACATTTTTCATTAAAACGGCAAAAAGATATGGGTGACACATGCTATTATTTTGGTTACACAGTGGCACAAGCGAGGGAACAGAGTGGCAAACCGCCGCCGTTACATTCTTTGGAGAGAACCCTGACTTTAATCTTCATCATTAAATTACTTTGCTTCACTGGAACTGGTTCGTCAGAAAACGTCAGTCTCATAACTGGACAGCAGATGAACGTCACCTATCAGTCACAACAGACACACTGTCCCCAGCGAGCACCGCCTTTGTTTATAGTCACACCACTGTTAGTTGCACCATGAAGCATTTCAAACTCCCGCCATTCACCTTCCAGTTGGGGAGTACAGATGTCAGAGACAATAGCTTGGTTTGGTTTACATATCAAAGGCTACCATGATGAACTTTAAAAATAACCCTGTCTTCACTTGAGTCCTTATGCCAGCACTAGGTAAGAGAGATGCTTCCCAAATATCAACAGCAGCATGCTCACTAGTGTGTGTTGACTGTAAATTTGCAGTCATGCCTCCAGACAATCTTTAAGTAAAGAAAAATACTGGTCTGTTAGGAGACAGCGGAATGCCACTGCCGTGGTTACATCACAGAACAGGCATTTTAAGCAAGTCCGTTCGTAGATACAAACCCATCCACTGCCACAAACCACTCAATCTGACAACACCTTCGGCAGTGTTTGGGAATTTTTCATCATTTTTTAGATTTTTGATTATTGCTCCGTTTCTTGTTTTATCTAGCATCTCAGTAGACAGCTTTGACCCTGAAATGCCAAAAAAAGCTTTTGGTTTATGCTCTTCCCAAAGCCGTTATGTAACCCGATTTATTATAAGACTAATCTAGTAGCCTATCACAGAAGGCATCAAAGGTGAATGATCAACGCTATGACAACTAAAATTCATAGATGACTGTGAAAATGAGACTTGAAACGTAGCAGCATTTTAATTAGCAGAGAGAGAGAGAGAGGAGAGAGACCGGCTATGGAATGTGAAAATGAATGCTCTTCTCTCCCTGTCGGCCGCTGCTCCAGCTGTCACAATGCTGGCCCGTCAGTCCAGAATCCGCCTGCGGTCTGTCCGCCCTACGCTGTGCACACAATCGGGAACTCTTCACTCCACCGCATACCTACACACTCTCCCCCTCTTCATTTGCTAAAGATAGCGACAGACTGCTCTCCACCCTTTAAAAAAAAAAAAAAAAGATCCCCACCACCACCACAAAACATACAGACCTAAAATAAATATTATCCTTGCGGCCGAAGACGCCCGCGAATAGGCAATACAAAGTAGGCTAGCCATTGCCAAGCTACCTACCATCAGATAGCTAAAAAGTCGACAACCTTTTTGCACAAAAAAAGGCAAAAAACTGTTGGATGCTTGAATGAACAGATGGCACAACGCAAAAAGAAACGCGTCTTCCAATGGAAAAATAGCTCTACTTATCCCTTGCCACAGGCCAGATGTAGCTCCAGCTAGTTAGCTAGCTAGATAACTCGAATTATCTAACACCAACGGCAGCTACGTAACGTTAGTCATCTTCACATTTAAGCTAATGGGGATCTGATTATGTACAAACAACTTTTACCACTTGTGCTGGACACAGACATTCGCGGAAATACATATGGGGAGTCATCGCACCGCACGGAAAACATTACGGATGTTCACGCGGCGCAAAAGCCACACGGACTATTTGACTTCAGGGCTTCGAGGGGTCGAAAAAGTTGAACCAGAACCAAAAACTTTCTAACGTTAACGTTACCCGAATCGCTGACGTTAGTTTCCAACTTTGATCATGACCAGGCTCACTAGCTTAACTGAAAGGGGGAAATCCATCAGTCTCTGAACGTAACGTTACGTTAGATATTAACATAGCAAGTCATAAGTAGAGGAGGAAAGTGATTTTGGCACTGGGCTGATATTTCCATTCGTAACTTGGCATACGATTCTACCTGTGGTAACGAATTGTCTTTAATAAAAATGTGTTCGCTACCTGTAGTCCGGCAGCTAACGTTAGCTAGCTAACTTATTCCCTTGACCAGAAGTCGACTTACCTTCCCAGAAATGGAGGACAGCCTCTTTTCTTTTGTTTGACTTTTCTTCTGACACTCAATCCGGTTTAATAATGCCCATGTCTAGTACTGTTAATTGAACTTATCTAACTAGTATAAAGTATAAAAAACAAAAAGTTAAGTTATTACAACCACCCCTTTCTGCGACCTGGTACTGACCCCTCTCATCAGATTCGGACGGACGGGACACGGCAATGCCAGCTTTGGGGGGGTGCAGGGGGTAGTAAAAAGGGAAAAAGTTGGGTGGGGGCGCTCTGTCCTTAAAAAATAAAACAATCCTCGCACAGCAAATAAAACTTGGCTAAAACCAAAATGATAACGACACAAACTATTTCTGGGATTTTCGGAGTATAACCAAGTTTAAAGCAAATGGGGGGGAAAAAACAGTAAAAGTTGAACGACGGTCGAGAGGGAGTCCAGTCTCCGCTAAAAAGTAGGACGAAATCTTCAATCTCCGTTTCTCGCTCCGGACGGGCTAACACAACAGTTGACCTCGCCTCCGTCTAATAGTTATTGGACAGAGTAACAAAAAAAATGTCGCTAATGAATTTGGGCAGTTTTGATTATAAATGTAAAATAAAATAAAAAATAAAGGAGAAAAGTTGCCGGCTGCCGCGGTGTCTGCGTGCGGCCCGTCTGTCTCCCTCGCCTCGCGCCCCCCCTTCTCAACTCAGCGGCTGGAGCCGGTCGCCATCTCCCGCGTGACGTCAACCTAAGAACCGAAGAACCAGGGAGGTTCTTAAAGGGGAAGCTTTTACGCCTGTGTATTAGCGAGTTCGATCTATCCACCTGAATATGTTTGAACCCGAGGGAGAAGTGTGCTTACTGTCCGAGGGAGTATTTACTGATGTGTGATGAGAGGGGTATAGAAATGAGGAGGAAAATACTGTTTAATTATTTAATGTTATGTGAACAATTTTTGGGATAAAATGTCAAACATCTGCAAATATAAAGACCATTGTGACTAATAACTTTATTTTCAAGAAATATGCATATCTGAAACAATGATAATTATTTCTGAATAAATTTAGAATTAACTATGGCCATGGTTATTTTCCTTGATCTTTGTGAACTGGTGTGTGCCTAAAGCTACTTCATAATAGTACACAAGATAAAGGAACACTGTTCTTAAAACTCACTGACTTACTCTAACTTATGTGTGAGAAAACTACTTATGTAAGTACATTTCCATGGTTTTAATATTGCAATGCATTCAAAGTTATGATCCTTTCATTCCTACTGTTTCCAAGATGTCAACAGGTGCATCAAGTAGGCTTCTTAATGAAGTACTAAATGTAATATTATGAAGCACAAGGCAGACTGTGAAACAGACTTTATCCAGGACAGTGGGATGAAAGTCAGTGCTGCCAAATTTTATACAGAACAGCACAAACCTTGCGCTAAAACCCTGCTCTCCACCCAGAGATCTTGTATCACAACCAACTAATGCGACCCTGCTGTAGCTTTTAGAGATCCTGTATCACAACCAGCTAGTCTGACCCTGCTGTAGCTTTTAGAGATGCTGTATCACAACCAGCTAGTCTGACCCTGCTGTAGCTTTTAGAGATGCTGTATCACAACCAGCTAGTCTGACCCTGCTGTAGCTTTTAGAGATGCTGTATCACAACCAGCTAGTCTGACCCTGCTGTAGCTTTTAGAGATGCTGTATCACAACCAGCTAGTCTGACCCTGCTGTAGCTTTTAGAGATGCTGTATCACAACCAGCTAGTCTGACCCTGCTGCAGCTTCTAGAGATGCTGTATCACAACCAGCTAGTCTGACCCTGCTGCAGCTTTTAGAGATGCTGTATCACAACCAGCTAGTCTGACCCTGCTGTAGCTTTTAGAGATGCTGTATCACAACCAGCTAGTCTGACCCTGCTGTAGCTTTTAGAGATGCTGTATCACAACCAGCTAGTCTGACCCTGCTGTAGCTTTTAGAGATGCTGTATCACAACCAGCTAGTCTGACCCTGCTGTAGCTTTTAGAGATGCTGTATCACAACCAGCTAGTCTGACCCTGCTGTAGCTTTTAGAGATGCTGTATCACAACCAGCTAGTCTAACCATGCTGCAGCTTTTGTCACCCGAAATTTCAAAGATATATGTTCCACATCCAGATGAGGAATATGGAATTATTTTTGCTGACCCCAGTTCCCCATACACAGTCCGTGAGAGTAGGAACCTAAACAAAGGAACCCCACTCATCAAGTATACACGTGGGTAAAACAATGACTCGTGAAGCTTATAAAGTGATGTCTTGTTGGACAGTGATTATCAAGTTGCAATAACATCATAGATTTCACAAAGCAGGCTACAGAAGACTAGTATATGTATATTTTTTTTAAACACAGCTGTTAACTCTGTTTTTTTTCCCTGTAGCACTCTAGGGTAATGCTTTCTTCATTATTGTGGGTACTGCTTTAAAAAATGTTTCCAGAATATTTACAGACTTGATTGAAAGTCAGTGATTGTGCAAAACTGGCCCATGTGCGTGTCTGAATGTCTGTTGCTGTGTGGCGGGCCTGTGCGTACAGGATACCAGGTGCTTCCTGACCCTGTTACCCACCCTCTACACTCCCCTACACCACTCCAACACTGCAGAAACAAAAGACCCATACAATGACCTGTCCATTCCACTCTATGGCCAAACCTGCTCACGAGTCATTAACCCATTGGGGTTCTGCCAGAAAGTCCATGTGTTGGTATACTTGCATTTAAAGCCATTCTAGAACAGCACCATGTCTGTCAAAATAGCTTTAGGTTTCTGCAGTAATGGTGTAGTTTTAAAATTGGTAGAAAGGTTCCATAACATATTTGAAATGGAGGTAATGATCTGGATGTTTTATGTCCACAGATCTAATTCTGCATGAAATAACTTCATAAAGTTTGGAATGTTTTTTTAAATTATTTAAATATAAATTTACATATACAGAAATTAAGAAAAAATTATTTCAGAACATGAAATGTTGTTGAGTTGCAGGGGAAAAAATAAGGGTCAATATGCAAACAGCAGTGGCAATGGGACTTTACCTGGGCATCAGACTGAAATGGTAAAGAAATGGTGGCACAAAGGCTACTGACCACTACTGACCATTTTACACGCTGTAAAGAGTGAACAAGAAAAGGTCATTTTGTATTTAGATTTTTATATCGATTGGATATGTACTGTGGAGGGGGCAAAACCCCCGGACAGTTCAGCTGATGTATTTGTGATGACAATGGGGCATTTTCTGTTTCATATTGTACCATTTTATTAAGAACATGACCCCATTCATCTAAACATACTAGAAAATACAGTCTGCTAAACGTCTCTGATACCAGAATGGCAGACAAGTCTCATATTCAAGAAATGCTTACATTTAATGACTTGCTCTATGTATTTAAGTTATAATGCTGTAACCTCACAAGTTGTCTTCACTAGCTTTCTGTGCTTGGTGGTCAGTTGGTGTTTCTCTGTCGCCCCCTGGGGAACTGCTTTTGTCACTGCAGCACCATGGAAAAACAATTGGTCCAGCCAGTGAAATAATTTCAGGTTAACATATAATGCCAATAATCTTTCTTTCTGAATAAGGCCTTGTCTCTGATTTTTAACCTGTACACCTTGGTAGTCCTGCCAGTATTCATCATCACCAAAGATATGCTTTTGAGGTATTAGTACAGTGGAACATTGTTTAATCTGGATATTTTGTGCAGTGATTTTTAGTCTGGAAAACTGTCTATTTGAAGAAGTATGCATGGACTTGATATTTTGAGCATATAACCAATTTACAACATTGTTTGTGTCATGTCTGATAAACAAACTTGATCTTGTAAATGAACCATGTGAAATAGATACCTATAGATGGTTTGATACTGGGAAACAAATGCTGATATTGTCCTCTAACTAAAAACAATAAACATATAAGTAAAATCAGAACATGAGTTAACAATCATTTAAAAAACTACATACAGTGTAGCAACTAAAATTTGGAAATGCTTTCCATAATTTAGAATTCCCCCCTCCTATAAAAAAACACATATACTAACAATCCAATTCAACACACAAAAGTTAAACAAGCTTGACTGTATACGGCTACAATCCAAGCTCTGTATAGTTTATATGTTCAGGGTTCAGATTCAGTTCATGATTTTCAGCCAGTCTCAGTCCCCAGAACAAAATAGACACTTCACGCGTCTGTGTCAAATGTCGTTGGCTAAATGCTTTAGCACAACAAAAGTGCATAAAGGGAAATGCCACAAAGCACTTTGCGAAGGGGTTGACAGGATGTGGAGTCCAAAGATCGGGTTTTTAATTGTGTTTGACAAGTTCCAGACTCAACATCCCTTCAGCCCTTGTGGGTAGCCTTGTTTTGGTGCTTTGCCAGTTGAATGCATCCCAAGTCTTGTGCTCCAAATACCATGTGTCAGCCAGAGAGTGGCACACAAGCCAGCAGCCAGTTCACCAATCATGATAACCTGGCACCAACTGCCAAACCCACTGACCTGGGCTACGTTCAGGTTACAGAGCACTGCATCAGGAGCAAACATATCTCAAAGATTGTTACAAAACATTGCAAACTGTAGCAAAAATTTTGTAAATCTCAGACATTTTTTAATTGTGGCTGTGCTTCCTTGTAAAGAAACTTCTGCCATATATTAAAGGGGCCCCTGCCTCTCGATATATTTAATTCCCTCATTGTTTCTTCACTATTTATACAGTGAGCACCATAATTCATTGGACAGTAACACATTTTTTGTTATTTTGGTTCTGTACTCTAGCACTTTGAGTTTAAAACGATACATATGTACTGAATATCTAGCAGCAGAGTGATGGTTTGAGGCTCGTTTGATACCTCAGACCCTTGATGACTTACAGCCATTTAGCCAACCATGGGTTCCATACTATTCTTGTGTAATTTACAGCTTAATCTAGTCCCACCCCCCAATTCCCATAGAAATCCATTCAATGCAGAGAGGTTATAGTATCGCTTGTAAGAGTACCTGAAAATAAGATATCAAGAGTTTTTTGATGTTGTTGGGTCACAAACATCAGAAAGTCATGGCATGCAAAGGGTATGCAATCAAATATTAAATATGATGACTTTCTTTAAATTTATGTTAACTAATTTGGTGCCCAAAAATGGGGGGACTATGTGTTAAAATGGTTACAATTGCTAAAGTAGAAATAGAATGAAATAGAAATGATAGTTTGTATCATTATCAATGTCTTGACTGTATTTTTGATCAATTTACTGCTACCTTAAATGAAAGTAATGAATAGTAGTGAGTAAAAGTATCAATATTTATTTCAAACACATAAAAATGTCTCAGTGATTCCAAACTTTTGAATGGTAGTGTATGTGTAACATATGAACAAACTTGTGCGAATTAAAAGCTTAAACCCTTTTCGACATCATCCTCTACTACTGATCTGAATGTAACAGCAGTCCGTCTGGAGGCTCTGGGCTCAAGGCTCAGTAGGGGGAGACATTTCACAGGGAAAATCAAGCTGAGAACAGCATGATGCTCATGGTTTTTCTTATGACTGTCTGACATCCCCCTGATGAATGATGTGGTCAATTAGAGTAAAACTAGAACATTGGTGTTTACATCATTAGGTTGAAGCGTACATGCTGTTCAAATTGTGTGTGTGTGTGTGTGTCTGTGTGTTTGTGTGTGTTTGTGTGTATGTCTTTTCTCCCAGGTCCAGGTTCAATGAGGATATGAAGAGGAAACATGCTCTCATCTTCCCTCCCCAAAGGCCAGTATACACAAGAGTTTTTGAAGAGGACTGTTTCAGAACTCACTCTCTCTCTCAGGTGTAAAAAGCACCCCGCCCTCAGACACACCTCTACTACAATAATAAAAACAAGAACCAAGCTCACACACAAATGTTCTGATTTTTAGGTGACAAATGGAAATCTGATCAGGTTTTGTCTCATAGACAGCCCAGGGCTGGGCCCACTGTTTACCCTTCAGTCTCATGATTTTGCCTTCTATTGCTTTTTCTTCTTCAAGCTGTGTGTCAAGCCATCTGCTATAGAACTGGAATATCTTGTAACACTACAGCCTGTTCTTTTACACCAACATTTTGTTCAACCACACAGTCTTAAATATATTCAATCTTGGCATTTGCTGCACCCATATAACTTATATCTTATGGCTATAATTCAGCTAACAGATGTGATGTACTTTGATCAGAGATAGGCCTGGCATCTAACGGCCACATGTTTGGACTTTTAAAGTGACTGGGTGCTGTTCCCATTGGTGGAAGAAGCAAACAGGCCACAATCTGTCCGTAAAAGGCAACGTTGGTGGACCTGGGGTATCTGACCAGCAGGAGGAGAAAGGGCAGTGTGGGAGTGTGAGATCACACAAGTGTGATGCTATGCGTCACAGTGCCAGGAACCAGTGGAGCTACAACACATCATCAATCTCACCAGACAGGGGAGTATAAATCAGTATGAGGTGTACAATTGGAAGATCAGCCAATCTGTCAATTAAACCATATATGAGAAAGTAACTTCTACTATGAACTTTGCACAGGAGGCTTGAGAAGAAGAAGCCCAAGGCTCATATGTCCATTTTTTCATAGTCAGAGTGGAAAATATATTAGAATCCATAACAGATCTTGGGGTTTCAACTGCTACAAATACAAAAATACATGGGCATGACGTGGGCGGTGGTGGGGTGTTTTGGCAGTTGGACATCTTTTGGACATGATGTTCAACTTTTTAGTATGCATTAGAAAGTTGAACAGTTCCAATAAGGATCTGGGTTTTCAGATTAAACAAAATGTAGGTTTTTCTGAATAAACATCAGCATAAAATATCTTTAATGGTGAGTGAATTGTGCCTCATGGGTATTCTGTTTACTCCCTTACATTTGAAGGAATGATAGAATTGGTCAACTTTAACGTTTGGGGAATACAATAAGTGATACTGTAAGAAACTAATCAAAGGGCTTATTGTAAAGCCACTGAAGTAATACCATGGCTGCCTGCATGGTCAATGTGACAATGTGAAAAAATAGACTTTAATTAAACATTGCTCAGTGTTTTAAATTATCCTATTGTTTCGCACAATCATTCATTGCATTAAGTAGGCCTAGAACAATGTTGAAAAGTGGTCGCTTGCAGTGTTTCGATTGCAGCACACACAACACACACACACACACACACACACACATTAATTAAACATCCTTTAAATGTTGAGGTAATTGGTTGTACATGTGCATGTGACAGAAGTAATCAAATTAGCATATCATTTTGGCATTAAATTAATTATGCATGTAAACTAATTAGACAAATCTAATGACCCCTCCAGATAATTCTCCGCACATGGCATACTTTGCTTGTACATCAGCAAACAGACTGACACACAAAGAACTGACTATGTGCAGCATGCAATCACTGAACTGATATTACAGATGATACTGATGTCCGTAACCCATTTTAGAGGTACATGGATCCAGATTTCAGGCAGAGGAACGACTGATGCTCTTTTCAGCATCAGTTTGTGGAAGGCAGAATTTACGGTGGGAGTCCTTTTTCATCCCCATAGCGACGACCTCAGCATAAGCCCTTGAACTTGTACGGCGGGTGACACTGCAAAACATTGTGTAGTCCTCCTTTTGCCGCTCATTTACCTGGATAAATTAGAATAAATTTGAATAAAATTTGTTGTAGCCAAAGCTGACAACACAGATGGCAGAGTTTTAAAATTTTTCCAACTGCATTTCTCACAAAACTTTGTGCTGCTCATCATGACATCACACTGCATTTCTGTCTTACTAAGCAGCACATTGGCAACTGTCAGTTTCAAAAATGGCTTGAAGTGTTTGGAAGAATACTTTTGTGACCGGCAACACTGAAACTGAAAGTTAAAACGTGTTCCATCATCCCAGCTGTTTTACCATGATCCAAAATATTAATTTATATGAATATTAATTCATTTATTATGCTGTACACAATTATGTATTTTGACAAACATGCTCACAAAGCAATTTTAAAAGTACAGTTACACAGTCATCAGTATCTTGATCAGTTTTTAAGTCATTTTTATTGTCTGTTCATGTTGTACATGTACAGTGCCCTCCACTATTGGCACCCCTGGCAAAGATGAGTAAAAATAGTTATAAAAAATGAATCATTTGGTGAATTAGCTTAATGTCACATTGAAAATTGAAGTTAATTTATTATGAGAAAAAAAAACCCCTCATCAAGAAATAATTATTTTTAACAAAACCACGTGTGCCACAATTATTGGCACCCCTGCATTTATATATAGAATAAAGTAATCATTTAGAATATTTGGTCGCATATCCTTTGCATGCCATGACTTCCTGATGTCTGTGACTTCCTGATTTTCTGGTACTCTTACAAGCGATACTATAACGTCTCTGCATTTGAATAGATCTATATGGGAATTGGGGGGTGGGATTGATTTAGCTGTAAATTATGCTGAAACAGTATGGAATACATGGTTGGTAAAATGGCTGTAAGTCATCAAGGGTCGAAGGTATCAAACAAGCCTCAAACCATCAATCTTCTGCCAGATATGCAGTAGATATGGATGGATCACTTTAAGGGTTGTTTCTCCTGACAAATTTTTCTATTGAACTCTATAGAAAAATAAGTCAGGAGAAGAAACCCTTCAAGTTATCCATCCATATCTACTGTATTTCTGGCAGCAGAGTGATGGTTTAAGGCTTGTTTGATACGTCAGACCCTTGATGACTTAGAGCCATTTAGCCAACCATGTGTTTCATACTGTTTCAGTGTAATGTACAGCTAAATCTAGTGTGAGGAGTGAGGACGAATAAAGGGAATAACAAAATAAATGCAAAGAAAGAAAAGACAGGAAATTAATTTACTTTGGCTAAACAGCCAAACGAAAATCAACCCACTAAAATAGGGCGAACTCGAATAACGAGTGAAACACAAACTAAATCTCCCAAGCTCAATACTGGAGCCAAAACGGGAAACTTAGCAAAGAAAAGAACACCTTCGGCACATAAGTTCAGACGGCCGGAAGAGTGTAAAACAAACAAAGAAAACTGTCTCAGAGAGAACAGCAAAAAATAAAATAAATAGCACAGAACGCTAACAGGAAGAATAATACCTATACCTGAACTAAAAGCTATAGCAAGTCCCCCATGAACATAAACAGCGTTTAATATCACAAGGTCGCTAGTACCTGGCTATACCTGGCTCAATGCAATGTCGAATGACAAAAAAGAACCGGGGAAGCAGAAGTGAGGAACTTAAATAATCAGCAGGTAGAGGCACAGGTGAAAACAATGATGAGGGAAAGCAAACCCCGGAACGGAACGTGGAAAAAATCTGAAAGATTCTCAATCGGGAAATATGAAGTAGGAAACCATTACCTTTCATGAAAGATACTGTATATAAAATTTAAAAAACACACATAAAAGCACTTGCAAAAAATACCTTCCATGGATATTATACACATAATAACTATTTTTCAGTACTTGCTGGTGGTTTACTGTTGATTTTATATGTACCAGCTGTGCACTATTTAGATGTTGAGCATCTGTTCACATCCCATAAAATAGAAAATAACAGGAAAAAAGAACATGAGAGAATGTGAAGAAGGACAGGGCAGAAGATATTGATCAATTACACTACTGCTACGCTGTATATGTTCTACTTTGCGGGTGCGACACAAAGTTTGACACATGTGGTTTCCAGTGTGTGACAGGTGATACCCAATCAGTCACCACATGACTGTTTGCTGCTCTTCTGTAGTTCCTGGGATGGGCTGTCCTACCAATCCAATGCTCACATTACCTCATCTGTCACAGACTGGTGACACATTTTGTCCTGGGGAAAGGGGTATACCCTCGTGCTGCTTGTTATACTGTCTGTCTTTGTTATACTGATCATACATGATAAATGATCCACGGGCTCCTTTAGCTCACATCTCCTGTGCCTGCCACTGTACACATCCATAAGATATTGTCCCCATCGGCTTTCTATGTATCTGTTGACCATTCTGTTGTCTTATTCATAGACGTAGATTTAGGTTGTATTTCCAGGACGAAGTATATAATACAAAGTATATAGTATAGCTAATGAATATTCCAGAACATTCCTAATGTTTTTTTGTACTGTGGTTTACCTTTTACCTATCAAATGTATGTTATATGTTTTCTATGATGCTTGTAACCATTGGGGGGGGGGGGCCATAGTCTGTTTTCCAGCATGTTATGTGAAGTATCTGTCCTTATTCATTTCAATTGACCACATCATATTGTGTGAATTGCATTCTTGATTCCACTCACATGTAGCACAGTTCAATGACGTGAGTGAGCACATGGGATTTATTGCAGAAATTGATGTCACCCCATGGAGCATCAATTAGAATATGATTAGTTCTCTTGACCAGGGGCATTTGGTCTGCAGCAAATTTTATTACATTTGATTCATGACTTTATCATACGACTGAAAACCTACCTGTTTGCAATGTTGTCAACATTGTGGTTTATATATTGTAGAGGCGTGTTTATTTGACACTCATGGAGGAAAAATGTATCTAGATAAGAAGGCATGGAATTCAACTGACATGCCATCCAAATTCTACAATCCAACTTTAATGGATTGTAGAATTTGGATGATTATTGAATAGTTGAATAAAGTGATGTGAGTTCTGTCATGGAGGTCAGAGTGATTAATCCTTCCCAAATGTCGGCTCCTATCCAATCTTGGGTAAAAAGAAATCAGTTTATTTAATTATTTAAATATTTAGGCTCTCCAGTGACACATCCAGAGAAATCATTATTACTGGTGCTATAGCATGCATCATGTTCTGAAATCAAATGAGAACTGTGCCAGCTATGGCTAGGCGACCTGTTGGGTAACAGTATGGGAAGACACTGGCCATAGTATCACTCAAGAAGAGAATATTTTGGCAGGTATTCAATTCAGCTTATTCCGTGAAGTAGATATTGCTCTGATCAGTCAGGCACCTGCATTTCACTGCATCAGAACTGCGATTGGGAATTCTAAATTAAAACAAAGCAGCACCTAGAAGTAGATTATTATTTACTGCTGACATTTTTGTTTGTAGGCTATGGGTCTGAATATGTCCAGAAGGTTGATGCTCTTGGATTATTTTTAAGATGGAATAGGGGTTATCTGTAAAAAAGTGAACATATTGGTTTCACTATGTCACATTTTACTTGTAGCCAGATGGTGTGTGTGTGTGTGTGTGTGTGTGTGTGTGTGTGTGTGTGTGTGTGCTTTTGGTCAAATAAGGATTACTGGACCAGGGATTCAGAGCTGTTTAGAAAATTGACTTGGGTCACACAGATACTGCAGTCCAGTTGTATATACTACAGTAGAGTTTGTGGAAATTACACTGCAATCGTTACAATCACATTAGACAGTCAAATCAAATAAATGTACTATGGTAACACAGGAAAAGCCCAGGACCTCTACTATTTTCTTCTACTCTATCTTTTTCCCAACAAAAGGCAGAAACAGGACACCTGGGAACTTTGTGAATACTGAAATATGAAAAAAGGAGAAACACATTTACTTAAAAAAAGTATTTGTTTTAATTAATTAAATTCTCACATTCACCACTTAATTGCGATACACTGACTTGCCAAATAATTATTTGCTGGAAGTCTTGTTTAATATTAATTAATCTAAAATATGTGGTGGAACTGGCAACCAATGTCTGCTAAAAACGTTTTGAATTCTGAAAATATAATATTTTCATGTATGGGTGAAATCTGAACTTTGACAAATAGTCGTGTGGTACATGTGGTAGAACGGGTGTAATAGCTGGATAAATTGTATTTTATTATAATGTATTTTATTTATTGGGGGGGGTTATGTGTTCCATATTAAATGGATGAAAAGTGATGTGGCCTGAATAACGCGTTGTCATCAAAATAGCTTGTTTTATTAAAGAAACCTTTTGATGTCGTTCCTGTTTTTGTGTTTTCTTTTTATTCATTTGTCGCGCTTTAAGTGTTCCCATAGCATCTCTTCCTCATGCAACTGTGACCTGCCCCCCCGACGCTTCAATTTCCCTTTATGGACCGCGCGCTGCTTTCTCTATCCCTTACTTTCTTCTCTCCCTAATCCGACAATCTCCCTTCCCTCCCTCTCTCACTTCACTACCTCTCTCCCTTCACTCTCTCTCTCACTCCACTCTCTCTCTCTGCGCGGTGACGTCAGTCTTCAGAAGAAGATGGCGGCGTGTAAGAAGGCGGAAGGTGAGGAGAATTCAGGGTTTCTTAGTGCTTCTGTGCTTCTGCTTTCCTTTTACTTCCATCATTACTGGGCCCCTTTCAATCAAGGGTTGAGCGTGTTTGTGTGTATGTGTGTGCGTTTATATTCCGCCACAAGGGAATTCCGTACGATTTTGCATTACTGTGAGAACTGCTATAGAATATTGAATATGCTAGCCAGCAAGCCAGCTATTTAAATAATGAAATATGATCATTTCAACGGGACATTCTGAGTTCCCTCTACAAATAAAACTGAATACTGTGTATTGTTATATGCATGTTCTGCGTGTGAATTATTTCGCGCACTTGTCCCCCGTGCAGACTGTTGTCAGATGTGTCTAGCTGTGGTCGCTAATACTTAAAATGGTTTCTGTCAGTCCACTGTGTGTAGGTGAATTGATCCCCTCTCCACCAGAGATGAGGGCTTCGGGTGGTGGGGCACAGCTCACGACAGTCGCCGGATTGGGCCTCTGCGTGATCGACTAGCAAGAATGACAGTTGCATGTAAACGACAATGAATGTTAAAAGTCACTTACCCATGCTTGCTAGCAACGCGAGTCAATTATCAGGTATATTCAAAATAAACTGGCTGGGCGCTGACATCGTTTTATTCTGGTCAATTTTCCAATTTCACTCCAGCTTGCTATCTAGATAACAGACTGAGTAAAGAGCGATGTAACGTTAGTTAATGTTAGATAGCGAGCTAGTGTGCACAATTAATCACACCATGGTTTACAGTAAGTTCAGTTACTAGTTGGCGAGCAAGCGTGTTGTAAATTATCTTCAGTCATATTTATGCAAAAGTGCGGTTAGTCAGGTTGCGAACTAAGCTAACGTTTATCTGATTTAGTAAACTAACGTTACCCAAGTTATATGATTACGTTGGATAAACTAGCTGGCTGGGTGACAAATGTTAATGTTATGCACAGGATCGGTGTCCGTTTTTCTCGTCGCGTTGAGCACTTTCATTTGAAAGGGTCGCTTGGGATATGTTAACGTTAAACTAGAACCTATTATCCCAGCCAAATGGAAAAGTCCGAGGACTTGACTGGTAGGGTGACGTTAACTTATCTGGTTTATTAAGGAGATTGATCGTTTAACCTAGCTAACGTTACTTAACTATTAATTATACCTGTCGTTGTTTAGCAACCATGTTGTGGTGTGTTTTGGTGTGTTTCTGCGGGTTTAACATTTAAGAGATGTGTTTGTGATATGTCTGAAAAGCAGTCTTCACGGCTGTGACAAGCTGTGAGACTTGACGACGAGATCGTACGGGCATTTTTAAACCAATAATGCATAATGAATATATTTATTAATAAGGATACATATTATATTTGGAAACCAGAAACTTTACACGCCAGTAATAATACCAGTAATATTCCAACCTTTTTTTGTGTGTTCAAGGTGTCCGTTCTCAGGTTTAATAGCCAAAGTAACTAAAAACCAAAACAAATGAAGTCAGAGGTTGCTGAACTAGAAAAATATGAACGCAAACAGAATAGGAGACATGTTTTTGTGATGGATTTTCAGGATCGCATAAGTTTCTGCAAAAGAAGTGACCATTTCAGGGTTATTCTTGGCATACCTGAAGGAACATGTCATGTTTTGAAATCTTGTAAAACCATTTTGCTAGAATTTGCAAAGATTTACCTAGGCACTATACCAACCAGAGTGAAAGGTGGTTGGAGAGAGGATTAATGCTGGGAAATGAGTTTCCTGACTGTTGATCAGCAATACTAAAACACAGTGAACAACAAAACAGTTTTCTCATTTATATTACAAAGGTAGCCTAATGTATACAATTGCACAGATATGTCAGACATAATTAATTGTGTTGGATATTGATGGCTAATGTATATGTGTGCAGAGCATTAGCTAATTGAGAGGAGACCAAAAAGGGTTAAGTTACAGAGCTCTGAAGCAACCGGTCTCTGCACTGGTCATTGTTATTTGGTGTCAGTCTATATCATGTTCATCTTTCATTAATGATTCACACTGACACAAGGCTACCATGCTATAACGGTTACGCCTGTGAACACCTCCACTGATAAATCCGCCTCTTGTGCCTACACTGTGTTAACTCGAGCTGCTTTATCAGGGCGCGCTACTGCTCTCAATTCTACATTATGTGAAGCATTCGCACGCAGACCAGATACAACATTGAATAACCAGCGACATTCTGTGTAACTTGACTCAACATAGAGAGGGTGGGCGGGGGAAAGTGGGCTAACACAGCGAGGGTGGGCGGGGGAAAGTGGGCTAACACAGCGAGGGTGTAGCAGTACTGGTAAGGTAGTACTGGCCGTATTTTAGAGGGACCATATTATATCAAGCTTGAATTTTACACGTCAGTCTGGCTAACAAGGATATTCTAAAATCCTGGTACCCCTGGTACAACAACAGGGTTTACAATACCGAGTAGGTGAAGGAGATGGAAGTCGACTTCTCAAATCCACCACAGTCTTTCGTGCACCTTGTGACAGTGAAGTGCGTACATGCTACTAAGAATACATAGGTTACATTCTGTGGCATTATAATTCTGGTAATTGGACGCCAAACTTAAAAATATGTCACATCACACGTTTTTTTAGCAGGTACACTTGTTCATGGCGACGAACTAATCCTGTCACCCATTTGCTCAGCAAGGATTAAGCAGAAGGGGTTGGGCCGAAGTGCCTCACCAGTCACAACAAGAGCACCCTCCCCTCAGAGTGTTGTATTCTAAATCCTGTGTCCAGTGTACCCACCTCCTCTACTCCCCCTCTCGGCTGAACCGCCGGCCGGGTTTCACTCATTTCCATCCTCTGTCAAACAGGACCGGCGAAGGGCTCAATTTATTGAGATGAAAATTTAATCTAATATGGAACCGGGTGTGGGATGCAGTTATCTTGCGCGCGGCTCGCCGTGCTATTTAAAGAGACGGCTTGTGCCGCGGATGAAAAATGAAACGCATTAATAAGTCAGACGGCAGCAGAGGCTGGAATTAAACCAGTGCCCAAAAAAATTTTCACAAAAGAAAGTTCACAAAAGAAAGTATACTCAGATACTGTGCATGTATCTTGTGTGCATGAGACTCCTTTTTTTGTGTACATCTGTGTGTGTGTGTGCGTGTGTGCGTGCGTGCGTGCGTGCGTGCGTGCGTGCGTGCGTACACATAGCTGTAGGTAATTAGGATGTGGTTTTAGTCAAACTAAAAGGTTAACACGAGAGAAGGTGAACACTGTTGATAATGTGGGTCTTTCCTTCCATGTGATCAAGCCTTCTCTCTCTCTCTCTCTCTCTCTTTCTCTCTCTCTTTCTCTTTCTCCCCCCCTCTCTAAAAAGGGCCTCATATTGTTTAAACTCCAGAGCAAATGGAAGTCTAATTAGACATACGTCTCATGTTCTGTCATTTTAAAACTGGGTCAGCACTGCTGATAGCGTGGCGGAGCTTCCATCCAGGTTGAGGAGACTTTATGAGTAAGAGGTGCCCACGTCTGGCCCTGGAGGTTCTCTGTCCCATGGTTCCCTTCCTCCTAGGAGTCTGACTCCCCCAATTAAGTCACTTGATGATTTGATGCATTTCACATAAAAAGAGGAACTTCTCTGAGCTCGAACAGGACAAGGGCTGCATGCCCCTGGCCTACATGGTCCAAAATGTGTAGAGATGCCGTGATGGTGGTCAAGTTATGCTTAACACAGGACCTCTAGAGCAGTCCCAATGGGGGAAAAATCTCAAATCTACCTTGAAAAAAGCCTTTTGAAGCCGCGGAAGTGTAGTTTTTGTGCCGCATTGTTGTACAAATTAGAGCCACAGACTGCAGTAGGGAAAAATACCTTTATGTGGTCATGGAAGTTCAGCCGGGTTGTCGACTAAGCTTGTGAGATACACCCCCCCTCCCCCCTAAAACATGCAGCTGATTGCAAATAACCTGAACCCCCAAAGCTTTGGTCAGTAGTACTAGTTAACCTGAACCCCCAAGGCTTTGGTCAGTAGTACTAGTTAACCTGAACCCCCAAAATCTTTGGTCAGTAGTACTAGTTAACCTGAACCCCCAAAGCTTTGGTCAGTAGTACTAGTTAACCTGAACCTCCAAAAGCTTTGGTCAGTAGTACTAGTTAACCTGAACCCCCAAAGCTTTGGTCAGTAGTACTGATGTACAGGTGGATTCTTGGAGTAATAATGAGCTGTATCACTATTTCATATTTGCCACGGAATGATTTCACACATTCTTGTCATGATGTGGCAAGTCTTGTAAAGCCATGAGGAGACTGAACTTTAATTCTGATGAGCAGACTATCGGAAATTAGCTTAGAGTGGGGGAAATAGAAAATGGGAAATCAAGGTGGAAAATAACAGGATCCCCTGACCAAGAGGCACTTTTATAGATGGGGTTTATAATTGATGAAATTGATACATTATGGTCGTAATATGCCTGTACTTGTTGTGCCTAATATACCCCACGCTCATCCTCTAGCTCGGTTCTAATTGGGTTTTGATGAATGATGAGCACCGCACAAGACCTAATGTTCATGTCTCTGAGGTAATTGCATGGTTAGTGGCAGCATTGTAATAAAACAGGTAATTGGACCAGGGTGTATTGTGAGTGAGGTTGAATTTCAGGTTCTGACTCAGAACTTGACCCAGTTACCTCTGCCTCTGTGAGCTGTTTTTGTGAACTTGCCTCATATTCTCCCTGTTGTCACCATTGCTTTCTCAGGCTGTCGCTGTATCTCTATTATGATATATTTGTGGTGGAAAATCTCTCTACTTTTGACTTTCTTTTCTGTCACTTCACCCTTCTCTTTCTGTTGTCTCAACATCATTCAAATCCATTCAAATTTCTGATAGGCTTTATTGGCATGGCAGTGGCACGTCCACATTGCCAAGTAAGGTGAAATGATAAGACTACACAAATGGGACGTGACATCAAAAGGAAGATAGTATGACTGCTACAGCCTCCTGTCTATTTTTTGCTGTGGTTCCTCAGCCAAAGCCACCTCCTCCAGATTCCTTTTTATATTTGTGCATCCCGCTGCTGACACCATCTCACAGTTTCTTATCCTGTGCTTATCCTTACACACTTGTGTCTGTTTGAATTGCAAATGTGGTGCGTGGAGAGTTCTCAAGTTTGATTGCTGCGGTGTTGATACCCGCACACACACGCTCTGAAACACACACATAGGCAGATAAAGCAAGTGTCAGGATAATGGAAGGAGGCTGTTGTCATGGTTATGGTAAGGTTGTGCTTTAAGCCCTGTTGTCTTTTCTGCTCATTGGAGAAAAACGTCTTGATGCACGTAGCACCAAGGCTAGTCAATAATGTTTTGGGTGTCTGTCTGGAATCCTGCAAGTACAATGACAATGATTGAGTGGGATTATAACTGAAGTTTGTGCCCGTATAGAGCGAGATGTTTTCATCGTTTTACTTTTTACGGTCCCTTTTTCTGCTATTCTCATCTTCCAAACATTACATTACATTACAGGCATTTAGCAGACGCTCTTATCCGGAGCGACTTACACAACTTCTTATTACATTTATCCATTCATACAGTTGGATATACATGTATACTGAAGCAATTCTGGTTAAGTACCTTGCTCAAGGGTACAACGGCAGTGTTCCCTTGGATCCACCCCAGTAGCCGTTCTCAAACATATTGTTCTTCATTAGTGGCAACAAAAAAAAAAGTTTTTCCAAAATTCCAATAATGATTGGAGTCATAGCTGTGTTTGCACTGTATCTACAAACCAGCTATTGTGTGCGAATAAACTACTCACTCTCCTTACAATACTGTTTCATTAGTGAATGAGTGCAATTTTCCACTGAAACGCAAACACCAGTACTTGAATACACATAGATTTGATATGCACACATAGCCTTTCTGCCTCTAAGGGGACTTTGTTACAAAATATAGACATACACATGTCCACATGAACACACACGTATCACTATGCCATATTGTACATTTGTTCTGCAGCATTGTGGAAATGTTTATCCTTTTCTCTTTTTTTCCCCCCTTCCTCTCTCACTTTTGCTCCCAGTCCCGCCCTGCGTACATTTCGTTATCTTTCGCTCTCGCTCTCTATCTCTTGTAAAGACGTGGGAGAGAACTCGGGAAGATTCTGCACCTACCAATGTGGTATCTAGGCAACAGAGAACGATGGAGAGGGAGTGGAGGGGGAAAATATGTATAGAAACAGAATGCCGAGCTCAGTTGGCTTGCTTCCACACGTCTCTGGATTGGCTGGAAGAGGCTCAAAATTTTCTGCATTTGCATTCCCGATCAGTTCTGACTTGCTTGAAACAGAATTCTGTATGAGACTGACACAAAGGAGTCGGTCTGTTTTTTATCTATATTGTTCTTGTAGTACATATGTTATGCTTATATATGTATATGTGAATATATGTTTTTATTGAATTTCTGTCACAATTTGTTGTCATAATGCATTGTAAGCAGTTGCACATCTTGTATAACATGGTTATTATGGGTCCAGACAAGACCATAAAAAAGAAGGCGTGCAGTTTTACATGAGTATATTTACTCCCATTATCAACCTGCTAAACCAGTCTCTTACTCAGAAAGATCCACAGGTGAGCACTGACCGCTTCCCGCTCTCTGTTTACCCCAGTGTCGGTGTGTGGGCCACCCTGGTGTGTGTGAGCGCCTCCTGCTGCCTGGAGGAGCTGTGCGTCACCGCTGCAGCTTCACCATGAACAACAAGGAAAGCACGACTGAGTCCGGTGAGAGAGAGCGCCCCGCTTTGCCCGCGCAAAGACGAATCGCGCCACCTTAGTGACAGCGACGTAAACAGCAACGCATTTTTTTTTTTTACCTCGTGTTTGTCTTTGTGTTCCGCTGCAGAGAATAACAGTCAGATGAAGGTGTTTCTACCCAACAAGCTGCTGGAGTGCCTGCCCCGCACCTCCTCGTTACCCAAGGAGAGGCAGCGCTGGAACACCAACGAGGTGGAGCGTCCCCTGCTGGGGATAGGGGGATGAGGAGGGAAAGAGGGAGAATGGAGAGAGGAAGGCAGGAGGAAGAAGACTCTGTATGACAAGCGAGACTGAAGTAGGGTTGCGTGAGGACAGGGCACTGGGTCTTTACGGTCTTCAGGGAGGCGAATGTGTTTTCTTTTGGAGATCTGCACATTAGCAGCTAATTCATACCTTGGGTCTCGGGAGATTGAACTACCTGTCCACACGGGAACATTCGTTAGGCAATTATCACCTAAGTTGGAATGAAAAGCACAAAATTGCCCACCTCCCGGGGACGACAGGCCACACAGTTCAGAGGGTTTTACGCATTCGGTTTCACTTGATTTGAAATGTGAGAAGAAGCGAAAGTGGATGTGCTTAAACAGTCGAGCCCTGATTAGAGAGAGGTGTGGGGGCGAGAGGAGAGCGAAGGTCGCAAAGCAAGTGAGGTGATGAGGGGATGGCAGAGCGATATCAAGCGGAAGAGAATTGCCGGGGAGGGCAAAGTGAAAACAGAGCCAGTGGCACAGAGTAACCTCTCAATATTCTGTGATATAATTGGCTTGGATTTTAAATAAATATTTTAAATAAATACAGTGCATAATAGGTTCTAAGGAAACTGCATTTGCTTCATATTATCATAAATGATAAATAATAGCCACATTATGCCGATGATTTTTTTTTTTTTTTGTGTAGTGATATAATTCTACCGTTGTTGTGATGAATTGCTTACTAGTTAGCTTTAGCCAAAAAACATGAAGGTCACCGGTAGAGGGGGAAAGGAAAGCGAGGGAAACATATGACAGACTGATTGTTTTTTTTTGCAGGAAATTGCGTCCTATCTGATCTCCTTCGATAGACATGAAGAGTGGCTTTCTTGCACGCTCAAGACCAGGTGACTGCCCCCGTTCCCTCAAGTCGCTGTGCCTCCCTGCACCTCACACTTCATTAATCCTTAACGTCTCTTTGCACAGAGTGAGGTGGCAGGGTTTCAGTCTGATTCATTTTGAACGCTGTGCCTTAACAGCAGAATTTGTTCGAGAAATTCTGTTGCCTGAATGGCTGCACTGGTACAGCTAATAACATTTACGCACGGCTGGGTTAGTGCACGTTGCAGCGAGCCGTAATCTGCTTTCCACAAAGGAAGCTTGCGCCAGACACAGTCCCCGTGACGGCGCGTACACATTTTAATGTCCAGCAGGGAAGCACGGCACACCTGTCCTCTGTATCGCTCCAGTGCAGAAATCGCACATTGTGTTCTTTCACCCACAACAAGAGCACTGTTTCATTAGCAAACCAGCACCGGCGAGCTTTAACTTAGAAGTAAACTGCGTGTGAAACTGTGGTCTGATATTACTGGGCGAGAAAAAAAAAGTGTGTGTGCGTGCGTGCATGCGTGCGAGTGAGTGAGCGAGCCAGCGTGCGCGTGTGCACGCGTGCATTCATGTCCGTATGTATTCACATAAATGTGATTATACTGCCACTTGCTTACAAAAATTGTAGATAAGAATCGCCCATAACAGTCAATTTTGGAATAACGCTTGCAAATTTCTGAGCTTATTAGAATCCAGTCTGTCCTTGTAAGAACTGAATTATCTATGAATCTGATCTGATGAAGCTGATTCTTATTAGAGGAGCGTTTCCCACTGTTCTCATAGGATCACATACATGCTGACGGCTCTCGTTCTTTATGCCATCTCTCCCTCTTGTTCCAGGCCCCTCAATGGCTCCATCATACTTTACAACAGAAAGAAGGTTAAGTATCGAAAGGACGGGTACTGCTGGAAGAAGAGGAAAGATGGGAAGACTACGAGAGAGGATCACATGAAGCTGAAGGTTCAGGGCATGGAGGTTAGCGCCCCCTGCTGGACAAGTGTGGGGGAAAACGAAGCCGTTTACTAAACATGTCCCCAAATCATGCAGTGTATGAGTGGTAAACTATAAAACAGTCATTTTCAGCAAACATGGCCCCTGATGACCCACGCATCCTTAAAAACTAGATTTGGCAGAAATAAATGACTTAAAATATGCATCAAATATTCTAAATGTGATGTCTATCATGCATATGTATATTAATGAAAGAGTGAATAATATTATTACATCCATGCACCATGAATGAATCATGAATGAGGTCAGAATAAACTCGCCTTTGTCTGGCTACCACAAGATATTGGTTAATATGACGTCTTCTGTATATCCAGAAACCGAGGTGGTTACTTTTATAACTGGCATTACTGTTATCTACAGCAGGGCCTCAAACTCAAGTCTTATAAGGCAGCAGTGTCTGCTGGTTTTCAGTTTAGGCTGTTATCTACAGCAGTCAGTTTAGGCCGAGATGAATCATTAGCCAAACAGTGACTTAATTTAATAACATAAGTATTAAAACACCAATAACCAGCTGATACTGCAGCCCTACAGGACTGGATACTCACACCTCTGATCTATGTGTGTGTTTGATTTTATTTATTATGATTTGTGATAAATGCTGGCAAGAACCTCATATTTGTATTATTTCCATTGTCCTTGATTATAAGAAGTTACTGTTAACAAAATAGGAAACCCATTACAAACACAATGGATAAAACAATTTTCCAACTTTATTCAGCCAGGGAAAACATTTGAAATAGTTTACATTTAGGATAATATGAATATTAATCTCATTCAGAAAATTAAAATGGATGGTTCTCTTAAAACGTTTTCTTTTACACCGAGTAGTTTGATGTCTGTACTTCTGTGTATAGCATAGACTCAAATTAAATAAATGGAAATGAGAACAATTTGAATGGATTTCTATGGGAATTGCAGGGTGGGACTAGATTAAGTTGTAAATTACACGAAAATAGTATGGAACCATGGTTGGCTAAATGGCTTTAAGTCACTCTGCTGCCAGATATGCAGTAGATATGGATGAAACACTTGAAGGGTTGTTTATCCTGACTTATTTTTTCATAGAGTTCAAGAGGAAAATGAGTCAGAAGAAACATCCATACTATTCCCGTGTAATTTAAAACTTAATCTAGTCCCACCCCCCAATTCCCATAGAGATCCATTCAAATGCAGAGAGGTTATAGTATCGCTTGTAAGAGTACCTGAAAATAAGATATCAAGTCTTTTTATACCCAGTTATGATAGCATCACCTGTTTGCCTGTGGAATGTTCCAAACAGGTGTTTTTTGAACTTCTCAGTCTTTTTTTTTTTTTTTGCCCCTGTCCCTTTTTTGGAACGTGTTGCAGGCATCGAATTCGGAATTAGCGTATATTTACAAAAATCAATAAAGTCGATGAGGTAAAAGATTAAATATTTTTGCTTTGTACTGTTTTAAATTAAATATATGTAAAAGAGAACTTACAGATCACTGCTTTCTGCTTTTATGTGAATTTTACATACCGTCCTTTTTGGAATTGGGGTTTGCATATAAACTGACATGGAAATCACTCCAATAGCAGTCTAACCTATCTCTCTCTCTCTATCTCTCTCCCTCCCTCCCATTCTCCCCCCAGTGTCTTTATGGTTGCTATGTCCATTCCTCCATCGTCCCAACATTCCACAGGAGGTGCTACTGGCTTTTACAGGTTTGTGCTTATGTCACGTCTTCTCACATTTTTGTTTATTTCACATGTGAAACGTGCAAATACTACTCAAATTTGAGATGTACGCCACTGCTTTATTTCTTACCTGGACCGAACTAATTAGAATAAACTGTAACGATTCGTACTGCCTTTAAACTCCCTGCTCCAAGATTCATATAGTAAGTTTTAGTTCCAGCTTGCTGGAGATTCATTTATTTTGGTTTGGGTTGATGGCAAGCCCATGGTAAGCATAGTTGTAGTTTTATGTAATCTAAACCTGGGAGATTAAATTGATGCGGTATTGTTAAATTAAAGGTTGATGGCACTATACTAAGCTATTTTCTCTCAGTACTGCGCAAAAATGTACTGTTTTACAGTATCTGCCAAATACTACACTTTCTAGCAAAGGAAGGTGCTTCACTCGTAATCATAACTTTTTGTTCAGTACTGTAGAACGTTAAGACATATATACATATGCAATTTTTATGTTGCTGTGAAATATAAGCTAAATTTAGGTATTTAATGTAGCATAACATTTTATATAGGCAGATTAGGTTTTTATAAACGGCTGATGGCGATGACCGCTATTGCACTCAAAAATATATATATATATACCGCACAGCCCTACAGACAATAAAAATAAATGTGACTATTCTAAACTCCACATGAAAGTGAAGTTTAGTGCAGCACTGATTGACTTAAAGACACATGGCCAAATAAGGAATTGTTTATTATGGTGCTACCATCTGGGTACACAGTTGCACAGACTGTTTGTGTGTCTCTGTTGCGTGCGTGTGTGTGTGTGTGTTTGTATTTGTATCTGTTTGTGTGCGTGTGCGTGCGCACATGGACATGATTTTGTTTGTGTGCATGGCATCTGCGCTGTCCCAGAATCCAGACATCGTGCTGGTGCACTACCTGAACGTGCCGTCACTGGAGGATTGTGGGAAGGCATGCGGGCCACTGCTGTGCACGGTGGCTGACCGGCGGGACAGTCTGCGTTGGACCCGAGAGGAGCTGCTCTTTCAGCTCAAGCCCATGTGTGAGTGTCCATTCTCAGGCCGTCACTAAAACACCCCTTCTTGTTGCTGTATTTGTTCAGTTTTTCAGAAAAATTCTACTCCATTGTCAATAGAAATATCTATCCATATCCTACACTTCTAATTTTTACGGTATTTTTTTGAATGTGCATTAAACTGTCTCATGCATGGCACTTTCATTGGGAATAAGCGGTTTAGGACATGATGTGGTATATGTGTGTTTTATTTGTGCTTGCAGTTCACAGCATTAAGTGGTCCTGCAGCAACAGTAACGGCAGCTCAGAGTTTTCCATCGAGCAGCTGGTGCAGCACATCCTGGATTCTCAGCAGACCAAACCTCAGCCGCGCACACACGCCTGCCTCTGCAGCAGCACCCTGGGTGAGGGGTGAGGGGGGGGGGCGGCGGCGGGGGGCACTGTCTGTATATCGTATAACTGATCACATTTGTGGAAAACCCTCTTTTTTTTTCTTTAACAGCCGACAGGATCAAAAGTCTTAATAATATCAACAAAATCTTATATTTCTCTGTATATTCAACTGGTAAAGTTTTATTCTGATAGGACAAAGGGAATTCTTTTTTTTATTCACCTGTGGTACCTCCCCTTAAACATGGTAGCATTTTATTTGCTCAACACCTACTTTGAATTTTTTAAGGATATCTCATCTTGATCTCACACATGGATTATTACAACACTTGGTCATTTGCTATCGAGCGTTGACACATGGCCTTTCCTTAGAATCTTGGAGGACCAAGGACTAATTTTTAGCATGTTTACATGTTTGAGTTCAACATTTCAATGAATCTATTACCATGTGGGCCCACCACCCACAAGGTTTACGTTAGGGGTCGGGTCCAATGGCAGTCGGGCAATGGGTGTGAGCGGAGTGGTCCCGGGTGTCATTTGCTCTGGTGGCAGTATCTGACTATTGGCTCGTGGAATGCGCCTACGAGTGCTGGTGAGGAGAACTCTGGCTACGGTTGCGCTCGTCGCTTTAATGTGACTTCTATGCAACTTCTGGCATCCGATATCGCTCGGCTGCATTAAGTGACATGTCTGGACGCGCACAAATCGGATTTTGTCCGCATTGGGATCGGATCTGCCAAAGCATTGGCGATGTGGCCTAGCGCACTTTGAGATCGGAATTGCTTGTAGTCTGGACGTAATCATACATCTGAGTAGCCTGCACTACACTGTTCTGTGGTACGCGCTGACGGTAAAGACGAGGCTGTTGCTGTTCACAATTGTGATAGAATGTGTGCTTTTGCATGCGGAAAATGAGCACCCAGTCCGTGAAATAATGCACAATATGGTTCCATCAGTGCTGGCTATGTTCACAAACCCATACCCTACTTTCCACCGAAACAGCTGTTGCACCCAGAAACACAATGATCGCATTAATAGCACGCCTCTGCTTCTGCCTGCTGATCGGTGCACAGCGCCCCCTTGTGTAGGCCCTACCTCAACTACAGAATCTGAACAAAATTAAAAGAAGCACAACCTCATGAACACTTGATGCCATTTACCAGGAAGTGTATAGCTAGTATTTCAATAATACGCGGGGGAATGAAATCCAAACTGCGATCTGATCACAGGAGAGTGCATTGAACTGTCAAGTAAGGATGCGACTGAATCTGACCTGGTGTGATCGGATGCCGGAATTCCGATTCCCGAAGTCGCATGAAGTGACTAGTGTAACCGTAGCCTTCGACTATTGTGTGCGCGAATGCGCCCAACAGCAGTTCAGAGTATTCAGCCTTCTTGGAGAAGGTGGGACGGGTGCTGGAAGGCCCCACTCACTGATTCCCTAGTCATACTGAAGGACTTTACCGGTCACTCCTCATTCCTACTCCTCACCTGTGGTCATGAGATGTGGGTAGGGACTGCGAAAACAAGCGGCCAAAATGAGGTTTCTCTGTAGGCTGGCTTTCTCTCATTGACAGGGTGAGGAGCTCAGCCATCCGGGAGGACTTCCGAGTGGAACCGCTGCTCCTCCACTTTGAGTTGAGTTGGTTGAGTTAGCCAGTTGAGTTGGTTGAGTTAGCCAGTTGAGGTGGTTCGGACATCTGGTAATTATTTCCCCTGGGTCTCTCGCTATGGAAGTGTACCGGGCACGTCCAGCTGGGAGGAGACCCTGGGGGCGGACCCAAGATACACTGGAGGGGTTATATCTAGGGATCTCCAGGGAGGAATTGGGGAGAGGGCTACTCTGATGTATGGGCTACTCTGCTTGCCCTGTGATTAGAAAACGGATGGAAATGGATGTATCTCAATTATTGTGATTAAAAACGGATTTTGATATATATAGGCTGATTTTCAGTGTATTTTGGCTCTGTCGGACAGCGCAACATCCGCCTTCCCCCTCGTGTTGGCAAGTCATATATGTGGCCAGTTCCTTTTTCCATATGCGCTGCTGTCCTCTAAGCTCTTTGTGCTAGTTTGAACCAGTTGAAGCAGTGGGTTGAATTTGAACTGCAGTAGTTGCGTAACCACGCAACGCCTTCTTGGGAAGCTAAATGCTTTCAAAATACAGATTAAAAAAAATTTCCTCACTATATTGTGAGTAGCATATAGTTGAATGTAATAGCAGAAACCACATAGTAAAACGTTACAAAGTATAGTTTGTGATGGAGTGATGACTCATTTTGCCAGTGGGTTAGATAGAGAGAGGATGGACAGAGAGAAGGATGAGAGAGGGAAAGACTGACAGAGACGATCAGCAAGCATCACCTGAGGCCTACACCTGTCTCCGCTGTGCAGTCCAGGGAAATGACTGGAGTCAATGGGGAGTGGGAGACAGCAGACTGACTTTTTCTGGTCTCTCTCTTTCCCTCCTCCTCTCTCTCTCTTTCCCTCTTTCTCTTTCTCTCTTTCCCTCCTCTTCGTCTCTCTCTTTCTTCTCTTTCCCTCCTTCTCTTTCCCTCCCGCACCTCCAGCTTCACCAGGAGCCAACATTCCTCACCGCTGCAACAGCACCAAGCACCGCATCATCTCCCCCAAACTTCCCACCCGGCCCTCGCCCTACTCCGCCCTGACCGAGGTGCAGAACCTAGCCACGGGCGAGGGGGGAGGCAGCGGGAGCGGGCAGGAGGGTGGGGTAGGCGAGACGCATGGAGGAGGAGGAGGTGGAGGGGGTTGTGAAAGCGGAAGCGTGGGTGGGGACAGGAAAGTTTCCACCCCCCTCTCTCAGCCCCAGGCCCCGGGGCCCGTGGTAGCGAAGCTGGAGACACGGAGCCCGGCAGTGTCTCAGGACAGCGTGGGCATGACAGGGGTCTCCTCCCCCTGCTCCGCCTCTTCATCTTCCTCATCCTCCTCCTCCAGCCCACCCCAGCCCCATCGCGCCACCCCCCTCACCCTCAGCAACGGGGGCACTGTCTGCAACGGTTTCTACAGCGACCAGCGGGGCCTGGCTACCGTCGCGCTTCCTCAGAATGCCGTCATCGTCATGACGACCGCCATCGGCACGGGCAGCGAAGACTCCAAGAGCGACCTGGGTTTTAGCGGCACTGGCGCGGCTTCCTCCCACCTCTCGCTCACCCGCTCGGGCCGCCTGGTGCTCTCCCCCATCCCCCCCAAGCCCGAAACTCCCTCCCTTCCCACGGTGGGCACCAGAGCCACCCTGGCCACGTCCGTACCCCAGACTTCTATCACCGCCGGGGGCGGCTCCCATCCGCCCGCCAGCAGTGCCCCCACCTCCCACTCCATCTCCCCCACCCCGGGCGTGGCCACCCTCAGCCTCACACTGCTCTCCAGCCCTGTTATCGGGGGCCTGCTGCTGACGGACCGCCTCATCTCAGGGGGCGACCCCCCCAAGTCCCTGCTGCTGCCCCCTCGATCGTCTCCCCCGTCCGCATGCCCCTCTCCCTCTCTTCTGCCACCCCCGCCCCCGTCAGCCCCCTCCCCCTCTCTCGCCCCACCCTCCCCCTCCGTTTCCCCCACCTGCGCCCCTCCCCCCTTCGACCCGGACTCCTTTCTCAACAGCCCCAAGCGGGGCCAAACATATGGGGGACCCTCGCACCCGGACTCCCTCTCTCTGTCGCTCCCTCTCACTGCCTCCTGCTCCTCCCATGGCCACGGCCACTCTTCTCCCTCCCCGCCCGCGTCCTCCTCCCCCCCGGCCCCTTCCCTCACTCTCTCGCTCTCACCCACCTCTCCTCCCTCCTCCTCCCCTCCGTCCTCCCTCTCCTCGTTCTCTGCCGAGACGGAGCGGGGGAAGAGTGGAGAGAGGGAGGCGTGCTCCCTGGCCATCCCCTCTGCCTCCACGCCCTCCTCCTCCCCTCTCTCCCCCTCGCTCTCCTTCTCACCCTCCCACTCCACCACCCCGCTCTTACCCCTGTGTTTGGAGTCCACCCTGGGCCTGGACAGCCTGGTTGCGATGGGGGCCGACGCCCCGGACCAGGGACCTGAAAAGGTTCTGGCCCGGTCCTTTTCCCCGAGCCCGGATAGCGAGTCCCAGCGGTACCCGCTGCCCCCCCCAGCACACCGCGAACCCCACCCGGTACTTCTGGCCCCGCAGGCGCAAACGGCCACGCCCTCTTCTGCCGCCGCACGCGCGAACGGACAGCTGCTTCTGATGCCACAGGAGCCCCGGGCTTGCTCGACCGTGCAGCCCGAGCAGCTCCTGCAGAGTCAGGAGGCCGAGAGCCTGCAGCAGCAGCTACTCCTCCTCCAGCACAAGCTGCAGTCCCGCCCCTCAGCCAAGAGCCCTCAGCCCAGGCAGCAGCTGGTACTGGTCCCACCCAAACGGGCGGAGCCGGCCCAGGAGACGGACAGCCGGCAGCAGCTGCTCCTCCTCCACCACAGGCAGCTGCAGCAGCGCGGGCAGCAGCTGGTTCTCATGCAGCCCAAGCAGCCGCAGGCCCTGCAGCTCAACGGCGGGCTTCTCTTCGTGGCGGGCGGGCAGGAGGGCCTGGCAGCACAGCCGCCATCACCCGAGCCCAGCGTACGAGTGAAAGAGGAACGGTCTTCTCCCTTCTCTCCGTCCTCTTCCTCCTCCTCCTCCTCCTCCTCTTCCTCCTCCGGCCTGGGGTGCTACGAGGCAGAGGAAACGCCCATGGACACCAACAGCATTGGGGAGCACCCAGACCTCTCCGCCCTCATTCAGAAGAGCACGGGCGGGGTCGAGGAGGCGGGGCCCGGGAGCACCCCGCTAGAGATCTCTTTCGACAGCCAGTTCCCTGACCTGATCTCGGAGTTCATCGCCGAGGACGAGCGGCAGGGCGGGGCCACGTGTGCTCAAGCCCTGCCACCTCAGCCTCTGTTTTCCGCCGGCGTGCGCTATGTGGTGCCCCCCCAGCCATCCCCCGCCTCCTCTTTCCTGCCATTCCCCACCCTCACCCTCGCCTGCCCTCCAGGGGAGGAGCTGCGCCGCCTGGCCACCATCACAGACTTCTCCCCCGAGTGGTCCTATCCGGAGGTGAGCCTGGGTTACTGTCACTATATGTCCTAGGCCAGTATTATAAATGACGTCAACCAGAGTGTAAAGCGTAGGTATTTAAGGTTATGTTATTTCAGGTTCTGATAAAAAAACGTGCCCACTATATTCATTCACACGTGTAGTTTTTCTTTGACCAGAAGAACATTAGCCTACATTTTCAACATCCAAAATGTAACGGCCTCCTCTGCATAGTACTCACATTAAAGTCTTCAGGCCGTTGAGTTTAAGTATGCATGTAGAGCAAACACTTTTTACTTTTCTGTATGCTAAAGTTAATACTGTATAGGATTGTAAAGCATCACAGTAAAGTAAACACATTATTTTAAAATGCTGGCGAACGGGGAGCACAATGAGATGACAGTTCAACAGATGATGGTCCTCTGGTAAAAGATACAATTTAAATGATTGACTTGCATTTGAATCACAATCAGCAGGTTTTATTAGTCTTGTGTTATGGCTTTGAATGTGTGATGTCCAGGTTGGTGTGTAATGGTACAGGGAATGATGTGTGTTTGTGTTGCTGGGGCTGTGTGTGGTGTGTGTTTGTGTTGGAGTGATGTTGCTGGGGCTGTGTGTGGTGTGTGTTTGTGTTGGAGTGATGTTGCTGGGGCTGTGTGTGGTGTGTGTTTGTGTTGGAGTGATGTTGCTGGGGCTGTGTGTGGTGTGTGTTTGTGTTGGAGTGATGTTGCTGGGGCTGTGTGTGGTGTGTGTTTGTGTTGGAGTGATGTTGCTGGGGCTGTGTGTGGTGTGTGTTCATGATGTCATGGCTCCTCAGAAGGCGATGTGTTGGGTAATGTGTATACAGTGAGCACTATAATTCATTGGACAGTGACACATTTTTTGTTATTTTGGTTCTGTACTCTAGCACTTTGTGTTTGAAAGGATACAATGACAATGAGGTTGAAGTGAGCTTTAATTTGAGGGTATTTTCATCCATATCGGATGAACTGTTTAGAAATTATAGAACCTTTCGTACATAGTTTCCCCCCCATTTTCGGGCATCAAAAAATATTGGAAAGTTAAACATAATGTAGAATGAAGTAATATTTTTTTATATTTGGTCGCATATCCTTTGCATGCCATGGCTTCCTGATGTCTATGACCCAACAATATCAAAAGACTCTTGATATCTTATTTTCTGGTACTTCTATAACCTCTCTGTATTTGTATGGATCTCTATGGGAATTGGGGGGTGGGACTAGATTTTGCTGTAAATTACACTGGAACAGTATGGCACACATGGTTGACTAAATGGCTCTAAGTCATCAAACAAGCCTTAAACCATCACTCTGCTGCCAGATATGCAGTAGATATGGATGGATAACTTGAAGGGTTTCTTCTCCTGATTTATCTTTCCATAGAGTTCAATAGGACAATTGAAGATATCAAGAGTCTTTTGATATTGTTGGGTCACAGACATCAGGAAGTCATGGCATGCAAAGGATATGCTACCAAACATTAAAAATGATTACTTTATTCTACCTTTATGTTAAACTGTCCAATATATTATACAGCGACCTGGAAAAAGTTATCCACGCCCTAATCTTCTCACGACTAGACTACTGTAACTCCCTCCTTTCTGGCATCAACCAAACGTCACTCTCTCGCCTCCAACTAGTTCAGAACGCAGCAGCTAGGCTTCTTACTGGTTCTAACAGACGAGCCAATTCTGGCTTCTCTCCATTGGCTCTCTGTTCGGTTTAGAATCGATTTTAAGATTTTACTAACCACTTTTAAGAGTAATTCCATGTCAGATGAGCAAAGAATTCCCCTTGACTCCTCAGATTTTGTTCAAATTTTAGGAAATGATTGGGACCCATGAGGTGTAGTTACACCCTGTTCTGAAATTAATTTTTGTTGCACTAGGCCTCTTAATTAGTGAGATACACTCTAAGGAATTTTGAGCAAATTAGCGATACCTCACAAATGAAAACACCCATATCTCAAAACTGATGCAAAATCGTATTGAAGTGACACGGAATGACCCTCAACCAACCACACTGACAGGAAGAACATATACGATCTCAAAGAAAGAAACAATGGCTGCCCATTCTGCATTGAAAAAGAAAATCTGGGTTTAAGGACCCTGGTGGGTTTAGGTATCGCTAATTTGCTCAAAATTCTCATGGGTCCCAATCATTTCCTAAAATTTGAACAAAATCTGAGGGGTCAAGGGAAATTCTTGGCTCATCTGACATGGAATGACTCTTAAAGCACAGTTGGGTCTGGCTCCAAGCTACAGAACAGATATGTTGACCCCATATGAGCCAGTGCGCAGCCTTAGATCCTCTGGTGGGGCCCTCCTGGCTGTTCCAAAGTCTAGACTTAAAACTAAAGTTGACCGTGCCTTTTCCATCAGGACCCCTCGGCTTTGGCATGACCTGCCTGAGGAGATAAGGCTAGCAGAATCAGTGACTTCCTTTAAATCACTTCTTAAAACCCATTTTTATAGACTTGCTTTTATGTGATGTTGTCTTTTCATCGTCTTTCTATTGTTTTTAATTTTTTATCTGAACTCTATCTTAATTTGATCTTACTTTTATTCTATTATTTTATTTTTGCTTTTCATCCTACGATTTTACCAGTATGTACTACTTGAATGTTTGCTCTTTTCCGCCTCTGTCCTATGAATTTTAATCCCTGTTTATTAATGTTTCATTGCCTTTTTAAATTCATGACCTGAGTATTCTGCATTTATTTTGTCCGTCGAAGCACTTCGTAAACTGTGTTTTTAATGGTGCTATATAAATAAAGTTATTATTATTTAAAAAATTTTTTGGATGCCCAGAAATGGGGGGGGGACGATGTACAAAGGGTTCTATAATTTCTAAACGGTTCATCCGATATGGATGAAAATACCCTCAAATTAAAGCTGACGGTTTGCACTTCAACCCCTTTCATACTCAAAGTGCTAGAGTACAGAACCAAAATAACAAAACAATGTGTCAGTGTCCAATTAATTATAGTGCTCACTGTATGTATGTTATGTACATGTGTTCTGTATTGTATTGTGTATATGTACGTTATGTATATGTGTTGTGCATTGTGTGCTTTCCCAGGGTGGGGTGAAGGTGTTGATCACTGGACCCTGGATAGAGGCGACAGGGCGGTACTCCTGTGTGTTTGACCAGAGCACCGTTCCGGCTTCGCTGATTCAACCTGGAGTTCTGCGCTGTTACTGCCCAGGTGAGACTAAACACACACACGCACACGCACACGCACACACACACACACACACACACACACTCACACTCACACACACACACACACACGCCCTGAGTACTGTGCTGCTCCCAATTTGGTGATATTAGGCACCTGGACACACTTTTTAAAAATGTATTATTACTAAATACATATCAACTTGGGCCACTGCATATTCCATCTTATAAAGTGTATAACATTGCATTTAATTATATAATTTATTGTTGCAAAGAACCAGGCTACACATCCATTTTGGTATAATACTGCTGATGAAAGTAATGAGAAAGCAGACCGGAGGCATTGTAGCCAATGGCCAATAGAATAATATGAGAGAAACAAATCGGTCTGCAATAATCGTCATGCCCAGAAGGGGGCATGCATGTCAAGCAGTAATTCAGATAACTGTAGCAGTCGCTTGTAACCACATGCTTTGTTATTTGACCTGGAGCATTCGATTTCTCATCGATTTCTCAATATCTTTTTAAAGCCTATTTAAGACAACACAAGCTTTAAACAATTGTCTGTCCTCGTTTTCTTTTTCTTCCATTACTCTCTTCTTCTCTCCCTCCCTCTCTCTCTCCCTCACTCCTCTCTCTCTCTCTTTCTCCCCCTTCTTTCTCCCTTTCTCAACCCCCCCTCTTTCCCCCTCTATTCCTCCTCTCTCTTCCCCTTCTCTCTCCCTCCTCTCTCTCCCCTCTTTCTCCCTCTTTTTCCCTCCTCTCTCTCCCCTCTTTCTCCCTCTTTTTCCCTCCTCTCTCTCTCCCCCTCACTCCTCTCTCTCTCTCTCCCCCTTCTTTCTCCCTCCCTCTTCTCTCTCTTCCCCTCACTCCTCTCTCTCTCTCCCCTTCTTTCTCCCTCCCTCTTCTCTCTCTTCCCCTCACTCCCCCCTTCTCTCTCTCTTTCTCCCTCCCTTCCTCTCTCCCCTCCCTCCCCTCCTTTCTTTTCCTCTCTCTCTCCCTCCCTCCCTCTCTTTTCCCCTCTCTCAGCTCATGAAGCAGGGCTGGTGGCCCTGCAGGTGCTAGAAGACACAGGCAGGGTGTCGTCCTCTGTGCTGTTTGAGTACCGGGCCCGTAACGCCTCCTCCCTGCCCAGCTCCCAGCTAGACTGGCTCTCCCTGGATGGTGAGTGACAGCCCCTCCCCCCTCCCGCTCCCATGCCTTCCATCCAGCACTGCGGTCCAACCAGTGTCCAGTGGGTGGAGGCTGCAGCCGTGGAGGTGCTCAAGCAGTAAGCAGTGATCAGGCATCAGTGTTGCCCACACGATTAGAGAACACATTCTACATACAGTATATCCACTCTATCTGACACTGTTTCAGTACACACCACTTGGTGTTAAAGGCATACTGAACTTTGTTTGAACATAATGTTGTATAGCTACCTGGCACCGATATTAGTAATAATATAATATTCAAGCTCACCTTCATGAGTTGCTCCAGTGGTCAGAAACTGACCAATGACGAATGACGTTTTTTCTCTCTCCATTCACTTCCATTGCAATGGCGAAAAGGTCTCAAAAGCAAACAACGCGGATTATGCCGATATATAAAATCATGACATCCAGTACCGAACGTTTGAAAAGATAAAAAGCTACATTGACAATTTTTTATAGTTTTTCCAAATAAAGGTTTGGAAGAAGATCCAGTCGTTAGCTTATTAACTTCCTTGTTTCGTTCATGCGCCATAACAGTCCCACTCAGTTCCTGAAGCATGCGTCATTAAACAAACCGTACAGCAAAGAAGCTAGCAACAGTTGCTAGTTCTCAGAAAATAGTTTTTCAAAATCGAATCAATCAAAAATTGGTTCAAAAGTTTCAAACGTTCGGTAACTTTGGTTCTGGATGTCGTAATTGTATATATTGGTATAATCCACGTTGTTTGCATTCGTTTATGTGCTAAGTGTGCTTTTGAGACCTTTTTCACCAAGTGAATGAAGAGAGAAAAAACGTAATTCACACTGGAGAAACACATGAAGGTGAGCTTGAATATTGTGACTAATATCGGTGCCAGGTAGCTATACAACGTTATGTTCAAACAAAGTTCAGTATGCCTTTAAATCAATGCCAGATGTCATCAGTATCATCAATATTTTTTTGTCAGTGTCATCGAACATTGAAAATGTGTGCACGCAATTCAGGAGTCCTGCCCCTAAATCTGTAATGTTTTACCGTTATTTCCAGGTAAGTTTTTTTTTGTGTTGAAACGACTTGTGTGCCTAAAGATGCTAATAGTCCAGCAGCCATTTTGCGCCAGAATGCTCAGCACACATCAGCTGTGGTGGAAGGTTTTTTTAGCCAATTAAATCAGGGGATGATTATGTGGCAGGTTGAGAGAGCCAGGTTGGGAGTTTAGCCAGGACACCGGGGAAACCACTACTCTTTGCGATGAGTGTCATGAGATCTTTAATGACCACAGTGAGTCAGAACCTCGGTTTAACGTCTCATCCGAAAGACGGCGTCTCCTACAGCTCTGCGTCCCCATCACTGCTCTGCATTGGGTTTATTTGACCAGTGGGAAGAGCCCTACTGGCCCACCGACACCACTTCCTGCGGCAACGTTTCCCAGGAGGTCTCCCATCCAAGTATTAACCAAGCCCACACTTGCTTACCTTCAGCCATTCGGCAGGAGCAGAGTGCATGGTGATATGGCTGCTGGTAGATGAGCCTGAATATTGATAAGCAATTATCTTTCGAAGGATACTTTACATTACCAAACATCAGGCCATACAGAACTTGACCTATGACCTCACTAAATTTAGGCGGACGACAGTACTGAGTAACCTTTATCTTCTTTAGGTTTATATTCCGTACGTTTTTGCCAAATACTGCCGCATCCAATTAGTCTTTTTACTGCTTGAGTAAAACACCTAGATCCAGGTTGACAGGGCACCATAATTTAGAACCTCCTTTAAAATAATACCATCTTAAATAGTTACTTTCAGCACACAATTTACACCCTGTTCTGACATGTTTGGTTTGATCATGATTCTTTTTACCTTATGTTCTTCCCTGGAGCACATGTTGAACCCATTTTGAGATGACTCATGAGTTTAATTCATACCGATTTCTCTTTGATAATGAGTCGCGTAAGGGGCGCTTCAACAAATGCATTTTGAGTCCAGATCTGTTTTAATATTCGAAACCCAGTTTCAGCTCAATATCTTGTCACATCCTTGAAGGAGTCCGGAAGATGTGCCAAGCCCGATCACCGTCTCCATAGACTAAACTTTAGTACACTGTCAAGCAAGAACACTACCACAGGAAATAACATCGCAACTCTTCTTATGTTGTCACATTCAGTGGCTGGCAAGTTTATTCCATAGACGTCATATGTTTTGTTTTGTTTTGTTTTGTGATGTTGTTTTCCCTGTGCACTGAATATTATTTTTAGCTGTGATATACTGTGGACATACACACATTTAGAAAAATTGTCAAGTAGATGCTAGTTGGCTAGCAGGACTCAAGCTCTCCAGTTCATTAATTGAGTTTATATAGAGTGCATAAAATGCTTCTTAATGGAATATAAATACTCTTTTCTTGTTGTTTCAGTATGCGTGAGTATGTGCCATCAGGGTCTGCTGAATTATTTGTCTGTAGGGTTTCCCCCCAGTATTTCACCAGCCTTTATTTGAACATCATCTAATACTGCCTGGTTATCACAAATAATTATATTCATATTTCTTAGCTCAACCTTTGAGACACGGTATTCCCCTTTCTGCTGTATTTTGAGGCATTTCTTCTCCTGATCTGTCTATTTTCGCACGTTTTTTTTTATTTTTTAGTTCTGACTGTATTTAAATATAGTTGTAAAATTGCTTATTCTTCAGAAATAGTTTATTTACCTACTGTGGAGCCTGTCATTTAAATTACCATTACTAAACTTGATGGATTTGTTTGTTTTTTTGAAATTTCTACTTTTTACTTAATCGCCCTCTCATATTACCAATATTAGGTCATGTAAAAATGTGTAGAACGTGGCTGCCCTGGCATCTCTGACATACCAAACGAGCTCTAAACCCCTACCCGTTGTATAAGGATTACCACAGAAGGCGTGGTCTAGGAGGAGAGGTAACACATTTCTCTGGAGCAATCGTTTCGTACATCCAATAGCTGCTGATCAAAATATATTTGTCCTGTTACATTTCCCTAGTTCTACAGGAGTAATTCACATTGCCCATTATTTTAAATCTTTTTAAAAAAAATGTTGTCTAGGTGGGTAGTGTGTAGGTTACCATCTACAACTTGTGGGACAGACCTGGACCTATGTAATACATGGGGTATAGAGTTACTTATACAAAGGCCATGCCGATGCAGCATATAAATGCCCATGACAGTGTATTAAACAGCTTTAAAGGGCCTGCCTATTGAGTAGTCAAGGCATGGACTGTCTGCTCCAAACTAAAATGTCTACATGCTGTGAGCAAGTAAGGATGCTGCTTTAGTAAATTGGTTTTGCGCCAGAAAAGGGTCGCTTCCAGACTCTATCTCCCGTCGCCGGTCTCCTGTGCTCTGTCCCCGTCGCCTCTCTCCTGAAGGCTGTTGGGAAGTGGAGGTGTGTGTCACCGCTGCTGGTGAATCGGAGAGTGTGGGGGCATTGCCTGAGAGAGTGGTGACTGAAGGCAGGATGGCTCCACTCACAGGCCTGTACGTCCCTGTCCCCGCCGTCCCCGTCCCCCCCGTCCCCGTCCCCGTCCCCACACCGGCTGTGGAAGAACATCACTGCCTCTGGCCTCTTCAGTGCTCTTATCACAGCGTGTGTGTGTGAGCTTATCTGTGTGCACATATACGACTGTGAGCTTGGAAATATTGGACTGTGAAAGATGGTGTGTACGTGTGCTTACATGCATGTTTGCGTGCGTGCGTACGTGCGTGCGGTACTACTCTGAGTGACCCAGCTGTAGTAAGCTCAGTTCTTGCCCTCTTGTCCCCTGATTAAAGTGGCTGTTTAGAGCTCATTATCACATCAGCTTCAGATTACCTGACTGCTGCTTCCACAGGAGGGATTACATACACACACATCGTGTGCTGATGTTCACTCCCTCATTTACCATATTCACCATCATGGCAAACCATATTTACGTATCATAGAAACAAAGACTCACACACGCTCACGCGCTTTAACTCTTTATTTGAGACCACAGTTAAACGTGCGCGCTTCTGCAGTTTCATTCACTCTCCTGCTGTACTCACTCACCTGTTCACTCATTCACACTCAGGGAAAGAGAGAGACCTCCAGAGAATTCCGCCGAATCGCGCTGAACGTTCCCCCAGGCGCAGGTGCAGTAACAGCAGCACAGCGGCGTTAGCTGTAGCCGCCGCCAGCCCTCCCCCTCTCCCTCCCTCCCTTCTCCTGGCAGAGGGGCAGAGGGGCAGGGGGTGCAGATGGAGTGGAGCAGCAGGGGGATTAGAGTGCCAGGCCCCTGTATGGAGCGTGTCGAAAGCTGGGGGATAAAGTGGGATTCCTGGGAGGAGAGCAGAGGGCAGGGGAGTGGGGGGCAGTTATTTCAGGCCCCGCTTTTGTTTCCTGTCATCTCTCCAGCTTTCATTAACCCTCTCCTCCTCTATCCATCTTTCTGTTTCTCATTTTCTTTCTCTCCCTTTGTGCGATGCCAGCTCAAATCCAGTTTGGGGCATTGCCCTACCCCTTAAGTGAGGCACTTCAATGCAGTGGTTGCTCGGTTAAGCCAAAATAGGCACCTCGGGTTACATTTGCCTTAAAATAGTTTTTTCTTTTGTGAAAATAGGTTTCCCTGTAAGACTGATAGATGAACCCACATGGCGTTTTACCAAATGCACACCATGTTCACCATGGGCTTTACACGGCTGCCAAGTAAATAGTTGGTACGGTTAAACGGGACAGATTTAGCTTCCCTTCAGCTACAGCGATGAACACCGGTCCAGTTTGTGCCCTCCTTTTCTGGCCAGGAGGCTCGGTCCGAATCTGGTCTCATGCGCCGGACACCTCTGTCAGAGCAGCCCTGGTATGGCCGCTCGGCCCTGGGATCACAGGTGCTTCAACTTCCTGTCCAAATATGGACTAAAATGGGTTCATCAACTGATGAATGCGGAGCGGGGGAGAGATTGACAAAATATGAGAATGTTGATGAGGGAGCGGGAAGAGGGGGGGGGAGGGATTACATTTTCCGAGGAGTTGTTTAAGCCCCCCCCTCCCTGTCCTTAGTGATTGATGGGAAGGAGCTGTTTTCCTCTGTCATCGCCTCCCGTACCACTCTCACACACAGCATACACAGACAGTTTATACAGCTATCCTTACTGGGAATTCCCTCCGGCTCCTATTACATCAATAGGCGCTTTTTCTCCTATTTTCCAGACCAAAGTGATGTGAGAAAAGTAGCAGGAATATCCAGTGCACAAGTCTAACCTCGCTTCAGGAAATGGAAGGCAGGAATGTTGCCTGTGTTTTCTTAGTATGAAAGAGGTGAAGGACTTTATGTGCATGGGTTTATTATCTGGGTTATTTTATTTTATTTTAAGAGCCATTTTACACCTCAGGAAAAATAATTGGAAATGGAAACCTTTTTCCAGGTAAGCAAGCATAATTTCATTTTTAAGGTAGTTGCCGACAGTACAGAGGTCAACTGTGACAATGGCAAATGAAAACATTTAAAGGTTGTGGTTTAAAACAATATACCATTCATAGCTTTCGCTTCATCTCTGGAAGTGTGTGCCTTTGATTTGGAATTGCGTGTGTGCGTTAGGAGAGGGAGTCAGTGAGTGTGGCAAGTATGTCAGTGTGTGAGTGTTGATGAAGTGTACAGCCCAGCCTGTTGCTATTCCTGACCCACTGCTAAACCTATTTAAACCTCTGAGAAAGGGGGGTGGGGGGGTATGGAGAGGGGCCAAAGACGTCAGTGTCTCCTTTTATCTGAATGCACAGAACGCACCATAGATATCCTTCTACTTCTTCCTCTAGTATTTTTCTCTTTGTCACACACTTATCTTTTCCCACCCTTCAATCTTAAATCCCTCTACTCCTCCAACACCTCCTCGAGCTCCACTTCTACACCCCCCCCCCTCCTATCATCCACTCCGTCTTTTCTTCATGATCTCCTTTTCCCTCCTCTTTCTCTCCCTCTCTCTCTCCAGTCGTGGGGGTGTATATGAGTGCGCAGAGAGCCCTCTCTCTCCTTCTCTCTCTCTCTCTCTCTGTCTTTCATCCCCTGCTAGCTGTCCCTTGGCTTGTCTCTCCCAGCTCAGTCCGTGCACCAGCTGCCAGGAATGTAAGATGCGTTAGAGGGTCGAGGTGGAGCCAGCACAGGGACAGAAACACACGGACCTCAGGGGCAGGAAAGAGTCTCCAGTTGCCTCCGGAGTTGGGACTTTCCCATTGGTAGAGCTGTCGCCATTGGATCAAAGCAAACTTTTTCTTTGGATACCATTTTTCAGGAATACTCTCTTGAAACGCCTGTTGGGCCACTACTTTTCTTTGTTCTGGAGCATTTTTCTACTTTTGGGCACTTCCTCCTCCTCTTCTTTAGTTGTTTTCCACTCTCCCTCTTTCTCTCCCACTCTCCCTCTCTCTGGGGTGCTCTCTTTTTGTTGGGTGAGGATTCCCAGACGGTTTCTGCTACCCCACACCCTCTTAAGCCCTGTGAATTGGCTGGGTTGCTGGGTCGTGTCGAGCCGCGCCGGTCGCATGTGTGCGTTGGCCGCGCAGTCGGCATGCGTGTTCTTGTTCCGCGTTTTTCCGGGCTGAGGCCAGGGGGGAGGGAAGGCCGTTGAAACTTTGTTCCCAGGTGTTCCTGTCCGGTCTCTCGCACGCGGCTCTCGTTTTCACGCTTTGCACGTCCTCCGCTGTATTTTCCTCACGTCATGTCGCTTTCTATTTCTCTTCAGTCCAACCATTCCTTCCTCTCCTCTCTTCCTCTCTCCATTGCTAGGAAATGTTAGGACAAGCAAGCTATGCTAACGTTGTAATAACACCCTGTACGGTCGCACACGTAACAGAAAGCAGAACAATTGAAGCTGTGAAGTTCTGAGATACGCATTTAGTCCCATTTACGGTGTGGACTCAATAACACGGAGCTGGGGCTTTTTTGCGCTAACTAGCGGTTAACTCGGAGATCCATGCACTTTTCCCCTGATCTCTGTGTCATGCCCTGACATCTGGCTGTGGAGATGATCTTCACGCGCTTCAGCATTCAGAAACAGTGAAACACTCGGCTGCGAGGGAGAGCGCGAAAAATAGATAGGAGGACGACGACACAAAGAGGAAAGAGACGCAATGTGGCGGTAAACGGAAAAGGCATATTTTGGGACCGCTCTGGGACTCCTCACCCCAACACCACCATCCGCTCCCTCCCTCCCTCCCTCCCTCCCACGTCACTTAAAAACGCCAGATTAGAGGAGTCTGGGGGGTCAGACGGCCGGATTGTCTTTCCGCTGAGATGGAGAAGGCGAAAGACAAAGATGGCGTAGGTAGGCATGACTACTGTCCGTTTGAGTGACTTTGTTCAAGTGTGTGTGGAGTGAAACTGTCAGACTGTCAAAGCAGCCTTTGTCTGGGTCATTGTGTGAAGTTAGAATGGGTGGTTTAAATACAGTGGTCTGCGAGCACAAGAACTGCGTTCGTTGTCTTAAGAAACTGCCATCCTGGCCCAGCCTAAACGTATAATATGTACAGCAGGTTACATTTTCAGATTTTAGGGTCCCATCACAAGCCACTTGGCCGTGGTTTTTATTGCTGTACTGGATGACTGGGTTCTGTGTTTGTGTACCCAATGTACCAGAAGAGTCCAGGTTTGGTGTTTTATTGGGAGTCTCCCCTAAATGTCTCGTGTGGCAGTGGATGAGGAGTGATTGAAGTTGGGACTTTGGTGGCAGAGAGGGTGCTGTGGGATGTTTTCTGTATCCATGCTGGAGAGGAGGGAGTTTGAGTGGGGATCTGAGAGAGGAGCTGTGTTTGGGTTTTTTGGGGATCCCTTTCTGTAAATCAGTGTCTGAAACAGCAAATGGCTCTAAACCGCAAACTCACACATTGCATTGCATTGCTTTACATTACATTAGCACAATAGCGACTTGCACAACTTTCTCATTTTTACATAGTAAACCCGTTTACGCAGCTGGATATTTTGCTTCGGGTTAAGCACCTTGCTGAAGGGTACGACGGCCGTGTCCTACCTGGGAATCGAACCTACAGCCTTTATGTTACAAACCCAGTTTCCAACCAGTACACCCCACTGCTGCCCATATACCACTTAAGGGGATCCCCTTGGCTTGGGTTTAGTGTGTCCAAACACTTATCTGGCTTCAGCAAAGGCTATACATCTTAGCTATACAAGGGTGCCTGTCAGCCCAAAAACGAATTGCTGGTCTTTTCAAATGGCCACTGACTTGAAATCAATGATGAAATCAATGATATAGTTTCTTAACTATAAAATACCTATGAAATGCTGTGTGAATGAATGCCCTGTTGTGAACTAATCCCCCCCCAAACAAAAAAAACTGAAAAGCATTCTCATTGAACAGCATTAATACATTATTCAAGATTTGACCTTCACTCTAAATTCGGGCCCAGAAAAGGCAGGATGTCTGCCAGATTCCAAAAGGACAAGAATACTGTTCCCAGGTGGGGCCCTGGTCGAGAGCCCAGTTACAGTCATTGATACAGGTTGTAGCCTTTAGCAGGGTATTTACCATGAATGGCTTCAGTCAAGATCCAGATGTATAAATGGATTATATGTAAAAGAATGTAAGCTGCGCTAAGTCTCTCTGGATACGAGCATCTGCTAAATGTAAATGCGTTTCACAAATAAGAAACAGCACAACATACACGCCGGTGTATATATGGGAAATACCAGTCAGCGCCAATAGTCCATGATGTTGCTCTGGGGCTCAGATCGCATCACCTGTTATTTTTCCCCCAGCCGAGAAGGTCACATTTTATCAGATGTTTTACCTTGCTGTGATCTTTGAGCAGAGGTTCCTGTTTTACATTTTCCATTTGTGGCGAACTCTTCTGCAAATGCCTCTGGCGGCATCACAAGGCCTGCTAGAGCATGTGCCAGCATGTGCGCTTGGCATTCGCACAGCGCATTTAAATGATACATAGGGGAGAGTTAGCCTCTGATTCGGCTTTCTCTAGTCGAGTGTATGTGAGTTTTGTAGGTTGCCGTTACCACGCGTGCTGCTGTGTTGCGTGCAAACGTGGATTGCTCACCGACTGAGCACTCTTGAGTGCGACTGAATTGCGTCTGTTACAGCGTATCCTATACCTATGTGTATATCTATATCCCTTGTCTCCGCACTGTGACTTTGCATCCTTTGACTGTGACCCTGCATTTTGCTTCACTAGAACTGTGACTGTGTGCTTTCTGACTGGAGCACTTTTGATAGTCTCTCCGACTAGCTGCTGTTCTCCAGTTGGCTCTGCGCTTTCTGACTGGGACTGTGTGCTTCCCTCGTATCATGTCGAGATGCTTGTGCAAAAATTTGTTAATTTTTCACTGTATATTGCTGTACGCAGTATTAAGGTAGTATTACAAAACCAAGTAAAATATATATATCAAAAAAATAACATTTTTAGTGATTCATTTGGAAATTTAACTGGGAGGGCAATGAATGAGTGAAATGCAATTTTGAAGTACTTTTTAAAAATATAACCATTTTGAACTAATATTTTCCAAAGCGTGTCTTCTACTGTGACTATGACCATGTAATTGTGTGACTGTGACTAAGGACACTATGACGGTGCTACCTGATGATGACTGTAACTGGCCTCTCTAACAATGGCCGTGATCTCTGCATATTACTGCTACTACCACTTGCTTGACTGTGAAGCTGGACACCAACCGGGGGACTGAATCAAACTGTGATCGCGTCTCTGCCTTCTCTGTGGCCATCAGCTCTGTGACGGTGACTGTGCTCTCTCTGGCTTTCTGTGACTGAGCTCTCATTCAGCCACTTAACTCCGCACTCTCTGACTGCGACCTGCCTGGTTTTCAGATAACCAGTTCCGCATGTCCATACTGGAGCGGCTGGAGCAAATGGAGAAAAGGATGGCAGAAATGACAGCAGCCAACCAACAGCAACAGCAGCAACAACAGCAGCAACAGCAACAGCAACAGCAACAGCAACAGCAACATCAACAGCAACCGCAACATAGCTCACACAACACAACCCAACAGCCAGCGGATCGGCCTCAGACTCAGGTACTCAAACATACAGCGTATGAGATGCAAATGGGACAGATTTAGTGGGGTGATGTGATATTGGGAAGTCAGGGAGTACGCGTAAATGGAGCAGAGTTGATGAGAGGAGCCCAGTTCAGGTGCAGGGTAACTACAACACCACGCTCCATATACGCAGAACATGGGTGCAGAAGGGGACAGCCTTGCTTGGTTTTCGTTTACGGAGAGCCTGTTTTGTTTTGTTCTTTTCCTATTTGTGGCTCTGTTTCCCTGAACGAGATGGCGGTCACCTCTCCGTCCCTGTCTTTTTCCACATAATATCACTGTGAGGGAGTGCTACCGGACCTCAAGTGGAAGTGTTAAAATAGAGTGAGAGGGAGGCTGGGAGAGGTCAGTGTGCAAGCGTCACTGACTCCAGAACACGGCTAATTTAAACTTTTTCAAATCCCGTAATAACTCGTCCCCCCCCGCCCCCCCCCACACATAACCACACTCATACACACCCCACATAGCCACCCTCCCTGTCCGTTTTCCTCCCTTTCAGCCCCCATTATATTTTCCGTCCTTTCCCTCTCTCCTCCTGCCCTCCCCTCTGTCTGCGTATTTGCCCCCCTCCCTCTTCATGCCAGCCCTCCGCCGCTCAAACATTTATAGCCATCCCCTCGTGCGTCAGAGGTGAGAACGGCAGGATTGAGAACACGGAAGAGCCGTGTGTGCCAGAGCAGGGAGGGAGGGGAAAACTCAGAGGGAGGGGCGAGAGCGGGAGAGGCCGGGAGGAGGAGCGGAGGGGGTGGCAGCGGCGACATGTAACGCTTCCTATCAGTTTGTATGCAGTGGAAAACTACCTTTACTCCTCTGACCGTGAGAGTGAAAGAGGAGTAAGTGAGAAAAAAAGAAAGTGGTGAGAGAGGGTGGAGCTGGAAACAGGGAAGAGGAATGGAGTGATACGAGGGGGACTGGAAAGATTGAGCAAATCGGGGTGAATTTCACACAGCCGGGAATCAATGTGCTTCCTTAGAGGGAGAACTCATCAGGGGAATGATGTCATCAGCGTAGGAGTGGTTCTGGCATATGAACCATTGTTGGTTCCACGCTGATCTGTGAGGTGTTTGATCTTGTGATTTTTTTGTATGTATGTTCTACCAAGTTGTCTTATACTCTGAATTCCATTAGACATTGTTACCTTTGCATTAAAACTTTTTGACTCAATTCTAATTTCTAAATTGAGTTTAAGCTTCGCATTTAAAAGAATCTAACAATCATGTATTCAAACATGAAAAACTGTTAAGTACACTGAACTTTAAGGCTGGTATTGATATTTAAGCTGGTTTCATTAAAATTCAGTCATATACTTCATTATATCTATAGATTTTAAAACTGGCTGTCCCAGATTGTGAGTAGTGTAACAGAGTGGTGTGTGCTTCATTGGTCTCTCCTGTCTCAGTCCGGCCCCTGGTTCGAGCGGCGCATCGTGGGGGTGTGTGAGCGCATGATGGCGGGGGGCCGGTGGGGAGGGGGAGGAGAGAGACTGCTCCATTCCGTCCGTCACCGAGGGATGACCCTGTTACACCTGGCAGCTGCGCAGGGATACACCCAGCTCATACACACCCTCATACACTGGAGGTACAGGCACCCAGCTCATACACACCCTCATACACTGGAGGTACAGGCACCCAGCTCATACACACCCTCATACACTGGAGGTACAGGCACCCAGCTCATACACACCCTCATACACTGGAGGTACTAGCACCCAGCTCATACACACCCTCATACACTGGAGGTACAAGCACCCAGCTCATACACACCCTCATACACTGGAGGTACAAGCACCCAGCTCATACACACCCTCATACACTGGAGGTACAAGCACCCAGCTCATACACACCCTCATACACTGGAGGTACAAGTACGCGCTCATACACACCCTCATACACTGGAGGTACAAGCACCCAGCTCATACACACCCTCATACACTGGAGGTACTAGCACCCAGCTCATACACACCCTCATACACTGGAGGTACAAGCACCCAGCTCATACACACCCTCATACACTGGAGGTACAAGCACCCAGCTCATACACACCCTCATACACTGGAGGTACAAGCACCCAGCTCATACACACCCTCATACACTGGAGGTACAAGCACGCGCTCGCACACACACGCATACGCACACACATACATAAACATGCACACACATACACATATGCACACACACACAGATACACATGCACACACACACACACACATGCGCACATGCATGCATACACATAGGCACACACACACACATACACACACACGCACATGCATACACAAACCCAAACACACAGACACCTGCACAGATGCATATATTCATACGTATACTTTCATATGAAACCATGGCCATACAGTAAATTCAGCTGTTCGCATGATTACATTACATTACATTACAGTCATTTAGCAGACGCTTTTATCCAAAGCGACATACAGTAAGTGCATACAGAAACGTCATCGAAGTAACTACAGAACAGATAAGATAAAGCACATTCTTCCCATAAAGTAGCAGCTATCTCTAGTAATGAATGCGATTGAGGAAGTGAACTCAACAGTACGTGTAAAAGATCTTTCTTTCCCTCTCAGAAGTGTGAACGCAGACAGTTTGGATCTTGAACAAGAGGTGGACCCTCTAAATGTGGATCACTTCTCCTGCACTCCTTTGGTGAGTTCACTGGCTTCCCTGTGGTGGCTTCCCTGTGGTTATTTTCATACATTACACAACATCAGGAACCGTGTTGTGCTAGAAGACATTCTCAGTGAGTTCAATGGCTTCTTTACCCCCATTTGACATCTAACATTTTTTCTGCTATTCTCTCTCTCCTCCCAAAATCTTTACCTCCACTCTGGCTTTCCTCATTACTCATTACCAACCTTTCTGTTGGTCCTTTCCTTCACTATTACTCATTACCAACCTTCCTATTGGTCCTTTTCTTCGCCCTTACTCATTACCAACCTTCCTATTGGTCCTTTCCTTCGCCCTTACTCATTACCAACCTTCCTATTGGTCCTTTCCTTCGCCCTTACTCATTACCAACCTTTCTATTGTTCCTTTCCTTCGCCCTTACTCATTACCAACCTTCCTATTGGTTCTTTCCTTCACCCTTACTCATTACCAACCTTCCTATTGGTCTTTTCCTTCAATATTACCAATTACTAACCTTTCTATTGGTCCTTTCCTTCACCATTTCTCATTGCTAACCTTCCTGTTGGTCCTTTTCTTCACCTTTTCTCATTACTAACCTTCCTATTGGTCTTTTCCTTTTCTTCTTTCTCCATGTCCTGTCTGTGGTAGATGTGGGCGTGCGCTCTTGGCCACCAGGGGGCAGCGGTGCTGCTGTACCAGTGGAACAGCCTCGCCCTGGGGATCCCAGACTCTCTGGGGCGGCTCCCGCTGGCCGTGGCTCGCTCCCGGGGCCACACCCACCTGGCCCGCTGCCTGGAGGAGCTGCACACACAGAGCGTGGCCCCAGAGGGGGCGGGCCACGCCCCGGCCGAGGAGACGGACTGGGGCCACACGAACACCCAGGAGCAGCCTCCACCGCTGCAACTCCCCCCCTCCCCTCTCTCCACCAGTCCTGACACTGGTAAGCGTCTAAAGCTAACATAGGAAAACATGGCTAAAATATCAGCAGTTTGGGATTTCATTTAAAGGGTAACAAAACACGCTGGTTTAGCTAGACCCTGCCCCCTTTTGAAATTCAAAAAATGCCGCAATTTGGGCGTGATAAGAAAACAATAGGGGCTGAGCTCCAGGTATCAAACCACGCCCAAGCGAGCCCCAAGATGCTTGCCGCTACTGAGGCAGAAGCAATGGTGGAGAATGCGGCACGCATAGCCTCGTTTGGGCTTATAATGATGCGGCCAGTAAACAAATAATCACACGCTGTACAAATAGTTACCCATGCCATTCATTTTTAATAAACTATATATATATATATATTTAAAAAAAAAAAAATTATTAACTAGCTAGCTACTTGCTAAGCTAGACTGAAAAACGAACTATCAAAAAACAAGGTACTATCAAGCTAACTATAAAAAATATACCAAAAATAGGTTACTATAACTTACTAGAATATTCAAAAAAGCTAAACTGTAAGCTAGCTATATATATCGCTTGTTTGCTCACTCTCTCCTATCTCCTCTCCCCGTCCACGGCACGCAGATCAACCGCTGAGATTCGCTTTTATAGCTGGGGCGTAGCCCGCCCTCGCTCCAAAACTTCCGGGCGTAGCTCTACACATTTCTATTTTGTACCGAGTAACGAATGCGTTAGGGAAGACCTTTCTGGTCAATCACAGATTGAACGTGCCGTACCTAACCTTCTACCACTAGAGACACTTTTGAGCCGCATTCTTAAAGTTTATACTTTTTTGCGCCAACTGCAGTAATTTGTCAAGATTTGGACCAGGATCAATGAGTAATACTTAGAAAAACCCAAATGTATCAGTTATCATCTAAAATAAGTGGTTTTAGTGCTTTGTTACCCTTTAAAGGGCTACCAGGGCATACAATTCACTTTTTCACCCAAATTTTTAACCAGCTACAATATAACACAGCCTGGTTGATTACCTGCCAAAGTGGCTGATAGATAGAGTAGAAAATCTTACCAGCCGCAATCAAAATTTTTCCAGCGTTTGGCTGGTGGCAGGTGTTCATTTCACACCCTGAGGGATACCAATCAAATGAGTTTCCCTTTGCAATTTTAATCCAGTATACTCATGTTACGTGACTCCCTCTTTTCATTCAGCATTTCTATTATGAGTCTGGAATATAGTGACTCATACCCCCAATTTGAATTGCTTGTCCACTACAAAGATATTTTTAAATTAAATATGCACAGTTGGAACATGGCATAATTTTCCTCATCCCCATTTTCTCCATGTCTCCTGCCTTCTGTTTTTAATATCACTACTTTACACCTTCCTCCCTCTCTTCATTCCTCTATCTTCTTTCTCTTTCCATCTCAGGCCTGAGCTCCTCCAGCAGTATCCCCTCCCCCAGCGACCCCCCATCGCCCTCCCCCAGCTCCGCCTACTCCAGCGGCTCTGTTCCCCTGGGCTCACCCCTGTACAGCCCCCCGGACCCCATGGACACCTCAGACCCTTCCCTGTCCGCCTCATCGTCGCCCTGCTCCCTGCCCCTCTCCTCTCCTTCCCCGTCCCTCCAGCTCCCCCTCTCCCTGCCCTCCTGGGACGAGGCCTGCGAGGGGGCGGATCCCAGCCTGTCGGCCAGCCCCCACGAGCCCACCTTCCTGATGGAGTACGAGCCCGTCTGCACCCTTTCCCCCCCGCCGGGACCCCCGCTGTCCCGACACTCCACCTTTGAGGCGGAGCTGCTGAGCTACAGCGAGAATGCCGAGAATGAGGATTACCTGCCTGCTGTGGAAGACCTGCAGGTGTGAGGCGCGTACACTCCTGTACAAACTCACACGCTCCTGTACAAACTCACACACGCTCCTGTACAAACTCACACACACTCCTGTACAAACTCACACACGCTCCTGTACAAACTCACACACACTCCTGTACAAACTCACACGCTCCTGTACAAACTCACACACACTCCTGTACAAACTCACACGCTCCTGTACAAACTCACACACGCTCCTGTACAAACTCACACACACTCCTGTACAAACTCACACACACTCCTGTACAAACTCACACGCTCCTGTACAAACTCACACGCTCCTGTACAAACTCACACACGCTCCTGTACAAACTCACACACGCTCCTGTACAAACTCACACACGCTCCTGTACAAACTCACACACGCTCCTGTACAAACTCACACACGCTCCTGTACAAACTCACACACGCTCCTGTACAAACTCACACACGCTCCTGTACAAACTCACACACGCTCCTGTACAAACTCACACGCTCCTGTACAAACTCACACACGCTCCTGTACAAACTCACACACGCTCCTGTACAAACTCACACACACTCCTGTACAAACTCACACACGCTCCTGTACAAACTCACACACGCTCCTGTACAAACTCACACACGCTCCTGTACAAACTCACACACGCTCCTGTACAAACTCACACACGCTCCTGTACAAACTCACACACGCTCCTGTACAAACTCACACACGCTCCTGTACAAACTCACACACGCTCCTGTACAAACTCACACACGCTCCTGTACAAACTCACACACACGCTCCTGTACAAACTCACACACGCTCCTGTACAAACTCACACACGCTCCTGTACAAACTCACACACGCTCCTGTACAAACTCACACACGCTCCTGTACAAACTCACACACGCTCCTGTACAAACTCACACACGCTCCTGTACAAACTCACACACGCTCCTGTACAAACTCACACACGCTCCTGTACAAACTCACACACGCTCCTGTACAAACTCACACACGCTCCTGTACAAACTCACACACGCTCCTGTACAAACTCACACACGCTCCTGTACAAACTCACACACGCTCCTGTACAAACTCACACACACTCCTGTACAAACTCACACACGCTCCTGTACAAACTCACACACACTCCTGTACAAACTCACACACGCTCCTGTACAAACTCACACACCCTCCTGTACAAACTCACCCACGCTCCTGTACAAACTCACACACACTCCTGTACAAACTCACACACGCTTCTGTACAAACTCACACACACTCCTGTACAAACTCACACACACTCCTGTACAAATTCACACACGCTTCTGTACAAACACTCACACACTCCTGTACAAACTCACACACGCTCCTGTACAAACTCACACACGCTCCTGTACAAACTCACACACGCTCCTGTACAAACTCACACACGCTCCTGTACAAACTCACACACGCTCCTGTACAAACTCACACACGCTCCTGTACAAACTCACACACGCTCCTGTACAAACTCACACACTCTTGTACAAACTCACACACACTCCTGTACAAACTCACACACACTCCTGTACAAACTCACACACACTGCTGTACAAATTCACACACACTGCTGTACAAACTCACACACACTGCTGTACAAACTCACACACTGCTGTACAAACTCACACGCTCCTGTACAAACTCACACGCTCCTGTACAAACTCACACACTCCTGTACAAATTCACACACCTGTACAAACTCACATATGCTCCTGTACAAACATAGACCCCCATACAAACAAAAACACACTTTCGTACAAACTCACACAAAATCCAGAACAAACACAAATACTAACACAGTCTCACTGAAATGTACATGCATCTCATACAGACTGAGATCCTCCCTAACTCGTGGATCTTCACACACATTTGTATTCACATAAGTTACTTGCGCTTGTACAGCCGTACAAACACACAAACTGCAGTGATACTGGCACATAAACACATTTTTCATATATGCACCCTCCAGCTACATGAAGCAATACTCTGCATCCATCCCAGGTTGACATGGCGACCCTTGCAGAGCAGATAATTGAGGCCACGCCCGAGCGTATCAAGCAGGAAGAGTTCCCCAGGGGTGCGGAGTCTCCGCTGAAGGAGAGGAGGGACAACACTGCCATACACGACACCATGCCCTGGCTGGCCACATACCTGGATACAGTAGATGCATTGCCTGCCCTGTCCCCGCCTAGGTACTGCCCATCTGCTGTTTCTGTGTCCCCTGGTGTTCTTGTGCTTTTCCCTATGTCACCTTGTGTGACTCCCTGACTCTTTCTGTGTCTTTCTCTGTGTGTCTGTGTCTATCCCTTTATCTCTGCGTTTTGTCCTGGGATATCATGTTAATCCCTCTTTGCTTACTGTCCAGAAATAGGAGATTTCTTTCAGCCAGCATGTCATATGATCATATGATATCCTTTTAATGTGGGATTTGTGGTAGTAGACAGGATTGTATTATTCCATTGTCCTGTCTGCATGCAGCAAATGCACTTCTTTTTTCTGAAGCATTGGTTCCCCAGGGGCCTAGTTTGGGCCCTCTGATTGTTTTATCCTTCCCTTTTCTGTTGCTCCCTGTGTATATCTTCCCACATTTTGTGTTTTCATATATGTATGTCTGTGCGTGTGTGTGTGTGTGTGTGTGTGTGTGTGTGTGTGACACTAGGCACATAACCAAGCTGGCCTTTCTCCCTCTCCCCGGACGGGTCAGGTGCGTGTGCCCAACACCGCCCCCATCCTCCCGTTCCCCTCAGCCCCCCTCACCCCTCAGCGCCCTGGCACTGCAGCGACTCCGCCCACCCAGCAGCGCGGCCTGGGCGGAGTTTCTCAACGCCTCGGCCAATGGGCGAATGGAGCGCGACTTCGCCCTGCTCACCTTGACAGACAGTGAGCAGCGGGAGCTTTACGAGGCAGCGCGCATCATCCAGAACGCCTTCCGCAGATACAAGGTATGGCCGCCGCTCTTAGCTTTTAATGCACATGCTGGTTATGTCACAGAGCAGGGGTTATCAACCTTTTCTGAACCAGGGACCCCCACCTAGGCTCAAAATGCTTAAAAAATGCTTATATTTAAAAATGGTTTTATTTTTATTTTTATTTTCCCAAGTCTATATATAGTCATTGCATAACAAGTCTGGCCAGGGACCCCCTGTTGAAAACCCAGGTCATAGAGTAATCCAGTCGCATGGTTTCTGGGAGATACTTGAAGCCCGTACCCCAGGGCTGCTGCCCAGTCAGTTTGTTGCCAGACCTGGTGAAGGAGATTCTGAAGTGAAGCCAAGTCCACTGCAGGCACACCATGTTCTTTTATGTAGTGAGACTGCACAGCCATGTCAGCAGCGCTTAAACTCAACCAAACCTTCATACTCATATACCCTCAAAATGTATGTGGAATATTGTGCATGCTGTAGCAATGTTGTATTTCTAGTATTCAGCTCACAAAATAGATGCACAACTTAAATACGGCTTCAGTCGAAAAACAATGTAATAATATAAGTCTTGCTTAGATATAACAATAAAAATACAAATTCTCCGTATTATCCTGCCCTCCCCTCCACTGTTCCCCATTTCCGTGTCCCTCATCCCTCTTTCTCTCTTTATTTTCTCCCTCCCTCCGCCCCCCTCTCCCTGTTCCAGGGCCGGCGGTTGAAGGAGCAGCAGGACATGGCCGCAGCGGTCATTCAGAGATGCTACAGGAAGTACAAACAGGTGCAGTGAGATTAAAGCCTCCAGCTCTTCACGCTCATTCACAGGCCCTTTCAGGGCCCTCTCCTGCTGTTACGGATAACCCAGTACTGCGTCGCTCCTGAACCCCAGGCCATGGGCCATGTTTGAGCCAGAAATTATTCCGCAAGGTCTGTCTGAGGATTACTTTTCCTCACTGGTGAACCTGACTCTACGTTTTTCCCCCAAATAGGATAGAACTTCTTCCGTTCCTCTTTGAGTTTCCGCAGCTTGATTAGTGTTATCGCCAGGAACAGGATGCATTCACACAAGCGGCACATTTGCATAAGAATAGTTTTGCTGTCACATTTACATAAGTACGGTGTTTGCCACAGTCACGTTCTTCAAGATTAGTTTGCTGCGGTCCTTTGGCTGTTTACATTTTCTTTGAATTCTGTTCTTTGATACTTTCAGCAGGGCTGTGTACTAGTTGGTGTCGTTTAGTTGTTTGGGTAACAGGCGGCCTCAGGGTACAGGTATGTATTCAAAGAAGCTTTAGGAATAAAAATCTGTCAAAATATATTTTTTTAAATTGGAAAATTAAATGTTTCTCTTGTGTGTGGGAATGAAGAAGAATCAGAACGACACTTCTTTCTTTTTACCGCAGACTTGCTAAACATTAGATACCCCCAATTCACTGAGATTGTTAGTTAATAACAGCCATCTCATCTAATGAAACCCTCAAAACACAGACAGAACTTGGGTTTGAGTAGTGATAGTTTGAGTCAGTATTGAAATGCGAAACAGTCTTAATATGCGGCATTGACTTATTCATCGGGCTGTTTGGGGGTTTCCAGCCTTAATCTTCTCACGAGGCGCACCTCATCGCACTAATGTATTGAGACAGTGAGGGGGAGTGACTGCGGGCGATGCATTAGCTGTGGAGGCAGCCATGTTTCTATAGTTCAGTTTACAGTGCTTAATGGACGTTAACCTCGTGAACTTGTGATTTTTCAGTGTGGATGTGGATGTGGAACGTTAAAGTTACTCGCTGCGTGCTGTTGATTTGCCTGCTTCATGTGCTGTGCGGCCGGTTTGTGACTCTGTCCGTCCGTGCTGGCTCACACCTTGTTTCTCCGTGTGCGACTAACCCGGACTAATACTCCCTGTCTCTCTCTCTCTCTCTCTCTCTCTCTCTCTCTCTCTCTCCTCCACCTCTTTTAATTCCTCTTGCTAGCTAACGTGGATAGCACTGAAGGTAATGTCTAACCTCTGTAGCCGCTTATTGCCTTCACAGCTGTCTGTCAACTGCAAGGGTGGTAGGGGTTTGCTTGGCTGAAGGAACAGCAATTAGACACTAAAAATGGTGCACAGAGCCACATACTGCTGTACACACAGTGTCCTAACTTCCCCATGTCAGGCCCACAGTGTGAAAGAGTCACTGCTTCTTTAGCATCTTTTGCTATGGTTTTAACTAGCTCTTATACATAACGTTCTATGTATAGGAACTCATTTAAGTCCGTAGAGTATGCTCTCGATGCTAGTCACCTAAATGCACTGATGTTTATGCTCTTGATGCTCCTGTATCTGTGCGTCGGCCTTCGCATGAGTATATGCTGTTTCTTGTGTGTGCGTGCGTGCGTGTGAGTGTGTGCGTGTGCGTGTGTGTCTGCATTAAAAGATGGAGAGAACGAGAAAAAGAATGGCAGTGTATTTTGTGTGATAACAGCTGAGCGTATGCGTGTGTGATCCAAGTGCTGTGTAGGTATTGCGTGGTGTGCTAACTAATGGTTTCCCTCCAAAATTCCTCTTCCCCCCACCTACTGCCACGGCCTCAGTACGCCCTGTATAAGAAGATGACTCAGGCGGCCATCTTGATCCAGAGCAAATTCCGCAGCTACTATGAGCAGAAGAAGTTCCAGCAATCCCGGCGGGCGGCGGTCCTGATCCAGCAGTACTACCGCAGCTACAAGGAGTATGAGAGACTGAAACAGGGCCACCGCGGGACAAGTGCACTCAACACTAAGATCAAGTGAGTGAAACAGAACAGAACACCGTCAACATCAGAACGAATGGGCCAGCACAGCAGAGGGGGAGGAGCCACACAGCTAACAAATGGGCCAGCACAGCAGAGGGGGAGGAGCCACACAGCTAACGAATGGGCCAGCACAGCAGAGGGGGAGGAGCCACACAGCTAACGAATGGGCCAGCACAGCAGAGGGGGAGGAGCCACACATCTAACGAATAGGCCAGCACAGCGGAGAGAGCAGGAGGGGGAGTCACACAGCAAACACACCCAGAGAAGGAAGAGGGGACTGTTGGAAATGGACAGCAGGGGTCAGGCTGGAGGGGATGCGCACCCTGCAAACATGCTGAGTGGAGAGGGAGCCAGAGAGGTTTAGGAGGCAGATGTGTTCAGCTCATTCAGTGTACACAGCTAAGTCTTTTCATAAATCCCACACATAAATCCCCTGACGTTTCATCTAAGTCCAGAGATTTCATGGACACGATTAACACACGTTTCATTAAAACAAGGCCAGTGATACTGCCCCTGCACTGGTCAGAGAGTACCCAGACAGTTCTGAGTACAACCAAACAATCTCTCTCTGTCTCTCTCTCTCTCTCTCCCTCTCTGTCTCCCTCTGTCTCCCTCTGTCTCCCTCTTTCTTTCCCTCTCTCTCTCCCTCCCTCTCTCCCTCTCTCTCTCTCTCTCTCTGTCATTCTTCCCACTGCTCTGCCTCCTTCAGGGGATCGTTTCTAACGAAGAAGCAGGACCAGGCAGCTCGCAAGATAATGAGATTCCTCCGCCGCTGTCGGCACAGGTAAGTATTAAAGCCAAATTTATACTTTGTCGCACGGCCCTTTCGACAAGTGTCGTATGACTAAAATGGCATATTTTTAACTGAAAAAAGTTACACCACACTTTTTCTTCGAGTCGCGCACCTCGAGGATTTTGTTATGTCGCGGAGAACGTCGTGCGGTGTAATTGGACAGCCAGAGGGAACGCCAAAATTTGTTGTGATGGATAAGTTTATTTCGCTCCACTTCATTATTTTGGTTTTGACTGGTGTTGATAAACATGGAGGGAATAGAGGAAAAACTGAATAAATAAGAAAGTATGTACGATGTAGGGACGAATGCGGTTAAGTCAGTGAACCAGTTGGCCGACATCGTAAAATATTTGAAATGTGTGTTTTCATCCAGCATTTCATGCATCGGCTTAACGAGAACAAATTCTCCCTGCTCTTCCCTCGTTTGGTTTATGGGACAGACGGACCACCTTTTTTCTGTTCACGTAGTTTTTTTTAACAAAAATGGGGTTAAAATTTCTGCCTCCTCTGTAATGTCAATAATTTCACAGGGTGCCGACATGATTTCACAAATGTGATGGTCCACAGTTTGACTTCTTGTTACCATAGAGACAACAGAAACCTCCCCGCAGGCCTTTGCCGAAGTATATATGCCAAACGCATGACACTTTTGTCATGTGTCTTGCGACAAAGTATAACTTATATTATAAAGTATACATTAGTCACATAAATTGAAATGGCTGTGTTTGTGTGAATAGGATTTGTAAACAGGTTGTTTCTGTGTTTGGTGTGTTTGTGTGAATAGTATTTGTAAACAGGTTGTTTCTGTGTGGAGAGCTTGGTTGGTGTGTTTGTGTGAATAGTATTTGTAAACAGGTTGTTTCTGTGTGGAGAGCTTGGTTGGTGTGTTTGTGTGAATAGTATTTGTAAACAGGTTGTTTCTGTGTGGAGAGCTTGGTTGGTGTGTTTGTGTGAATAGTATTTGTAAACAGGTTGTTTCTGTGTGGAGAGCTTGGTTGGTGTGTTTGTGTGAATAGTATTTGTAAACAGGTTGTTTCTGTGTGGAGAGCCTGGTTGGTGTGTTTGTGTGAATAGTATTTGTAAACAGGTTGTTTCTGTGTGGAGAGCTTGGTTGGTGTGTTTGTTTGAATAGTATTGTAAACAGGTTGTTTCTGTGTGGAAAGCCTGGTTGGTGTGTTTGTGTGAATAGTATTTGTAAACAGGTTGTTTCTGTGTGGAGAGCCTGGTTGGTGTGTTTGTTTGAATAGTATTGTAAACAGGTTGTTTCTGTGTGGAAAGCCTGGTTGGTGTGTTTGTGTGAATACTACTTGTAAGAAGGTTGTTTCTGTGTTGTGCTGTGTTTGTGTGAATAGTATTGGAAGCAGGTTGTTTCTGTGTGCAGAGTCTGTGAAAGCCGGTTGGTTGATCCAGCTGATGAGCTCCTCCCTCTGTTTCCCTGCAGGATCAAGGAGCTCAAACAGAGTAAAGAGCTGGAGAGAATGCAGAAGAGAGGCCTCACCACCTAGAGCCCTCCTTCTCCTCCTTCTCCTCCTCCTAGTCCTCCTCCTGCATCCCTCCATCCTCACCAAGGAGACCGCAGAGGAGAGAGGGATGATGAGGGCTGAGGCCACACACATACACAAGTATACACGCCCACACACAGACACACACACACATGCACGGACAGATACACACACACACACACACACACACACACACAAAAATTTCTCCCGCTCACCTGCTGTCGACGCGCATCCGCACAAAGTCACACGGCCCTCTCTCTGCACCTGTCTCTCTGCTCTGCTCTCTGTCCCTTGCTACTGAGACAGAGAGAGGGATGAGAGAGGGAGAGAGAGAGGAATGAGAGAGGGAGAGAAAGAGGGATGAAAGAGGGATGAGAGAGAGATGAGAGAGGGAGAGAGGGAGAGGGAGGTAGAGAGGGATGAGAGAGGGAGAGAGAGAGGGATGAGAGAGAGAGAGAGGGATGAGAGAGGGACAGAGAGAGGGATGAAGTGACAGTCCACAGCCCCTCTTCTCCTTGCAGGGGACACTCCTTTACCTGCTCCTTTTGTTTGCTCCACTCCTGCATGCGTAGAGCAGGGATCTCTCACACGTGCACGTGCCCTCTCGCTCTCTCTCTCACTCTCTCCCTCTCCCTCACCATCTCTCTCTCGTCTCACCCTTCATGTCTCTCTCACTCTCTCTCGATTTCACTCACTCTCCTTCTCTCTTACCATCTCTCTCTCTTTCTCTCACACTCTGTCTGTGTGTCTCTTTCTCACTCTCTCTCGCTTTCACTCACTCTCACTCTCACTTACTCTCTCTCTCTCTCTCCTCCTGCGCATCACCGTTCCCTTCATTGCCCCTTTGCTTTCCTGAGGAGAGAGGGAGAGAAGAACAGAGAGAAGAAACTCCCAGCCTTATTTTTCGTCTTTTGATCTAGAATAGAACGCAGAAGCGGGAAAAAAAAGACTGACCTCCCTGCAAGTTGCGTTATATTTATTAATTTCTGGGATTTTTAACAATTGTTTCTGTTTTTCTTTTGCTTTGCAAAACAAGATCAGACCGCAGCTTTTTCAGAATGTATTGTACTTTTGAGGTATTCATATACAACACATATATATCCATATATTCTGTAAATATGAATTATTGATGTCATTAACATTATATATTTATTGAATTGACTTTTTGAGGCATGTTTTTTAATACTCTACTTTAACCAGGAAAACACTCCCTTTTGATGAATGAATGACACTAACTGAGAGTTTGACGCACTGATTAAAATGACTGAAAAACACAGTTAGTCTTAATTCCCACAAAAGAAAAAAATTACTTAAGGCTTTCCAAACAGCCTAGTTCTTTGGGCATTTTACCACTAGACCACTAGTAAAATTGTGGGCAAAGTCCAAGAATTACCCAAATCTTTTAAAATGACTCAGTTCCTCTGTCAATGCGTCCGTCGCGCTGGCGTCTCGGTGTGTAGGGACACAGTTCCTTGTTGTTTAAGCTGATTTTTAGCGGAAACAGATGCCAGTAGTTGGCAAGCACTTTGTTGTTACTGTTTGGGGATTTCTGCGTCATCATGAAACATGGCAACAACTGTTTACCACAGAAATATACTGCATTTCAGGATGTACTGGCTTCCTGCTTCAGAGCATTAATGGAGTAAGTCTGTCAATCCTCTTGGTTGCAATATACGTTTTATGAAATATAGATAAGTGTGAGGGACGTCTTGGGTGCAGAGCGGTTTGACTGATCTCAGACGGTCCCTTTTCTGTTTTTATATGTCTACCTGTGTTAGCCAGTCCTGTGTAGCTCCTGCTTGAATTGCATGGGAGATGCTATCCAGTAATGGCCGCTGTCTTCGTTTCTGTGGGTGTGACTGCCCTTAGAGCCCACTGCTGACAGCCCGGGGGCGGCCAAATGTGCAGCAAACTGCTCTGCCCAGGAGACGACTCTGGGGCTCACAGAGGCTGGTAATTCTCACAGAGCTGAGCGTTCAGCTGTAGGTCAGGACTGGGTCTACCAGAAATGCCTTTTTCTTTGGTTTTTATTTTCCTAATCTTCAATCAAACACTTAATTACAAAGCTGGGTCAGTGTAGCCTCGTTCTGAGACCTGTACTCTGGGTGTGAAATGAACACCAACCAAATGCTGGGAAAATTTTGATTGTGGCTGGTAAGAGTTTTACTCTCAAGCAGCCGCTTTGGCCAGTAACCAACCAGGTTGTGCTATATTGTAAAAGGTAATGAGGCTGGGAAAATGGCTGGTGATTTTTAGAATGCACAAGCCACTCTGGCCAGTGGGTGAAAAGGTTAACTTCACACCCTGCCAGCACTCCAGAAGCAGAGTTGGCTACCCTTGGTGCAGAGTCGAATGAAGAGGGTTAAAGAGTGGGACGGATCCGTAACGCGAGCTCTTTGGGTTTGCGCCGGGGACAGGGCCCCTGAATGTACTCTACAGTGTTCGCTCTGGGTTGTGCTCCTCGCCTCTTCGTTTGCTGCATGACCGACGCTCCGCTGTTGGACTCGCAGCGGGAAAACGGCCCCGCTGTTCTTTCCTCTGAGGCCTTAAAGGTCTTTGTGTCTTAATCTCCTTCTCAAGACCAACGTAACTCACGTTAAGGGCTGGTTACAAGGCCTGGTTATCCCCCGCTTGAAGCTAAATCGCATTTTTGGACGTGGTCAATGGGAACTCTGTCCTTGTTCAGGGCAGGGTGCAGTCTGTGCAGTCCGCTTTCAACCTGCCGGAACACAACTGAGAGCTGATGCTGTAAAGTGACTCTGCACCGAGGGCTTCCTGGTGTTGTCATGCCAACTGCCCAGGTCTTTCAAACTGTGGTCATTATATTTTGGTGGGGGGGGGTTGCGGTTTAAACATGGGACCGTTTCAGAGGAACTGCCCGAATCAGGCATTTTACCATTCCTCCTTGCATGAGGATGTGTTAGCTGCATGTAACTGTAACAGCTTCCCCTTCGTAGCCCAGTTGTACTGTGTAAATGCCTGTGCACCCTTGTTTTCATGGAAAAGAAAATGGCAAAAGGTGCGGTTTGGAACTGGTCGGGTTAAACGGGGTCAGATTAGAGGTACACTATCCTGGGCCCTTGAGTTCTGGATCATATAGGGCTATACCTATGGCCAGCTCTCCTGAGGACAATGGTTGAAGTCGTCCAATCAGATTGCTAATTCACGCCACTGCGTAATAACAGACGCGTTAATGTGAAATTAAGGCAGCGTTATGCCAGGAATGGAGCCGGACACCCCTGGACTCTCTAGCCGAACGTCTCGAAAACATTTCTATTATCAGAATAGCGGCGATATCTTATTGCAGCAACTTTGTGAGGATGTTCTGCTAGCTAGCGGTGCACTGTTGAATGGGCCCTAGGATTCTCTTAACTATTGTAACTGTAGCCTGGTGCCCAGTTGTTTTAGGAGTGACGGCCCTTGTAGCAAATTAGTAATGGTTTTAATTTGCCACTAACACGAGGTCCTTAATGTTCAGCACTTTTACGAGCCCACATTTCATAGTTGGAGCTTAGAATGAGGGGTGTGGTGCTCAGTCCCTCTGGAATCATTAGGTTCTTATGTGTGATGCACATATGAGGATGAAAAGGGAGCGATTTTTACAAAAAAATAATTTTAGTTTTAAATGTGCAGTGCCTCGCAAACCTCTTGCTTATTAGCTGGCAAGTCGATGTACTCAACACCAGTGAGAGGAGAGGACATGTCAAGACATGTCAGAGTCGATTCATAATGCATCTAAAAGACTTTTTAAATTTGTTTTTAAAGTCATACCAGATTCGGTTTTAGATTGAGTACTGTTCACACTCTATTAGGAATAATATGGAGTCATGTCACTTTCCGGCCCCAGGGGTGGGAAAAATAACTTCACAGCAAAAAAAAATAGATTAAGAAACTGCATCCCTTGTTTACGGACCATCTAGTCCACAGCCAGATGCTGTAAATATAATTTTGTATTTAGTTTAGTTTATTAATTTATTTTTTGGGGGGGTGGTGTTCTTGGTGTTTCTATATCCAGTTTACAGTCTGGCAATGCAAGGAAGGGGCACTGCACCTTTAAAGAAGCCAAATATATTACACTAAAAAAATATTGAACGTAGGACTAGAAGATTGTAAGAGGACTGAATTTTAACCGATATGCATTAACCTGTACATAATGTAACATACGAAGACAGTTGAGGATATATTTAAGATAAAATAAATGATGTGCTTGCTTTATTGAGAAAATACTGTTCCTTGTTTTACTAATTATATACTGGTGATGATGAAAACGCATGTTCATATTCATAGTTTGTTTTTAACTTTGCTTTTCTGAGAATGACTATGAGTTTATAAATACGGTTTAATATTTAAAATGCTTTGCATGAGTGTGTATCGGTTTGCATTGGCTACAAAATATTAGTAATCACAAGTCTATCCTTTACTGCTGGTGTTTGAATACATCTATTTATATAATTTTAAAAATGATTTGGTTGTTTGTTTCTGTAAATTGATGACATTTTTTTTTGCAGATGTTTGTTCAAACTGTTTTAATATTTCATAATGATGATAATCAAATCATAATTAAAAAATGAATAAAATTAATTTAAGTGTTGCTTTGGTTTGTGGTCAGACGGTTTTAAGTTGTGTTTTGTGTGGATGCCAAACTCTAAAGCTGATGTAAATGCGACCCCTTGTGGTAAGTTAAATATCACAAGTTCTGCCTTCAGTTTCAACTTGGCAACAAGGCTTTTGTACATTAACTTGGACTACCTACCTCATTTCAGATTGTGTGAATTTACTCCCAAGGTGTCAAAACAAAACCACAGAAATGGCTGATTTGTTTTATAATCCTATTTTATTGAAACTGTTGAGTGGCACAGGTACAGCAGAGTCCTCTGTGTTTGTGGGCGTGGAGAAGAGCATCTCTTACCTGATGAGAGTGAGTTGCTTTGTCTCCTCCTGTTTTTGGACTTTTGGAACCATCTCCTGCCCAGCTCCATCCAACAGCCATTTTGTTTTCTGTTTTTTTTAGCTGTCGTCTCTTTATCTGTTGAATACCTTTTAAAAGCCTCTGGGTCATACATCAGATCTCGAGCTACATGCAGGTTATTAACCTTAAGTCATGTAAGTTTGTAGACACTGGCATTTCATTGGATGATATTATTATTTTGTACAATACCATGTAACTTGCTGGTGGATGTTTGTAAAGGACCCTGGGAAGACTGGGCTTTAACTTCAGAGGTCATTGGTTTAACTTCACTTTTATTTCTGATTGGCTGTGGCAGCTCCCTCCATTTTGTCATTGCTTTACCCACCCATCTATCTGGTGCCAGTTGATGGCCTGAAGACTCCTACACTTTGAACCACTTATTTCTGGTGAAGACTTTACACAGTTAGCCCTGGTGCAGAAAGAATTTAGCTCCAGACAGTTGAGTGCTTCACTGCATCATGGGATAGCGTTTTATCGCAGCTTGCCGCCCTTGAGGCCTAGTGCTGATCGTTTTCTCCAACAGTGTTATTCCTGAAGAAACAAATAATTTTGCCAAGTGCTGCATACACACAGAGCGCTTAGCAGCCCCGTTTCTGCAATGATGTGAAATGAGCCCTGGGACGAACACACAAAGTGAATGCTGGAAACAATGGGATTGAGAACCTGACACAATGCACCATTATTGTAAGTGTTGACCCAACTGCAGAAGAGATTTAGTATATTCACTAGTCTCACAATAGCGCACATTGAAATGCACAAATTAAGGTCAGCACTGACACTAGTGCAAAATACAATGTCCAAACGAGTCCTTTGGATCTGTGAGTCTGCTCTGGCAAAACCGCTAGGGTCAGCTAAGTTTCATTAGGGGCAGTGTTGCCAGGTCTGCGGTTTTCCCGCCCAATTGGGATACTTTAAAAATTGATTCATGGGTAAAAATTTTAAAGTTGCGGGTTGTGGTTCCTTTGGGCTAGTTTTAAAATGTACCTCCGGCACAGTACAATGGCGCAAGACCCCCGGTCAACCATTACTCAACTCCCACTTGGTTGAGAATTCCTTCACCCCCCCTGGTTGATAATTCCGTCTGAGGACTTGTCTCTGACCATTGTTGCTGGGTTCTGAGAAACCATTGAGCTGGAAATATTTCTGACCCAGCAACGCTAATTAGGGGTAATTCAAAGTCAGGCCCAGGAAGGATGGCGATTTGATGTGGTACACCAGAATTTCAGCCCGTTATTAGACCTTCCTGCTAGTATCAGTGTAGGGTATAGAACCGTAGTCTGACGGAGTTATTGCTCTAGGGGTGCACACAAAGACACAAAATGGTCGTCGGCTTTGGTAGCATGCACGGAAAAGGACTGCAAGGATCTACTGCGATCCCGTTCTCTTAAAAAGAGGCTCCCTAGCACACGCCACCCCAAGAAGACAGTTGAGCAGAACATGTTTGGGACAGTATACTGGTTAGGGAATCCGGCTTGTGACTTGGTAGTCACCGGTTCAATTCCCAGGTAACGTGACCTAAATTGCTTTTCGTAAATGTCCAACTGTATAAATGCAGTCTATGGCATAATGTAAGTCGTGTAAACACACTGAAAGGGAAATATCTGAAAAACGTTTGACACAAAGGTTTTCGGCTTACAGTTTTGCCTACAAAGTGTGAGTTTTGCAAATCCGTATGCTTGAGGAATCGCCCAAGTGAATACGGTTCGTCTTCTCATTGTGCAGGAATGTATCCTAGAGAATTTGTACTGGCGGTGAGGTCTTTCAGTGGTGCCTGGAGTGGAGGCCAGACGTGACATAATCATAGATGATAACCTGGTTTTCGGTGCAGAAATCAAATACAGACAAATGCTCCTTCTGAGCCAAGTTGTGCACCTTTTCCACATTCTTATGGATGAGGGGGTTGAAGCTGGATCCAGACCAAACATAAGCTATCTCACAAGTACTGTACGAGCACCAGAGAACAAGTACGGCCTGTGGAACTCGACAAGTACGACGGCTCCACATTTCTCCCATAAGCATGATTTGTTGTTGTAGTTCCAGCCTTACACTTAAATGACTCCTCCTGGATGTTTGGAATCCTCAAGTACCGAATTTCAAGTGCGGTACTAAAACCTTTAGAATTGCGTAACCTGTGATACATTTTTTGTGTCTACTTTTTTGAGGATCATTTATGAAACTTATATTTTAGGAGAAGGGCAAACAGCTCCGATAAATCAATGTGTTTTTCAGTGCTGGGTTGACCATGTCAGCATGAACTCTCCAGGCAATAGTCTGGGCTAGAATACCCCTTGAATCATTCTTGCATCATACTGTTCTGGCTGTATGTGTGCATCTCATCTAGGGGTTAGAACGCCCCAGCCCCGCTGTGTTTTAATATGGGAGTACTTTCATAAAACACTAGTTTAATACTGCGCCAGAGTGCACGTGACAGTACTGTCCATATCTCTGTTATTTCATAATCATTACTTTATGAAACCACAAGAACTATTTGGCCACTGCAGGTGTTTTCACCAAATGCATTATGCAGTGTGTTTGGATGCATGCCCACCCCTCCATGCTTTTCACCTTAAATTAGAAGCTCTGTCTACGGTCACTAAGACACACTGCTCTATTATAGTATGCACTATGTATTATGTTGACCCGATGTGACACCTAATGTACAATTATGTTATGGAGAGTCTTTTTGGATAGCTCAACCTTTGTAAAGACCCACTTATCAGTCATATTTTCAATTAAAGAATGTGGACAGACTTTGTATTACAGGAGTTCATACATTTTATTCCAGTTCCAGGTTCTTAAAAAAAAAATTAAAAAAATAAATAAAAATTCAAAAAAGATTTATTATTTTTGTAATTTTGTATATCTTTCATTTGGCTGGCATGAAGTCATACTCATGAAATGAATCATGTCTTAACTGATCATTGTTACTTTAATTTGGAAAAAAACATTCAGCCATTAAGATTATCTATTTCTTTTTTTTTGCCAATACCTGAACAATGCTTCAAGTATTTTTTGGAACATAAGGGATGTTGAAATACTGCCAATAATCTGACTGGAAAGAATGGTTTGTACCTAAGATTAAGTTTAAAAATGACATACCCTTATTACAAAAACACACATGGCCACATCTTAATGCTGTTGGCATGTAAAGACTAGATTTTATTGAGGAAAATAAATGACAAATAATTCATATTCTTGTATAAATTACACAAAAATATGTTTTTTGAAGGAGAATTTGTGAATTATTGGATTCTGTAGTAGATAAAAAGTATTTATGACCATTTCAAAATGAGGTAAAGTTTTACTATACAAGTATTATCATTTATATTGCATTGTTTTAAAATTATTATCATATAAATGTAGTTAAGAAGTCTAATACTATTACTGTTGCTTCTACTACTGCTACCCTACACTACTATTAGCCCACTACTGAAACCAAGAGAGCAGTGTTCCACGTTAAGGCTCTGTGCAGACTGTGGTGAGGATATATGCTTGCTACAAGCAGAATTATTACAAGTTGCATAGTAATTACTTTTGTATCATGAAGCTATAGCCCTGATTATAGCATTTTAAAGATGACAACTGTTTTTAAAATTCACAGACCAAAAGACTGCTGCTTTAGTTGTTACTCAGTAAGATTTCCGTCAATTAAATGAAGTCATTGTTATTGTTATAGTTATTATTCGGTCTTCCTTCCTTCACTTAGCAGCCGATACGTGAACAATGCAGGGAGAACGTTATCTTGTGCAGCATAAAAGACGAGGTATAAATGCACCGCAATATCAAAGAGTATCTGAATGCATCAATAACGCATTACGTATGGTACTGCTATGGTAACGTGCTAAATAAGGTCTTGATTTAGTTGTAATGGTAATGACGATATACAAATACAATGAGAGAATCTGGGCTTTGTTAACCTCTCATTACTTACTGATACAGTAACCTGTGTCAGAATAATTACTAGCAACCTACCTATCGGATTTTTTGTGTGGAATTCATGTCGTTTATGACCTTTTCCAGCACAATGAGAGGCCAGAGGAAGAGGGAGCCGTATTAACCTGATATCACATCTCTCACTTCTCCCTTCAGTTCCTTTTTCAGGCCGTCACACATCAAAATGCAGCGGCTCGTCGTCTCCAAGGCTCTTTGGCCAGTCAAGCCGACGCATGGTGGTTAGCGCAGCCGCCACGCATTCCCACACAAGTGTGGCCTGTCTCACTGGCCCCAGACCCAGACATAAATTACTGGAAATATTAAGGTGTGTTTTCAATGTCTCCCAATTTACATGAGCATTTCTTTTTGCATCTTGGACATTTAGCTGGCGCTCATATCCAGAGCGACTTACAATTAGTGCACAAAGAAAAAGGCCTAGATTCATAAATCGCAATTCATGAGAGTGTATTTGTCGGGCCATGACGTAATCCTTTGTCGCAAGAATAAATGTGGAAGGGAAGGTAGAGAGTTTATGTTTTTAAGGATAGATGGAAGGTGTGTAAGAGGGCAACGATAATCAGGGTGGAGAAGGGGAAGGAGAGACATTTCCTAAATAGATGCGTCTTCAGGTTACGCTGGATGGTAGGGAGGGACTCTGCTGTCCTGTCTGAGGTAATTTGCCTAAAATGGCAGGGAAGTTATGCAGGAAGATGACTGGGGTGGTCAAGCGAGAGCAAAGTATTTCCATAAAAGTTCGACCAAAGTGCTTTACAGCTCTAATGCCTGCACTGCCCATCTCCAGATAAGAAAGTCCTCGCAAAAGGTTACAATAGACTATAAAGCCATTTATACACTGGGTGATAACACAAAAACAACAACTGACACAAACAGGGAGGATAGGGGTTTTATAGGTTCGTAGGACGACACTATTGTAACAGCATGGCTTTATCACTTGTGATGACAGGAGGTGGTTAAGGATGGATTGGTTTGTTAAAACTACCATTGTGTGGAAAATCAAGTGATTATGAGGGTGATTGGTGACAGCAAAGGATGACACACTAGTGAAAAATATATAATTTATTATAACACCACTATGGATTAAATAGAAACTGTGCTGTAAGCCTATGTTCATATAGATTTATGGATTTTTTTGATACAAAAACTTTATTTGGAGCACTTTTCATCCCCACCATGTTCCGCTATGCTATGGATATCACCCAAAGATGAGCTACGGAGGGGCCAGTCTTGGCCAACACATAACAATATTTATCACTGCAGAAGTATGCGAATATGTGGAAGTACTGATATATTGTGCTCACAAATCAGATTTTGTGTCAAATATAAAATGAGAATATCTGCATTTTATCTGATGTTGACCGTCACACCGCATCAGAACTCGGGTCAATTCTTTTTCTGTTCAGACAATTCAGGAAATGAAAACATGCCCAGACATTTTTCAATTAGTGGAATGAATTTTGTTTGTGGAATCGGCCGAATTCAACTGCGTGCACTTCATTAATCGCGTGTGCGACCGAGGGCGTGCGTATCGTCTCTTCCTAAGCCCCGCGACTGTTTCAGAACAGCACTCATTTTTGAGCTACTGTGGTTTGTTAGTATATTTCAAACTGAAGTCTCTGGGAATGTTTTTTGTTGGTCAGCTAATGGCCCTACATGTGCGGTGCTCTATATCTAACTGACCACTTGGGTGTATTTTTCAGAGAAGGAACCCCAGCCGCCCTTGTTGAGTGTCTCTTGTGCGGTGACACAGGACGATTACAGAGGAGAATGAAAGTGGCCTCTTCCTTTCATTTATCCACTGCCGTCTGGAAACAGGTGACCCCCATTGTTTGCCGGGTCACGCCGGTGATCAGGGAGGAGCGGCGGCATTCCTCCGACCCCCAGCGCCGGGGGGGGGCTTTCCGCGAGCGCCTCGCAGGGCCGCGCAGCGTGCCGCCCCTGCCCCGCGGTTGTCCCCCGCTTTTGTTTACCCAGCTGGCCCTCTGCCAGGCCGCCATCCTGCCTCACCTTCAGCCCGGCGCATGTCCGCTGCCCGCCCCGTGTGTGTGTGCGAGCGAGCGAGGGAGAGAGAGGGAACAGGAAAGGAACAGATGAAGAAGTGATGAGTGAAACTGAGAGTGAGGGTGATTTAATATTCACCGAAGGACCAGTTACTCTTAGGGCACTGCTGAGAGAGACGGAGAAAGGGAGAGAGGGGTCAACATAGAAGGAGAGGTAAATGAAAGATAAAGAGCTGGGGAGGAAGGCAGTACAATCCAATATCCCTGCTGCAGAGAGACTGTTGAACTGACTACATGTCGCTCGGCACCAAAGCCTGATGACAAAAGAGACAGGCCTGTCACAAGACTGCCACAGCCCGGTCTGATGTAGAGACGGGGTCACAGTCACACAGATGCCCTGTGATTATTCTCAATGGCTCTTATCCTTTCCCACTGAGTACCATGCCAGCATTGTGACTATTTTACTTTAGTGCAACTCAGCAGAATTGGACACAATGGTGCAAGGCAAGGATATGAATGCAAACGCACGCACGCACACACAGACATACACACACAGGTACTACTCCACAAAAATTGTACACTCGAGGCAAAACAGGAGACAATGGGGAGGGTTGAGAGTTCACACAGCCTTCGGGAGACAGTACGCGGCCTGTTCGTGCTTTTAAAAGAAATCTGGAGACAGTGGAGAGGCTTGACTTGTTGGCAAAGGGCCTGTTTCCATCGGAAGGGTTCAGCAGAGGTAGCAGACAAACTCAAGACAGACTGAGAAGCCAGCGGGGCCTGGGTCCCTGGGTCCCCGGGGCTTTGGGTCTTCACCAGACACACACTGTCCCGATGCCACGTATTGATTAGCAGCGTTTTAACATGAATGCATTTAAATAATGGATGTAAATAGTCGTCTTGTCACAACCCCCTTCATTGCATTTTTTCACTAATTAAAAATGCACTTAAATGGATAAGTCATGTAGCTCAGTCCGTAAGGTGGTTGACTCTCGAGCCATATACCAGTCCCCCCGGTGCAGAAAATGGCTTGATCCCTGCCGTGGTAACTTCAGTGTCTTCGCTCTGTTACCTTTTTTTGTCTGAACAAAAGCAAAAAGACAATATGCCTTTAATAAAAAGACAGTAAATGAACTAGATTCCAGAATGAATGGTGAGGGGGTGTTAAGCCTCCACAGACTAAAGCCCGCTGTACCTTTTGAGATTATGTTGAATCATTATGAAAGTTTATTTTTTAATATTTTTTTTCGTTTTCAAACATTTTCATATAATTTAAACCCTTTAGATGTTTTTTTTAATTTAAAAAAAATCTGATTATGTTTGAAAATTGCACGTATTACTGACGGAAGTAATACAAAGCTTACAAATTGTACAGAAAAATTTGTATCAATTTGCTTTCGCATCTTGTTCTCTAGGCACGCAGTGTTGTTTTAATGTTTTAATTCTTAAAACTTCTGTGAATTCTCAACCAATTATTTTCCTAAACATTTATACATGCTCTGCCTTCATTTCAGTGGATGACTGGTACCTGTTTTCCAGTCCCCGTACGTTTGTGACTGAGGAAACGCTAGAGGGGGCCATTAACTCAATCCTACAGTCGTCTGTCTGTCTCTATTCCCTGCATTCTCTTCCTTCACATTTTCCTCTTGTCTCCATTTTTTCACTCGGTCCCTTGATGTTAAAGTTTGAGTGGAGTTGAACTGCTATCCATCAATAAAGAATGCCTCCCCCCCTGGAATCCCACACCAGTCTAGAAACTTAGCCCAAATGGAGCCGATTGCTCTCCTCTGTGAGTGTGCTAAAGAGAGGGATTTAGCGCTACAATCATATGGAACAGGACTGCCACTGTTGTGATGTTCGTGGAATTCCAGAGCATGCGGCAGCAGCAGTGGAGGTGTGTGTGCGTGCCTGAGTGCTGCTGTGTGTGACAAATGAGTCTGTAATTGATCCTTATTCTGAGCCATCTTAGGAGTGACAGGAGGACAATGAGGCGCAACAAAGCAAGACAGAGAGACCGAACAGAGAGCCGCTGAGAGACTGACAGAGCATGAGAGGCACTGGCAAGGTGAGAGGAACAGTGCATAGCGAGGGATAAGACTGGGAGGATTTGGAGGGAGAGGGTGTGTGTGCGTGTGCGTGCGTGCGTGCGTGCGTGCGTGTGTGTGTGTGAAACAGAAATTTGGAAAGGGACATATATTCCTATAAGATCCTAAAATTAATATAAATGAATAAAATGTATTCATTAATTTTCTCAAGTTAGAAATAGATTTATTTAAGTCACACAGAATGAAAAAAATATATCCTGTCATGGGAAGACCCAAGAGCCCTGCTAACAGCACTGCATATCTCAGCCAGAGGAACAGTGAGTAACCACTAACAGATTGTAAATTACTACTTATACAGATAAACCTAACATTAAATTCTATAAATTGTAGCTATAACCCTTATCCTCTTATCACATTTTTACAACAGTACAGTTATTATAATTCAAGTTTTTCTTATGAATTTAGATTATTCTTTGCATGTATGTATGATTTATGTCATGGTTCATGGTTCATATAATTAACTTACATGTAGTGCGCTGATCATGTTGCATATACACTAGCTAGTGTACGGATTTTTATAGCCAGTTCTGGCACTGTTGCACTTATGTTTTTTTACATTGGAAGTGGCTCTAGATAAGAGCATCTGTTAAACTAATATAATGTAATATGTACATTTCCATTTGTGTAAATGCTTATTTGACAGTATTTTGTATTTCTCGCCATTGACGAATACTGGATTGAACTAAAAGAGAGATAAATTAAATCTTAGAAAAAAGCCATCTTTAAAACATTGGTATCCATGTAAGCAGTGATATGGGTACCTAAATTTTGTTAAATATATTTTTTTTACTGAACACATCTTGATTAAGAGGCAGAGATTGGCTTTTATCCAAAATGCCATAATAGTGAACATATTTACACTCTAAACTGTATAATTTAAAGAAAAAACATGCACACAAAAAATTAAAAAGCAACTTTTTTGCTCATTTCATTGACTTCAAGACAGCGTTTGATTTAATTTGATTTGACAACCCATAACAAATGCAAAGTGCTGTACGTGCTAAAGTTTATGGCGTAATAAAACAAATTGTAAATGTCAGCAAATATGGGGGTAAAACTTGGCAAGAAAAGGACAGACTTCACACAAGGGCATAGAGAGAGAAAAGCATGTCTGCAGTTTGAATCTAACACTGTTCTATTCCTATATCATTGATTTAGCTGTGCTTCTAAACAATGTCCAGTTCCTGGCCTCGGCCTAAATATCATAAAAGTCAAATTGCTGCTCTATACATATGGCCCTGTCCTGCTGTCACCCATTGGACAGGACCCCTGGACCTGCTGGAGCACTACAGTCAGACTGATCAATGAAAGTACATTTTTATACTATATGGTTATTATGGTCTCAAAAAAGACCAACAGAAACACTGCTCGAGAACATACCTTAAAGCTTTTCTTTTGTAAATGTTTTGTCCTTTGACACATAAAAATAATTAAATCCAAAATGAACATAAAAACTTTTTTTTTCTGTAACTTCCTGTTAAGCTAACACTACAATCTCCCATGATGAATTCAATTCTCTTCTCTTTTTTATCGCTCTCCACCTTTTGTAAAATTTTATGAAATATTTGTGTTGTCATTGCAATATAGGGTTAATACAACCAGGACGATGGTACGTACATGTTCATGCCATGCAACCCCACATTGCAAGAAGGTTAGTATTATTTTGTAATATGAAACGCAAATGCTTTAGATTTTTACATAATTTCCCTGACTCTTTCATTTGTGAGAAATGCTTTTAATTTTTTGAACATTACGTACACTGCCTCAATATTGTGTGTGTGTGTGTGCGTGCTTGCATGTTTTTTTTTTTGTTGGTTATTATAGGTTGTAGAAAGATGGACAAAATATAACATTTAGATTTGTGGGTGAAATTGGACTTTTAAGTTTGATGATTACTTTGGGTTGAAAATGAGGAGCATGGGAGCTTTGGTCTGGCATTCAATGCATTCAAGGAAAAAGCCTGCAGAGCTATCTATACAATCAAAAGAAGATCAAATTAAATAATGAAACATCCCCACTATTATTTAGTCAGATTTATTGGTAATCCAACCATTTAAAACTATATAGAAGTGAAATGTGGAATCCACTTCGTTGGCAAGGCTTTACTAAATGGAAAAATATCTTGCCAACAGAAAGCCCAGGAAACAGAACGTCTGCACACCAAGACACAAATAAAAACCATCTTCAGATCTATATATACATTATATACATATGAGATCTGAACAGGGGAAACTAACTGGCAGACAGTACCTTTCCTGTCAGGGATACACTGCAGAGACAGATCCTAACCAAGTACAGGCTCAGTGATATCCCCTAACAACTGAAAAAACATGAGTGTGTTACCAGAATATATCATATATAGTCCCTGCAAAAGATGAGGTAGAGACAGAAATCCATTCCTTCTTACCCTATGAAAGATATTCCAAAATGTGAAAATTATTTGAATAATGAAATTAGTAGGTACATAAAAATAACAATGAATAATTTTTCACCATTATTTCTCTGACAGTGAATATATATATGGCACATATAACTGGCACATTATATACACGTTAATCTGTTTAAATTAATGTTTGTTTGTTTCTTTGTTTTACACTGATTACTACGCATTGGCAATACTTACAAAACGTATTTCACACCAACAAAGCATACTGCAATGAGAGAGAGAGAGAGAGAGAGAGAGAGAGAGAGAGATGAATGTGTTGAATTTTGCATGATGGTTGGATTTATCTCTGGTGATCCGTTGGCTTTTTATTGATATTTTGTAACAAACAGAGGGCCATTTGCAATGATATACAACAGCAATAAGATTTGAGGCAACTAGAAAAAGAATAATGAGAAATGACAATATTGTGCAGCATATTTCACTGTGCAGTCATACGATAAATTCATATAAAAGATAAATATGCTGCAAGGGATAGAAAATAGTGTGGGAGCGATAGGGCGGGGGACTACCCTCAGAACTCTTAACATACCAGTGTTATCTAAGTAACCATGTTACATGTCCAAAAATATTAAAGCTACTGCTGTTTGCCAGAGATAACAACCCCAGAACAATTAGGAGTTGCCCCTATGCGTGCAATTATAGGCAAAAATAAACAGCAAGATTCATTTCTAAATATCTACCAAAGTGAGCCGAAAATCTTTTTGATCATGTAAATGGCTGTTTTGCAGTATGAGTGCGATGTCAATGTTGAGTTAATTTATGAACAGCTAGCCCATTCTCAGTCCTGCGTACCTGCATACTAGTGATGGCTGCTGCTGCAGCTCATTCTGCCTCTCTTCTCCTATATTGCCATTGCGGGGAGATTGTAAGGCTATTCGAAAGTCCAATTTGGATCGCTGCAAAGATGATCAAAGCGCCCATTGTGATTTATTTTGGATTCAATCAGAGCCTCTCCTTCAGCGCTTTGCCAGCGTGGTGACTAGGTGTTGTTTCCAGTTTCAATAGAAGTCGTGAAGTCATCCGTCCAGCACAAATCTACCATCCAGTGGTGTGTTTGTCTTCCTGCAGGATACATTGTGGAGCACAGAATCGGCGAGGATATGTGGCGCTTTGATCTTGCCCTGTTTGAGTCTCTTGCTAAAGCTTTTCCCCGGGCCAGATTTCATACATTGGCAGCTCTAACGCCTTCATCGCAGCCAGCAGCGGGTTAGCATGCTGTCATCTATTTTCTGAACAAATGCAATAGATTTGTTCTAAAAACTAAAAATGTGCCAAAAGTCGTTTTCAACTAATTTACTTTCTTTCTAGACAGACTTCCATTTGAACAGTTGTGTAAATGCATGTAGAGTTCAAACAGTGCCGATGTCGGTAAGAGGGTGTGGATCCTCCTCGGATTCTACAAGATCGAGCGTGGATGTTTTATGATGTTAGGGTGGTGGTTGTGGCCATGCCAGTCCCATACAGCTGCAATGCCAAGGTCATGTGATCGCTTGCTACCACATCCCCACAGTGTTGCGGGAACCTCGTCCGTTTGCCAGGCGAGTGGCTTGCAGCAGAACCCTCCTGTTGCCGGTGAGTGGCGTCCACTGCCCTTCTCCTCCACTGCCCTTCTCCTCCACTGGAAACACATAGGGACATCTCACTCTCTCTCTCTCTCTCTCTCTCACTCTCTCTCTCTCTCTCACTCTCTCTCTCTCACTCTCTCTCTCACTCACTCTCTCACTCTCTCTCTCACTCTCTCTCTCTCGCTCTCTCTCTCTCTCTCACACTCTCGCTCTCTCTCGCTCTCTCTCTCACTCTTTCTCACTCTCACTCTCACTCTCTCACTCTCCCCCTACAGGATGGCGGAAACAATTAATCCAGCCAAGAAGGTGGGAAAACAAACTTCTCTCTGTGTGAGTCAACAGACTGAGAGAGAACAGCTGAGAAAACAGAGGGAGGTAGAGAGAGAGGGAGAGAGAGCAAGAGAAAGAGAGAAAGAGAGAGAGAGGCAGGGGGGTGGGTGGTATTCATAGACACGCTCGAACAATAACGTAACACACACATGCAGTAGAGCCTCAAACTATGCTTATGGTTTGCTCATAAAGTGGCTTTAGTTATGCAACATTATAATAACATTAAAAAAGATAAAAAAGCATCGCCCCCTCACCATTAGTTCCAGACAGCATAGAGAACAGCCTCTTCTCTTCTGAAGATTATACTGTAGTGTATTTAAAGTAGTGCGTCGTCAGGTGTTGGTGTTCAAATTTTCAAGACAAACTTTATGACTTTATAAACTCCATGAACTGACTGTGGGGATGATGGATTTGTCTAATGAACAGTAGTTTATATCCTGCACCCCCCAACCCCCCCTGCTTTTTGAATTGTTACAAAGTAGCATTTTTTATTTGATAAAGCAAAGTGAAATATGAAAATGTGAATGTTACACTCTTCCTGTAATGTAAAATATTATGATCTAAAGGGCATCTCTCTGCTTTTATATTCTCACATCTCTCCCTTTCTTATTCAGTATCACTAGTACTACACAAATTGGGGAAAATAAGCCATTGTGCTGTAATGGCAACAGAATTATTGAGGAACTTTGCCGGGGGTGATAATATTTAGATGTAAGCTGATTTGTTTTTATGTTTTTTTAGACAAAAGGCAGCTGAAAGTTATAAAGATGGTCTTTCATTCTGTCCCTCTCTGTCTCATTACTTCTGTCTCTCTCTCTCTCTCTTTGTCTCTTGGGAAATTTTCGGGGTCAGGTACAACCAACCGCAGATAATAACACCCCAATTACTGTCAATTAAGTCACATCCGCAGAGAGGGGTTCGGGTGGAGGGGTAGAGGCAAGGGAGGGGTAGATTCGGTAACGGATCTGAGAGGGGACAAGTGGGGGTGAAGGAGAGAAGATGGGGAAGATGAGGGAATATTTTCGGGGTGTGATTGGAGAGAGGAAGATACTTCGAAAGGGAAAAATACTGAGTGACATGATGTTTTGGAGAGCATGAGAAGAGCTGGGAGAGGACGGAAGGAAGACGGGAGATACATTTGGGGGAAAGAATGGGAGGGAACAGGCTGAGGAAGGAGGAGAAGCAGGGACTGCAAAAACTGAGAAAGAGTGAAATGGCCTCAGAAAAACACTGCCTCACTCTGCGGTCAAACTCCCACCCGGTATCCACACAGACCAAGCCCATTAATTATGCAGCCGTGTCTAATTGCTAATTGGTCTGGTAAAATCACTGACATGTGTGTGTGTGTGTGTGTGTGTGTGTGTGTGTGTGTGTGTGTGTGTGTGAATGTGTGTGTGTGTTTAATGTAGCGTAAACTTCTGAATGTAGAAATAGCACAGTTGGCCAAGGGACCAATTAAAAGAATAAAAGTTTCCGTATGACAAGATCTGTACTGTTATGTCGCAAAACATGCCTAAATATGCAACTAGGGATTTTCTGAATTACTTACATCCACAAAAGAATGGAGCAGAAATGTACCCATATGAAAAAGGTTATATGTATATAATGAGAACAGACCACCTATCTGGACTCATTATGTTTTGTAAAATAGCAAAAATACATTTTAATTACAACACATGAAAAAATAAAATAATGAATGACAATTTCTAAAGTAAAAACAATAAATATAGCGAAAGGCTATTAGTAGAGAAATAAAAAAATACATTTAAAATTAAAACATTCTGAACAGTAATAACTGCAAGAATAATTAATTTATTATTTATTAATATTATTATTATATATTTTTTTAAATTATTTATTAAAGCAGCATAAAACAATATAATTCCAATCAAAGTTAAACCGTAACCCTAATGCTCCAGTTTGTGTGAATAAAAACATTCTACTTATTTTATAAATGTGTATAAGATAGATAGATAGATAGATAGATAGATAGATAGATAGATAGATAGATTATTTTCAACAGTTTCAGCTATGTGTTCATCTGTCGGATATGGTCGGTATTTATGAAACTGGACTCAGGTCAAGTAACACGACCTGAATCTAGTCTGTCTTGTGATTGAATGTGGGGTGCTCTTCCAAAATCTAGGCCCAAGAAGAGGGAAGAGAGGCTTTCAACAACAATTTACCTTTTTTTCCCCAATCAAGTAAGTAAACATACATGAAGAGAGGTCTGCCGGCCTTCACCGCAGTGGACTTCAATAGACTGACAAAATGTAAACAGGAAGTAATCATGAAGTGTGGAGGAGGGGCTGGGAAATAGACGTTTTTTTTTTTTCTTTTAAGAGAGCACCTTGTTCTCGCATCGCTAAAAACATTGCTCATTTCTTAGAACAATATTGACCTAAACCTCCCTGACTACAAGGACATGAGGTCATGAATAAGTTAATGCCCCGAACTTTCGGATTAATTCCAATAGCTTTGCACTGTGACCCCTCTACCCGTTTCTTTTTGTATATTCTAGTTCCACACGTTCTGTAATGTCCACATTCCACTTTGTTCTCCTCTGTGCCTCCACCACAAGACAACACTGGGAAAAGTCTGAGGAGACCATAAAATAGCAATAAAATGCTGAATTTTATGCCTAAAATGCAGTGTAAGCTATATTACCATATGCATGCAGCGCTTTTTTTTTCTAATTTAAATAAATCAAACGATTATCAAATTTAACAGTTTCAAAATGTTTTGTTTTATAGCTGATCTCTTTCCTGGTGTGTGGTGGGTGGTTGTGGCTGGGAGGTGTGAGCCCTGATTCCCCTCACACACAGTTTTCTGGTAGTAAGATTCCTCCTAAAGCAGCAGGTGCCACTTCTGTTTATATTTTGAAGGGAATAGGAGATGGTCTTCATCTTGCCCCCCCTCCCCCGTCCTGTTGTGATGTCGAAGTCTGAAGCTCAGAATTAGCCCCCCTGAACACCAGTACCCAGCCCAGTGCTCTGCGTTTAGCCATGGTCACGTGATGTTTCAGCAACTTACATCCAATCTCATAAAAGATCAAAGCTAGTGCACAACCTTCGCTAATTTGGCAGCAATTGCGTTGTCATTGGGCCACAAGATAGCAACCAGACTGAGAATATGCTGTGCATGTGTGCATCTACCTCACTTTGAACCCTGTTTTCTCCCGCCACTGCATCACATGTTGTGTCCAGATTTAAAATAACGGTACATTGAATTAATTATCTACAGCAACTTAAATGTGCTCATTAACGATGGCTACCCTGAGCTTCCCAAGCGCTTGCGCCGCGCGAAAAGCGACAGTTCCGGGCGAGAGAATGGAACTTAGACAAAGAGATCCCGAGTTGCGTGCGTGCCATTGATGCTCAGCAGAGCTGACGTGAGCTCTAATCACACGTTTTGGAGCTGAACCCATTTCCCTGCAATAAAACGTATCGCTCTCTTGGAGAACATTTGACAAACACACGTATCGCTGTTAGATAAGCATACCTCCGAACATGAGATGGATTGAATAATATTGTTTCAGATTTGAGAGAGGTGGGGGAGCATTTTGGTTTTGGAAGGTGGGGTGGGGGGGTTGGCGTTGGCAGCGGCAGAGTGATCCGTGCGTGGATCACACTGCAACGCCAATCTGGTTTCCATCAGAGGCTCTGTCTCCATCTTTCTTTCCAAACCCCTTCCGTTCTGACTTTTATTGAATCCCTGTATTCCTCAGAGACCGAGCGAGGACTGTTACAATCTTTCTCTTTGGTAAACTATCACCTCCTCCCCCTCTTCCTTCTCTCTCATTCTCTCCATTCCTGGACAAATATCTCCCAGATGTGTCCCACACAGATCACAGGGAGAAAGGGGGGGGGGGAGCGGTGTCACAGACAGAGATAGAGACAGAAAGAGAAAAACAGAAATGAGAGATCAGACTGACATATAAAAAGAGGCACAATCCCAAACACATGCAAAGGCACACAAGCAAGCACACAGCTGCATGCGCAGACATACAGACGCCATCAGCCGCAATTTCAAAGTGTGTCTCTCTTTACTGTGCTGTCACTTGTTTGTTCATGTTTTCCCAGAACCGACAGGAGTTCCCCCTCACAGACGCCCCCCCCCCCTCTCTCCCAGGGGTGGCGGGATACAGTCTGTCCTTTGACACGGCATTCACACCTCACCACTACAACTACCACACAGGTGTGAGTACTATTGCGCAGGTGGCTAGGTCATGTGACGAACGTGAGAATGCTCCAGAGCCACATTCCCCATATTATGCATTCCCACCACACCCAAACCCCCTTTTGAACAACATCCCTCCCATGACAAGATACTCACTGCTTCATAATACATCCAATATATTTGACAGAGTAGAGTTATGATGAACATGCATTAGATCATGTATGTGATTATCAGATGAATAATGATGATCATGAATCACATTTATGTATTGCCCTTGACCCCTTTCTGAGACTCGAAAGCACATATGTTAGACAAGCTCACGCCGTCTGCCGCCAATGTGTAGCAGTTGTGTTTTGCCCCAAATTAATGTGGCACCAGAACATCCACCTTAAATGGCGAAGGCTTTTACAATGAGCAATTCAGAGGCTCGGTTCCACAGATTCCAGTCGGGGATTCTGTGAGGACACAAAGACACGCCAGCTTTTAATGACTGCAGTCGATCAGAACTGCAGCCTTAACAACTAACAAGACGTCGTCTCCTCCAGCATTGGGTCTCACTAATGGCACAGGGACATTGGATTCATTCTTAGTCCGTAGCGGAGATTGCCCTTTTACTAGCCAATTCGCACTCCTTCAAGTAACAAACTGTTTTTCCCGGGAGATATCTCATCCATGTGCTAACCAAGCCCAGCTTCATCTGGAGGGTGGAATGACTGCTCACAGGAATGACAGAATATCCTTCCTCTTCCCTTTTTTTCCCCCCTCTTCCTTCGAGACTATTCTCCCCCTATTACTCCTCTTCCCTTTGGTTTCCCTGCATGCCTTAGTTTGGCTCTTTACACAATAGTTGGAAAATACAAAACAAGAAATGTTTTTTAAAAGTAGGCCATTAGTGGTTGTTGTGGAGATAATGTAGTCATAAACTGTTTCAAGGGAAATTGTGTTAAAAAGGCTCCTCAAAGGAAGACGGGGGTGGGGGTTTTGCCTGAAGTGGCTGGTGAGTCACTGCAGGCCCACTTCCCCCTGGAACTACACCAACAGGGGGCAGGGAAGAGCCAGTGGTTATTTGCCCCCCCAGACAAAATACACGAGTAAACCAGGTCATTTAGAGGGAGGGAGGGAGAGGCAGAGGGGAGTGAGCAAGAGAGATTTACGAGGTGAGACGAGAGATAGTGAGATCAGACATTTCGAGGAGGCGGAGGAGGAGAATATCTTAATCCACTCGCACATTAAAACTTTGACTCCAAAGCACAGGCAGGACCCCCGAGATAGGCTCCCGCGTGCCGGCCAAAGCCAGACATACATCACGGAGCTCCAGCCAAATGGGATCGCCCTCTTAGGCGGGTTAAGCTGAGTCAAGCCGCAGGCATGCCCTCACTGGCAGCGCCGTACTGTGGAGGTACTGGAAGGAAGGAGGGAAGACTTGTGCATCTTCTCACAAAGTACAGAGACACGCCTCGCATGATTATCTCGCAGTACGGCCTGTACTGTAATAAATCACACTGACATCACACTTATGTTATGTGTGTTATCTCACGTGTAATTTGTCGTGTTGTCTCCCGTTTGAATTGTAGTTTTGGCATGGCTTGTTACGCTGTAAAAGAATTTGAACTTGACCTTGAGAGGGGAAGTATGGGGAGAAGGAAAAAGAGAAGCAGAATTCTTTCTCTCTCTCTCTCTCTCTTTGTGATTGCATGCATGCATAAAAAAATGAAAGACACAGTTTAAAGAAAGTTGGGGTGGACCAATTTGTCGCTTTAGCTTGCTGTCTGACTTGATATTTAGGTTTGTCACACAGGCTAGAGCCATCTACAGAAATGATGTTTGTGTTTTTTTTTTTTGTTAAAAGCATGCAACTATTTTTCTGTTGGTGGACCATGAAATGAATGCCCAACTTTAAAAGAAAAAAACAGAACCATGAATTTTCCAACAGCTATGTTACACAAATTTGAAACCACATTACGTTTAGGTTGAGTTGAAGGCAGAGTGAGGGAAGGATATAGAAAGAGACAAAAAAGAGAATGAAAACAAGAGAGCCACTCACACCCGCTCAGCAGCTCTTACAGAGACAGGAAGTTAGAAACAGGAAGTCAGAGGCTGTGTGCACCGTGCTCAGCAGGACATGAAAGCCAGGGGTCAGAACAAGGAGAGTGGCCTTTCACCTGTAATCTAACTTTTTGTTTGGCAGTTGGGTTTGGTTACAGATGTAGGGAGAGATGTTATTTTTCCCTCTCTCTTTTTCGTCCCTCAGAAATATAATGTTTGTTTATCGTTGTACTTGTTAGCTGTGTTTGCTTTGGCCTTGCAAATTTATTTGTGTCATGCCAGCAAAGCAACCCAAATTTAACTAAATGCTGAGAGATAGAACGAGAAACAGAGAGAGAAAGAGAGAGGGAGACGGAGAGCGAGCGAAAGAGAGATCATGCCAAATGTAAATATTTAAAGTGAAATTAGGTCTACAAATGCTGTTTAGAAATGCAGATGTTATATGTTATGCCAATAAGGTTGGCTTGAATTAAATTAAATAGAAGGGAAAACGTAAACGTCTCATGTAAAAATGGACGCCAGTGCAGATGTTGTCACACTAATACAGACAGTCTGCATGGCTTTTAATGAGTGACAGAAGGAGGGAGCTGGGTGGCAGCATGGAGTCGTTTTTACAGAACAGGGCTTGTAACCAGTTGATTGCTGGCTAAAGGCTCAAGCCGGAGCCCTCCTATCAGTTGTTTAGGGAAGGTGCAGTACTTCTGTACTTAGCTTCGGGACTTGACTCCCTTCAGAATAATGCCCAGCTGTATAAGGTAATAATATGTCAAATGTAGGCACTGTATTTCTCCCTCGACACGGCAGTCTGTCGTGAGAAAAAATGAGAAAGATCCAACCTTTAATTGAAGTAAATTTATTATGAGGGGGAAAAAAATCCCTCATCAACAAATAATTTTTTTTAACAAAACCACATGTGCCACAATTATTGGCACCCCTAGAAATTCTTATGAACAAAATTTAACTGAAGCAGTTCAGTTACTTATATTTTGAGTATATTTAAGTTGATCAAAGAGTGTTTAGGAACTTTCAAGCAGTAATCCATGACTTCCTGTTTCACTGGGGTATAAATATGAGGTGACACAGAGGACATATTCCCTTAGTCATACATCAACATGGCAAAGATAAGAGAACACACAAATCAAATGAGGGAAAAGTGTGTTGAGCTTCACAAGTCAGAGAATTATAAAAAATAGCTACTCACCTGAAAATGCCCATATGTACCGTTAGGGCAATACTTAAAAAGTTCAAAGCAACTGGAACTGTTACAAACTTGCCTGGAAGAGGACCCAAGTTTATTTTGCCCCCAAGCACAGAGAGGCAAAAAAAATCCACAAGGAACACTGTTGGAGAATTACAGAGGAAAGTAGCATCTTGGGGTCATCCAATCTCCAAAACTACCATTAGACGTCACCTCCACGCCAACCAATTATTTGGAAGGCATGCCAGAAAAAAAGCCTTTCCTGTCATTTCACCACAAATGTAAGCGCCTGGAGTTTGCTAAACGCTACTGGGACTATGTTAGTGTTGTCAGTGTTGTCGCCTCGTGTTCTATGGTCAGATTAAATTAAAATTGAGCTTTTCAGCAACGGTTTGGCGTAAAAAGAAGGATGGCTATACCAAAAATAACTTGATCCCCACAAGCAGGGTGGGAAATTAACTTTCTGACTTACCAGCCACTGTGGCTGGTAGATGCAAAATTTTACCAGCCACCCCAAAATTTTACCAGACACCTTTAAAAAAATATATACATTGCGCTAGAATAACGTTTTAGAATGCACTCATCTTTAGTAGCTCTAATAAAATTGTATTTATTATATCAAGTATTACAAGTCAAACATTGTGTATAAATGTATGACATACATTTCATATAATCTATTATCTAATACTAGATTTTCTGAACGAACAGATGCCAACAGGCCCAACATTAGAGCGAGCTGTCCGGAGATATCACTTTTACCTTAGAGCGTATTGGCAAAGGTAATGGTCAGTTTTTTAGTTTTTCTGTGTGACGCTGTGCGACGCTTGTTAAAATTGCTTTATGGTAAATCAAACGCATATCAGTTGCACTGGACTTTGCGTTGCTGAACGGACCATCAGAATTGGCGGAAGTAGAAAAGATTTTCACTGCATGTTTTTTTGATAACTTGTAAACAATCTTATTTTCCAGTAAACTAATAAAATTATGTTAACAGACTATATTAAATGACAGCCGTTTTCATTCTGAAATATTTGTTTTATAAAAATTATACAAATTATATTAGGCAAATAATTCACATAGGCCTATATTCTCCGTCCAAAATTAATATTTGTATCGAGGGTATGACATAATACCGCAGCTTATTTTGTCAAGTAACCTAGGCTATTTCATTTAACTTAGGAGCCAAGACTCGCAAAGTTCTGCTCCTAATGTTAGCTCTAGAATAAACTCTCAAGGGGTTTATCCCAATAAATAAATTTTGATCAAACTCTGCAAGATAGGCTACTGGGTTCACCCACTGCTGAGATGCGGGGAGAAGCATATCATAGACCAGAGGTTTTCAACCTGTGGGCCGCGGTGGTACTGCAGGGGCGGCGTAATTTATTTTTTAAACTGAAAAAAAAAGAAAAAATCGTCAAAAAATAGGTCATTACCCAAAATTAAATAACAATTAAAAGATCGCGTATTTTAATTATTTTTCAAAAAATAACACATCAGATAAGACATCAGATTTAGGGAGAACTCTGATTGGTCTCTACGGCGGCTGGAGAATTGTTTGATCAACGTGACCACCATTTTAGCTGTGTGCAAGCTAAACCATCAGTGCTAAAACATTTCTCTTTTTGAATTTATTCAAAGGAATTTATCATGGATAAGTGGTTACAAACAGGGTCTCTCAAAAGGAAAGATTCAGAGGCTGGTCCATCTACCAGTAAGGAAACAGCTCCAGTGTCTGACACTGAAAAGAGGCATAAAGCAAAACAAAAAAAACAGCAGTGAACATGAAGACTTTCTTTTTTATTCCGAACAAGCTTTTATGTAATTGTAAATTACGGCTCTGGGATCTAGTTTTATCTAGCTATGTTTTACAACTGTTTATGAAAACAATGTTTTTTTTCTGTAACATTAGTGTTATTACTTATTATTGTTTGTTGCGTCAAAATTAATTATCCCAGCCCCCTCGTAGCTCCCCCAATCACAATTATCAATGCGTGAAGCCGTGTTACATTGTGTAGGTCTGTCCCTGATTTTCAGTGTCGATTATTACGTGTAATTGCATTTGTAAAACGCTGGGGTCCTGTTGTCGGCCGCGAAAGCTTTTGTGGTCGGTCGTGTGGGCCGCGAGTTGTAAAAGGTTGGGAACCTCTGTCATAGAGGTGTGTACATTCAGTAATTTCCTTGAACTCTAGCTAACTTATTCGGCGAGAGGTTCAGTTCAGACGGTAGCCTATTTTTTCTCATTGTTTCCGTCAGATCTGTTATGGCGCAGCGTTGCTCAGCGGGCGGGGATTGCGTTGAGGATTTATGATAGGCTACGGAAAAACAACGGATGGGTTGTGAACACGGCGTAAGACGGGCTCGCCTCGGGATATTCGAACAAGGGCTTTTTTTCTGTCTCCCGTTTAGGCAATCGGAGAAAGAAAGCTGAAGTTTTTTTATTCCTGCTTGTATCCACTTTGCTACACGCCACTGTGGCAGGCGTGGGTAGGTTTGATACACTTACCCGACAATTCTGAAATCTACCGCATTTGGCAGGTGGCGGGTGCTCATTTCCCACCCTGCCCACAAGTTAGGTGGAGGTTCCGTGAGGATGTGGGGCTGTTTTTCCTCCAAAGGCCCTGGGAACCTTGTTAGGGTACATGGCATCATGAACTCCATGAAATACCAGGACATTTTTTATCTGAATCTGGCTGCCTCTGCCAGGAAACTAAAACTGGGTCGTCGTTGGATCTTCCAGCAGGACAATGATCCAAAACATACGTCCAAATCAACACAAAAATGGTTAACTGAACACAAAAACAAGCTTCTGCCATGGCCATCTCAGTCCCCTGACCTAAACCCCATTGAAAACCTGTGGGCTGAGCTGAAGAGGAGAGTGCACAAGAGAGGACCTAGGACTCTGGATGATCTGGAGAGATTCTGTAAAGAGGAATAGTCTCAGAATTTTTGCTCTGTATTCTCCAACCTTATTAGATGTTACAGGAGAAGACTCAGTGCTGTTTTATTGGCAAAGAGTGGTTAAAAGTATTAAATGCAGGGGTGCCAATAATTGTGGCACACGTGGTTTTGTTAAAAATAATAATTTCTTGATGAGGGATTTTTTTTCTCATAATAAATTTACTTCAATTAAAGTTGAGATTTTTCAAAATTTTTCAGTGTGAGATTAAGCTAATTCACCAAACGGTGAATTTTTATAACTATTTTTACTCATCTTTACCAGGGGTGCCAATAATTGTGGAGGGCACTGTATGTAGTAACATATAGCCAATACAATATTTTGACCTGACAGAAGAAAATGTATTTAGATTAATAGACGCTATACGATATACTTCAGAATACGATAATACCATGTTACCTCAATCTCTTGTTTTAGTGTATACAGTATATAGGCTGACCTATGCTTTATAGACACGAAAAAATTTAACATACACATTTTCGAAGCCACACTATGGAAGTTCATGATTTTACATTCGCATTTAAAATAATGGTAGATCATGAGAACACAACTTTAACATTTCTCCCCTGAAATCAACTTGTTTATGTAGATGAATTAATTTATGAATGGATTTTTATGTAATCTATAGATGGTGTCAGCCTGTGTCTGGCATGTACCGTAGATGACCTAATTTATGTTTTTTTATGAAGTACCTTAGTGAACTACTTTTGTAAAGTAGCTTTAGTTTAGTTACCTTAACTACTTGTTTCTTATTGGTAGCTATGCTGTAGCTTAACTACTTGAGTAATTTGTAGCTTAACCACAACTACACACCAAACCCTTCACCAAATCCACCAAACCCTTTTTTACTCATCTTTACCAGGGGTGCCAATAATAGTGGAGGGCACTGTATATATGTATATATATATATATATTTTCGTGAATTGAATTTCAGTAATCAGCCAGGTGTTGGTTGTGGTCATTGTCGAGGCAGTAGAGGGTTGCCCATGTATTACTGCAGACTTTGATTCTCTCTGTATTTGCTGTGCTTGCACTTCAACTGGGTATCTTGTCTTGGTGTGATATTGGTTTAAATAATTAAATCGGTCAAATCAAGCTTCTCCTCAAGATGAGATGTTTCAAGGTGTCTCGCTTCAAGATGGTTTAAAATGATATTCTATGATGGCTGTTGTAGTTTACATATTTACATGGTCGGGAATGATGTGACTTTATTTTATGTGCGATCAGAGTTGATGTTTTCATCTGACCTTGTCATACCTTCACTTTTAGTGAATTGACGCCATTGCATTATTCTCCTATTAGTACATTTTCTAACTTACTTTGAGAAGATGCAAAACAGAAGGTTATGAAAGAATACATTAAAAATGGTTTGTGGCTAAATAAAATATGACAATTTATTTCAAGTTCCCAAGAGAAACATTGCATGTACCTTTTCGGTGTATTTTTGAACCATTGCCACAGTAAAGAATGGTGTCATAAACACAAACACACAATTAAACATTGGACAGAACAATGGAGAAAACCATATATAAAGAATGCAGGGAAACACAACACTGTGCTGTTTTTTTGTGGTAAAAACAACAAAAAATAGCTCAGAAACATGGAGCCAGGAGGGACACTCTGATGTTACAATTTTCCTTGATGTCCCACACTGTTTGTTGCAAAGGGCTTGTAATGTGGGTACATTTCCTCAAATCAGATGCCAAAATCAGATGCCAGTGGGAAGACACCCCCCTTCCCCACGCAAACACACGTACAATTCCCTACACACACAGGCACACACACACACACACACACACACACACACACTTCTACACACACACTCCTACACACACACACACACACACTCCTACACACATACACACTTCTATACACACACACACACTCCTACACACACACACACAGGCGCACACACAGGCACACACACATACACACTCCTACACACACACACACATGTATGCACACCCTGTCAAGCACCCAATTCCGAACACATTTACACATGCATGGATACACATACACTCACATCCGATCCTTCCTCCACACATGCACAAAGGCACCCAGTTCTTCACACACACATACAAACACACACACAATCCACCCCACCCCCCGCACACACACACACACACACACATAAAACATGCAGGAACCAAGGCATTCACACACACGCACACACACACATTCACAGGCACCCAGTCCTTCACACACACACGCACACTCACACATTCACAGGCACCCAGTCCTTCACACACACACACACACACACACACACGCACACACACACACATACATTCACAGGCACCCATTTCCTTCCCACACACAGGCACCCAGTCCTTCACACACACACACACACACACACACACACACACACACACACACACACACACGCATACATTCACAGGCACCCATTTCCTTCCCACACACAGGCACCCAGTCCTTCACTCACACACACACACACACACACCCAATGCAGAGCTGCAGTGTCCTTGGCAGTGTCCCAGCCTCCATTGTCCAGCGGTTTCCTGGTACAGGCTTAGTGTATTGGCAGCAGATGTGAGCTCGCAGCCCCCTCCTCAACAGGAAGCCCAGCACACTCCAGCTGAAACTGGACGCTGATAATTACCGCTCGTCTGCCGCTGTCTCTGCAAGCCGTGTTTTCCAATCTCCACCGCATTTAGGGATAATCCTCTCCCTCCCACCCGTCCTCCTCTCTTACTCTCTCACTTTCTCACTCTCTCACTCTCTGTACTTTTTCAGCTGACCTTCTCACTACTTCTCACCACTTGCTCTTTTTCCATAATTCCAGTCATTTTTAGGCCCTTCCGCTTTCTTTTCTCAGAACGCACAATGAGAAAGACCAATGGCAGAGCTGAACATGTATCATGTGGATCTGTGAACCGATCAATTTCATCTTCATGTTTTTGCACTTCAATTTTGTGTTTTTGTATAGTGCAGTACATTACCTGAACGTGTTAATTATTTTTCTTATTTTCCCGTTGTTTCGATCCCCCACCGTGGTTCTTTCACCTCTTTTCTCTTCCACTTTCCTCTGTAACTTGGCAGCCAGAAACACGCAGGAGACATTTTCTGGCCACGTTTGGTGGAGGAGTTCCATATTTCCCACGGCCAAGTTGTATTTTCAATTTACCGGTAAAATGAGTAATGGCCTGCCACCTTGTCCTTTAATCTCTTCACTCTCTGATCCAAAGATCATCCCTCAAGCTTCAGAACAAAGTGCACACCAACCTGCCCTGTTACTGCACAACTATCTCACAGCTTCGCTATGGCAACATGGCGGTTATGACTCAGGACATATAGCGCTCATTCATACTGCATCTTTCCTCACAATGCGTCCCACATGTTACAAAACGTCTGGTACATATTTATTCTTCTAGAAACCTAGCTTTCAGTTACCACATTATTCATCTATGCTGCTGGAGATTTCCTGGAATGGCTGAATGTACACAGCTTTGCTCCACCCGGGATTTCAAACCTACGTCCTAACAGTTTAGAATAAAAAAAATTCAAACCGCCAACCCTTACTGCTGAACCAAAGGACCTCAATCCTCCAGACACTTCAGACTGCTTTGAAAGTGCTGGGAAGGGGTGGGGGGGATGCCATGGTGGCAGGAATCTGGATGATGTGTGGGCTCATGGGTGTAGCAAGTGCTATTTTCCCGCTTATGTACATGCACGCCGACCCACAATGCCCCTTGGCCCTTCCCCCATCTTTTTACCTGCCTTTCAAGTGACTTGTTTGAAGTGAGAGGTGGAAGGATTGATTGCTTCTTAAGTATATATTTAAATCTCAGTATCTCTCAATGTCCATTAGGCAGAGATTGCAAAACATTCCTCACACATACGGGGTCGTACTTCTGGACCCAGGGGTCATAGGTTAAATTCTCTAGTAGGACATGGTCGGTGTCCTCTTTTTGGATGCCACAACCACAGCGTTCAATAGTCGAGAGGCTTCGTTTAAAGATGGAAAAATGTGCACAGATGGCGCCGTTCCAAAGATTTCCATTGCAAGATACGGATAGGGCGATCAATGAGCCGAAACGTGTCCACGTGACGTTCAAAAAATGTTTTCCTAAACAATACAAACTGTGAAATGAGGTTGGTGTGCACACTCTCTTTTTTAAAATGGAAAAATAGAAAAATGTGTGCAGTGCTGTTTTTTTTCTTCCTCACAGGGTTTGAGTCTTGTGACTTTTGGATAAAAGCGTCTGCCAAATAAATGTAATGTAATGTAATGTAATGTTGTGACAGTTGTGTACATTTAGTAAAAAATAAAAATTGAAAATGTCATTTTGCGAAGCCATTGCAGAATGTGACCAAGGTGATCTAAAATAATCGTTCAACCCCTTTAAAAAAATGAAAGTATTGAATTTGCGTAGCGCTGTCAGCCTTTTTGAATGCCTGTTGTTTCATATATAATGAGAGGCTGTCACTCATTAGCTTGATTTGTTCCTCTTTGTCTTCGAGTAAACAGCTGGGCCTGCTTAGAGGACAAACTACACTAACTTGTTACTCTCAGTTACTAATTTTCTCTGAGTTTATGTGAGAGGACAATTCTCTGCTGTAATTATGGTCTAAATTTAAGGAGCGAAGTGGGATGATTCCATATTAGAAAGCTTGCTTTTGTTTCGGGCCTAAGCAGAAATGTAGCTGCGGTTGCTGCAGAGAGAATGATTTATTTGTTTGTTTGTTCAGCCGACAGCAGACATGATAGCAGTATGGGACGTCTTGTCAGGACACTGCTTTTTGAATATATATGTGCAGTTGAGGTTGCGATGTACATGTCCCTCTGGTGTTGTCAGATACGTTAAACGAGCTGGCTACACAACTCATTCCTGTTGCCAGTAAAGCTCTCCTAAAACTTCACCAAGACAGAGCAGGGAGGAGAGGGAGGGAGAGGCAGGGAAGGGGTGAGAAAAAAAAGGAGATTAGTAGCTGAATGATGAAGATGAAATGAAGGAAAATTAAAGGTTGACAAATTAAAAAAAGGAGGGAAAAACAGAGGGAGGGATCACTGTAGTGGAGATGAAAAAAGGGATCAGAAACTCGCAGAGGAGAGAGGGAGGGAGGGAGAAAGGAGGGGGAAGAGAGACCACTGTCTCTCTAACCACATCTCTGTTTGTCTTATGCTGCTTTCTGCTGCTCCATCTATCTCTCTGTGTCTCTGTCTCTTTTCAGGCTGTGGTTTGGTGAGAGGAAGAGAGCCGTGTTCATCGGCCACAAATCAGCCCCAACCGCAGCCCTGAATGACTGACAACCGGACTAAGAATATAACCCTTTCTTTTTCACTCTCATCCCTCCAGTCTTCCTCTTCTCCCTCGGTGTCCTTTGTCCTTCACCCTCCCCCTCTTCTCCCCTTTGCTTTCAAACAGAATTTCCTCCTTTGCACCCCTCTTTTAATTAGAGCCTTTTCCTCACATGGCCGATAATCTGGCTTTCCTCCGTCCCTCTTGGGTTTCACCTTTTTTGTTCCGGTCCAAAAGTGAATTCTGTTTCCTTCTCTTTCAACCCCCCCCCCCCCCCCTCACCCCACAACTCTACATCCCCTGTCTCTAAGTCCTTTTCTTGCCTGTACTCTCAATCTCCCCATTTTTCTGGCTCTTTCCACCACTTCAAAAGCAAACTGTAAGAAAAGCCCAAACCGAGCAAAGGCCTGCGCCTTAAACACAGCTGGCTAACACAAACAAAAACATCTGGATACACAAATATGCCAAACATACACACCACACACACACACACACACACACACACACACACACACACACATACACAGACAGACAGACACACACACACACCACACATGCACACACGCACACACACCACACGCATGTGCGCACAGACAGACACACACACAAACACACACAAAAGCAGAGACCAATTTTAGTCACTATGTGTTTTATTATATCTGTATTTACTGATCCTAATGAACCCACATGTGTTGAAATTACGTCATCATATAAAATCTAACTTTAAAATACATGCAGAAAACCGACCTAAATTACATTTGAGATCATTTTGTTCTTTGTTAGACACACTTGCCACACTGCAGCATGCCGATGCGACACGGAAGGAGTTAAACAGACTGAAATAGTTTTAATCAGGATCTCATTCATAATTGATTTGCCCAGATTGGGGGACCACTGTTTAAATGTGGTACTCCAATTACATATGCAAATGAGCCATTACCTGGGGGCAGGGGAAACTTCAGTTTTAGACTGAAACAACGCAAAACACCCTCTTGTGCGCACACGCGCACACACGCACACACACACACACATGCACACACAGATAGACTACTGTACTACTCATCCTTAATTTGAGAGTGTTTCTACTGTTCTGAAACACTGTGACATTTTGCGATTTCATATAACGCATACCACACCCACACATGTACTTCAGGGGAATGGAATGCAGGGCTGAACGATAAAACGCGGTTCATTAATAAATACTTTGGAAATAATCCCAAACCTCAAATTTGTAGTTATCAGTAAAGATCAGTTCATTGCTTAATAGTGCATTTGGTCATTTATCAACTGTCTCGGAACATTGGTGCAGAAGTGTGTGGCGTGTAAAATATCCCAACGTGTGAATAGTCTGAGCGGTATGGAGAAAAAACACCGTAATTACAGACCAATTAATTCCATGTTTATTTAACAAAATGAGTCAGCGGCTAGGAAGACGGGTAGGACTTCCTGACACGTGAAGTACGGAGGCGAGAATGAGAGATTGTTTGACAGAAATGTGATGAGGAAGATGGGGAAAACAGACAGCAGAAGAGAGAAAAAAACTGTCCCCCCTCCACCACCACTCCTCCATCTGGATGAAAAAATCAGGGATATTTATTGGCCTCCTGTTCCAGGCCATGGAGTTTGTGTCACAGTAATAGTACCAGACATAACTGCCCTTCTCCTTGTGTCCGTTATTACCCCCTCCTGCCCTCACCCCATGCCTGTTCCCCCCCGGCTCTCTGAAATGCCCCGGCTTTCCTTTGTTGAGGTGATAAGTGGGTGCAGATTGCTGACCTGCGTGTACCCCCTGTCGTGCTCCCTATAACCCCGCCTCCTTATTATCCACCTATCCAAGGTCTCTTTGCCCCTCCCCCAACCCCTTATTATCTCCCAGGGTCCTACTCTGTCCTTTTTTTCTCAAACCCCCTCCATTATCCTCCATTTTCTCCACAGCATGACCCCCATCCTCAAAGTCCCCATGTCTTTTCCTCCCCCCCTGCCCAGAGTTCCCCTGCACCCGCCCCACTCCCACATCATTATCTCATCACAAAATCCCCTTTACGCCGCCCCCCCCCCCACACCCCCAAAATCCTCTATACCCCCATCAATAAAGTCCCACTGTGTCTTACTCGCATATCTTTAGCCTCATTCTAACGTCTCCCTCTACCCCTCACACCCTGTCATTTCCCCCAATCCTCAAAGTCCGACTGTAGCTTTCACATCCCCAATCCTCAAAGTCCTATTGTAGCCTTCACACCCCCCCATCCCTAAAATGTCCCTATAACCCTCCCTCTGAGTCCTACCATACCCCTCACACCCTCAATTCTGAGTCCTACTATACCCCTCACACCCTCAATCCTGAGTCCTACTCTACCCCCACACCCTCAATCCTGAGTCCTACTGTAGCCCTCACACCCTCAATCCTGAGTCCTACTCTACCCCTCACACCCTCAATCCTGAGTCCTACTGTAGCCCTCACACCCTCTATCCTGAGTCCTACTGTATCCCTCACACCCTCAATCCTGAGTCCTACTGTACCCCTCACACTCTCAATCCTGAGTCCTACTGTAGCCCTCACACCCTCTATCCTGAGTCCTACTGTATCCCTCACACCCTCAATCCTGAGTCCTACTGTACCCCTCACACCCTCAATCCTGAGTCCTACTGTACCCCTCACACCCTCAATCCTGAGTCCTACTGGACCCCTCACACCCTCAATCCTGAGTCCTACTGTACCCCTCACACCCTCAATCCTGAGTCCTACTGTAGCCCTCACACCCTCAACCCTGAGTCCTACTGTACCCCTCACACCCTCAATCCTGAGTCCTACTGTACCCCTCACACCCTCAATCCTGAGTCCTACTGTACCCCTCACACCCTCAATCCTGAGTCCTACTGTAGCCCTCACACCCTCAATCCTGAGTCCTACCGTACCCCTCACACCCTTTCATTAACACCATCCATGAAGTCCTACTGTACCCCTCACATTATAACCCCCATCTCTAAAATCTCCCTATAACCCCTCCCCCTCCCCCTCATCCCCCCTTCATTAGCCCCCATGATCCCTAGGGTTCCAGTGTTGTTTGGAGCTGTACAGCTGCTAGACAGATGTTCCTCTTTATTACTGGAATAATGAAGCACGCTTCATATTCATGCTGCTTTCCTGAGCTCCCCACAGAAGTCTCCCATTCTGAGCAGACTTCACCCAGCGCTCCTGACATGCATGTTGATGGAATTAAGGCTCCTCCCGTCCACATGGCCATCCCTGGTGGGTTGCACTGTCTTAGACCTCTGCGTGATGATTGAGTTAGATATCCCCCATCCCCAAATGAAAGTTGAACAAAAACAAACGGCACGGATAGGCTATGGCGGAAGGCACTTATTTATCCCACTGGCGGGTAGTGGACTCTTACCCCCCCTTTGCAGATATTGATCATACGGTCAAAAATAAAATCCCAACAACCCAAGGAAAACCTTTTGTTGGTTTTCTTTCCTTTCTATCTCAAATGTGGAATTTCCCATTTTTGAGATTTTCTGACCGCGGTGCCAAAACCAGTTCTGACTCTGAAGAATTGAGTCAAAACATACTCCTCCTCAAAGTGTGCTTTCTCATTCAGCAGTGGAAAATGAAATATTACTCAACCTTCATACAGTATGAAAAACACATTGAAACATTTAACTCCATGTTATTGAGGACCCCAATAAGCAGGCCTTTCAGGGTTACGGGCGGGACACGCTTTGAGTACATGTTTTGGGCAGGCCCGTCCAGCTCAAAGTGGTTCCATGTCCTTCCTGGAGAACATTGGCTTCTCCATATTGGTCCGGCAGGTTCCCATGAGTCCTCTGGATTCTGCACCAACTGAGCTTGATCAGCTCCTTCACCGAACTCTTATACAGTTCACTCCAATGTTGAGTACTGGCTTCCGTCACTCAAAACTGCACGAATCAGCTGAGCACGCTCTGTTCTTTAACCCAACCCCACAGAGACCACCTGAGAACACTCTGTTCATTAGCCAAGTCATGCACTGGACCCAGACCCTCTCAAAATCTCATCAAAATTAATTAAAAGCAATCATACAGTGTCCGTTACCCATCAGGTCATGTTACAGCAAAGGGAATCTACCATCTCCATGACAGTCCAGTTGTAAACATGAGATGAGTGAGATGAAATTAGAAAACATAATTACACCTGCAAGAATACTACATGGTTAATACATTGGCCAATCACTCATCAGTCTTGGCGCTCCCAGACTTGAACAAGAGCCACATCTGGTCCCCAACATGCTGGAAAACTGGTATGCACATAAATGCTTTTTATTATTAGACAATGTTTAATGACAGTCCAACATATTTTCTCAGCAATATCTGTGAGTAATTTGCATTGTTATTTTATAGCCAGTTAAAAGCAGCTGAAAGCTAAAAATGGAAAGAACCAATATTTTAAGCTTTATGTAACATGTGGAGCAGCTGTCTTTGGTCCAAATGCATTAGAATACGTGTACTCATGTATGCCTAGGAGCACACAGACACGTAGACGTGTGCAGACGCACACGCATGGATTGCTGCCCCGGTTTACAGAGATGGAAATGACTTTTGTAGAATTATCACACAGAAACTAAAGTCATTGAGAGAATGTGTATGCCTGAAATCTTTCTTACTTACCAAGCCTCTTACCTCTGTGCGACGTGTCCTTCCTGAGAGTCTTGGGGTGCTCTTTATCAAGAGAGGAGTTTCCCTGGTCCCAAAAGCCCCCAAACCACAAAGCCTCTGAAGATCTTTCTCTAGCTTTATTCTGGTATTTCAGGTGATTGAATTGATAAAACACATCTTTGCATTTTTAGCTATTGGCTGACATTTAGAGGTAGTTGGTGGACAAATGGTACTTGTGTGACTTCTGTCTTTTCAGATCTGTTAGAAATGCCTCATTAGCTGTGCAGAGGGCAGCAGGAAAGACTGCAGAGAGAGAGAGTATGACACTCTGAGTAGGCATTTCCCAGAAGAGACCGGAAGATGTTAGGTGTTCATAGTAATAAGTAGTCACTCCATGATAATGCTTTTTAATGCTAATAAAGCATATTGAAGTTATAACTTCATAACACTAAGCTATTTATTTAAGATCTGTAACAGCTTTTTGCCAAAACTATTATGACCCAAGAAGCTCACACAGGGGTGCCGCCAGGGATTTTAGGCCCCATGGAAAGATCTCAAATTGGGTCCCACCACCCTAGCCATCCCATCGCTGCATAATTACAGAGCTTTTTTTTGAGGCCCCTGTCAGTCAACCCCCCCCCCCCCCTGCTGAGTTCACATTTTATCAACTTCCAAAATGTATTTTTGTCCAAGAACAACATTCTTCAGATTACAGCTTGTGGCCTAATTTTACCAACTGACAACATAATCAAACTGTCTTTAAGTTCACACAGTCGGTGACATGCTTTTTAGTTAACTCTCAAACAACTCTTTGCCATTATATTTTTCGAGGCATAGCTAGCGATAGCTAGTCAGTGAATACCCACACACCATCTTTATTGATATCATCCAATATCACAACCTGAGGAAAGTGAATACCAGTTTGCAAATGGCCCTTCGGTAAGAAGGTGACCTCAAAGGACATTTGTTTGAAATACTCGTAGAAACATTAAAATTGCACAATGCCTGCGCAATTGAGCAAATAAAAAATATGAACCTCTGTTTCCATCTATTGATTTATCAATGTCTACCATGGCCCTATAAGTATAGCCAGCTACCGGTTTGTGTGTATGATATTGCCAGATTCCAGGAATAAATCTCACACCCAGGTCTCACACAGATGTCCTGAATATCACATCTGCTCAACACATACTTGCTCTCATCCAAACAGATGCAACAGTTTGGTCATGTTAAACAAGCATATCTGTGCCCTTGGTTCAAACCTTAAACACTCCGTATTGTTCCTGAGTGCTGACTGTTCTGTTCCACTTCCCTGGTCCCAAAACTAGGCTGCAGTGGCACGGAGGACTGAATACAGCTCTGATATCAACTCTTCTGCAACTGGCAAAAGCTATTGGAATTCAGTACACAAGGAAAGGCTTTAAATTATTTATCTGTTCATAATGTTTTTTTAAAACAGTATTTTGGGCCTTAGATTTGCTCAGTGGTATAAAATAGTTCTAATGGGTTTAATGAAGTTTGGTGCTCCCTTATAAAGATTCCATTTGCCCTATGTAATATGATTCTTGTAAGTGGTTGTCTATAAGCAAAGCATTATATATGGGATTTGTAGTGGTTTGTCCCAAATATTTTCATTGCAGTAAACATAAAAGTGCTTTATATGTGATCCCTATGAATGCAGTGTGCTGTAATGTAAAGCTCAGCTGGTAATAGCGTGGAGAGGGGGAGCTCCAGGGGAAGACCTGGCAACCGACAGTGGGGTGGGATAGAGCAAGAGCGTCTGTCCTCATCACAGAACTGACCGGAATAAAACCTTCAGTCCAGCTGTGAAATGAGTGTCCTCCCCAAACCCCTCCACACACACAGACACACACACACACGCACACACTCGCGCGCACACACACACACGCACACTCGCGCACACACACACACACACTCGTGCACACACATGCCCACACACACACTCACGCACACACACGCCCGCACACACACGCCCACACACACACACACACACACGCCCGCAAAACGCACACGCCTGCACACACACTCGCGCACACACACGCCCGCACAAACGCACACACACACACTCGCGCACACACACGCCCGCACAAACGCACACACACACACACACACACACACACTCGTGCACACAAACGCACACACACACAAACTCACGCACACACACGCCCGCACAAACACACACACACGCACTCGCGCACACACACACCCGCACAAACACACACTCGTGCACACACACGCCCGCA